>OZ010786.1:189089680-190332280 GCA_963932465.1 Maratus speciosus | reverse complement strand
CTGAAATTCAAAATTCTAGAGAGAAAAATTACTTTGCTTTGGATTTGTGTGGAGCAATGATTGGGAGTAACATACCATTGAACAAATTGAATAATCCTAATTTCATTGAATGTTAGGTATTGCAAAATGTAGCATGTAGCAGTCATAATTTCGTTACAGGGACATTCAAAAGTATTTCATTACATTACGGCCTATGGGGAAAAATCGTAGACGGTGGTTTTTAATGATGTTTCATAATTTCAAACACTTTGAAATTTATGTACATCTTGTTGCACCACAAGATGATTGCTATAGAAAATGACATGGATAGCATTTATCAATCATTTAGAGGGACATTAAAAAGAATTAAGTTACATTACGGTCTATGGAGAAAAATTGTTTGTGGTGTATTTTGTTCATGTTACACGATTTCAAAAGTATTTAAATTGATATATATCAGCGAGTTGCTCTATAAGATGCTTACTATTGAATATGATGTGCCATTTATCTTTCATATACAGGGGCACACAAAATAAATTAGTTATATTTTTCCCTGCAATGAACAATAATTGATGGAAGTGCGTTTTCAATTGCGGAGCACTTTTTTAAATTATAAAAATTGCATACTATCTAGTGTGCATAAATTCTATAAATCATATCCAAGGCTGCACAAAATATCTAAAGTACATTTCCGTTTATTTACAGAAATTGCTGACGAATAATTTTCAACTGCGCTATGCGTTCACTAACTGTTTTAAATTTTAGCATATTGTGAATTATATGATAAATTGATAGTTCATATACAGGGATGTACAAAATTTTCAGTTATCTTTTCGACTTCGATTGAAATTGTGTTTTCCAACGTGTCATATGTTTTACAAATTTTTACTTAGACATCGTTTTTCACGTTATTAAACTATGACGTTTTATTATAGTAGTCCGAATGCATTGAAAAATGTTTCATAGTCTGTTTGACGCATATTTTACGTTCTTCTTGATAATTTTAATGATACTTTCTTAACGGTATGGAAGCTTAAGTGATAAAACTATTTTTGTATATTATAACAATCCTAAAATTTCTTTTTCTAAAATTTAAGATACGGGGCAAACATTCGACAGCTTTAATGAAAATTGCTGTGTTGTATATTCTGTTCTATACTTATATTTATCTCTGCACAGAGGAACCTTATGTAAAGAATGGGAAACATAAGATATCATGAGAAAATGGTTACATTATGTTTTGCATTGTATTAAATCTGAATTTGGAGAATTTGTTTGGATAAATTTTGTAACCACTCGAAGTTTGCAGTCAAGTAATACATTTTAAATCATTTTGTCCTGGGATGTCTACATTACAACTGGCAATTTTTGTCCAAATTTGGTTATAAATTTAAACTTTTTGCTCTTGCAAAACTTCATATGCTCTTCATTGTAATTTTTCTCTATAAACAAAATATTTTCAACCAAATTCACATTTTCATTAAATTTTAAATCTTGATACCATTGCATAATGGTGCAAAAGTTTATTTATGTGACTAGTTTAAATTCTGCTGTCTTTGATAAAAAGAAAATGGTACTTGAATTAAAAGTTCAAAAAAATGTATTTAGATTTAATAAGCTAAAAACAATTCTAAAAACTGGGAGAGCACCTACGGGCAGACAAATTAAATTGGAACGAAAAGATAATAATCTAAACTATTTAATCATACCAAAAATTGAGCTTAATCCTGCTTTATCATGTAACTTTTTCTATATTAAAACTGAAAAAAAAAAAAAAAAAAAAAAAAAAAATCAGAGTTTTTTGCGACATTAAATATGAAATAACAGCTGATATGTGCAAACTTTATGCACATAGTTCCGATAAAATAAAGTCCATATTTTGTTTGGAAGCGTCCATAATCGAGTAGATTATTTTATTCCGCTTCAAGTAACAGATTAAAGAAATATATTCAAATTGATTGATTCATTCCCAACTAAGAAGCACCAATTTTGCGCTAATCTATGGACCATACAATTATATTTATATCAAAACCAATATCAGGATACAACGCCCTAAAAATTGAGCTATAGAAGTAAATTACGCTAGGATAAACTTTTAAAAATCGACTATTGGCCAGCTAGAATCGGTAAATCACCCACCGTGAATCGTTTAAAAAAAATTATATAGCTATACTATATAAGGAAATATGAATGAGATTAAAAGTGACATTGGAGATAATGTAATATGGATAAGTGCAGATAAAACAACTGATATGTGTGATCGCTAAGGTAGCACATCTTATACGTGGAAAATGATCATTGAACATTGAATCCTCTCATCCGCAACTCATTGCCTGCAGAGAACTCGAAAAAGTTGACCACTCTACTATTGCAAGATTCATTAACTATTATTTGGGTAATTTATGGCCTGGCAACGGTACATTTTGTGAAAAGGTTCTTGTTTGTGAAAAGGTTAATGATGCTGCTCCGTATAATGGTTAAAGCTACAAAATCATTAAAAGTATTCTATCCCAATTTAATTCCCATGACATGTTTGGCTCACGCGCGTCATCGCGTCGCTGAATAAATATGGGGAAACTATGAGTCAGTAAATAAAATCATTTCTTGCATCTTCTTTTTTTTTTTTTTTTTTTTTTTTTTTTTTTTTTTGAACAGCAGCAATGAGAATAAAAATTTGTAAGGAAATGTATTCTGACATACGGCTACCATCAGAACTAGTATTAACAAGATGGGGAAGCTGGATTCACGCAGCTTTATTTTATGTGGAAAATCGGAATTTTGTACAAAATTAGTTAAAAAATTTGACAGTTCAGACTCTTTTGAAATATTTAATCTTAAGGATATTAACGTGATTTAAAATAACTTTTTATGGTTACCTGAGACGTTGAGAAAATTAGAAACGCATGATAATTCTTTGAATGATGCAATTACAGACACAGCCTTCCTTACAGGGGTGTGCGACAGGTGCGGCCGCACAGGGCCGCGCCTAGGAAGGCCTCGCGCCAGGGGAAAAGATTATTTTTTAAAAAAGTCCTTCCGGCCAGTGCCGGGAGGAAGAGGTAGCTTTCATATTCCTTATTTAAAAAAAACCAACTTATATTATTCAAACAGACGAAGCTCAATTTAGTGGAAACCGAATATAGGAGATTCAATACTAATTTTTATCAATACTAAATCATTATGAATGAGAATTTCACGAAATTTGTCAGCTTTATCCAAGCTGCTTTTATTTAAAGTAACTTATATTTCGCTGCCAAATTCCGGTTGATATATACCGGTATCTGTTGATATATACCGATATTTGCCGGTTGATATATACAAGTGCTGTCGCAGGCAAAAAATCAGTTTTTTCAAAATGTCACCCACATTAGAAATTGAAACTGCTATATCTGAGCCATTTTTTAAGATAAAGACAAACAAAAAATGCTCCTGAATCCGTATATCAAGGTCAAATACTTAAGAAAGAAACCTTTTTCAATTTCTAATTTTTTTTGCACCTCACTTTAAATATAATTTTTTTTAATTTAATGACCGCCATTTTGAAACAAGATGGCTGATGAAGCTGACCAGCGAACTTGGTCGAGATATTGATATATACTATCCACATGCCTTCTTACATCGAAATAGGCGAATACGTGTGTTATCGCGTGACAAATAAAAGATCGTTTCAAAATGTTAGCCATGCTAGAAATTCAAAGTGCTATAATTCAACCATCATTTTTAAGAAATAAACAAAAGAACAAATTTTCAGAAACAAAAACTGCTCCGGAATCTTTGTATCAAGGCCAAACACATAAAAAAATCTTTTTCATTTTCCAGTTTTTTAATAGCAAATTTTAAATTTTAAATTTAATTTTTTTATTGGCAACCCTTTTGAAACAAGATGGCGAATGAAGCTGGCCAACGAACTCGGTCGAGACATTTGTATGTACTATGTACAGACCAAGTTACATCCAAATTGGCTCATAAATACGCCTGTTATCGCGTGACAAAAATCAGGTCGTTTTAAAATGTCAGCCATAATAGAAATTCGAAATGCTATAACTCCGCCATTTTTTTAGATATAGACGAAACAAAAACTGTTCCGGAATCTTTGTATTAAGGTCAAACACATACAAAAATAAATATGTTTCATTTTTCAATTTTTTGGTATCTCATTTTAAATTTAAAATTTTTAAATTTTTTTAAATGGCCGCCATTTTGAAACAAGATGGCGGATGAAGCTGGCCAACGAACTCGGTCGAGATATTTGTATGTACTATGTACACACCAAGGTACATCCAAATCGGTTCATAAATACGCCTGTTATCAAGTGACAAAATTCCGGACGTTTCAACATGTCAGCCACGCTAGAAATTCAAAATGCTATAACTCAGCCACTTTTTAAGATATAGACGAAACAAAAACTGTTCCCGAATCTTTTTATCAAGGTCAAACACATAAGAAAAAAATATTTTTTTCAATTTTCATTTTTTTGGTACCACATTTCAAATTTAAATTTTTCTTAAAAATTTAAATGGCCGCCATTTTTAAACAAGATGGCGGATGAAGCTGGCCAACGATCTCGGTCGAGACATTGGTATATACTATGTATAAACGAAGTTGCATCCAAATTGGTTTATAAATACGCCTTTTATCGCGTGACAAAATTCAGGACGTTTTAAAATGTCAGCCACGCTAGAAATTCAAAATGCTATAACTGAGCCATTTTTTAAGATATAGACGAAACAAAAACTGCTCCGAAATCTTTGTTTAAAGGTCAAATACATAAGAAAAAAATATTTTTCCATTTTCAATTTTTTGGTACCACTTTTCAAATTTAAAATTTTTAAAATTTTTTTAAATGGTTGCCATTTTGAAACAAAATGGCGGATGAAGCTCGCCAACGAACTCGGTCGAGACATTGGTATGTACTATGTACATACCAAATTACATCCAAATCGGTTCATAAATACGAGAGTTACAGTGTGACATAGGTCAGATATATATATATATATATATATATATATATATATATATATATATATATATATATATATATATATGGATATATATGTATATATATATATATATATATATATATAAATTTTGAACGGAGGGTGGTTTCGGTGTCTGGGGGTCATGATCGATGAAAATATACCAAAATTTTAGGTAGCTTTCTTTACAAAAAGCTACCTATTGCAGCCGTTCGGAGGAAAGCGATTTCAAAAAATTTTGGTATATTTTCATCGATCATGACCCCCAGACCCCGAAACCACCCTCCGTTCAAAATTGATATATATATATATGTATATATATATCAATATATATATATATATATATATATATATATATATATATATATATATATATGACCTATGTCACACTGTAACTCTCGTATTTATGAACCAATTTGGATGTAATTCGGTGTGTACACAGTATATACCAATGTCTCGACCGAGTTCGTTGGCCGGCTTCATCCGCCATTTTGTTTCAAAATGGCGGCCATTTAAAAATTTTAAAAAAATTTAAAATTTGAAATGTGGTACCAAAAAATTAAAAATGAAAAAATATTTTTTTCTTGTGTATTTGACCTTTATACAAAGACTCCGTAGCAGTTTTTGTTTCGTCTATATCTTAAAAAATGGCTGAGTTATAGCATTTTGAATTTCTGACGAAGCTGACATTTTGAAACGTCCTGAATTTTGTCACGTGATAAAAGGCGTATTTATGAACCGATTTGGATGTAATTCGGTGTGTACATAGTACATACCAATGTCTCGACCGAGTTCGTTGGCCGGCTTCATCCGCCATTTTGTTTCAAAATGGCGGCCATTTAAAAATTTAAAAAAAATTTAAAATTTGAAATGTGGTACCAAAAAATTAAAAATGGAAAAATATTTTTTTCTTGTGTATTTGACCTTTATACAAAGACTCCGTAGCAGTTTTTGTTTCGTCTATATCTTAAAAAATGGCTGAGTTATAGCATTTTGAATTTCTGACGAAGCTGACATTTTGAAACGTCCTGAATTTTGTCACGTGATAAAAGGCGTATTTATAAACCGATTTGGATGTAACTTCGTTTATACATAGTACAGACCAATGTCTCGACCGAGTTCGTTGGCCAGCTTCATCCGCCATTTTGTTTAAAAATGGCGGCCATTTAAAATTTTAAGAAAAATTTAAATTTGAAATGTGGGTCCAAAAAATTGAAAATTGAAAAAATATTTTTTTCTTATGTCTTTGACCTCGATAAAAAGATTCGGGAGCAGTTTTTGTTTCGTCTATACCTTAAAAAATGGCTGAGTTATAGCATTTTGAATTTCTAGTGTGGCTGGCATTTTGAAACGCCCTGATTTTTGCCACGTGATAACAGACGTATTTATGAACCGATTTGGATGTACCTTGGTGTGTACATAGTACATACAAATAACTCAACCGAGTTCGTTGGCCAGCTTCATCCGCCATCTTGTTTCAAAATGGCGGCCATTTAAAAAAAATTTTTTTAATTAAATTTAAAATGAGATACCAAAAAATTGGATAATGAAAAAGAGTTTTTTTTGAATGTGTTTGACCTTAATACAAAGATTCCGGAACAGGTTTTGTTTCGTCTATATCTAAAAAAATGGCTGAGTTATAACATTTTGAATTTCTATTGTGGCTGATATTTTAAAACGACTTGATTTTTGTCACGCGATAACAGGCGTATTTATGAACCGATTTGAATGTAACTTGGTCTGTATATAGTACATACCAATGTCTCGACCGAGTTCGTTGGCCAGTTTCATTCGCCATCTTGTTTCAAAAGGGTTGCCATTTAAAAAAAATGTAATTTAAAATTTAAAATGAGGTATTAAAAAATTGGAAAATGAAAAAGATTTTTTTTATGTGTTTGGCCTTGATACAAAGATTCTGGAGCAGTTTTTGTTTCTGAAAATTTGTTCTTTTGTTTATATCTTAAAAAGTGGTTGAATTATAGCACTTTGAATTTCTATCATGGATAACACTTTGAAACGATCTTGTATTTGTCTCGCGATACCACACGTATTCACCTATTTCGATGTAAAAAGGCATGTGGATAGTATACATCAATATCTCGACCAAGTTCGCTGGTCAGCTTCATCAGCCATCTTGTTTCAAAATGGCGGTCATTAAATTAAAAAAAAATATATTTAAAGTGAGGTGCAAAAAAATTAGAAATTGAAAAAGGTTCCTTTCTTAAGTATTTGACCTTGATATAAGGATTCAGGAGCATTTTTTGTTTGTCTTTATCTTAAAAAATGGCTCAGATATAGCAGTTTCAATTTCTAACGTGGGTGAAATTTTGAAAAATCTGATTTTTTGCCTGCGACAGCACTCGTATATATCAACCGATTCCGATGTGAGTGAGCATGTGCACAGCAATTACTAAGGTCTCGACCTAGTTCACTGGTTAGCCTCATCCACCATGTTGTCTTAAAATGGCAGGCACTTTAAGAAATCGCCGAATTATGCAGCCAAATACAAGTTACTTTAAATAAAAGCAGCTTGAATAAAGCTGACTAATTTCGCGAAATTCTCATTCATAATGATGTAGTATTGATAAAAATTAGTATTGAATCTCCTACATTCGGTTTCCACTTAATTGAGCTTCGTGTGTTTGAATAATATAAGTTGGTTTTTTTAAAATAAGGAATATGAAAGCTACCTCTTCCTCCCGGCACTGGCCGGAAGGACTTTCTTGAAATCGCTTTCCTCCGAACGGCTGCAATAGGTAGCTTTTTGTAATGAAAGCTACCTAAAAGTTAAACGTTTAGCATCTGTTTGCATATATATTTAAATAATTAGCATCTGTTGAGCAATTCACTTTATTCGCATAAGATTTTTACTTGTTATGAAGAATATATTGCGCGTTTTACTTTCTAAATATTACACTGAAAAGGAAAGTTTATTTTGCTCTGTTTTCAGCATGTCATGTACCTATTTAAACTGCAATAAGAGAAGTAATTTTTTAAGAATGAAATTGAACTAGTTCAGGTCATGCCACTATATCTACTCAAGAAATCAAAACTAGTATGTTGTGGCCATCACAAAACTTTCTTCTATATAAATCACGTCAATTAAATCATTTAAATAGTACAAGAAATTACATCAATTTAGCACCAATTCATATCAAAGCATATCTGAATTTGAAGTTCGATGAAAATTTGTGCATTAGTTCTTGTGATAGAGCTATAGCGGAAATTCTGAAAAATGTAGCACAGCAGCGCCACCTGTTGAGCGATTTACACCAAAACATAAACAGCACTTATTCATATCAAGATATACCAGAATCTGAAGTTTGTTGAAAATTCAAGTATTAATTCTTGAGATAGAGCTATTGCGAAAATTGCAAAAAAGGCAGCATAGCAGCGCCACTTGTTGAGCGATTTACACTAAAATACATAAAACGTCAATTCATGTCAAGGACTAACTGAATCTGAAGTTTGATGAAAATCTGTGCATTAGTTCTGGAGATTGAGCTATTGTCTAAATCGTGAAAAATGCTGCATAGCAGTTGAGCGATTTACACCAAAAATTAATTAGCACCAATTTATATCAGGGACTAACTGAATATAAATTTGTATTCAATTCCGTGTATTAGTTCTTGAGATAGAGTGCCCACAAAATTTGTGTCACATACATACAGACAGACAGATATTTTGTAAAAACAGGTTTTTCGGAATCTCCGACACCTAAAAGGTGTAAATCCGTCGAAAACCGAAAGTCGAAAATTTTTACGAATCCAATACTTTCTTATTGTAAAGATAGAAGAAAGTAAAAAGTCCTTCCGGCCAGTGCCGGGAGGAAGAGGTAGCTTTCATAATCCTTATTTAAAAAAATCCAACTTATATCATGCAAACACACGAAGCTCAATTTAGTGGAAACCGAATATAGGAGATTCAATACTAATTTTTATCAATATAATGAATGAGAATTTCGCGAAATTAGTCAGCTTTATCCAAGCTGCTTTTCTTTAAAGTAACTTACATTTGACTGCCAAATTCGGCAATTTCTTAAAGTGCCTGTCATTTTAAGACAACATGGTGGATGAGGCTAAGCAGTGAACTTGGTCGAGACCTTAGTAATTGCTGTGCACATGCTCACTCACATCGGAATCGGTTAATATATAGGAGTGCTGTCGCATGCAAAAAATCAGATTTTTCAAAATGTCACCCACAATAGAAATTGAAACTGCTATATCTGAGCCATTTTTTAAGGTAAAGACAAACAAAAAATGCTCCTGAATCCTTATATCAAGATCAAATACTTAAGAAAGAAACCTTTTTCAATTTCTAATTTTTTTGCACCTCAATTTAAATATATATATATTTTTTAATTTAATGGCCGCCATTTGAAACAAGATGGCTGATGAATCTGGCCAGCGAACTTGGTCGAGGTGTTGATGTATACTATCCACATGCCTTCTTACATCGAAATAGGCGAATACGTGTGTTATCACGTGACAAATACAAGATCGTTTCAAAATGTTAGCCATGCTAGAAATTCAAAGTGCTATAAATCAACCATTTTTTAAGATATCAACAAAAGAACAAATTTTCAGAAACAAAAACTGCTCTAGAATCTTTGTATCAAGGCCAAACACATAAAAAAATCTTTTTCATTTTCCAATTTTTTAATACCTCATTTTGAATTTTAAATTTAATTTTTTTTAAATGGCAACCCTTTTGAAACAAGATGGCGAATGAAGCTGGCCAACGAACTTGGTCGAGACATTGGTATGTACTATGTACAGACCAAGTTACATCCAAATAGGTTCATAAATACGCCTGTTATCGCGTGACAAAAATCAGGTCGTTTTAAAATGTCAGCCACAAGAGAAATTCAAAATGCTATAACTCAGCCATTTTTTAAGATATAGACGAAACAAAAACTGCTCCGAAATCTTTGTATAAAGGTCAAATACATAAGAAAAAAATATTTTTCCATTTTCAATTTTTTGGTACCACATTTCAAATTTTAAATTTTTAAAAAAAATTTAAATGGCCGCCATTTTGAAACAAAATGGCGGATGAAGCTGGCCAACGAACTCGGTCGAGAGATTGGTATGTACAATGTACACACCGAATTACATCCAAATCGGTTCATAAATACGCCTTTTATCGCGTGACAAAATTCAGGACGTTTCAAAATGTCAGCCACGCTAGAAATTCAAAATGCTATAACTCAGCCATTTTTTAAGATATAGACGAAACAAAAACTGCTCCGGAATCTTTGTATAAAGGTCAAATACATAAGAAAAAAATATTTTTCCATTTTTAATTTTTTGGTACCACATTTCAAGTTTTAAATTTTTTTTTAAATTTTAAATGGCCGCCATTTTGAAACAAAACGGCGGATGAAGCTGGCCAACGAACTCGATCGAGACATTGGTATGTACTATGTACACACCGAATTACATCGAAATCGGTTCATAATTACGGGAGTTACAGTGTGACATAGGTCAGATATACATATATATATATATATATATATATATATATATATATATATATCAATTTTGAACGGAGGGTGGTTTCGGGGTCTGGGGGTCATGATCGATGAAAATATACCAAAATTTTTTGAAATCGCTTTCCTCCGAACGGCTGCAATAGGTAGCTTTTTTGTAAAGAAAGCTACCTAAAAGATATGGAGCCGAACTTTTCAGGCCTAGCTCAAACCGACTTGTGTGAAAATTTTATTGGTCCGACATAAATGCTAAAAGCTCGTCCCAGATGAAATCAGCCGTAAAACATTCGGATATTTTTTAATGAACATTATCTTAACCTAAGAATCTTGAATGGCAGTCGTTCATTTTTTGACCACTTAATTTTAATCCCTAAATAATACATTGGCACCAGAATTTTATAATGAAAATTTTTCTTTTATTAAGTCAGTCAAGAATTGTGGTGACGAACAGACACCTCCATACAGGGACACGCAATAATGTAATGGTTTGAACAAAGACAGAAGGGTCAATACATTTCAAGTGGTCCAGAAAATCATTTATTCGTTGCTTGACCATTTTTAAAAAATCTAAAATTTTTTGAACATAACAACCCTAACATGATGGAAATTCAAAATGACTATTATTTTAATTTTATTAATTTTTGTTTGTGCATGGCGGCCATCTTTGTTTCATCGTCTGCAGCAATTTTCTCACAAGAAGGGTTTACGGAATTGTAAATAATTCATCGTTTATTTCTCCAATTCAAGTGCGGAGTAAAGCAATTTGTACAGAATACATTGGGCTAAAAATCTGGTAATAGAGTAGTTTCCGAAAATAAATCCTTATTGGTGAAATTTAAGCATAAAGTTTCGGGGTTTTTTTCCAAAATTTGTCCGTTTATAAAAGGAAATTTTTAGCAAGGAAAACTGTCTACATGACATTTTTTTTTTTTACTTATAGCCCGAAAGTACTTGTATTCACACGCCAAGTTCCAGAACTGGGACTTGCTTTCTCTTCGCTAAAAAAAATCCCAAATTTTTCAAAAATGTCAAAAATCACACTTTTGAGGTTTTGATGTCTCCGGTGGGGCACGAGATAAAAATTTGAAGTTCTGGTTTCTGACAGTATTGTATGAGAGTGTTATGCACAAGAAATTTCAGGATGGAGATTTTACTACAAGCTGAGATATGGCAAGGGCAACATGTCAAAACAATACTGCCAAACTATTGTTTTGTTGTAGTCACAGCTAAGTATTTATCTCCGAGTGCCACTTAAATTTATGTTTTTGATTATCTTTAAATAATAGTAACAGAAAATAAAGCCCTTTGCAAAGCTTAACAATTAATTAAAAAAATAATTATGCCTAAGGCCATACGTTTTGTATGGTTTCAGTAATTTTTGTTGTAAGTAATTTTAGTAACTAAAAGAAACCTCAGCACTTTTACATAAAAAAAAAAATATTTTTATACAAGACCTGAGACAAAAACAGGATAGGGAAAGAGAAAAGCTGTTAATATTGTCATACTTGTTGAGACATGATCAAACGCGTCAAAACACATTCTTGCTTGTTTGTTTAAAAACCACAATTTTGATCTTTCTCAAAATTTTATTTGTAGGAGCCAAGTCTTGTCATCTCTTGATAACTTGATTGGAGATCTTGGCCCTCATGGCTCATAGAAATAAACTTTGAAATCACTATGTGCAAGACTCACTTCATTAATAATTCCTAGCTTAATTCTTATGCAAAAATGTCATTTTTCTGCAGTATGACTTTTAAAATGCTTTGAATATCTTTACTTTGTGAAAATTACTCCAGGCTGATGCATGGTAACATCGTATAAGGTTTCATTTACAGGAACATACTTATGGTAGGAACAAGTTTCAGGGACTGGCAAGCAGCATTAAAATTGTGGTTTTTAAACCAATAAGCAGGAATGTGTTTTGACACATTTGATCATGTCTGAACAAGTATACCAACATTAACAGCTTTTCTCTTTTCCTATTCTGTTTTAGTCTCAGGTCTTGTACAATTTTTTTTCCTTTATGTAAAAGTGCTGAGGTTTCTTTCAGTTACTGAAATTACAAAAAAAAAAAAAAAAACTACTGAAACCATACAAAATGTAGGCCTTAGGCATAATTATTTTTTTAATTGATTGCTAAGCTTTGCAAAAGGCTTTATTTTCTATTACTATTATTTAAAGATAATCAAAAAATAAATTTAAATGACACTCTGAGATAAATACTTACCTGTGACTACATCAAAACAATAGTTTGGCAGTATTGTTTTGACATGTTGCCCTTGCCATATCTCAGCTTGTAGTAAAATCTCCATCCTGAAATTTCTTGTGCATAACACTATCATACAATACTGTCAGAAACCAGAACTTCAAATTTTTATCTCGTGCCCCACCGGAGACATCAAAACCTCAAAACTGAGATTTTTGACATTTTTGAAAAATTTGGGATTTTTTTTAGCGAAGAGAAAGCAAGTCCCAGATCTGGAACTTGGCGTGTGAATACAAGTACTTTCGGGCTATAAGTAAAAAAATAAAATATGTCATGTAGACAGTTTTCCTTGCTAAAAATTTCCTTTTGTAAACGGACAAATTTTGGAAAAAAAACCCGAAACTTTATGCTTAAATTTCACCAATAAGGATTTATTTTCGGAAACTACTCTATTACCAGATTTTTAGCCCAATGTATTCTGTACAAATTGCTTTAATCCACACTTGAATTGGAGAAATAAACGAAGAATTATTTACAATTCCGTAAACCCTTCATGTGAGGAAATTGCTGCAGACGATGAAACAAAGATGGCCGCCATGGACAAACAAAAATTAATAAAATTAAAATAATAGTCATTTTGAACTTCCATTATGTTAGGGTTGTTGTACAAAAAATTTCAGATTTTTTAAAAATGGTCAAACAACCAGTGCTGGGCCACTTGGAATGGATTGACCCAGAAACTATTATCCCGTTCCGCGTTGTGAACAGGGGCGGATCCAGAGAATCGTTTTGGGGGGGGGCGATATCGAGTGACATATAATCAACGTAGTCATAATTTCTGTAGCTCAAATCCTTCCTTGCAGTTAATCATTAAATGAATATGAAAGTAATGCGATTTAAAAATATTACAGACTCTCGATTATCCGACATCCGATTAACCGAAACACTCGGTTATTCATCACTCTTATTTTATAATCCCGACCTCTCCTCAAAATATCGTTTATTGTTACTTATTAGGTCGTAAAATTGAAAACGTTATAACAGAATTTATTTATTAAATGCCTTTTTTTTTTCTTTTTCTGTTTACTCTTATACTATGGTAATTATTTATCTTATTTTTTGTTCTTTTAGTTATATTGAAGAACGTTAGTAACACAAGCCTGCGATGATTGTCTTTTTTAACTTTTGATAATTGATTTTGATGTAAGACTTTTTAAAAATTTGCGGTTTATGTGAAATCCTGATGTGATGGCATGGTACAAAATGAAGGTCATTTTTGGATTCAGCGCTAAAAAATACATAAGAACCAATTACCGAAAGCTGAAAAACATAATCATCACATCCATTTTTTAATATCAGATTTCTGAAAGAGGATAATCTCTGAAAAAAGATCCCCTTCAGAAATCGGACGGGCCTTTAACATCCTAGAAAGTCTAAATGTGTCTTCTACGTGGTGTGTTAGAGGTCTGCACGGGCCGGGGCCCGGGCCGGCCCGTTTGTAATTTTTACAGTTCTCGTTTCTGCCCGGCCCGTACAAAAATCAGTGAAACAGGCCCGGGCCGGCCCGACTCAATTTCTACAAAAATAAATGCGTTTTTTCTCGACATACAGTGATGGAACAGTGTAGAACTAGAAAATAAGTTGCCACCGCTAAAATTTATTAGTGTTCTTCGTCTTATTTAAGGATAGAATTCTGAGATTTTTCAATGTAAAGAATACTAAAAAAAGTTAGTGGTAATAATCGCCTAACTGCTGCGCCACAGTTTCATCACTGGACATACAATTAAGATTCTTTTAATGAATACTACATACATATTTATGGGAACATTTTACAGTATATTTTAGATTACTATGTGTTCGCAAAACAGAGAACACACAATAGTAAACATTAACGATTACTTACAGTGTTTTAGTCATCGTCTCTAAAGACATTTCAAAATTCCAATAAGGATTCATTAAAAAGTTAATGTAATTCAGAATAAAGGATTAAAAACATGATGACTTTTGAAGCTGCATAATAAAAAGTAGATTTGTGAAAATATTTCTCTCATTTTTAAGGCTTTTCTCAAATCCAAAGGAGCTACATATCGACACATTTATGAATTAATTTCTTTTTGGAAACGCGTAAGATTGGCAGGTATTCTTATTCAGAAACTATGTAAATACCGTCTTTTTCATAGATAAAAGCAATATATCTTTCTCAAATACTGCCAAAGTTAGCGTTTTGAATCGAATTTCCGAAAGCGATAGCACAGGAAAGGAGAAAAACGTACAGTCAGGTGACAAGAATCTCTGTAACTAATTTATCAAATATGGAGAAAGTTATTCGTTTCCAAATGCTTTCAATAGTCATGCCTGTCAATTTTATGCCTTTATAATTAAAAAAGAGCCAGAACATGTGTCTGAAAGTTTCGCATTGTTGAGCAGTGAATATGAGAACCCCTTAAGGTATATTTCCAAAGATACTGTTAACAGAAATTCATTATCACTATTAATAATTTTACAAAACACAATGCCTGTCCTACACATCCTGAGATCGATTAAGACCAGTTCCATCCCGGCACGAGTCTGCTGAAAAAAAATTAAACCCGGAATCAGATGTCTTGTAACTGTACGATGCCGATCTCTACGATGGACATGCTATATATCTGTATTGATGTTGTTAAAATCGCATTGGCTCGTGACGCACATTTATACTTCTCGAGAAAATCGTATTCATTGAAAATGGCTCGTATATCGGTCCGATTACTTTTTTATCGGCCTGGCCCGGCCCTGCAGGTCCGTTCAATTTTGTCTGTCGGCCCGGCCCGTTTAAAAAAATTGTCCTAATTCTGCCGGCCCGTTGGAAAATTCGTCTTCATTCCGCCGGGCCGGCCTGCGGGCCAAACCCGGACCCATGCAGACCTCTATGGTGTGTTTACCTCTTCACTGGCGCGGATCCAAGGAAGGGGGGGGATGATCGCCCTGATCGCCCCTCCCCTTTGGATCAAAAAATATAAATCCACCGCGAATTTCGACAAATGGTAGCCGAAAAAAATCTATTTCGTCAATCGTTCGCAGATAAAAAAAATCGCACAAAAATGCGAATTTCGTAAAAGGATCACGCAAAAAACATGAATTTCCTCAAAGGATCAAGCAAAAACGTAAATTTCATCAAAAAAGCGCGGGAAAAAACGTGAATTTCGTCAAAAAATCGGACATTTCATCAAAGGACCACAAAAAAAACGCGAATTTCGTAAAGGACCACAAAAAAAACGCGAATTTCGTAAAGGACCACGAAAAAAACGCGAATTACGTCAAAGGATCGTAGAAAAAACGCGAATTTCGTCAAAGGAACGCAGAAAAAACGCTAATTTTGCCAAGCAATTGCGGAAAAAACGCTAATTTCGCGAAAGAATTGCGCAAAAAACGCTAATTTCGCGAAAGAATCGCACAAAAAACGCTAATTTCGTCAACAGATCTCGGAAAAAATGCGAATTTTGTCAAAGAATCGTGAAAAAAATACGCGAATTTCGTCATAGAGCCGCGGAAAAAACGCACAATTAGCACCAGGAGGAGATTCCTCTAGGTGCGCATCCACGGGGGGGGGGCATCGATCGGGGCGGTCGCCGCCCCCCAACATATAAATCCAATGCTTTTAACGGCAGTTTTCGCGGAACAGACAGACAAGCAAACGAAAACACTTTTCGGGTGTCATTGGTAAACCTCACTGACGTTTCGGCAGTTAGTGAACAAAATAGGATTATGTCCTGTCAAAAGGCATATGACGCCATAATTTTTTACACTAATGGGTTGAGGTGGGGACGATGCCACTTCGTGTACCTTTTGTTGAATCTCTACAACAGAAATTGGAACGTTATTTGGATCCCTTTGAAGTGTTGAAACTTTTCCGTTCTTTCAAAGAAGCTGCAATTCTAATTTCTGTATAATGATATTTTTGAGGAGTGCTTTATTGTTTGGGAAAAGAATGGGATTCATAGCAATTTCCAAAGAAAGAAAGAAACAAGAAAAAGAAGGGTCCTTTGAAAAATTCATGCATCTTAATGTTTTCTGAAGAAAATCAATAATGTGTAAAAAATATACTGTTATTGCCACCCATATTGGTAAATTTCAAGGGTATTTCATGAATGAAAAAAAGGAAGGATTATGTCCTAATCCTAGTCAGTTAAAAGCTAAAATGCGTATGGTGTGTTGATTTCTTAAAAACCAACTTGGTAATTTGTTCTTCCCTTCTTTGCCCCGATCTAACCCCCCCACCCCGGTGGATGCGCACCTAGGGGAATCTCCTCCCGGTGCTAATTGTGCGTTAATTTTGGCAACTCTTTGACGAAATTCGCGTTTTTTCAGCGATTCTTTGGCGAAATTCGCATTTTTTCAGAGATCTGTTGACGAAATTAGCGTTTTTTGCGCGATTCTTTCGCGAAATTAGCGCTTTTTACGCAATTCTTTGACGAAATTCGCGTTGTTTGCGATCCTTTGACGAAATTGGCGTTTTTTGCGCGATCCTTTGACGAAATTTGCGTTCCTTTTGCGATCCTTTTACCTGCGAACGATTGATGAAATTGATTTTTTTCGGCGACCATTTGTCAAAATTCGCGACAATCGGCGGATTTTTGGGGGTGGCGATCGCCCCGATCGCCCCCCCCGTGGATCCGCGCCTGGTTGTGAAAAGAACATATGGGATAATATTAATTAATAAAATAAAGGCAGAGAAATTTTGGAGTATTTCAAATGTCAATAACACAGGAGAGACTTGTTAATGCTACAAATTGTCATTAGGACTAGGATATTTGAAAAAAACTCTTGAAATAGTTTTAATTTTAAATTTTAACTATTCATAAAATCAATCATAATCTAAAAAATAAAGGAAAGGCTCAAAGGAAAGACATGAGTACATATATCACTGGCGCAGCGAAGGGGGGTTTCGGGGTTAAAACCCCCTCCCAGAGCTAAAGTAATTAGTATAATTGCCGCTTATATGAATCACTAGTTAAGCAAATTAGCCGCTTTTATGTATCAAAACCAAAGTTAATATTAAAATTTTTTGGCTTATTCAGAATCCGCGACTTTGTTGAATAAAATTTTACTCAACAAAGTAACCCAATTAAGTGGCATATATGATATTTAAGACTGTAAAAGTGCAAATTACATACCGCAAACCGCCGCGGCGAGCGGCCCATATTCGTCCGCAACCCTTTATTCTTCCACTTATTCCGACTCTTTTGCGGAAGCAAGATTCCCAGGTGCCCAGCCACGTCCCGAGTAAGAGACTCTCTAGCAAAAGCGAGATTGAAAAAAGAAAAAAAAATCAAAAATTGAAACCGGACAAATTTAAAAGGGAAATTACACAAATTAAAGACGCCGAAAAGCGGGGGTTGGGCTCGGGGCGATGAAGCCGTGACTTCCTTTAAAGCCGAAAAAATTCTAGTCGAATCCTACAGGGGACTGTTAAAAATTAAAATACGGAACTGAGATAAGGAATCCAGTTTCTTCTTTATTTCCTTTTCACCCACCCTCTCAACCCTATCTCATTACTGTTCTTCGAGGTTAACCTTCTTCGCACCCCAGTCAAACCCTTATCTTCGGGGTCACGAAGGGTCACTATTTCTTTCTCCTTACTGAAATACAAAAGACACAGACTGCTTTTTTTTTTCTTTTCGAATAACTCTTACTTTATGGAAGATTATTAGATTTGATTCATAAAAGTTGCTAACGTTGCATAAAGTTGATTAATTAGTGATTCATATAACCCGTATTTTTTTTGTGTGTGTGTTGGAGGGGGGAGGGGGGAACAGGGCCGAAACTAGCCTTTTTTGCACCCGGGGCAAACATGGATTTTGGCGCCCCCCCCTCCTCTTCCGCAAAGTATATTTACAAAGAAAATTTTACTAATTTTCTAATCGCCGACTTATTTTAAAGTTTAAAATATGTAATTATAAAATATGTAACACTGAACTACTTAATCTACAATGGCGGATGTCACTGGGGTCATTAGCCCCCTCTGAACACCAACAAAAATATTCTAAAGATAATTTAAAAAATGAAATATACAGTCAGAGTCCCGATTATCCGAGTCCTGCTTAACCGAGTTTCCGCTTTCACCGAGTTATTTTCTTCTGATGGACTGATGCTTCTATTATTATGAAACAGCCATTATAAATGAAGTGTTAGGTGAAGATGAAAGAGCAGTCGTAAAAAGTTAGAACTCTGATTTTCTGATCAGAATGGGAAGAAAAAAAATGGCCATAATTTTTTTTGTCAAAGTTGTGAAAAGAGGGCACTGCCCTATTTAACTAAGCAATAATGCGTAAAATTTGTTTTTATCGTCAATTTGAACGTACCTAAGCAAAAAGTACCTGTAATGCTATGCATCTGCAACAAAACAAAAAGGAAAAGAAGATGGGGAGGGGACGGTGCATTTTTAGTGAACTGTTATTCAAAAACCAGTTAAGTCTCAGTCATAAAATTTACAATTTAACTTTATAGTACAAAGATGTTTATTATCCTAAGTTTTCAGAATTTCATAGTCAGTCCTTTTTGAGATATTAATAAGTGAAAATTGCCAAAAGCAGACTTAACACAGTTTTTGATGAGCTGTACAAAAAAAAAAAAAAAAAAAAAAAAAAAGGAAACGTTTTTCGGGATGGAAATTTATAAAAATGAGTAGTCCTATAAGAGATCTTTTTTTAAAAAAAAATATTTAAGGTGAGTCGCATTTCTTTCATAAAAAACAATGGCAGCGTAATGCGATGTTTGACCTTTTATTTCTCCGGTTTTTAAGCATGTTTTTGGTCTAAGTCCTTAAGTCTAATGAAAATTTTATAATTACATAAAATGTCGACAATTTTAAGACTAATGAAAATTTTATAATTACATAAAATGTCGACAATTTTAAGACTAATGAAAATTTTATAATTACATAAAATGTCGACAATTTTATGCTGAACATTTTAGTTTTTGATTCCTCTTGATAGGTAGAAAAATAAAGCAGTTACAGCATTTTCCGCAAAACACGTTTTTCTCCGAAAAATGGCTGTGTAATTTGTTAAAAATGGTCCCTCCAAAAAACTATATGATGAAAAAAAAAATTAGTCATGTTTTTAAACTCAGAAAACTATGAAGAAGTCTTTGTTAAAAGATTAGGAAAATTAAAAATGACGAGCGACACCACCTGGTGGTTTGAACTGGATTGCCCCTAATATGTAAATGGTTATTTTGCGTCATTAGTATCTAAATTAAGTTAAATGTATGCGAATGGATAATATGACGCAATGAAATAATTTGCATAATTTTTTGTTAAGGTTTCGGATAGCATGGCGCAAAAGATAAACTACATTATTCAATAAATACATTTCAATGCATAATATAGATTTAGTGAAAGTGATATACTTATCAGTGTATTGAAAAAATAAACGTATAGTATGGTTGTCTAAATCTAAATATACTTTAGAAGACAAATCAAAAATACTTTAAATTGAAACTTAATTTATAATTTTATCAAAATTTCATTTTTTATTTCCCCTTACATGAATAAAAAGTTTAAACGGCTGCATACGCATAAAGGCTTTAGAATAACTTTCAAAGAATTTTTTATGATTATTTTGATTTATTAAATTACATATATTTATTCTCTTTTTTAATTTTCTTAATGTTTCTCTTTTGTAAAAAAAAAAATAAATAAATGAATAAATGTTAAACATTTTGGAACTATATGTGCAATGGACATGGATCTCTAATGCTCTTATATATATATATATATATATACATTGGCGCACCCACGGGGGGAGCTAAGGGGGCTGAAGCCCCTCCCAGACTAGACTAGATATTTAAAGTTTTTACAAAATATGAAAGAATATTATTATTCTTATTAATAGATCCTTAAAAAATCGGAATTTTTGAAAATATATTAATTTTGTCATACCATTTTAATTTTGTCATACCATTTTTTTCTCGTTTATAAATTTCATTATGAAATTCGAAATATTAGCATGTTTAAAATTTACTTAATTAAAATATTAAGGCCCTGTGCAACCTCTTGCTCTCTTTAACCTTCATAATATTTTGATAATTTAATAATAAAACTTTAAATCGTCTGATTGCAAACACACTTTAAAATTATCCAAATGCAGAAACGCACCAAAAAATCACAAAATCTAAGATATATTTTAGTACAGTATTTCATTATTTAAAATGTTAAAAGCATTCAAAATTAGCTCCACCAAAGCTTTCTAGAGCTTCTCTGGCTGGTTACGACTGTGCTCAAGTCAGCAGAAAAAATATAAGTCAAGACCTGATCCGGCACGTCCCATCAAATTAAATGGAAAGAGACAAAGCTCGGCAGCGGGCAGGACAAGATCTGGGCACATATAAGCCTCTAAAATATGCTAGCCCCCTCCAAAGCGTAATCCTGGATGCGCCACTGTATATATATATATATATATATATATATATATATATATAACCATTAATAAAACATTACCGACCACCATCAAAAACCGCAATACTGTCAATGAAATGACTATAAAATGGATATCACAAACCAGTAATATACAACTGTATATATAGTCAAACTTTTTGTAAAAATGAGCCATTTTAACAAATGAATTCAATATAACAAAATAGTAAATAATTTATAAATACTTGTGGTTATTCCTTGAAAAACAAAAAATTAAAGTGCTTGAAAAAGTGCTTTGATATTTTTTTCAAACAAAAAAAAAACGTATATGCACACGCAAGGATAAAAATATATGCTTTTGTAAAGTGTATTTATAAATAACTGCATTAATAATGTTTTTGTATATAGACACTGACACAGCGAAGCAAGAAGAGGGGGGGGGGGATTAAAACTCTTCCCGTGTAAATTAAAACTGTATAAACTAAATGTAAAAACTTCTGTGGTATGATGAACAATCGATTTGTAAAAATAAACAACCAAAGTAAAAGCAAAAATAGTTTTTCTTGTTTTATGTACAATATTGTTTAATGTATCAATTGTCTGAAGGCTCCACAAAAAGTACACTAACTAGGCTTAATCTGGTATTTATGTGTATTAGTATTTTCTGGGATCGAAATCTGGACAATAATCTAGAATATTAATTTTTCTTAAAAGTAAATGAATCCAATTGCGCCCGTCGGCCTAACCGTTCGGAGTTTTCGTGGTTTTCTTCGAACCTTCGATTTCCTTGCATAAATACGGGTTAGGTTCCCGTAGAAAGACCCGCACGGAGGGCCACCCCCCCCCCCCCTCCTTTAGGGCCCATATCTCTCGAGTTGGTAATTGGCCGTAATAAATACAACCAACCTTAAAAGTAAATGAAGAAAAATATATCATTTATATTACAAAATATAATTCAAAGTAGCGCAATAGGATATAGGTTCCTTTTTAATTTCTTTATCATTTTCATAAATCTCAATATTTCAAATGATATATTTAATTTAAAATTGTCTTCCATTTTCTTTTTTGTTGCCATAGCTTAAATAAGAAAAATAAAAATGTTTCGATAAGTATATAAAATTAGATTATCTAATGCATGCTTTTATATGCAAAAGTGAAGTGATATTCAATAGAGAATATATATATTTTCTTTTTTTAAACCCGAATTTTAAACACATGCAAAAATATTATAGTCATATTTTTTCACATACATTGAAATATATGTATATGTAGATAATGCAAATAAATGCCGATTAAATAATTTAAATAAGATTAAATAATAGATTAAATTTAATGTACACAGAAAGCTTCTCAACATGATTGTGTTATTAGTGGCATAATTTTCGCCTATTTTCTTTAATAATTGTATATTTAAATATAATATATTTAAAAATTTACTTTTGTGCATATTTTCATAAAATTAAAACAGTAGAATTTTAATCTTAGACCATAAAAAAGAAAAACAAATGTATTCAATGAATTTAATTAATTTACTTTAAATTTATGAATGAAAATCTATATTTTCCTTTAAACATAGTGTCACTTTCACTGCCCTATACTTTTCAATCAATTCCAGCAAACTTTGAAAGACTAAACAAGTAAAGTATTATTACATGGAATCCTTTCTTAGCAAGATTTTATTTTTTCAGCCAAAAATCAATTTCATTGTCAAAGCATTTAAAATAATAAAGTATTACTCAAATGATTTTCATGTGAAAATTGGCAAACAAAACAAAAGGAAACAAATCAGTAAATAAGGAAACAGTACAAAAAAATTAAACATTTTTTAATTATTAAAAAGAGCTAAAGCGCCCACAAAATTTGTGTAACGCATAGAGAGACGCCAGAAAAACAGATAAATATTTTCCAAAAATAGCCACATGGCATTCAGGAAAATAATAATAATAATAATAATAAACTTTATGAAAATAATTTAAAACAATAAAAGAAACAGCAGTAGGAGCACAGCACACGTACTTTGTTGCTGTTGCTTATAATTCTCTCTTTATCGTCGACACTAATTATGAATTTGTAAATTAGTTATGCCTAAAAATTAAGAATTCAAAAAATAATTCGTACAAATTAGTAATTCGACATAGATTTCATTCAGTAGAAATTTTTTATAGTTTCACGAATCATTGATTATAAAGTTAAATTATATTTTCTTTTTTAAAAAAAAAATTGTGAGGAGACAATTCTGACAGAATTTTCTAGACCTTTTTGTCTAGTTACCCTTTTATTGGTTAGATGATACAATGCATAGTAAAACACTACTGGGCTAAGTTGAAAAAAAGCAATAAAACCGTAACATGATCCGCAACAGCAAACCGCACAGGTTTCTTTTCTAGAATGGAGTAACTTTTCGTGATTTCGTTCGGATTCAGAGGGATTCAGAACTAAACGTTGACACTATGCAACTCCTGTACGATCCCTTACATTTCCCCCTCTTAATGATTTTCGACTAGAATTTTTTCGGCTATAAGGGAACAAACCGATGAAGCTACCGAACTACCCCTTGCTTCTTCTAGCTTATTATTAGTCTCGGTCGGCGGGTGGGTCAACCGCCGCGGCGAGCGGCCCATATTCGTCCGCAACCCTTTATTCTTCCACTTATTCCGACTCTTTTGCGGAAGCAAGAATTCCCAGGTGCCCAGCCACGTCCCGAATGAAAGACTCTCTAGCGAAAGCAGATTTAAAAAAAAAAAAAAAAAAAAAATCAAAAATTGAAACCGGACAAATTTAAAAGGGAAATTACACAAATTAAAGACACCGAAAAGCGGGAAGGGTTGGTCTCGGGGCGATGAAGCTACCGAAAGACTCCTAGCTACTTCTAGCTTATTATTAGTCTCGGCGGTGGGCGGCGGGGGGGGGGGGGGGGTCAACCGCCGCGGCGAGCGGCCCATATTCGTCCGCAACCCTTTATTCTTCCACTTATTCCGGCTCTTTTGCGGAAGCAAGATTCCCAGGTGCCCAGCCACGTCCCGAGTAATGGACGAATATGGGCGGCGAGCGGCCCATATTCGTCCGCAACCCTTTATTCTTCCACTTATTCCGGCTCTTTTGCGGAAGCAAGATTCCCAGGTGCCCAGCCACGTCCCGAGTAAGAGACTCTTTAGCAAAAGCGAGATTGAAAAAAGAAAAAAAAAATCAAAAATTGAAACCGGACAAATTTAAAAGGGAAATTACACAAATTAAAGACACCGAAAAGCGGGAAGGGTTGGGCTCGGGGCGATGAAGCTACCGAACTACCCCTTGCTTCCTCTAGCTTATTATTAGTTAAGTGAAAATTGGTAATTTGTTTTGAAAAACGGTAGCAGTCACATTTTCGAGACGTCTTAGGCTAAAAGAGTGGTCATTTCCTGCCGCACAGTCGCTTTGAGTTTGAGTATTATACACGGGACAGTTTTTTAACTGCATTTCTGTTTTAGTTCTGTTTTTGAAATGATAATGAACCCAGGGGTCGCATTGTACAGAGAAAATTTTATTGTTCCCACCAAAACCCTTAATAAGTAATCTTCATGATCATTTTATTTAAAATATGCTATAGAAAGGTACGATGAAGATATTATTTTCAAAATAGTGGTAGGAACAATAAAATTTTCCCAATAGAATGCGACCCCTGTGAACCGTTAAATTCCAGAGAAAAACGTAAAACACACACTTTCTATATTTTTTCTCAGTTTCAAACGACACGTTTTGCATTTTTGCTCTCAGTTATCTCTAAGACCAAGTTATGTGCGTAAAAACCTTTGAAAAAGTAAGAATTTAAAAAAAAAAAAAAAAAAACAGGACCAGAAAGATATTAACATAAAAAGCTGTTTTTGATTGTGATTGAACAGATTATTGCAATCAGTAATTGTTCCAGTGGGGGGTTACATAAGTTTAAATATTGCAGTTTATTAGTTGGCAATGTAGCTTGAAAATTTCCCCAGGAGAGGAGGTCTTGTTTCCGGGGAGCCATTGTGCCGCCTGTTCCCCGTTGGAAAGAAGCACTGATTGCAATTGCATCGACTTATAGATACATCCCTGTGGGCAGGATTTTCAAAAGACATACATTAAATATGAAGCATTTTCTTAAATTAATAAAAATTACTATCTATAGCTTAGACACTAACTTATGCTAATTATGCATAAACTTAAATTAATAAACAAAAAATTAACTATACCTTGGTTTACTTTTATTAATGTTAAATGATGTTACCTGCATATCATCAAAATTATGAACTATTATTTTATTCACGAGGGCAAAACTACAATCACTGTTTAAATGGGATAAGACGTAAAAACTACAAAATACTATTGGGAGGAGGTGGGGGGGGGGGGCATTTCTTATAGGTATTTAGCTGCAATGCCTTTCATTTAACTAAAAGTATACATAATTAGATCCTTTCCCACCTATTTCGTTGAAGTGAAAGAGAAAGCACACCTCCCCTTTTTGTCGAAAATGTTATTGAATTTTTTTCCCTGTTTTTTGCTGGAGGTAGGTACCACCTATTTTTCATTCTGCCATAGGTATATCTAACAGAAAATTACATATACAGTGGAGCACCGCTTATACGTTTCTCGTTTATACGTTTTTATCATTTATACTTTTTTTTAATGGTCCCGGCAAAATCCAATGGATATTAACACTAGAAAGACAGGGAATTTTACTCAAATTTTATAAAAAATATTTCCCATCAGAATTTTTATTTTAAATTATTTACTTATTTATTTAACTAGTTTTTTTCTTTGTACCTTTTAAACTAGTTTTATTAAAAAAAATTCTGGTTCGAACCTAAATATATTCCTTTGATAGCGGTTAAAATGACCGCTCGCCATCTTTCTAGTGTTAACGTTAAATAATTTCATTTATACGTTTTTCCTTAAATCGCAGCTTTCATTTATATGTTGTTTTTTTAACAATTCAAGAAGACAGAAAATGTGCATTTTAACCTCACATTCCCAACTCCCGATTGTCCAGTCTTACAAAAGGCACGTGATCTTAACCAACACCTGCCCAGTTGAACAAAAGCCTTACGCCTAAGGAATGTGAACATCCTACTTTCTATAAATAAGGGTTGTTGTTGTGCTCTCCCCAGGCCCACCAGGGCAAGTTCTTTTCCCGGCAGCTTCAGTGTCTGGATTTGAATCGCTCACTAGCGGTTCACGATGACTTCGTGTAATAGAAAATCTCTGTCGTTAAAGAAAAAAAAATGTGCATTTTTAAAAAAGTGGATGAAAACCAACATTTAAAAAGAGTGGATCTTGCCAAACAATTAGGTTTACCAGTTTCAACTTTAAACACGCTAATTTATAAGCTTAAAGATCATCGAGGAAAGCCATCATCAAAGTGGTTGTAGTGCTTCAAAAAAACTTTGAGTCTAAAGCGTAAAATACGCTGATGTTGAAAAATTGCTTTTACAGTGGTTTAATCGGTGTCGTAGTGTAAAAATTCCCATTAGCGGTCCTTTGCTTATGGAGAAAGCATGAGAAATTTCGAAGAAGCTGAATGTGGAATGCAATGCATCATTTTCTTCAGGATGACTTCACAAGTTTAAATTAAGACATGGCATGACAGGCAAAACTGTAAGTGGAGAGTCTGAAGATGTTGATTGGGAAACAGTGGATGATTGGATTCAAAATCAATTGCCAGATCTGATAAAAGATATGAACAAAAAGACACTTTCAATGCAGATGAAACCGGTTTGTTTTGTAATCTTCTGCCATCTAAAACTCTTGCAATCAAATCGAATACGTGTCATGGTGGAAAAAAGAGCCAAGTGCGATTAGCAGTGCTATTGTGTGCCAATGCCGATGGATCAGAAAAATTGTCTCCTTTGATTATTGGTAAATCAAAAAAACCCCGCTGCTTCAAAAATGTGAAAGCATTATCAACAATGTACCTGGCCAATAAATAATCATGGATGCCAATGCACTCCTTTACCAATCTCTCTATTCTAAAAAGAAGTAACTACCGCTGTCACCGCCGCCGCCGCCGGTTTTGATTTTTTTGTGACCGTAGGCCTTTCTTCGTTAATATTAACAAAAATAATGCATACAAAAATATGAAAATCGGTGGTTTTATACAGAAATGTTTGATAAACACGCTGATGCAGACAGTTTTCAAATCGAAGAATTATTTTAAGAGATATTTAATGCTAAAGTTGGACAAATTCGTTCCACTAAAAAAGTTTTATAGCAGCAAAAACTATACATGACAGTGTAATCATTTTTAGATCATTTTATGCGTTAGAATTTGCCGGAGTGCAGATTGCATTAATTTTTTTATTTTGACTCATTTTTTCAGGTTTTATTTCAATTTTAAATTCAAATTTTCAGCATTTCGAGAGATATTTTTTACAGATTTCAGAAAATTGTACTAATTTAAACTGTTGCCAACTGTATAAAAAGCGCAAGCAATAATGTTTGCTTCAAATTAAAAATTTATTTACACGTCACTATTATAAACAGGAAAAAAAACTTTCAAATTATAATTAAATAATTACGTATAAAAAGCAGGAACTTATTAAAAATTACGTCATAAAAAGTATACACGTGAATTTTAAAAGAGAAAGGATATTGTAAAATAATAAATTCATTAACATGCGTTAGAAGTCTTAGGAGAAATTACGTCATATTTACGTCACATTATAGTTATTACATAAAATGAATACAAAATAATATTGCAAAAAAGTTTAAATTTAGAAATTGCGCTAGACATTTATTTGATATTTTGAGAATTAATTTAAAATGTCTCATTTAAAAGAACTTTCTTTTCTGTTTGTTAAAAAATACCAGGAGACAAAGACTCTCTTTACTTAATTCCTTTTATATTAGCTTGTTTTGAAATGTTGTTACACGTGTATACGTCATCAAGTTATTTTTATTTCGACGTTTTATTTGTGTTTTTATTAATGTTGTACGAATTTATTTGTTCTTTCGTTATTTAAAATAAAAATTATATCAATTTGTATAATTTGGCGAGTTGTTTGGCGATTTATATAATTTGGCGAAATTGGTCGACAGGATAATCAAGTAGTACCGCAGCGGATTTGGCGTTAAAATTCCCCAATCAAAGAGAAATGAATAGAAATTCGTTTATAGGGAGATCGCCACTGTTTTTTAAATTATAACTAGGGGGCTCTGCCCCCTACGAGCTACGCTCGTCAACCCCCGTTCAGACACCGCAGACTCTAACAGCACGCTAATTTGATCGCCTTTAAAAAGATTTCGAAGATTGAATTATAATTTGAATCTGACAATTGTAATCTGACGTAATTTTCACCAAACTTTTCTTTCTCTTTTTAATATTCACGTCAAAATACTTTTGTTAGAAATGAAATATTATGATCATCTTAAAATGTCAAGTAAATGTCTCGCGCAATTTTTAAATTAAAACTGTTTTGCAATATTATTTTTTGTTCATTTTACGTAATAAGTGTAATATGACGTAAATTATACTATTTAGGACTTCTAACGCATGTTACTGAATTTATTATTTTACAATATTCTTTCTCATTTAAAATTCACGTGTAACTATAGTTTTTATGACGTAATTTTCAATGAGTTCCTGCTTTTTATATTTTTTGTTTATAATAGTCACGTGTAAAATAAATTTTTAATTTGAAGCAAACATTACAGTTTGCGCTGTTTATAAAGCTGGCAACAGTTTAAATTAATACAATTTTCTAAAATTTGTAAAAAATATCTCTCGAAATGCTGAAAATTTGAATTTAAAATAGAAATAAAACCTCGAAAAATTATTCAAATTAAAAAACTAACTGCAATCTGCACACCGGGAAATTCTGACGCATAAAATGATCTAAAAATGATTAAATTCCTATGTACAGTTTTTGCTCCTATAAAACTTTTTTAATGGAACGATTTTGTCCAACTTTGGCATTAAATATCTCTTAAAATAATTCTTCGATTTGAAAACTGTCTGCATCAGCGTGTTTATCAAACATTTCTCTATAATACTACCGATTTTCATATTTTTGTATGCAACAGTTTTTTTAATATTAACGAAGAAAGACCTCCGGTCACAAAAAAATCAAAACCGGCGGCGGCGGCGGCGGCGGTGACAGCGGTAGTTACTTTTTTTTAGAATAGAGAGAAAATAGAAATAAAACCTCGAAAAATTATTCAAATTAAAAAACTAACTGCAATCTGCACACCGGGAAATTCTGACGCATAAAATGATCTAAAAATGATTAAATTCCTATGTACAGTTTTTGCTCCTATAAAACTTTTTTAATGGAACGATTTTGTCCAACTTTGGCATTAAATATCTCTTAAAATAATTCTTCGATTTGAAAACTGTCTGCATCAGCGTGTTTATCAAACATTTCTCTATAATACTACCGATTTTCATATTTTTGTATGCAACAGTTTTTTTAATATTAACGAAGAAAGACCTCCGGTCACAAAAAAATCAAAACCGGCGGCGGCGGCGGCGGCGGTGACAGCGGTAGTTACTTTTTTTTAGAATAGAGAGATTCAATCTTTCGAAATCTTTTTAAAGCCGATCAAATTAGCGTGCATTTAGAGTCTGCGGTGTCTGGACGGGGGTTGGCGAGCGGAGCCCCCTAGTTGGTTAAAAGAATCAGATGGTAAAATGTGGAACCAGAAGCAGCGAATCATTTTATTCATTGATCAGTGTCCAGCTCATCCACCTGATACGGACTTTCTAAAAAACACAACTGTCAAATTCTTCCCTGCAAATTGTACCAGCAAATCGCAGCCACTGGCTTTAGGATTCATAAAATCCCTAAAACAACATTATCGAAAAATTTTGGTGAAAACAGCTATCACCAGTTTAGACCACGGTGACTTCGAAAATGTGAACTTGTGAACATTGACATCTTACAAGCTATGAATTTCATAATGATGACTTGGCAAAATGTTTTACCCAAAACGATAAAAAACTGCTTCGGCCTTAGCGGATTTCTAACTCCAGTGGATGTCAATCCTATTGAAAACGCCGACCCTGATCAATTTGCTCCACCAGGAAACTGGTCAAATTTAAGTGATGTTACTAAATTTGAAGATTTTGTGCAATGTGATTCGGAGCTTGCAACATGTTCTCTTCTAACAATCAATGAAATGATCGCAAATGAGGAAACTATCAGTGAAGAAGAGGATAACTGCACTGAAAGGACACTGCCAAGTTTTCAACAACCTTTGGCGGGTTTTAACACGATGCAAGAATACCTCATTAGCAGTGATTTGAATGATAATGTTAAGATGGCACTTTTAACTGTGAACAATGAACTTTTTTCTGTGCATTTCAAAAATTCCGTACAACAATTCCCAAAGTTCCGTATAACAAAATATTTTGTACATGGTGAATGAATATGAATAGTAGTAAGTTGTAAATTATATCTGGAATAGGAAGTTTAGTATTACATACCTCTTCTATTTCATGAATTTTTATTTATCACTGATTTTTTTAGTGTTGGTAATTACGGAAATGTTCGTATTTTTGTGAATTTCGTTTATAAGCTTTTCATTTATACGTTTTTTTTCTTGGTCCCTTGAAAAATGTATAAACGGTGCATGACTGTATCTAAATTTTCCGTAAAATCATTTTAAAAAAAACCATTTAGAAAGTATACATACATTTTTTCTTTAAAAAAAAAAACGTGAAATATGCAGGGTGTTTAAAAAAAAGGTAGGAAAATGTTTAAGAGGTGGTAGAGAGTAGCAGCATTTGTGTAGGAAATCAGGTCGTAATCCAGCGATAAATGTAGGGTACTTGCACAACCCCCGGCTTTGCTCGCATAATAATTGAAATATGCCAAGTGGTATTTGTGCGCCTATTTTTTGTTAGACGAAATTATATTGTTACGAATAAGACCAAAGTTACTAACTAGGGCACAGTTTGACTAAATTTTATTATTACACTGTATTAGGCGAAAATGAGACTTCACTTAATAAGAAGAACTAAAACTAATTCTAAATAAATGATAATTTAGAATGTATTTTGAAGCTTTTATGCTCATTTCAATTTTCATTTGAAGTTTTGAATCTTTTAGAAACCCTTCTTAGCAAGCATTTACATCTTAATGTAACCATTATGGTGTATTCCAAGCTTCCAGTCTAATGGTCTATTGCACCCTCCCCCCCCCCCCTCTAGTGGTTGTGGAATTAACATAAAATATAGTGTATGTTAGAACATGACTGTCACCATCAAATTGTCCACATTGCTTTTGAAATCGGTTTGATGTTTCCTGGGTTTCCATAGAAATCGTAAATTAGAAAATTTTTAGAATGCTTTCGCTCATTTTACCCTTTTAAATTTCGAATATTTTAGAAACTGTTCTTAGAAAGCATTTACATCATTTAAGTATCAACCATACCAAACTTCAAGTTTCTATCTTTAACAATTACGTAGAAATCGAAATTTAGAAAATTTTTAGAACGCTTTTCGCTTATTTCACTTTTTTAAATTTCGATTTTCTTCAAAACTATTCTTAGAGAGCATTTACATCTTATAAGTAACTACCATGCCAATTTTGAAGTTTCTAGTCCCTTCAATATCACAAAAATCGCAATTTTAGAAAGTTTTTCACTCCTCAGCCTCCCCCTCCCCCCCCCTTTTTCGATAGTGGTACCGGCATAAAATATAGCCTATGTCGGAGCACGGACTATTTCCAACTATTTGCCACCATTACTTTTGAAATCGGCTTGTTTAGAAAGTTTTTAGAACGCTTTTCGCTCATTTCACCCATTTAAATGTCGAAATTCTTAGTAACTGTTCATAGAGATCATTTACATGTTTTAAGTATCTACCATGCCAAATTTCAAGTTTCTATCTTTAACAATTTCATAGAAATCGTAATTTACAACATTTTTAGAACGCTTTTCGCTTATTTCACTTTTTTAAATTTCGATTTTCTTCAAAACTATTCTTAGAGAGCATTTACATCTTATAAGTAACTACCATGCCAATTTTGAAGTTTCTAGTCCCTTCAATATCACAAAAATCGCAATTTTAGAAAGTTTTTCACTCCTCAGCCTCCCCCTCCCCCCCCCTTTTTCGATAGTGGTACCGGCATAAAATATAGCCTATGTCGGAGCACGGACTATTTCCAACTATTTGCCACCATTACTTTTGAAATCGGCTTGTTTAGAAAGTTTTTAGAACGCTTTTCGCTCATTTCACCCATTTAAATGTCGAAATTCTTAGTAACTGTTCATAGAGATCATTTACATGTTTTAAGTATCTACCATGCCAAATTTCAAGTTTCTATCTTTAACAATTTCATAGAAATCGTAATTTACAACATTTTTAGAACTCTTTTCGCTCTTTCACTCTTTTAAATTTCGGTTTTTTTTAGGTAGATTTCGTATGAAATACTACCTATTGGGATCGTTCCTATGTTGGAGTTTCTGAAAAATTTTTGCAGATCTACACCGACAATGACCCCTAGAACCCAAAACCACCCTCAGTAAAAAACTTTATATCTATCTATCTATCTATCTATCTATCTACGTATCTATCTATATATATATATCACTTTCTTCTGGACACGATAACTTTCGTAATTCTGCACCAATCTCTTCCAAACTGATACATAAAATCAAAGGGCGTAAAATCTCGGTTAAGTTCGTTAATGGGCAAAATCGGACCAAGGGGATGGAAATAGGGAGGGGTTTTGTGAAAACCGAAAACCCCCCATAATTTCTTAATTTATGTACATATCAAATCAGTTTAAAGTTTTTATTACTTCTAAAAATAGGGCCAAAATTTTATGTATCACAGATTTTTGATAAAGTTAAAAATGGGCTCAAGGGGCGCAAAAAAATAGGGTTTTCGGGAGAAAAAAAATCATAACTTCGTCAATTCTCAAGATATCAATTCCAATTAATTTTATTATAAATTTCGTTAATATTATCTACAACTTTTATATTCACAAGTTTTTGATAGGACCAATTTGTACCGCAAAAAAAAATTAAAAACGAAAACAAAAAGGGGGTTTGAAGAAGTAAAAAATCCATAACTCCGTCAATTCAAAAGATATAAAATCCCCATGAATTTATCATATATCTTCTTAATATTGTCTACAACATCTATATAGACAAGTTTTGGATAGGACCAATTCTTACAGCAAAAACAAATTAAAAATACATAGCGTTTGAAAAAAAAAATCATCTAAGTAAGGGTGTATTCTAATCCAAACTGCGTATTTTCTGACTCATTTTACAATTCCTTTTTGCTCTCAAAGGCTTCCAATTGGTACATTTTCTTACTCAGAAACTATATAATGTACCGTAATGGTCGATTTTTTGTTAGAGGCACAATATATTTTAATAAATGCTGTTAAAGTGGGCATTTTGAACCGAATTTCCCGAAGCGGATTGTGTTGGAAAAATCGTTGCATTAAGGATGCACTCAAATCCAAACTGCTTATTTTCTGACTCATTTTTAAATTCATTTTTTGCTCTCAAACGCATTTAATTGGTAGATTCGCTTATTCAGAAACTATATAATGTACCGCAATGATCGATTTTTTGATAGAGGCAGAATATATTTCAAAAAATGGTGTCAAATTGGGCATTTTGAACGGAATTCCCCGAAGCAATTGTGTTATCACTTTCTTCTGGACACGATAACTTCCGCAATTCTGCACAAATCTCTTCCAAACTGATACATAAAATCAAGGGGTATAAAATCTCGGTCAAGTTCGTTAATGGGCAAAAGTGGACAAAGGGGATGGAAATAGGGAGGGGTTTTGTGAAAACCGAAAAAAACCTTTAACTTCTTAATTTTTGTACATAACAAACCAGTTTAAAGTTTTTATTACTTCTAAAAATAGCACCAAAAATTCATGCATCACAGATTTTTGATAAAAAATCCATAACTCCGTCAATTCACAAGATATAAAATCTCCATGAATTTATCATATATCTTATTAATATTGTCTTCAACATTTATATAGACAAGTTTTTGACAGGGCCAATTCTTACAGCAAAAACAAATTAAAAATACATAGCAGTTGAAGAAAAAAATCATCTTATTAAGGGTGCATTCAAATCCAAACTGTCTATTTTCTTACTCTTTTTTAAATTCATTTTTGCTCTCAAACACATTCAATTGCTAGATTCTCTTATTCAAAAACTATATAATGTACAGTAATGATCGATTTTTTGATAGAGGCAGAATATATTTCAAAAAATGATGTCAAAGTGGGAATTTTGAACAGAATTTCCCGATGCGATTGTGTTAGAAACGAAAAATATTGCCCTACTGAAAAAATAATTGTTTATTAATCAAGTTTTAATTAATTGGAAGAAAAATAAAAACACAGGTCGCTTATAAATCTTTTCAAAAGTCACGTCAGCATGTTTTTTTTTTTTTTTTTTTTTTTTTAATGAATCTGAAAATGTGCCAGAAAATTTCGAGTTGTTGAGTATGGAAAAATATTTTTTTAATATCGCCTTAACACGATTCTGATAAAACCAGCTATTTTATAAAAAGGAAATAAAAACTCGTCAAAAGCAGACAGATAAAACTGTTAAAGTTGATTTATATCTAATAATGATTTAGTTTTTGTTGGTGAAATTAGTATACTTAACTTCGAAATCTACCTCTGCCTGTAGGCCGGGCCGGCATGGATTTTTTTAACTCTTCTTAGAGATCATTTACATCTTATACATAACTACCATGCCAATTTTGAAGTTACTAGCACTTTCAGTAAAACATAAATATCAATTTTAGAACATTTTTTACTCCTGCAACCCCCTGATGGTAGTGGCAAAGACATAAAATATAGCCCATATTCGACCTGGGACTGTTACCATAAATTTGCAACCATTACTTTTGAAATCGGTTTTGTATTCCCTTTGATTGCATAAAAATGGTAATTTAGAACGTTTTTAGAACGCTTTCGCGCTCGCTGCGCCACTGCATATATACACTCAAAATTTATTTACAAACACATATAATATTCATGTTTGAAATAGTTGTTCTATTTGTTCAACATTATTTTCAAATCACTCTCAATCTCTTTAAATTTCATAATACAATTATTTATATGCAATATTCATGTAAATTTTGGTTTAACTTCCTAGTTAAAGTTCTCACAGCACAGATTAAAAAAAAAAAAAAAAAAAAAAAAAAAATGGGCTATTCGGCCAAGATATTAATAAACTCCAACACTAGCATTTTCTTATTATTAGCATTTTCTTTTAATCCTTAGTAATGTTAATTATCTATATACGCTTTAAAATTTTGTCTATAAAATTCTAGCCAATGAAATTGCTAAACATACACATCATAAAGTACAAAATAAATTAATGGCCAAATATTAAATGTAACTAAATTTTTTTTTCTCACCAAATACTTCAGTCAGAAAAGAGTTGAGGCTCCTCCTGGCTTTCACTGATAGTCCGCATAATGCACGTATTTATAGTCCAATAGCACATAAAAGTTTTAAATTGTCTCTTTGGGTTTTCCCGTTTAGTCAGTCACAATGATAGCTGGATCGTTTCTTGTTCTGAAGTCAACGAGTCTTTTCAGTTTAGTGTTTAATCACAGCCACTTATGGTCATTAGAGATGTTCTTTCACTCTTAGATGCTGGTCAATACTCATAGGTGCACTTTCATCTTTCAGAACTATCTTCCGACTCTCCATCAAATTTTCTGATAATCTGTGGATTCCTTCGACGATCATTCTTCACTTCTGAATTTTCCGATATCCTCACCGGTTCAGGGTGATGAAATTACAAGTTTGGTCTCCTTGAAGCAGTATAGGGAAGGGTTGCTTCTTGACTTCTGTCGACTAACATATTTATGTGAAATTTCAAGACTAGTACGAGAGCATCCTTCTGTAGAGAAAATAAAAAGGAATAATTTGTCTTTTCGAAAAGCTCTTCCTCCCTAATGAAAAATGTGGGAGGATTTATTTTAGAATTTTTCCCATTCGTCGCTTGATGTTTCTTTCTTATTGGTCCTCTTGGTCTCTTGAATCTCGTTCGTTTTATTTTGCCCCCCTGTGGGCGTTTTCATTCCGTTCCCTTCGCATTGCTAATTTTCGTTCTGACTTCAGGGGTTATGACGTCGCGTGGGATCATTACCGCACACGATGCAGGCCAATAAATATACCTATGTCTGTCATAAATTTCATGCTAAGAGCCTCGTAAAATTTTGAGACTGATGCTATTCTTCGCTTGTCTCGATATGGCGTCCATGTGCATTTTATTGTGCTTAATTGCCTTATTTTGTCTGAAGTATTTGTGGGTTTTTATCACTCTATTTACATATATATAAAAAATTATAAAAATTTTAATTATTGGCCATATTACAGAATACATTAGATATTCGTAAACCTTATATTTTTACAAACGAAATGGTACCAATAAACATATAGACCGGTTGCACATGACGTCACACGTCTGAAATCGCTTCGTATGGCGCCCAAATATAAGGCGAATATGGTGCTCTCCATTTGATTTATTAGACTTGTTTGCACTATAATAATAAAAATAAGGAAGATCTAAATTAAACAGAAAGATAACATGTGCTTTTAACGGCAAACGGGCAGTTCTGTGCTCCACGTGTGTGCACCAGATACGATAATATCAGTCGTTGCTAATAGCAACGTGACGTCAATGCAAGGGGATCTATTGTCATGTTTGAGCTTCAATTTAATATATGTAGATGGCAGCACCAAAGTATCAAAGCTTTCTTTCTTCCCACAAGTCATTTCCAGAGAATTCTCTTCTATTTACTTGTGTAGTCATGTGACTGACGTTCTGTAAGTTATGTGTTTATTTGTGAAGTGCTTATTAAATGTTTAAATGTCTACAAGCGACCTCGTTATTAAGAGTTATGTTAATTATCATTAGTTAATTACTAAATATACAATAAATGGCGACGTTGGAAAATAGAGATGGAAATTTAACCGGAAAAAGTTTACCGAAAATAAGTGAGCCGAATGAAAATGGCTCATGTTTTTATTTCAAGCACTGGATGTGTTCTGTGTAATGTCATATATTAATACTTCATAGTCTTCCACAGTATTTACGGCGGTGGTAAGTGAAAACATTTACTTTTACATATTTTCTCTGTTCTGCTTTTAATAAAGTAAAATATGTTTACGCACTTTAAAGAATTTGATGAAAAAGTAGAATCTTTCACAACGTACGTGAAAAGATTGGAACAAAATTTCGTTCTGCATGACATAACAGAACAGAAGAAAGTTCCTGCTATTTTATCACTGCTAGGACCGAAATTATATGGTTTATTATGTGATTTATGTGTACCTAAGAATTGTGAAACTTGAAAATATAAGGAAATTGTTGATATTCTGCTTAAACACTTAAGCCCCGCCCCCAATAAATTCATTGAGAGAATTAAATTTAGAAAATGTTTTCAGAATGAAACTGAATCAATTCAAGATTTTGCTGCTAGATTAAAAAGGGTACAACCGTTTGTTCATTTACTGGTAATACTCTAAATGAAAATTTGCTGGAACAGTTTTTGCGCGGTCTGAAAAATGAAAATATTCAGAATAAATTGATTACACAAGTTGATGATATTTCGAAAAACCTGTTGAGAAACCTTTAGCTTTATATAATGTAGATATTGAAATTGCTGAAATTAAGCAAAAAAATTTCAATGTAAATAAAATTTCCAGTACGAAAAATGTACAAAATAAAAAATTACAAAATTGTTCCCAAAAACAGAATGTCAACAATCAGGTAAATAATACACATTCTGACATGAATAAAAATAAGTTAAAGTGCTATAGTACGAGTGCTACACGACCAAAATAAGGTGAAAACTGCAAATCGTGGTAAGAATATACGGATTGGTCGGTATCTATTTTTTATTAATACAATGCATTTCAGAGGGGGAGGCATCACGTAAAGTCGTGGGAATTCAAGATGGCGGCGCTGTTATTCAAAATGGCGTCAAATTCTGAATTTTCTTACTGTACATCAGTGTGGTCCAACCCGCGGGCCGCATGCGGCCCGCCTATTCATTTTTGTTGGTCCTTGCCCTTCTTACTGGAAAAAAAAAATATTTTAATTTAACATTTGGGAGAAAAAAATGTTTATCCTTTTTACGGCTTAAGTTTTTAAGTAATACTACATTAAGATTTTTTTAAGTTTACGTCAGCAGCACATTACAATCTTCATTTACCTATAATGGCCATATTGAAGCATAGAACCTACTCTCCGACTGTTATAATCCTGCTTCGATTTTCACTTTCATTCAGTACTGTTACGAAGGAGGCCAGCAGCGTGCGAAGAGAAAACTGCGCCCTTGGCAAAGTTTCAATTTGCTCCCCGAAAAGTGCAGAAACAGAAACAAATTTCATTGAATACATATTGTGCGTTTATTTTGGAACTTTAGGTTTAATTTTAATTCAGAAATTAAAAAAAAGAAAATAAATAAATAAATAAGAAAAAAATACACTTATATTTTGGCAAAGGGGATCTGGAAAATGGGTGTAGAAAAAATGTATCTAGCAGTACAGTATAACAGTTTGGAACCCTTTTTATATTTCAAGAAAAAAATCCCTTGCTATTTTGAGAGTATATGTTTTTGTCACAAGCACAGACTCAGAAAAGAGAAGGTTAACAAAAGAGGCTAAGACAAAGACCCAAAACAAATTTTGAAAAGAAAGAAGTCCTTATTCATAAATTTGTATTTCGGTGTGGGGTAAAGGACAATGCAATAACTTTTGAATACGCACTTTCATTATGAAAAATATTCCCAATATGTAAATATGGGAATATTTTTCCCATATTTACATATTGGGATAATCGAATATCTCTTCTTTTACAAAAAAGAAAAAAAAACAGAGGTTTGAATTTGGTGCCCCCTCAATTTCTGCGCCCGGGGCGACTGCCCCTTTGCCCCCTGCTTCGCACGGCCCTGAAGGAGGCAGGTGGGTAAGGCGAGAAACGGCCCCGCTACCAGGTGGCGGGTGCTCACCAGTGATTGGCTGCCGACAGGTTCGCGATCGTTTGTGTGCTGCGGGGGATTTTCGGGAAGGTTTCCCTATAAAACGGGACTCAGGGCAGTTCGAAGTGGTTGCTTTGACGAGAGAGGTTGTTTGAAAGATATAGTACGCAGAGAGATTGTTGTCGTATTATTGCGAGAGCGATACCTAAAATGGTGGAACTTAAGATTAAGAAACGGCGTGTTGAAGATGTGAAACGACAATTTCAGGCAAAGAGGCAGGAAAGTTACTTTTCTGATGAAAATAATAATGTAAAACGACAGTGTTATCTGCTCTCAAGTCTTAGGTGTTTCAAAGGAGTGTAACGTGAGTAGACATTTTGTGTGTCTACTCACTAACGTGAATAGACACAGTGCATAAAACAAATTACGATCAATACCAGGGTAGTGCCAGAAGTTGTGTGATTAATGATTTGAAGCTGAAATAACTAGACAGAAAAATATCTTGCAACCATCAAACACTGCTGGTTTAAAGGCACCTTAATAGGTATGTTTATAGCTTGCTAAAAATAAAAAGTTTTTAGGGATGTTAAGCCCATTAAGATATGTGCTGAAAAAATCGCATCTTCATTTGGAGATAATAAGATGGCTAAAAATTTTGAAACAGTTTTCTTGTCTCATCAAACAGTAAGTAGAAGAATTAATAATATGGGCGGTGAAGTTTCAGGTTCTCTCAAGAGCATTTTGGAAAATGTGAATTTTGCTCTCTAGCTTTAGATGAGAGCACAGATATAGATGACATCAGCCAGCTCCTTATCTTTGTCTGAACAATAAACGGAGAATTTAAAGTTCATGAGAAACAGTTGGAATTGAAATCACTAGAAAACAGCAAAAAAAAAAGAGGTATTGACATATTCAACAAACTGGATGATGTTGTTTGTAAATACGGAGGTTTGTGAAGTGTTCTGGCATTGCAACACATGGATCTAAACCAATGGTTGGTCATAAAACTGGGTTAGATGGTTGTGTTAAGAAAAAGGAGTGAATTGTTTGTTTTTCCACTGCACTATCTAGCAGGAGGCTCTCTGTGAAAAAAATTATGTCTCACCGAGACAATGAAAACTGTTGTAAATACCGTAAATGTAATAAGAGGAGGCAATAAAGCCCATAGACACAGAGAATTTTGCATTCCCGGACAATTTGGAAGCTGAGTATAGTGATATTTCATTGCATTGTGAAATGCGCTGACTGAGTGCTGGAAAACGTCTGCAACAGGTTTTTATGTTGAGGAATGAAATTCTTGCTTTTCTTAGAAATCAGAACATTGGGCATGTGTATCAAGAAAAAGCTGGAAGAAATCCAATTTTTAAATAATCTTGCTTTTCCGACAGATTGAGCATTCCATCTAAAAGCTTTAAACCTCAAACTACAAGGCGGAAAACAAAGCATCCCCCAGCTTTATGGACATATTGAAGGCTTCCGCCAAAAACTTGATGTAATGCAAATTGCACTGAAGGCAAATAATACGGCACACTTCCCACCTTGTCAGCAGTTAATAGAAGAAAAAAGTGACACACATTTTAGTATGTTTCATGAAATAATAATAGATATCAAGGGTACCAGGACAGATTCCAGGATTTTGACTCCCTAAAACCAAAACTTGCACTGTTCAACAACCCTATGGGTATTGAAGTGAGTGAGGTGCATTGCGACCTTCAAATGGCAATTTGTGATCTTCAGGCAGATCCATTCGACCAGACTAAAAAGTGTTATGCTCCTGAAAATTTATGGAAATTGATTTTTAAAGAACGTTTCCTAAATTGCTTAAATTCTCTATGAAAATGTTATCGCTGTTTGGCAGTACATATGTGTGTGAAAGTGCTTCTTCTGCTCTCAAATAAATTATATGAAAAAAAAAAGAAATCGAATTGAAATTGCTCCACTGGAATCGATCCTGAGAGTTTGCATTACTGAACTTACAGTGGACATAGATAAACTTGTACCAGGAAAGCAGTGCCAATAAAAATTTTAACAAAAGTTTTTGTAATGTAACTCGTTTTCTTTCTGGAATTTCTCTGGCCCTCACATTCCTATCCTAAATTTTGATTGGCCCTCGGGTTACTAAAGGTTGGGCCACACTGCTATACATCATATAAATGTGTGTTTCAGGTCAATTTTGATATTTTTAACGTCAAAAATTTCTTTTTTTACACTTTCCGTCATAGTTGAATGAGTTTATGATTTCAGTTTGTCTGGTTGTTTGTCTGTCTGGCTGCTTGCCATTCCAAGCTCTAACTCGCTTAATTATCGCTACTCGCTTAAATTCACTCAGATTGTCATTGATTCATATATGCTACTGAAGTTTACAATAACATGTTCCAAATTAAAATTGAACTGTATAGCTTTTATAGTCCATTTACAGGACCCTCAAAAGAATTCCATTACATTATTGTCTATTAGTTCCGATGCTATGATTGAGAAAACTGCAAATCGTGAAAAGAATATATCGATTGGTGAGTATCTACTTTATGTTAATACAATCCATATAAGAGGGGGAGGCATCGCGTAAAGTCGTAGGAATTCAAGATGGCGGCTGTTATTCAAAATGGCGTCATTTTCTGGAATCCTTCCAATTTTCATACTATTCATCGTATAAAAGTGTGTTTGATGTAAAATTTTATGCTTTTAAGGTTAAAAATGTTATTTGTAACACTTTCCAACATTGTTAAAAAGTATTTATGAATCCTGTTTATGTGGCCGTCTGTCTGGAAGTACTCATAATTCGTTTAAGTATACCCGGATATCCATGTAATTTAAATATTTTATTTATATATGTGTTATTTATATATGTAATTTAAATATGTGGTATACAGAAAAAAGTTATGCATAAAAAATGAAGTGTGTAGAATTTATAGTTTGTTTACAGGCGCACTCAAAAGAATTCAATTATATTATGATCTATGGGAGAAAATCATTTGTAATGTTTTTTAATGATATTAAACTCTTTGAAACATATTAAAATTGATATACATTAGTGAGGTGCAATACAATATACTTGCTGTAAAATTATGATGTGCATAGCATTTATCGTTCATTTACCGGCGCTCAAAAAAAGAAAACGGATACAGTACTGCTTATAAACTATGTGCTTTTTACTTTCTTCTATCTTTACAAGATTAAAGTATTGGATTCCTGAAAATTTTCAACTTCCGGTTTTTGACGGATTTACACGTTTTAGGGGTCAGAGATCTCCAAAAACATGTTTATACAAAATGACCGTCTGTCCGTGTGTCCGTCTGTCGCCATTGTACCATCCAAAATTGTATGAAGTTATGCATAGAATTGAACCAAAATTTTTTAGTATATTTTTGGCTGTGGCAAGCAGGTCCTCTTTCAATTTAGAAATATTCCACCGGAAGGGGGCACTGTAAGAGCGATTTTTGTGCCATTTTCATTGTTGTACCATCGAAAAGTGTATAAAGTTATGCATAGAATTGAACCAAACTTTTTGTGTATGTTTTTGGCTATGGCCAGCAGGTCCTCCTTCAGTTTGGAAATATTCCGCCGGATTGGGATGCTGTGATGGCGATTTTGTTATAATTTTCTCGATTTTCCGTAATTCTATTATCTATCGGCGGTTTGTGCTGTGGCGGGAACTCGAGTCCTGCGAAGCCGACTATTCGCAAACAGCTGATGTACAATAGAATAACGAAAAGCTTTTGATTTTATTAAATATCATGATCGAGTTTAACTCGTTTTTACTCCAATTAATTGACTGAAGCAGAAATTTAAGATGAAAATCAAAGTTCGTATTGTATTGAACTAATATTATTGAAATATTAACATCTCCCAGCAAGGAGGAAATTTCTGGCCAGCAGCAAGATAGGTACTGGCAATGATGGACTAGTGCTGGCTAATGGTCTACCACTGCATGACCACTGCTGGACAGCTTCAGTCAACTTTGCTGTTGGCAATAATCAGATAAAATTCTGATCGACCTCCGTTTTATCTCATGCGCTGGCCCACCACACCATGGAAGTGCACGAACTTTTGCAGTATTATTGCTGTGAACCCTTACGCTAGGTGGCGTAATTCATCTAATAAAAAATACATCACTAATTGTAATTTTTATTCAAATATTTTAATCTGAAGTGTAAAAATATTTAAATAATTACGTTTCAAGTTTAACAAATAATTTATTAGACTTTAAAAGATTTTGTCAAGTCTATATTAAAATAAGAGTTCTTTTTATCATCCCGCGGCAGATTAATGAATCTGAACACAAATCTGAAATGAATGAATATCTTAAAAAAATTAAGCTGTGAAGCTAATTTTTTTAAAACTGTAAATAATATAGAACCACTGCCACCAACAAAATAAATAAGTAAATGAAAAAATAAATAAATTATTTATTTCAACTCAATTTATTTTCTTCTTAAATCTGGTTTTACTAAGTTACAAAGGATTTCGGTTTTCATAATTTACACAGTTGAGAATCAATCAGCGTATAAAATATATAGAATTTCTATACAATACAATAATTTCTATACAAGTTTGATGATTGGGAATGCAAATCACAAAAGAAACAAACTTGAAATTGTGTAATGAGAGAATGAATATTACGAGTAGTCGTAGAATACGCTGAAAGTACTTGTCCATGTCTGATCACGGAAACCAAACAGCACCGATCGCGGTTAGTACTTGGGAGTGTGACCACATGGAGACCGCTGCAAGTTCAAATATTTTTATAGAAATTCTATAGACATTTCTATTATAGACACTTCTACAGATATTCCTATAGCTTTTGGTGAAACTAGCTTATAGAAAAACCGGTCATAATTCTGTAATACTTTTTCTATAACTTTTTTTTATAGAATTCTATAAGAAATTTTTGTAGGGGAGTGCTGGCCCAGCAAAGGAATAGCAGTAGGATAGTTGCTAGCAGTGGCGTAGCTAGGATGGGTGACACCCGGGGCGGATGTAAATAGTGTCCCCCCACCTCCTCCACACATACACCCGTCATATTATTTTCAATCGCAATTCTTCGTTATTATAAATAAAATGTTTACATTTTTTTGGAGAACTTTTAACAACTTTATATTAACAAAGTAATAATATTAGAAAAAAAAATAAATAAAAGAACGAAGGAAAGAAATATTGTATTATATTTTTATACTCTATACTTTAGACAATCTATTCGGAAATATCCTTCGAAAAACATATAAATGAAATTAAGAATATTATAAAACCATTAGGCATCCCAGAATTTTTAGACCACATTTGTTTATACTGAATTTTTTCTTTCTATGAGCAATTTCTTTTCTAATAACAGCAAAATAATTTTTTAAGGTAAATGTTATAGCTAACATCGTTTAAAATACGTATTTATTTTTTTCATCAATTGAAATTAACTAGCCAAATAAGGTACTCCAAAATCAAAGCGCTTGCTTTGTCAAAAAGTTCTCTTCCCATTCTTCCGTTCACTAAATTGCTAAAATAAACTTTTCTGACCACACGTGACGGGTGATTCTGAGAAGAAAAAAAAATTCTGAAATTCACAGAAAATCTTCTGAAATATTACAGCACAAGGGAGAAGGGAAATTTCCTCCCAGCACTAATTATGCATTTTTCCGCTGCGAATTTCGCGTTTTTTCCGCGATATTTTGGCTTTCTTTGGCAATCCTTTGACGAAATTTGCCTTTTTTCTCGACCTCGAAATTTGCCTTTATTTTGGCGAAATTCGCGTTTTCTCCGCAATCTCTTGACGAAATTTGCGTTTTTTTTCTGATCCCTTAATTATGCATTTTTCCGCGGCACTTTGATGAATTTCGCGTTTTTTTCGCGATATTTTGGCTCTTCTTTGACGATATTTGCCTTTTTCTCGATCCCTTGACGAAATATGCTTTTTTTTCGGGACCCTTTGAAGACATTTGCGGATTTTTCGCGATTCTTTGACGAAATTTGCGTTTTTTCTGCAACCCTTTGACGACTCTTGCTGTTTTTTTCGAGGTCCTATCAAGAAAATTCAGATTTTTTTTCGCGAGCCTTTGGAGAAATTTGCTTTTCTTTTGCGATCCTTTGAAGAAACTTGCGTTTTTCCCGCGACTCTTTGACGAAATTCGCTTTTTTCGCAATTCTTGACGAAATTCGCGTTTTTTTCGCGATCTTTTGACGAAATGCGCGTTTTTTCTCCGATCCTTTGAAGAAATTTGCGGGTATTTTTTTTTGCGGTTCTTTGACGAGATTTGCGTTTTTTTTCCCGATCCTTTGACAAAATTTGCGGTGTTTTTCTCGATTCTTTGACGAAATTTGCGTTTTCTTCTCGATGCTTTGATGAAATTGGCGATTTTTTCTGCGTACAGATGTCAAAATTGATTTTTTTCGGCGACCTTTTGTCGAAATTCGCGATATTTCAGATGTCGATATGTCAGAATTTTCGAACTGATGACTCATTTTTTTAAAAATTTCAGAATCGAATGCCTTAAATTTTTGGAACAGGATTAATTACCGCTGCGTGATTCATACGACACAGCCGTCTTCTCCTGATGGTTGAATTAGGACTACTATTATGCGAATTGTAGGAGCCTTAGGTTGAATATTACAGTGATTGTGAACATGAGGTCTACTAGTTTACAATCTGAAACCTTCTCTTCAATTCAATGGTGCAATCACAGACAACTATAGATTATATTGTCTGTGAATGCAATCGCTTTCGAAAGAAAGGCAAAAGAACCCAAGGCAATTGTAGTACAGGAAATGACCATATACCATTCCTTATTTACCCTTTGCCTCCCACATAAGAAACGACAGGGGCGACTCATCACTCATCACATAGTCCTCATAAGTCAATGATATGTAGAAGAAAATTATTTCTTTTAAAGTTTGTTTTTGCTACCCATTCGTAGGATAGGTAGGTTTTTGTTCACTAATACATATCTAATTTAAACACCCCATTCTGTATAAATTTTCAGATTTCCCAAGAAAAAATAATTGACTCTGTTGCGTAGTGCGCTAGAAATTTCATTTTACGTCAGAATTCTTCTCCAAAATCTTATAAGATTATATATATATTTTTTTGCAAATAAATATCGGGTGTCACCCCTTAGAGGGTGACACCCGGGGCGGACCACCCCCTCCCCCCCCCCCTTAGCTACGCCACTGGGTGCTAGCATTGCAGGAAAAGTGCCGGATTGAAGTAATGTGATGGGCATACCAATGCTGGCCTGCTGTTAGCCATCACTGATGGGCCAGCTGCATTCCGAACGGACACTTTTGTAATGGTTTATGTAATGGCACCATTGAACTTTAACGCTGGTGGCAGTGTTGGCTGCCATCTTTTTTCCAACTGATGGCCCACTGTTTCTTTCTTTGCTGGGCTGCAACTGCTTTTTGAAATATTAAGATGTAGGGGGATAGAAGAAAGTTTTGAGATTGGCAAATCCAACTAGTTTAATTATAGTATGCGTTTTCAAATTTTACTAGGTATGAAAGAATTGCAAACTGTTATTATTACTAGTAAAAATTATTTTCTTAGGTAAGAGTGCAGCTTATAAATATACAATGTAATTATGATGATTAGTCGCCACCATTCAATGTGATCTAAAATTTCAACTTAAATTTCAGTTTCTTAATGTTGCGGTTCCTGACTGTACTTGCAGTCTCTTTGACGCGCAGACGATAAATCTGTGAATTGAAATAACGCCATTTTGAACAACAGCCGCCATCTTGAATTCCTACGACTTTACGCGATGCCTCCCCCTCTTATATGGATTGTATTAATATAAAGTAGATACGCACCAATCGGTATATTCTTCTCACGATTTGCAGTTTTCTCAACCGTAGCACCCGGACTAATAGACAATAACGTAATGGAATTCTTTTGAGGGCCGTGTAAACGAACTATAAAAGCTATACACTTCAATTTTTATTCGGAACATGTTATTGAAAACTTCAATAACATATATAAATTACATGACAATCTGAATGAATTTAAGCGAGTAGCGATATTTAAGCGAGTTGGAGCATGGAATGGCAAGCAGCCAGACAAACAAACAGACAAACTGAATTCATAAACTCATTCAACTATGACGGAAAGTGTTAAAAACGAAATTTTTGACGTTAAAAACATCGAAATCGACTTGAAACACACATTTATATGATGGATAGTAAGTAAATTCAGAAAATGACGCCATTTTCAATAACAGCCGCCATCTTGAATTCTCACGACTTTACGCGATGCCTTCCCCTCTTATATGGCTTGTATTGATATAAAGTAGGTATTCACCAATCGGTATATTCTTATCACGATTTGCAGTTTTCTCAACCGTAGCACCCGGACTACTATAGATGTGGAAATGCCTCGCATTTAGCAAATGTTTGCAGATTTATTAATGTTACTTGCAATCTTTGTAGGAAAAAAAGGCCATTTAAGCAAGGTATGCAGAAGTACAAATTCTCAAAAACAGGTTAATTCTTTAAATACGGTAAATGTCTTAACTGTTAAGTATAATAAAGGTTCAAATCCAATTAAGTTGTCTATTTTCATTCAAAACAAAGCTAAAGCTGATATGGAATTAGATACTGGATCTGAAATTTCTGCTGTTCCTTTAAAAAGATTTCGCAGAATTTTTCCTGATCATAAAATGTTTCCTTCAGATGTTCACGTCAGTTAAAAAGTGCAACTGGTGAAATTTTCAAACCTGTAGTTTATGTTGAAATAAATGTTACTTATGAAAATAAAACTAGAAAGATAAAGTTGTATTTGATAAAAGAAGATAATTTTCCATTATTATTTGGTAGAGATTGGGTATCTGAATTTGATATTTTCCCTCATAATTTAACCCCTTAATTCTCGCTCCCGTCAATATCACGGGCTGAGGTGTCGCTCGTTATTTCTCGCTCCCGTCATATTTCCGGGCTCGAGATTTATTGCTGGAAAAAACTTCTGAAACCACAAAAATTTAACTGCCATTTTGGTGTGAAGTCTTTGAATATTGCGTTTGGGTTTGGCTTTTGCGCTGACTGTAATGTTGGGCTTTGTATTGCATGTTTCGAAATATGTAACACTCAAAAATTTATTAATAATCAAAATTTAATGTATATATATTATTTCAAATATTATTTGTAAAAATGTGTGTGATGATGATAAATAAAGATCTAAGATGTGAAAAATAAAGGTTTTATTCGCATTAATTAGTGCGGTGTAAAACAAACATTAAGACACAGAATCCTCGCATGATGGCTTTTCTACAAATATGAATTTGTTCTATAACATCTTTTTTTTTCGCCTTAAAAAAAACTAATGGCATATTTTATTTAGAAACCTTATAATTATTCAATTTCTGTAATAAAATAAATAGGTACTTTTTTGATGGTTTTTCCAAATATTAAGCGACCGTGAAGGGGTTAAAATCAGTATATGTGAATGAAGTAGTAAATTATTCTGATAAATTTCAAGGTTTGCTACAGGAATTTTCCTATTTATTTACTGATAAGGCTGGGGAGATAAAATGTTTACAGGCAGAACTTTATCTTGAAAAAGATGCTAAACCCATATTTTGCAAAGCTAGAACTGTCACTTATGCACTACGTGCAGCAGTCAATGAAGAATTACAAAGATTACAAGACGCAGGTATTATTAAACCAGTGACAAACAGAAAGTGGGCATGGGCATCTCCTATGGTTCCAGTAGTTAAGCCTTATGGGAAAATTCGTTTATGTGGTGATTTTAAAGTAACATTAAATAAATTTCTGAAAGTTGAAAAGTATCCTTTACCTAAAATAGAAGATATGTTAGCTACATTAGGTGGCGATGTACATTTTACAAAAATTGATTTAAATCAAGCTTATCTTCAGTTACCTGTAGATGAACAATCAAAAGAATTATTAACCATTAATACACCAAAAGGATTATTCCAATTCCTTAAGTTACCCATGGGTCTTGCTAGTTCTCCTGCTATATGGCAAAGAAAAATTGAGCACATTTTAAGAGGAATTGAGGGAGTTACAATTTTTATAGATGATATTGGGGTTACAGGTGAAACAGATGAAATTCATTTACAAAGATTAAAGCAAGTATTAGAAAGATTAAGAGAATATACCATTAGTACAAATGAAGAAAAATCGTTCTTTATGGCAGATCAGATTACTTATTGTGGTTATAAAGTTGATAAACATGGTGTTCATAAAACACAAGATAAAATTGAAGCAATTTTAAATGCTCCAAAACCAGTAAATGTATCGCAGATTCAAGCTTTTCTAGGCTTAGTTACATATTATGCTAAGTTTGTACCAAACTTATCTACTATTGCAAATCCTTTAAATAATTTGCTTAAGAAGACTGTTAAATTTAATTGGTCTTATAAGTGTGAACAAGCCTTTAAAAGTATAAAAAAAGAAATTACTTCTGACAGGGTTCTTACTCACTTCAATCCTAAGTTATCTTTAGTTTTAGCTACTGATGCTTCTCCTTATGGTATCTCTGCAGGTTTTTCGCATATGATGCCAAATAACACTGAAAAGCCTATTGGGTTTGTATCCAGAATTTTGAATAATGCAGAAAAACGGTATAGTCAAGTTGATAAAGAAGCATTAGCGATTATATTTGGTGTGAAGAAATTTTTTCAATATTTGTATGACAACAGGTTTACCTTATTTACTGACAGTAAAACTTAAGACTAGCATTGTGAATGGATAATACTTAAGCAAAAAAGCAGCAAAAAAGACACCCGTCTGACATTGGTCTAAGTGTCTATTTTTTCTCCTTCTAAAAGTATCCCTGTTTTATCGGCTGCTAGAATACAACGATGCGCAATTTATTTACAAACGTTTCAATATGATATCCGTTATAAAAAAACTACTGATCACGGAAAAGTTGATGCTCTTTCACAACTTCCTTTACGTAGTGAAGATTTACCTCAACAATTTGAATGATGCAATTGATGAATCTGAAATTCTTCAAATTAATCAACTCTCTATCTTACCATTAACTTCGAAATCTATTGCTTCAGCTACAAAATCTGATCCCCTTTTGCGTCAAATTTTTCATCACCTCATTTCTGGTTCTGAAATTTCTAAAAATTTACTTTTTGGTGGTAAACAAGAAGAATTCATTCTTCAATATAGTTGTATTTTAAAAGGGTGTAGGGTAGTTATCCCTGAAATTCATAGAAACCAAATCTTAAAAGAATTACACTTTGGTCATTTTGGTATAGTTAAAATGAAATCTTTAGCCCGTAGTTTTGTGTGGTGGCTAGGTATAGAACAAGATATTGAAGATCTTGCACGAAATTGCACTACTTGTGTAAATTTGAAAAATAATCCTCCCAAAGTTGTTACACATCATTGGGAATGGCTTACAGCTCCGTGGCAAAGAATTCATATTGATTATTTTGGTCCTGCTATGGGAAAAATGCTTCTTTTAGTGGTTGATGCCCATAGCAAATGGCCAGAAGTTTTTATTGTTCCTAGTACAACTTCAGAAAATACCATTACTTGTCTTTCTTCACTTTTTACACGATACGGTTTTCCAATTTCCTTAGTATCAGATAATGCTAAACAGTTTACATCTAAAGAATTTGAGACATTTTTGAGAAATCATGGTGTAAAACATAAGTTCAGTGCTCCATACCATCCAGCTACAAATGGACAGGCGGAGAGCTATGTGCAAATTTTTAAACGTGGATTAAAAGCCTTAGCTTCCGAAACTGGTACTTTACAAATGAAATTAAATAGCTTCCTTTTGCAATAAAGGAAGATGCCTCGTGTTACAACGGGGGAGAGTCCTGCATCTCTATTTCTAAAACGTCATATAAGAACAAAAATAGATTTGATAGTGTCAAATGTTACAAATTTCGTTCATGAAAAACAAGATACGAAAAAGTCCAAAGTTAAAAAAAAAAAAAATTGAAATTAACCAGAAAGTAGCTGTAAGAAATTATACTCCAGAAGCTAAGTGGAAAATTGGTCGAATAATAGCAAGAGAAGGAAAATTACATTATAGAGTTCAGTTGGTTTGAATATCTGGAAAAGGCATGTTGATCAAATAACTAATGTAGGTTCAGATATTTCTTTAGTTAATGATACAAATTCTGAAGAAAGTGATACAGGAAATTTCAGAAGTGAATATGCAATTGTGAAACAAGGTGATTTTCCACCAATACAGCCTAGTATCGCAGATCCCCAACCAGTTGATTCTCATGAGCCAGATACTCCAAGTCCTACACCAACTGACTTTCATCCTGATTCTCCAAAATCTTCTGTTCCCACTAGTTCAATAGTTTATGCTACTGAACTTAAATCGAATTTTTCTTCTCCTTCTCCACAGGTACTGAGACGATCCGGTAGGTACAGAAGACCTCCTGACCGATTCAAATATTAAGTGGGGGAGAGCTGTCATGTTTCAGCTTCAATTTAATATATGTAGATGGCAGCACCAAAATATCAAAGCTTTCTTTCTTCCCACAATTCATTTCCAGAGAATTCTCTTCTGTTTACTTGTGCAGTCATGTGACTGACGTTCTGTGAGTTATGTGTTTGTTTGTGAAGTGCTTATTAAATGTTTAAATATCTACAAGCGACCTCGTTATTAAGAGTTATGTTGATTATTATTAGTTAATTACTAAATATACAATACATATATTTATTTGTTTATATACCCATTATAAATTATGAATTTTAATATCTAAATGTTATTAAAAATTTTCCCAAATTAATTTAGTTTATTTATTTCGTAAAGAAATATTTAGCAAAATACGATTAATTATTTGTTTTTGACTAATACTGGATTGTGCTGTTTTGTGTAATTAATTTGAAATTAACCCTTTGTAACTCAACAACTCCAATTTGAAAAATTCTTGCACAGATATTAAAATGCATCATTTTAAGCATGAAAAAAAACTCAGAACAGAAAAATAAAATTTTATTTGGAAAAATGGGTTTGTTGCTTATCTGCAACATCTTGCCAAATGGCACAAAAACTGAACATATTTAAAATTTTAATTTACGTGAAAAATTTTGAAACAATTGTTAGTTTTGTTGTAGCAAAGTCCCACACCACATTTCTCACAAATAGTTTGAGTAAAGCCTTTACAATCGGGGTATTTAGAACGCATTCTTTTTTCTGCCCAATATGGCCAGTGCCCAATTTCGTGTAGTCGCACTTGTTTTGGTGGAATATGTTGAGTAGGTGTTCTATGCTTTTTCTGTTGAATTTTTTTTTCTATGCAGTCTTTCCCTTTTTTGCTAATTTTGGACTTGGTATTAATTTTTCGGAGGGGGGGGGGGAGATCCCTAACTTGCCCTATAGCAATTAAATAATATAAAAACAGACTTATGTTTCCCCTTCTCAATAATTTTGCTCTTTCGAAAGAAATTTAACTTAAATAACCATTAGAAGAAATTTTATATCTTGCTCTTTCGATATTTAAAAAAAAATCCATTACAAGTGAAGACATGGCGCATTGTTGCAGATCTGCAACAAACAAAATTTTACGCTTATCTTATACATATTATAAATTTCCTAGCTCGAAAATGGTCTTTAAATAAAGAATTTAAACTTACCTTTGTAAACAATATACTTGTAGGTGTCTGCAGACTTTTTTAACTTCACTATTTCAAAGCTTAATTCAGCAAAAATCACGTGTAGCTGATCAAGCCATATAAATCAAACTTTGGCGCGAAAAAAAAAAAAATAGCATCGCCATCTGTTGCGGATTTAATGAAATAAGTATGTTAATAGCAGTGTAATATAATAACAACAATCAGCAAAATCGCCTTTTGAAGTTTGCTGTCGAAATAACATTGACTTTTTGGGTATGTTGCAGATCTGCAACACGGTGATACAAAGGGTTAATTAACAAGTAATGTCATATAGTTTTCTCTGCGACAAGAATTCAGACATTTTCTTTTCTTTTTAACAAATTCTGGTGTCACTCAATCACTTCAGCATTTTACGAATAGAAATACTTAGCCCATGAAGGGGTTAAAAGTCTTTCCAAAGAATATTGCATACATATTTATATAAAAAATGGTATTTTAGGATATATGTTTACAATATATGTAATACGGAATAACAATGGGACTGTTCAATGCTAAACTGATTAGGAATCAAATTTAAGATTTTAGTTATTCTGTTTGTTAAAAGATGGCAGCACTATGCATTCTGTGCTGTGTTGTAGTGATAATTATGACATCATCAGTTAGTTGATGTTTGGTTTTCTGAGAGTGTAGCATGGTGCTCCTGTTGCATTATTGTCTTTTTTATTCTATTTAATTTATCTGCACCCAAATAGGCAGGGGATATATTTCAGAATGTAATTTAAGGCTTTCATGTGATGAAAGCATACTAATTAGAGTTATCTTTAACTAGTGAAATTTGATTCTGAAACCAGAACTGTATGTTTCACTGTGTGTGAAGTTTTTTGTGAATGTCAAGATTTGTTTTTGTGTTGTGAATAAAAATAAGAAAAATTCAAGGATTTCTTTCTTCAAATTCTCTACATAAAGAAAATTGGAGGCACTTAGGCGAGATATGTGAGTACTTATTTTGTTTTGAAATTGTTCTTTGATGCTAAAGCTTAATTTTTGCTACTGAAGTTGCATTTAGCAAGATATTATTTTAGAATATGAGAATAATCTAGTATCTTCTTTATTAAATTGATAGAATAAGAAAAATATTCTAGAATATTATTATGTTTTGATAGTTGTTCAACTTGAAAAAGAAAATTGTTCTCAAGAACATTATGATTTATTTGCTTGAAATATTTGAATATTTAATTATTATGGTGAATTATTATTTTACATTGAAGAATTTTGAAGATTTTTAATTTTATGCACATTTGAGAACAGAAAATTCTATTGTTTGTATGAAATAATAATTATGAACATTTTATAGTAATTCTATTTTTGAATTTGATTTGTTCTGTTTTTGAATTTAATTCAGTTAGTTCTGTTTTTGAACTTAATTTGATTAGTTTTGGTTTGAAGCAATTCTGATTACTTTTGATTTTGAAGTAATTTTGATTAGTTTTGTTTTGAAGTTAATCTGGTTAATTTTATTTTGGAAATCATTCTGCTTATAAGTTATTGTTTAGAATATGAGAAAAAGCCTGCTCAAATTAAAATTGAGAGAGGTAGAGTGAAAAGCTCAGTAACTAGATTAGAGAATAGTTTTGATAATGTGAATACTAAGAATGAAATTCTGATTAGATTACAAACATTAGATGATTTACTTAAAAGAGTTCTTAAGATTAGATTCTTGTTTAAATGATGATGATTCTGAATTAGCAGAATTTGAGACAGGTATTTTCAATTGAAAACTAAATATCAAAACAAACTAGATTCTTTGAATCCTTCAGAAGTTGTTAATGTTGCAACGCACAATTCTGTGCAATGTTCTTCTGTTACTATTCCTAATCACTGTTACTATTCCTAATCAGTGTAATATTAGACTACCAAAATTGAATATTCCAGTATTTTATGGAAAATTTTCAGAATGGAAAAATTTTGAGGATATGTTTGTTTCCACTGTCCATTCACAAGCAGGTTGAAGTAACATTCAGAAATTCCAGAATCTTAAAGGGTTACTTTCTGAAGAACCAGCTACATTGATTAAGCACATTCCCCTTTCTAATGAATCTTATCAAGAAGCTTGGGAAAAGTTATTAAACCGATATGATAAGAAACAAATTGTTAATTCTTTGATTAAATTATTTTTAGAACAAAAATCAGTTCTGCATCCTAATAGCATAAATATAAGGAATTTGCTGAATACAAGTGATGAAGTTATTAGGGGTTTGAAAGCTGTTGGTGATGAAGCTACAAACAGAGACCCATGATTAATATATTTGTTATTTCAAAAACTTGATCCGGAAAGTCGAAGACTTTGGTCCATTGAAAGTACAAAAAATGAATTTCCCACTTTGAAAATATTTTTTGATTTCTTAAGTGTAAGATGTTCTTCCTTAGAGCTCATCTCAAACAAATGAAAGTGATATGAAACATTCCAAAAGTTCAAATTTTGTTGGTTCCAAGTACAGTTCAAATGATAAGCAATCAAAGGTGAGCTTAAAGTGTCAAGGAATACATCCACTCTATAAATGTATTAAATTTAAATTCAATGATTTTTGTTGCGCGTAAAGAACTTTATTAAGCGTAATAACTGCTGTTTTTTATGTTTAAACTCTCATAAGGTTAAGGAATGTCAAAATTCTCATTTGAAATGTTTTAAATGTGAAAGTAAGCATAATACACTCTTACATGAAGAGAATAAAAATAATATTGCTTACACTGTTAAGTTTGAAAATAAAGTTTTTCCAAATTCATCTGAGAATAAAAACCATCAATTAAATAAAGAATTTGTACACGAATCAACATCTCATGAATTACAAATTAATTCTAGTGCTTCTTTTAATAATTCTAAATCTGTTTCTTTCCTACCTACTGCTAAAGTTCTCTTATATAATAATGAAAATAAATCTTATTCTTTTAGAGCTCTACTCGATTCTGGTTCAGAATGTTCTTTTGTTAGTGAAAATGTTATAAGAACTTTAGGGTTAAAAAGAAAGAATGATAGAATTCGATTAAATGGAATTGCTGGAGTATTGGCTGGACAAACTCGTGATTCAGTAACTCTTACAGTAGATTCTAAGCTTTCTAATGAGTCCTTAAATGTTCAGGCATACATCCTGCCTATAAAGTGATATCTCAATTACCTGCGGAATTACTTGACACAAAAAATATAGAGTATCTTTAAAATATTACGTTAGCAGATGAAGACTTCATGAAACCACAAGAATGTGATATTATTTTAGGATTTGACTGTTTCTTTTCTATTTAAAGATACGGTAGAATTGGTAGTACTGAGAATGAGCCAATTGCACAAAACACTATGTTTGGTTGGGTGGTAGCTGGAAAATTGGAACCTAAATGTAAATATTCTTCTAGTATCAAATCTCATTTTCTTTGTGTTGAAAACGAATCCAATGATGATCTATTGCAAAAATTTTGGCAAGCAGAAGAAATCAATGTTAATAAACCGCATTTGTCTGAGGAAGAAGAATTTTGTGAACAACATTTTTGTTCAACTTACAAGGTAATTCCAGAAGGTAGATTTGGAGTTAAATTGTCAGTTTATAAAGATGTGATGTCATTAGGCGATTCTAAATCCATGGCAGTGTCACGTTTGTTTGCTATGGAGAGAAATTTTCAGTTTGATAAAAATTTTGAAAATGATTATAGAAAGTTTATGAAGCAATATGAAGACCTTGGTCATATGACACTTATCGACAAAAATTCAAATTCTACAAGCAACAAAGTATATTATCTCCCGCATCATTCTGTTAAAAAAAGTGACTATTTCTACAAAGTTATGTGTGGTGTTTGATGGTTCATGCAAACCTCCCAATGCTAATTCTTTAAATTCTGTTTTAGCAGTTGGACAAATTCCAGAACCAAATATTTTCACCATTTTGGTACGATTTAGAACAAATCCTATTGCTTTTACTGCTGATATTCAGGATGTATAGACAATTTTTAATTGCTCCAGAAGATCAAGATTTACAACGTATTGTTTGGCGAGAGTCAGCATACTCAGCTATAAAGGAATACTGGCTGCGAACTGTTACATATGGTACATCATCAGCTCCATTCTTAGCTACTCGTTGCCTATTTCAAATTGGAAAGGATATAGAAAAGGATGATCATGTTACAGCTTCAACAATTAAAGAGAGTTTCTATGTTGATGATTGCATGGTTCAATTTCAAGCGAAGAAGCCATTAAAATGATGGAAAAACTTTCACTGGCTTTAGAAAATAGGGGATTTCATTTACGGAAGTGGAGATCCGATTCTTCTGATGTATTAAATCATTTATCTTCAAATTCTTTTGAGTCAACAAACTTGAAAATTCATCCTAATGACTGTTCCAAAACCTTAGGGCTTGTCTGGGATTCTTCAAATGGTGGTTTTATCTTTAAAGTTAATTTACAATTTGATGATAACATAACTAAAAGAAAATTTCTTTCACAATCTGCCAAATTATTTGATCCATTAGAATTTTTGGCTCCATGTACCGTCTCTATAAAAATGCTTTACCAGTAATTGTGGTTCATGAAGTTAGACTGGGATACTGCTCTTCCTGAAAATTTCCAAGCAAATTGGAAAATTTTCCAAAGGGAATTTGAACAAGTTTGCTCTATTAGAATTTCCCGATGGATCCAAGTTTCCAGTAAAGAGCTCATTTTACATGGATTTAGCTATGCTTCAGAACCAGCATATGCCGCAGTTATATATGTGGTACAACCCGGTGAAATGAAGTCAAAGGTGACCATTTTAGTTTCTAAAAGCAAGGTAGCACCTCTTAAATCCGTTTTCATTCCAAGGCTTGAGCTCAATGGTGCTTTACTACTTTCAAGACTATATTCTACACTATTGACTATTTTGAATACCTTCGTTATTAAGTTTTATGCATTGACTGACTCGTAAGTAGTTCTATCATGGCTATCATCTCATCCTAGGTGTTGGAAACCTTACGTGGCCAATAGAACCTCAGAAATTCTAGACTCTGTTCCATCTGACTCTTGGAGGTATGTTCCAGGCAAGGAAAATCCAGCTGACATTGCTTCTAGAGGTTTATCTCCTAAGGATCTTCCTGATTGTTCCTTTTGGTGGGAGGGCCCAAAGTCGCTCTCTTTAAGTCAAGAACATTGGCCTCAACAACCTCAAATTAAGACTAATTTAGACACTGAAAATAAAGAGAAAAAGAACTCTAAATTTTGTTTTCCAGTAACTGTGAATAATTCTTTGATTGATTTACTTTTTGAAAAATATTCTTCTTTTACTAAAATTGTTGATATTTTTAGCTTTTTGTATTAGGTTTGTGAAAAATTGCAAACAGAAAGTTGGCAAAATGAAAACCAGTCCTTTGAGTAAAGGTAAATTTCTTCCTTTATCAACAAACAAAGGAAGACATTCAGGTAATTTGATTATTTCTTATATTCAGCAGCTATATTTCGCAAATGAAATTAGTTGTATTAGGTCAAATAAACTAGTTTCTAAAAAATGTTCTCTGTTTTCTCTTTGTCCTTTTATTGATAGTGATGGTTTACTTGGGATGAGAGTTAGACTGAGAAATTCACCCCTCCAGTACAATGCAAAACATCCTGTCATTTTGCCAACTCAACATAAATTAAATGTGTTAATTGTTAAATATTTTCATGTTATGCATTTTCATACTAGGTTAAATTTATTAATGGGTATCATTAGACAAGAGCTATTGGATTGTACGTGCCAAGAAGATAGTTAAAAATTGTATTCAGAAATGTGTTACCTGCTGTAGATATAGAGAAGCTTCTTCCAAACAGTTAATGGGAGATCTTCCCCTTAACAGAGTTACTCCTAACAGGCCATTTTGTGCATGTGGAATCGATTATGCAGGGCCTATTAATATTTTGAAATATCGAGATAGAGGAGCCAAAACTACTAAATGCTCTATCGTTTTATTTGTTTGTTTTGCAACTAAAGCTCTACATTTAGAGTTGGTGAGTGATTTAACCACTAAGGCATTTATTGCTTCATTAAACAGATTTTGCTCTCGAAGAGGAGCTCCTCAGCATATTTATAGTGATAATGCCACAACATTTATAGGTGCAAAAAGACAATTCTCAGATTTATATAAATTTATTTGTTCAATTGAAAGAAATGAAAAAATTTGTTATTTTTTGTCTCAAAGAAATATTGAGTGGCATATGATTCCTCCAGTGAGTCCGCATTTTGGTGGACTGTGGGAAGCCGCTGTTCGTTCTGTAAAATTTCATATCAAACGTGTAATAGGAAATATTAATTTAACTTTTGAAGAACTTTATACATTTTTAACTCAAATTGAAGCTATCTTGAATTATAGACCATTAGTGGCAATTGATAGTGATAAGAATTTCGATGGTATAAATATATTGACTCCATCTCATTTTTTAACTGGTGATGTCATAACTTCCCCAGCTGAACTTTTAAATGAGGAAAATTTGTCTTTACAATCTCGTTGGGATATTGTACAAAAATTGAAATTATATTTTTGGAAAAGGTGGAGTATTGATTATTTCAGTACTTTACGAAATAGAAAAAAATGGAGAGTACATACTGAAAATTTTAAAGTAAATGATGTAATAATTTGTAAAGAGGATAATGTTCCTCCTTCTGTTTGGCCATTGGGCAAAATTATTGAGATTCATCCAGGCAAGGATGGTATAGTCTGTGTAGTGACTGTTAAAACCGCTAGGGGTATTTTTAAAAGACCTATTGTAAAACTTTGTTTACTTCCTTTGCATCAAGAATAGCTTCTTGATGGGTGGGATATTTTCAATGCTAAACTGATTAGGAATCAAATTTAAGATTTTAGTTATTCTGTTTTTAACAGATGGCAGCACTATGCATTCTGTGCTGTGTTGTAGTGATAATTATGACATCATCAGTTAGTTGATGTTTGGTTTTCTGAAAGTGTAACATGGAGCTCCTGTGGCATTATTGTCTTTTTTATTCTATTTAATTTATCTGCACCCAAATAGGCAGGGGATATATTTTATAATCAATTTAAGGCTTTCATGTGATGAAAGCATACTAATTAGAGTTATCTTTAACTAGTGAAATTTGATTCTGAAACCAGAACTGTATTTTTCATTGTGTGTGAAGTTTTTGTGAATGCCAAGATTTGTTTTTGTGTTGTGAATAAAAATAAGAAAAATTCAAGGATTTCTTTCTTCAAATTCTCTACAGGGACAATTACATACAATCATGAAATATATATGCAAGCGCACCACCCCATGCTATTTCATCCCAAAATTCTCGCAGAGAGATTCGAATGATACCGTTCAAATTGAAATTGTGTCATTTTAGTGAAATTATTTAAATAGGGGCTAAATTTTAAATGGTACCATCTTTGATTTTTCGATTGGTAACGACCATTTTTGATAGTTTATTTGAGTTTCTTTCCGAAAAATAAAATTTTAACTTTACAAGGAAAACTACTGAGAAATTCAATTAGTTACCAGAAAAAATTATTAAAAATTTTTAATAAAAAATAAACTTACTTATAACGAAAGCATTATAATTGCTTATAAGGTTCAGTTTAAGATTTTCATTTCTGATGATACCAGCTATAACAAAAAGCGGTCCTCTCAGGCCATTAAAAAATAAAATTTATCTACATTTTGTAAACTAATGATAGGAGGATTTCGGATATCCCTAAATTTTTATGATTGAGTATGACCACAAATGTATCCCATGCGAGTTTTTTCTTTAATCCCTTAATTCTCGCTCCCGTGATATTCACGTGCCGTGTCTTTTAGTCAGATTGTTTGATTCCCACCAGTTTTATAAAATAGTGCATTTGGCTTTATCATGGTATCATTTTACCTGTCAGTAAATAAGGTGAATATTTCTTTTTCAAAAAAGTGGTGTCAATAAGCAATCTGGATTTTAAAACCGTAATTTAATGCGACCGTTAAGGGGTTAATATGATTGCGTTATGAAATATGTGAGGGCGGTGCGGAGGATTAAGTAATTTAGAAGGAAAGGGCCTCCCAAAAATACTTGAACCGGGCGCTTTTTCAGGAAGGCTCACGTTTTCAGCACCAGCCTTGGCGAGTTGGCGAAAGCCAGAACGTTCAGCCAGCTCTAACGCCAATCGTCGTCTTGTGTTTTGTTTTGAACTGAAAGGCGGAAGACGAACAAGCATATTTTAGAATAAGTCCTACCTAAATTAAAGAAATATTTTCAATTATGTGTTCTAGATGAAAAGAAATCTTTTCGGAAGAAATTGTATTACGAACTCTTATACTATGTTTTATCAGATGCCTTTATTACTTTTTATGATATAGACTAAACTTTTGATTATTTGATTCCCTCAAAAAATCTACATTTTCATTCAATTGAGTATTATTAATTACATACCTATTAAACAAACAAAAACTCATTACCTTCATAAATCTAGATATTTGATTCCATATAAAGATGGATTTATGGGGATGATGAATTAATGCAGTTTCAGGCAATGTTTAGTTTATTTTAAATATTAAGTTTAATGCAGTGCATGTTGATGTATGTAAACACAGATTTTAAAAAATACCTGTGACAGAAAATTACTATATTTTCTGCCATGAACTTATATAATTAATTTAATACCAAATCATCCTGCAGGAACAGTCCCCAAAGTCGAGTAAAAAAAGGCCAAACCAGGAAAAAAAAAAAAAAGAAAAAAACCTACCGCACCCCCAACCAAGATGTTTAGAAATTGCCTTTTTAATGCGAGATGAAATTCTTAAGAGGAGGTGGGGGAGAAGGAATATTGAATGACTATCTTTTGTTACTTCAAAGTAACCAATAAAATCACTAGAGAAATTTTCAAACTGTGTATGATAATGAGGGGCTGTAGGTTTAAATAGTTAAATTTAGCAATTAACAAATAGAAAAAACATAACCAAAAAATTAAACTTTTGGAGAGATGAAACAAAAACCAGCTTTTCTTTTTTTTCGGGGGGGGGGGGGGTGCAGAATTTGAATAATTTGTCCTTTACTTATAGTTACTTCAAAGTAATAAATAGGAACGAAAATTTTACAAAATGTAAAGAATTGCGTGTGCACAACAGGTTAATCCTGAATTTTTTTTCTTATCTTTCATTCTATTTCTTTCCTTTTCTTTTTTATGGTAAATTATTTATTTGCCATTTGAAAATCAACAGCAAAACAATAAACTTCATGCACTGTTATGGATAAGCGAAGAGATAGTTAACATTTCAGACACAATTTTAACTAATCTTTTCTGCAAGGCAACAATGAATTTTAAATGGTCAAAAAATAGTGTGCTGGAGGAGATGGTGAGCGGGGGGGGGGGGGAAGAGAAAATTCGAAATGGGAAGTTGCCTCAGACGATTTATCATTATTTTATTGCCACTTCAACTTAATAAATAGTGCAATATGTGTGCAGAATGACGAAAAATGGAGTGTGTGTGTATTGGGGGGGGGGGGGGGGAGGTGGAATTTCATTCGAGAGAAGAACTTAGATGATTTATTCAAATATGACGAATTACTATTTTAAAATAACAAATAAAACAACTTGGACGAAATAACATCTAAAAATATGCCAAAAATTTTAAAATAAACTGAAGAATTTTAAAGATTTTTAATTTTGTGCACTAAGGGCAGACCAATGTTTTTTCGTAAAAACTCAAATAATGATAAAGATTTAACACTATTAAAATGTAATAGTAATTGATTTAATTCCATGCATCAACTTGAAATTATTTTAGCTGATTGATTTGATTGCAGGATACAGCTAAATAATTTATGATTTATCGTTCAATCTAATTATAATCGAATTTATCTTAGCTTCAACTTCCTATTAACTTCTAATCGCAATTAAATAAAAAACAATTTTTAATGAATTATTTCAGTGAAAATATCTTTTATTAATGCAATCAACACGTCACGCAATTATGCCGCTTAATTAAAAAAAAAAAACTAAATTAATTCAGTAGTAATGCTAATAAAACTAAGTTCAATTGTGTCATAAAAACATGATCAACAGAATTATATTTCTTACAAGAAAATCTTTACGTCTGTTTTTATTTTTCCTAAAAAATAAAATACGTTCTCAATTTCTTCGAACATAGCGAATTAATCAAATAAATGAATATTATTGAACTAAAAAAAATAACTTATGTTTGAATTATATATATTGTGAAATTAAAAACATTTTAATCCGAAAAAGCTCTTTGTTTTAAGCAGGGTTTTAATTGTAAACCACGGTGAAATAACATTTCGTCATACTTTATTCTCTGCTCTAAAGATTTTTACATTTGCGGAAAAACAAATGAAAGAAAAAACACTATCTCTTTGCTCTCAGCAAAAAAATGGGGGCTGCTGTTCGCTACGCGTATGACGTCACGAACAAGAAAGGGTGCGTAATGTTGAATTCATCCCCGCGCCAACTGTTACTCTGGCGATAAGGTGCTCAAAACGTGAGCCTTCTTGAAAAAGCGAACCGGGCCTCGCAAAAGTTCTTGCACCGGGCGTCGCTTTCGCAAAGGGCGACTCTCACCAACGCCCCCTAGATTGGAGAAAGCCTTGACTTGACACGCATCACGATAACGTCACACAAAGCAGGCAAAGCATAGAAAAAAAATCCGAACAACTTGCATGTTTCGATTTCGTTGGCTCGTGGAATTACTAATTCTTATTTTCTAATAATAATTAATAATTCCACGAGCCAAAGAAAACGAAAAATGCAAGTTATTCGATTTTTTTCTTTTGTTTTGCCTGCTTTGTGTGCCGTTATCGTGTCAAGACTTTCTCCAATCTAGGGGGCGTTGCTCTCACAGAGCATTGCATCGTTTGTCCCAAGAGAAATAGGTTAAAATCAGCACGATAAATTAAAAAAGGTGTTCAATAAAAATTCAGGCTTTCTGAAGCTTAACCCTCTAATGCATGATTTTTTTATTTTTTCTTAAAAAAATATATTTGCTTCCTTGACAGCCATAAATTACAGGAAAAATATTGAAAAAATTTTCACTCATATTTTTTAGTATTTTGAATTGTTGCGAAATGGCAACACCATGCATTAACCCCATTTTTTTTTTTTTTTTTTTTTACTTTGCCAACTAGCAACACTGTGCTGTTTTATTGCAATTTTTTTTATTTTTTTTTTTGTAAATTATAAGATTTTAAATGCATACAATACTTTACATACACTTAGAAAAATAAAATTATATATATGTGTGGTATGTATGCATATACATATGTATATATATATATATATACACTTCTAATAATATTTTCAAACTTCATCATGTTACTACTTTAAAGGAAAATAATAATCATATATTAAGCTATCACATATTATTAGGCATTAAAAATAACAACCTCAATTATCCTTATGTAGTCATGATTCCAAAATTTCACAAAAATCCTCTTAAATTCCGCACTGTCACTGTAGGAAGTAATACATATAATACTCGTACTAATACACTCTTTTTAAATATTCTTACACAAATTTATGAGTTGTCAGTTAAAAAAGACAACACTCACTGCATTAAAAACAGTTTTGAATTGGTGGATAAAATAAAGCCATTAACAGATGTCAATAATATTATTACTTTAGATTTCAAAGACCTATTTAATAATATCATTCTAAAAGACTTGCATTATATTATCAATTCATTATTTACAGAATATCTTCCTTTATTAAATTTACCTGATAACATTGATACTGACTACTTCACATCTTTGACTAACTTTCTACTATTTCATAATTTTATTTTCCAAGACAATGCTTTTTTTATTCAAATACAGGGCATAACTCAAGGAGCTGCTTCATCAAGCATGTTATCTGATTTATATCTTTACTTTTATGAATGTAAATTTATTAATAATAATTTATTGCTCTACAGATACATAGATGATATAATTATTCTTTCTGTTACAGATAATAATTCTATATCTCTTCCTGTAAAGTACCCTTCTAATCTAGAACTTAGTACTACCTTTTCAAATAATTCTAGTATCAATTTTATGAATGTTAAAATTAATATTCTCCCTAATAACGCCCTAACATCCAACATTTATGATAAACGCAATGAATTTTCATTTAATGTAATTAATTTTACGAACTTTAATTCCTACTTGCATGTTTCAGTATATAGAAATATTCTGCTTAATCATAGTCTTCGTATCAAACGTTTATGTTCCTCCCAATTCTTAAACCTAACAGTTTTAAATTAAAGCAATTAGCATTGTCTTATAATTATCCCATCTCTTTTATATATGCATGGCTCAAATCTTAATATTCATTTTTTTCTACTTCTTACCAGTATAGGTATTTAATATGTTTAAAAAAACAAAAAAATTGAAAACACTATTATGGAGGGTGGGATGTGGATTGCTGAAAAAATTATAAAAATCATACACACAAAAAATTATATGTATGTATATATATACACAGTTGAACCCGGTTAAGACGCGTTTCAAGCTAATGGACAAAAGTCGCGTATTAAGCGGGATCGCGTAATAAACGTGATTTATATAATGTTGCAGAAACTGTGTGCCTATTTACACATCTAATCGCCCTAAATGAACTTTAGAGCTTCCATTTACATGTTTATTGTAGAAAATTGTATCTTTTAAGCATATTTAGATTGAAATTTAATTGTATTCAACTTTAACTCATTATTATCTTTTTAGGAAGGACTGTAATAATAACTTATAATAAAGGATGAATTTAAACTGCTTTATTGTACATTATTATGTTACAACCAAAAATAAAAAAAATAATTTCCAGCTAAACTAATTTTTTTTAACAGAGATAAAAAAAATATTAAACTTTTGTAGCACAATCCAGTTATTAAAATCATATTTAGTACTTATGATAATGAGTACCATTATAATCTATCATTTTCATGATAAGACAAAACTATCCTTATTAACCTTTTTGTAATAAATGTTGTTAACATACAAAAAAGAAAAGGAAACATAAAAAAATTAAACAACCGCAGTCGTATTTATTTAATATTTATGAGTTTCATTTTTTTGCCTATAATATGCATTTTAAAACATAGTAGGTATATAACTTACATTAAAAACCTTACTAACAATAGGTGTGATCATTCTTAATCATAATTTTATGACATATCTCAGTATCCTGAATTTGTCTTTCTCTCTCTACAGTAAAAACATACACGAAGGGAGAAATACAGAATGTTAGGACGCGGGATCAAAGAATTCCAGTGTTGCTAATTAAGCGGGCTTTTTAAAATTCAAATAACTAAGACTATTTCCGATTAGTAATGTTCGGCTTAATTAATCTGTTATTAAATAAAGTAAATATTATTATTTGGAGACACTGTTTTTTATTTAAATATAAAAAATCCGATAAATTGGCAATACTGGAAAAGAGACAATGAATTCGCATCGTGATCAATGAATTCGCGTCTTAAGCGTGTTTCTTGCCTTAAGGGACCGGAAATCTCTCGCGTATTAAACGGGATCGTGTATTAACCGTTCGCGTATTAAACGTGATATTTTTGCATTAGCCTTATAGGCGATGTTCAAGGGAGTGGAAAGAATCCGCGTATTAAGCGGGATCACGTATTAATCGTGAGCATCTTAACCGGGTTCCACTGTAATATATATATATATATATATATATATGTTTTTATTGCATTTGAGATGTGCTGCTGTAGCGCCATTCATGCAGTAATTTTTCATTAATTTTGAAATAAAATATATTATAAATTTGAAGTCACAAATATATGAAGAAATTGATAAAGTTCTAAAGATGATTTAGAAATGAACATATGAAACCAGTATGTAAAATAAGAAACTATGAATGACTCACAGAATCATCAGAGGAGCTTGTGAGTTCATTTATAGAAGATGCGTTATTTCATCCAATTTTGTCGGCATTAAGCCTAAAATGACAAAATTTAGCTCCTTATAACGCAAACATTACAGAAAATAGATTGGATCTGGATTAATAACAATAATGTTTAGAGTTGCCATCTTAAGTCAAAAAAAAAAAAAAAAAAAAAGGAATGAAAATGATTGAAGAAATCAAGATAATACTTAGATAACTTTTAGTTAAACTAGAATGAAAAAATAGGAATAAACTTAATAAGTACTGAGTGAATACAAAATAAAATAAAGAAAAGGAATAAATTAATACAAATAAAGAATTATATAAAAATAAATAAAAGGCAATTGATTAAATTAATGTTTTAAAGACAAAAAATTATAATATAAAAAAATGAGAATATAAATAACATTTAAAAAGATGAGGAATATTTGAGATAGTAAAATTTAGCCTTGTATTATGTAAATAAATGTGAAAATTTAAAAAGCAATGAGGAATATTGAGATAGTAAAATATATCCTTAAATGATGATGCAATATGTGAAATTTTATTATGTTAAATGCATGATACCAATATACCGGGTGTCCCAAAAAGGACTGACTTATTTTAAAATTCAATAACTTGCAAACGGTGACAGATATTTAAAAAATTCTTGCAGGAGGGTTATGCATAAGGTCAAAAGTTTTATTACAGTGATTTTCGATTTTAGTTCGAATTACAAACAGTAGATGGCGCTGTAAGCAATAGTCGCTAAATACAGGCTCGATTTCTGGTCCTTTCTCTTGTTCCATGCTGAAAAAGGAGATGGAAATGTATTATCCGGGCCACGAAGTACCAAAAATCGAGCCTGAATTCAGCGTCTATTGATCGCAGCGCCATCTATTGCTTGTAATTCGAACTAAAATTGAAAATCACTGTAAAAAAACTTTTGACCTTATGCATAACCCTCCTGCAAGAATTTTTTAAATATCTGTCACCGTTTGCAAGTAATTGAATTTTAAAATCAGTCAGTCCTTTTTGGGACACCCGGTATATTTTTTAATTATATGTCCATACAATATATAAGCATACACTTATACACGCTCACACACATAAAAACATACAAGGTTTTAAACTTTTTTTAGCATTCCCGACCACAACCCTCCATAATGGTATTTTTATTTTTTATGTTTTTAGTGTATAATGTATGGAAAAACATACACATACACCAAAACTTTTTTTTTCTTTTATAATATAATGTGTGTGTATATATATTATATATACACACACACATATAATTTTTCGTGTGTATGATTTTTATAATTTTTTCAGCAATCCACATCCCACCCTCCATAATAGTGTTTTCGATTTTTTAGTTTTTTTAAAAATATTAAATGCCTATATACTGGTAAGAAGTTGAAAAAAATTAATATTAAGATTTGAGCCAGATATAAAAGAGATGGGATAGTTATAAGACAATGCTAATTGCTTTAATTTAAAAATGTTAGGCTGTAAGAATTGGGAGGAACATAAACGTTTGATACGAGACTATGATTAAGCAGAATATTTTTATATACTGAAATATGCAAGCAGGAATTAAAGTTCGTAAAATTAATTACATTAAATGAAAATTCATTGCGTTTATCATAAATGTTGAATGTTAGGGTGTTATTAGGGAGAATATTAATTTTAACATCCACAAAATTGATACTAGAATTATTTGAAAAGGTAGTACTAAGTTCTAGATTAGAAGGGTACTTTACAGGAAGAGATATAGAATTATTATCTGTAACAGAAAGAATAATTATAACATCTATGTATCTGTAGAGCAATAAATTATTATTAATAAATTTACGTTCATAAAAGTAAAGATATAAATCAGATAACATGCTTGATAAAGCAGCTCCTTGAGGTATGCCCTGTATTTGAATAAAAAAAGCATTGTCTTGGAAAATAAAATTATGAAATAGTAGAAAGTTAGTCAAAGATGTGAAGTAGTCAGTATCAATGTTATCAGGTAAATTTAATAAAGGAAGATATTCTATAAATAATGAATTGATAATAGAATGCAAGTCTTTTATAATGATATTATTAAATAGGTCTTTGAAATCTAATGTAATAATATTATTGACATCTGTTAATGGCTTTATTTTATCCACCAATTCAAAACTGTTTTTAATGCAGTGAGTGTTGTCTTTTTTAACTGACAACTCATAAATTTGTGTAAGAATATTTAAAAAGAGTGTATTAGCACAAGTATTATATGTATTACATCCTACAGTGACAGTGCGGAATTTAAGAGGATTTTTGTGAAATTTTGGAATCATGACTACATAAGGATAATTGAGGTTGTTATTTTTAATGCCTAATAATTTGTGATAGCTTAATATATGATTATTATTTTCCTTTAAAGTAACATGATGAAGTTTGAAAATATTATTAGAAGTGACTGCTTTAGTTAGGAGGTGATGATAGTAATATTTGCATATGATAGCATAGTTGTTAGCAGCCTTATCTACATATGTAATGATGAAATTATTTTGAAGTTCTGCAATATGTGGTTTAAGAGTGGAGAAAGAAACTGAATTTTTGGCAATATGCAGTTTTAATAATTGTTGTTTCAAAAGAAAGATGGCATGATACTTCCAATCTACAATATATATATATTCTTATAAAAGAAAAAAAAAGTTTTGGTGTATGTGTATGTTTTTTCATACATTATACACTAAAAACATAAAAAATAAAAATACCATTATGGAGGGTTGAGGTCGGGAATGCTAAAAAAAGTTTAAAACCTTATATGTTTTTATGTGTGTGAGCGTGTATAAGTGTATGTATATATGCTTATATATTGTATGGACATATAATAATAATTAAACAAAAATATGGGGTATCATGAATTTAACATAATAAATTTTCACGTATTGCATCATCATTTAAAGATATATTTTACTATCTCAATATTCCTCATTGCTTTTTAAATTTTCACATTTATTTACATAATACAAGGCTAAATTTTATTATCTCAAATATTCCTCATCCTTTTTAAATGTTACTTATATTCTCATTTTTTTATATTATAATTTTTTGTCTTTAAAACATTAATTTAATCAATTGCCCTTTTATTTATTTTTATATAATTCTTTATTTCTTTATTTGTGTATTAATTTATTCCTTTTCTTTATTTTATTTTGTATTCACTCAGTACTTATTAAGTTTATTCCTATTTTTTCATTCTAGTTTAACTAAAAGTTATCTAAGTCTTTTCTTGATTTCTTCAATCATTTTCATTCCTTTTATTTATTTATTTATTTTTTTTTTTTTTTGACTTAAGATGGCAACTCTAAACATTATTGTTATTATTCTAGTTCCAATTTATTAATGCAGTTCCAATCTATTTTATGTAATGTTTGCGTTATAAGGAGCTAAATTTTGTCATTTTAGGCTAAATGCCGACAAAATTGGATGAAATAACACATCTTCTATGAATGAACTCACAAGCTCCTCTGATGATTCTGTGAGTCATTGATAGTTTCTTATTTTACATACTGATTTCATATGTTCATTTCTAAATCATCTTTAGAACTTTATCAATTTCTTCATATATTTGTGATTTCAAATTTATTATATATATATATATATATATATATATATATATATATATATATATATATATATATATATACATATACACATACATATATATAATTTTAAATCAAAATTTAACTTACAAGTCATAAAACAATATTAACCAAAATTCTAAATAAAGACGACATGTAATAATATTATACATTAATTGTTATCTATCAACAAAATAATAATGGTACAAATTATAGTTCTAAGATATTAAATGAACATATGAAGTTAGATGCTACAATAGAATAATTTTTAATTTATAAATGAATAAGAAGATATGCTGTCCTGATACAGAACACAATAGAAGTATTGTAAAAAATATAATTAAATAAAAACATAATAAAATTATAACATAAATAAATAAAAGCCAATAGAACATTTATTGTTTTTGTTTAAACGTAGAGGTACCAAACACTTAATTCATTTTACCCTAGTGTAACCTATACAGCCCAGAACTTTACACCGTTGTTTTTTATCTAAGTGCTGTGTGCCAGTGATCAATTTTATCCTTCCTGACATCTTTAGAAGTTTCAAAAAGCTGAAAACAATGGACTACTAAGTTGTTACTATAAAATTTTAATCATAGACAGGGCTTGAAATTCAATTTTTCCTAGGAGGGGAGTCTCCCTACCAACATTTATAAATGGAGGGGAGTTGAGCAATTTGGGAGGGAGAAAAATAATCTAAAACCCACTTATATTTTACGTGCTATTTAAAGATTTACATTAATTATTTTGTCATGTCTGTATTAATACTGACATGACAAACCGACGTGATGTAAATTCATCGATCAGATGAAGGATAAAACTGTGAATTTCGTCAGTCTGTCGCAAAATTTGCGGGTGTTTATGAATTAAAAAAAAAAAAATCTGAAATTCACAGCAAATTTTCTGAAAGGGGGAGACTGGGAAATCCTCTCCAGACGCTAATTATTTTTTTTCAGGTCGAGTAAACTCTTTTTTTGGTTCAGTTTGATTTCAGACTGAGTGTAGATTCCTGTAAATTGGATTTGGGTTAAACACAATTTTTCAAAAGTTAGTTCAGTATATTATTTTAGATTAAAAACTATTATACCTCAGGGATGATTCTGAGTGAAAAAAATATATCGGAAATTCACATCACATTTTCGGAAATACAGCGGGGGGGGGGGGGGGGGGGGGGGATTCTGAGTAAAAAGAAAATCTGAAATTCACAATTTTCTGAAAGGTTTACAACAGAGAGAAGGAAGGGAGGGGGGAATCCACTCCTGGCACCAACTATGTTTTTTTTTCCGCGTCCCTTTGACGAAATTGCTGTTTTTTCCAAATCTTTTGAGGAAATTTGCCGTTTTTTTCGCGATCTTTTGTTGAAATTTACCGATTTTTCGCAATCTTTTGACGAAATTTGCCGTTTTTTCGCGATCTTTTGGCGATATTAATAGTTTTTTCTCGATCATTTGGGGAAATTTGCCCTTTTATTCGCGATCCTTTGACGAAATTTGTTGTTTTTCCGCGATCCTTTGACGAAATTTGCCGTTTTTTCGCGATTCTCTGACGAAATTTGCCGTTTTTACCGCAATCCTTTGACGAAATTGGATTTTTTTCGGCGAACATTTGTCGAAATTTGCGATATAATTTATGTCCGAATTTTTGGATTTATGACCAATTTTTTTTTTAATTTTCGGAAATTACTGCCTTAAATTTTCGGAAAATTCGGAACAGAATCACCCCTGCTATACCTATAATAATAAATATAGATATTTGTGTGTGTGTGTGTGCTGTTTTCTAAAGAAGCCGTGGCATTTTTTATCGCGACCCTTTGATGAAATTCCCACTTTTTTCTGCAGCCCCTTTACGAAATTCGCGTTTTATCCTCAATCTTTTGCGAAATTCGACTTATTTCGCGTCCTTTTGACGAAAATCGCGTTTTTCGTGATATTTTGGCAAAATTCGCGTTTTCTCACGATCCCTTGACGAAATTCGCGATTATTTGACGAAGTTCGCTTGTTTTTCGCGATTCATTGACAAAATTTGCGTTTTTTTTTCGTGATCTTTTGATGAAATTCGCGTTTTTCGGGATCCTTTGACGAAATTCGCGCCTTTTCACGATCCTTTGTCGAAATTCGCATTTTTTCCTTGACAAAACGCGCATTTTCCCTCGATCCTTTGACAAAATGAAAGTTTCTTCACGATCCTTTGATGAAATTCGTGTTTTTTCAGCGGCCTTTTGACTAAATTCGCGTTTATTCCCGATCTTTTGATGAAATTCGCTTTTTCACGATCCTTTGCCGAAACTCGCGTTTTTTCTTGTTCCTTTGTCGAAATTTACGTTTTTTTTGCTATCCTTTGATGAGTTTCGAGTTTGTTTGTTTTTTCGCGATCTGACGAAATTAAAGTTTTTCTGCGATTTTTTGACAAAATTTGCGTTTTATTCGCAATCCTTTGCGACGAAATTGGCGATTTTTTCCTCGAACGATCTACGGAATTGATTTTTTTCGGTGATCGGCGACCATTTGTCGAAATTCGCGATATTTTTCTGTTGAACTGATGACCGATTTTTCATAATTTTCGGAACCTAATGCCTTAAACTTTCGGAAAATTCGGAATAGAATCACCTCTGAACTCGCCAATCGGTTGCAGACACTTGTCAACCGATCTCGTGAAAGAAATAATGAAATTTGTCTATCAGTCGAATGAAAAATTCGTGAATTTCAACGATTTTTTGCGGTAAAAAAACCAGCAAAATGTGTCAATCGGTCGCGCGAAAATATAAGGAAATCCGCAAGGCATTGGTGGGAGCTGATCGCAATTTCCAAATGCAAAATTCTCCCGAAAATGGTGAATTTTTTTGGGCGGAATTTCAAAATTTTGGGCGCGAATCCGGCCCTGAAATTCAAGCCCTGATAGGCTTTTTAGGTGCGTTCGTAATTATATAAATACGTAGCACCTATAGTCGTCGTTCAGTCCGTCTGTCCGTCCGTCCGCATATAACAGAGCAAAAACTACCCAACAGAATGGTCTGAAATTTCAAATGTATGATTGGTGTAAAATTTTGTCGAGCCATTTCAAATTTTATAAAAATCGGATGTATAGTTTAATTACAGGGACAGTCAAAAGTTTTTCTTTACATTACGGCCAATGGGAAAAATTATTGCAAGTGCATTTTAATGTTGTTACAGCCTTCCGAATCATCTGAAATTTTAAATATATAATTGTTGCAAAATTTTGTCGAGCTATTTCCAATTTTATGAAAATCGGATGTATAGTTTAATTACAGGGACAGTCAAAAGTTTTCCGTTACATTACGGCCAATAGGAAAAAATTATTGCAAGTTCATTTTAATGGTGTTACAGCCTTCCGAATCGTCTGAAATTTTAAATATATAATTGTTGCAAAATTTTGTCGAGCTATTTCCATTTTTATGAAAATCGGATGTATAGTTTAATTACAGGGACAGTCAAAGGTTTTCCGTTACATTACGGCCAATGGGAAAAAATTATTGCAAGTTCATTTTAATGATGTTACAGAATACGAATGGTCTGAAATTTTAAATATATAATTGCTGTAAATTTTGTCTAGCCATTTCAAATTTTATGAAAATCGGATGTATAGTTTAATGACAGGGACAGTCAAAAGTTTCCGTTGCATTACGGGGAATGGGGGAAAAAAAATGCAAGTGCATTTTAATGATGTTACAGACTATGCACTTATGAAGTGCAAAAAAATATAAATTCAGTACAATATGGGGTGCAAAAAATAATTATAAAACTAGTTATAGTACGAACGACCTCATTTGCCACGTTTGACGAGCAATTTCCAACTTGTTTATTGATGATGTAACTGGTACCTACAGAAGGGCATGGACACGGAAGCACAAGGGAAGGAGAATAGAGCTCCTTTAAATCGGAAAAAGATGTATTTTGACCATTTTTTATCATTTGGCTCCCGTATAACAAAAAATTTATATCTGCCATTAGGAGGGACCCCTCAAATCGGGAGTCCCGGGGCAGCTGCCCACATGTCCCTGCATTAGTCAGGCCCTGACTTTACAATAAACTGAGAAGATTTTGTATTTAATAAGAGTCGTTTATCGAGTTAGGGTGACATATGGTGATAAAAGTGAAAAAAAAATTAAATATGCGAACCAGTTGTGAAACAAACAATGCTCAAAATGTTTACAAAAGCGGAACTCAATTCATGGTGTTGCCAAATGGCAACAAATGTATATTCATCTGCATGCAATTTTTGTTCCAATAAACATAACTGAAAATTATTTAAAATAACTTTTAAAAGTATATTCTTTTCAGATTTTTTTTTTTTTCAGATAAATATTTTGCATGTTAAATATTTTTTATATGAGTTAGAAATCCAACTACGGCTAACAAAATGGAAAGTATCAAAAGTTGCTTTTTATTTGTAATTTATAAACAACTATTGCTAACTATGATATTTTTTATGAACTAAATCTAAATATAGGATCAACATGAATATGTAAAGCATAAAGTTGTCAAGAGACAACGGTAAATAAACAATAAGGAGTTTGTGGGTTCGATTCCCGCTGGTTCCATTACACACACACTTTGTGTGGAACTCCCAGGAAGTATTTCTCTTGTCCTTCTATATATAAAAAAAAGTTATGATTTGGAAATGGACCAATGAACATCTGCGTAGATATTCCGGGTAGATCCACATCCAATTTGAATGCTTAAGCATGGCCTTTCATCGTTAATATTAAAAAAACTGTTGCATACAAAAATATGAAAATCGATGGTATTATAGAGAAATGTTTGATAAACACGCTGATGCAATTAGTTTTCAAATCGAAGAATTATTTTAAGAGATATTTAATGCTAAAGTTGGACAAAATCGTTCCCTTAAAAAAGTTTTATTGGAGCAAAAACTATACATGAGAATTTAATCACTTTTAGATCATTTTATACGTTATAAGTTCCCGGTTTGCAGATTGTATTTATTTTTCTTATTTGACTCATTTTTTGAGGTTTTATTTCAATTTTAAATTCAAATTTTCAGCATTTCGAGAGATATTTTTTACAAATTTCAGAAAATATTATTAATTTAAACTGTTGGCAGTTGTATAAACAGCGCAAACAATAATGTTTACTTCAAATTAAAAATTTATTTATACGTGACTATTACAAACAGAAAAAAAAAACTTTAAAATTAGAATTAAATGATTACATGTTAAAAGCAGGAAAATTACGTCATAAGAACCATAGGCACAGGTGTCATATACCAATTTGACGCAATTTTTTTCCGACGCCAATTTGGTGAAAACATCAATAGCATAAACAACAACATCCGGGTTACCATATCAAGCAAAATAACGACACCAGTTAAGTAACCGTTGCGTATATGAAATTGGCGTCAGAAAAAAATTGCGCCAATGACACCTGTGCCGAACCATATTTACACTTCAATTTAAAAAGAGAAACGAAGTCTTAAAAAAAAAAAAAAAAAAAAAAAAAAAATCATTATTATGCGTTAAAACTTGTAATTTGAGGAAATTACGTCATATTTATAATAGCAAAAAAAAAAAAAAAATAGCAAAAAAAAAAAAAAAAAAAATAGCAAAAAAAAATAGCAAAAAAAAAATAGCAAAACGATTTAAATTGAAAAATATATTTTCGCGAGATATTTTGAGATAATCTTTTCAACTATAATCGTGAATTCGAAGACAGCGCAAATAATATTTCCTTCTAACAACAAAAGTATTTTCACGTGAATATTAATAAGAGAAATAAAACTTTTGTGTAAATTACGTCAGATTTGAAACTATACATTTAAAATGAATTATTTAAAAGAACTATCTTATAGCGCTGTTAAAAAATACCGGGAGACAATGACACTGTTTACTTAATTCATTTTACATTAGCTTATTTCACATGTTTAACGGTACTTCTTAGTTATCCCGTCGACCAAATTACTGTCGCCAAATTGTAAGATTAAATGCCAATAATGGTTGCCATTAATTAGTTAATTGCAAGATTAAATGCCAATAATGGTCAATAAAACCATTAATTCGACGTTTTATTTGTATTTTTATTAATGTTTTACTAATTTATTTGTTCTTTCGTTATTTAAAATAAAAATTATGTCAATGTGTATAATTTGGCGAGTGGTTTGGCGATTTACATAAATTGGCGAAATTGGTCGACGGGATAACTAAGAAGTACCAGTTTAACTAATTTTTAAATTAAATACGAAAAAAGCCATTGTATCTCTTAACAGCAGCAGATTTGGCCTTAAAAATCCCCAATCCAAGGAAAACGAATGGAAACCCGTTTACAGAGAGATCGCTACTGTTATTTTTTTTAATTTTAATTCAATATTTTTAAAGCCGATCAAATTAGCGTGCTTTTTGGATTTTGGTGTGCCTAAACGGGGGTTGGCGAGCGTAGCTCGTAGGGGGCAGAGCCCCCTAGTGTTGTAATATTTCCTTGTGCTATCTTGTCTCCGACTTATAAGCGGGCTCTCATGTCAAGCACACAAGTCGTATGTTTGTTATCTCTCTATTCTAAAAAAAAGTAACTACCGCTGTCACCGCCGCCGCCGGTTTTAGTTTTTGTGACCGGGTCTTTCTCCGTTAATAATAAGAAAAATATTGCATACAAAAATATGAAAATCGGCGGTATTATAGAGAAATGTTTGATAAACATGCTGATGCAGACAGTTTTCAAATCGAAGAATTATTTTAAGAGATATTTAATGCTAAAGTTGGACAAAGTCGTTCCATTAAAAAAGTTTTATAGGAGCAAAAACTATACATCGGAATTTAATCATTTTTAGATCATTTTATACGTTATGATTTCCCGGTGTGCAGATTGCATTTAGTTTTAAAATTTTACTCATCTTTTGAGCTTTTTTTTCTATTTTAAATTCAAATTTTCGGCATTTCGAGAGATATTTTTTACTTATTTTAGAAAATTGTACTAATTTAACCTGTTGCCAACTTTATAAATAGTGCAAACAATAATGTTTGCTTCAAATTAAAAATTTATTTACACGTGACTATTATAAACAGAAAAAAAACTTTCAAATTAGAATTAAATAATTACGTATAAAAAGCAGGAACTTATTGAAAATTACTTCACCTATAATTACACGTGAATTTTAACAGAGAAAGGATATTGTAAAATAATAAATTCATTAACATGCGTTAGAAGTCTTAAATAGGAGAAATTACATCACATAACACTTATTACGTAAAATGAGCAAAAAATAATATTGCAAAACAGTTTAAATTTAAAAACTGCGCTAGACATTTGATATTTCGAGAGGATCTTTCCAACTATTTTTGTTGGGACAGCGCAAATAATATTTCATTTATAACAAAAGTATTTCCACGTGAATATTTAAAAGAGAAAGAATAGCTTGGTCAAAATTACGTCAGATTAAAAACGATTAATTTAAAATGCCTCATTTAAAAGAACTTTCTTTTCGCTTTGTTAAAAAATACCAGGAGACAAAGATTCTGTTTACTTAATTCCTTTTATATTAGCTTATTTTGAAATGTTGTTACACAAGTCTACGTCATCAAGTTATTTTTATTTCGACGTTTTATTTGTATTTTTATTAATGTTGTACAATTTATTTGTTCTTTCGTTATTTAAAATAAAAATTATGTCAATTTGTATAATTTGGCGGGTGGTTTGGCGATTTATATAATTTGGCGAAATTGGTCGACTGGATAATCAAGTAGTACCGCAGCGGATTTGGCGTTAAAATTCCCCAATCAAAGAGAAATGAATAGAAATCCGTTTATTGGGAGATCGCCACTGTTTTTTAAATTATAATTCAATCTTTCGAAATCTTTTTAAAGCCAATCAAATAAGCGTGCATTTAGAGTCTGCGGTATCTGGACGGGGGTTGGCGAGCGTAGCTCGTAGGGGGCCGAACCCCCTAGCTCAATAAATAAATAAACAATAAGGTAAACAGATAAATAGTTTCATTAAGGGGACCTTCTACATTAGGAGTCCAAAAAAAGCACTTTATGATTTTTTTGTAAGAAAACTGCATGATGGATCTTTTTGAAATTTTAACAGTTTATTGTATATATCTGAAAATATACAAAAGATTTTTTTAATTAGATTTTGTTGCTTCTACTCTAAGTTATAAACAAATATGTTCAACTGCTTTGGAAATTTTCGTCTGGACGGTGGGCATGATAGAGCCTTGTAGAATAATCTGAAACACAAAAATAATTTTTTTTTTGTAAACTTCGTGAGTATAACTTCTAGTTAAATTAAAGAACCCATAAATTTATTTTAATAAAAGTTATGTAAATGGCTAATTAAAAAAATATTTTTTCTTTTGTTAAAAAAATCGTTCTTAACTTTTTTTTTTTTTTTTTTTGTAAAAGCTTTAATTCATATTGAAGGCAATTAAATAAGCTTTAATCAGGGGTGGTTGTGAATTCATGAAAAAATACCTGAAACTTTAGCGACAAGAAATTTTGGTATGGACAGGTAACATAATTTATTACAGGGAGGTCCATTTCTCTCATTATGAAATATATTATTTTTAATTATGTTTAAACAATCAAATGAAATTGATATTTTATGAATTTAACTATCAGAAAAACTGGAATTCCAGTATTGAAAATGAAATAAATACCTGAATACAATCACCCCTGCTTTAATTTTTAAAAAATCAAGGTGATCCATTGAGTAGTTTTTTTTTTTAATCTTGCCCACCGTATCAAAAAATGTGGTTGACACGGTGGTGGTTTTGCGATCCTTTGACGAAATTCGCGTGGTTTCACGATCTCGTACCTAAATTTGACTGTTTTTCGCGATCCTTCGATGAAATTTGTGTTTTTTTCGCGATCTTCTGAAAAAATGTTACGCTTTTTGCGATCTTTGGAAGAAATTTACGTTTTTTTTTAATCTTTTGACCGCGTTTTGTTCGTTTTTTCACGAAACTAGCGATCCTTGCACAAAATTCACGTTTTTTTCGTGATCTTTTGACGGAATTCGTGTATTTTTCGCAATCTTTCGACAAAATTTGCTTGTTTTTCGCGATTTTTTGACGAAATTCACATTTTTTCGCAATCCTTTGACGAACATAGCGTGTTTTTCGCGAGCTTTTGATAAAATTCGCATGTTTTTCGCGACCTTTAGACCGCGGTTTTTTCATTTTTTGACGAAATTAGCGGTCAGGAAAAAGCTAAAAATTGAATTTTTCTTTGTTTCTCGGATTGACGAAATCGCGCTAAATTTCATTTTGGTACTAAGTCCATTTTGGCGCAGGTTTAGCGCAAAGTTAAAATGAAAAAAAGGGGGGTGGGCTTTCTTTTTTTAGATAAATTTGTAATTTTTTGTTGTGGTCATACAGTGGACTAACCACTCTCTTTGGCCCCATATTAGTCCACATTGACACAACAGCATACCTAAAGAGGAGGAAGAGGGGCTGATGTGGTTACAGCCCCCATTCCTCTCCCGAAAGTCAAAAATGAAATGAAAAGTGCTGATTTTTCTTTCTTTTTGTTTGAGAAAAATTTGTAATTATTTTCTGTTATACAACGGACTACACTACCCACTCTCTTTTCTTTAGCCCTATATTTATGCACAATGTTAATAGGCAACACCAAAGTAGAGCAACACAAATCCATACAATTTTATTTTACCTCAACTTGCAGAAGTTTTTCTAAATACTAACAAGAAAATATTCCAAAATTTAATTTATTCCTGCTTAGATTTTGTTACTGTTGCAAGATTATTTTATAATTTGGTTCAAATGAAATTTTAAAGCATTTTTTCTAAACTTTACATCCTAATTTACTTTTTCACAAAGATTAAGCTTTACCTTTCTAAAAATTGTTTGATTATGTGTATTATATAAAACTAAATTATATTAAAGTATATTATTATATTTGTTTACATCTTGAATTTATTTAGAAAAAATTTAAAAGAAAAACTGATTTAAATCAATGATTTAAAAAAAAAATCAATTGATTTAAATCAACGAACCCTGCATAATAGATATCATAGATGCAAATATTATAGACATTTTGTGAATTTCCTAGGAGTTATTAGTAAAATACAAATGAATCTTAACTCTGAAACAATAAAATTAGTCATATGTCTCTTTTTTCATTCTAACTCAGGAAGGGATCAATAAATTGAAGTGACTGAATCCACATATGAATCTTGATTGAATTAATAAATTCAATTTAGAATACGCTGTAGCTAAACATTAATGGAATTAAGATAAAATATCAATTGCTTTTAAGTTTTACTTTGAAATAATAAGCAGTCTATAATTTCACAATACATAAAACTACGAAAAGTTGCATAATCCTCATTAAAAAAGATATAGTCCAGTCAAATTAGAGTTTGAAGTGGAAAATTCTGGTTTAATTGTTTTTAGTGTCTTACTTTATGTTTTCGGCGCTGCTGAACACGAATCTGAAGTTGTCCAACAAAATTTCTCTCGGCAAATATGAAAAAACCACTAAAAATCGCAGATTTTTTTTGTTTTTAGCTTATAACTTGCAAAGTAAGCTTTTTACGCAAAAGGTGACCATATATTAAAATACAGACGAGAAAATTACCTACAATTCATGTTCTTATAAATTTTTTTGTACGATATACGGCTTCCGTAGAGGCGTTGAAAAAAAGACAAACACCAGTAATTTTTGAAAATCGCAAAACAGATATTCTTACCCTTTCCGTTCATAACACTAAAAGTAAGCATTTCACTGTAAACATTTGCAAACATACTCACTTATTATTAGGTTATATATTTTTATGATGTAGGTATACAGTATCACTTCGAAAATCCGGCATTCAGAGATCCGGCAACTTAAAAAATCCGGCATCAAAGTCGTCTCCCCCCTCTCTTTTTTTCACTTCCAACTTACGGCAAAAGTAAAAATAGCAATTATTTTCGAATTAAAAACCGAGATAAAAAACAATGCATTAGTTGACAGCGATATCGCTGGCGCTGTGCGAAATGGAGCCCTCGATAACGCAGGTAGCAGCTCGGAGGAATAAGGTAAGGACCTGGCAGAAGATAAGGTCTCACCAGAAAAATGCATACATTTGACCGGAAAATTAACATCATCTTCAAAGAAACAAGACTGTATTTCCGAAATTGATACAATTCTCTACAATTTATGTGCAAGTAATTTTTTTGGACCTCGAATAGTTATGAGAAAAACAATGACGAATGCACAAAGTATTCAGCTGCCTCTTTATTGAAAACATGCAAAATGCATCATTAGACGTCTGTGCAGATATGTGAAACGTAAACGTTAGGTTTTATAGATACAACAAAAAGATAAAAAGTGATTAATGATCAGTTAGTGTTTAATGTTATACAGTATAATAAAATAGGTAGGTAAGTATTTTTTTTTATACAACACTTATTATTAAATGATTATTGACTTGAAAGGACACTCATTAGTCAAACCGATCCCTCTTGGCCAAAGATTGCATGATTGCAGGCATGCCTTCCAATTCTTCTACACCTAAAAAAAATAATGAAATATAATATTTATTTAAGCACCTGGGCGCGAAAGAGCCGTTTTCGTCCCGAGGGAGAAGATTGCTGCCCCAGCCGTAGGCGAAGGCTGCAAATGCAAACACCTAAGGGTCGAAGCTTAGGCTTCTGAGCAGCTCTGGCGCACATAGTATTTTTAAAAACGGTAGAACTAATTGTAATTAATTAAGTAAGTAATGATTCATGCAACATTTTATCATAACACGATTTTTACGTCTTTCTTTTGTTAGCCCTCTTTTACAACTCAAGTCATGAATAGGTTACTCTTGGGCCTCAATTTAGAAAACATATTAGCCTATTATTTTACGAAACACCGTTTAAAAAAATAATTTATGATTTATTTCTAATTGTTTGACAATTAAGTAGTTATATACCACTGTATTAAGATAAATATTTTGATCACAAAAATAAAAAAGTTAGTGAAAAAGTAAAGGTGAAATGGAATTTTTTGAATTATTTATACATATTTACCTTCAAGTACTTCAGTGAATTCCGGATCATCCTCGTCTTCCTCGATTTCAGTAAGAGGCATGTTATTGCAACTACTTTCGCAGTTTACACACATATTGGAGCACTTGAGGCCTACTTTTTTGCATCCACAGTTTTTCTGGCAGGTCTTCTTGCATTTGCAAGAAATGAGTTTCAAAACGGCTTGCGGTGCTGGTGGCTGTAGTGTGGTTACTGGCTCCAAACCATTTTTCATTTTCTTCCAACCCCATTGTTCAGGATCTTTTTCATTCCCAAACCATTGTTGAACTTGAAAATATACCCTAAAGGAATGTTCCTGAGCTGCAGACTCAGTAGGAGGTAAGAACACTAAATGGATTAATGTCTTGTATGCAGACCTAAGGTAACATAAATACCTCAATTTGGTTAATGACGTGGCTTCCTTGTCAGCAAATTTATACAATGAGACCAAAAAACGATTGCCAGCATCAGTAACTGCATCAGCATCTGCCATAAGGTCTTTAAAATCCTCAATGGTATTAGTTAATGCAGAGTTTTTCTTGGGAGTCCGAAGAAACCTCATCTTTCCTACTTTGCACAAGGCTAAAGTAGTATCACACAGCCTCCCATGGCATGCAAAAATAATATGTTGTTAGCAATCGATTAATCAAGTTTGCAGTCAGAAGAAAAAATGAGTGGTGAAACTTTCCCTTTGCCTAACTTTAGAAAGTATACATTTGAATGTACACCCCTACAGCGACAAATCATGATAACTAGCAAATCGACGCGTTCACCCACAATAACTACATAGTTATGTTGTTGTGCAATGTCCCTTGCTGTGGTGACAATAAGTATATTCGCATCCTCTCGTGCCTGTTTTGTGTGAATGTCAGCTACTGCAAATTTGTAATTGATTTTTGAAAATTACAGATTTCGGAAAACAATATCAAAAGTATTTACGATTTTCTTGATAGTGACATTTATTCGTTATTTAATACATACCCAAATGATATTGACGTGAGAAAAAGAGAAAATTGAATGTTTAAAAAACTTACTTTAATTGATATTTTGTATGTTAAAAAAAATCTGATAAGTAGTGCTGTGATTTCTTCTCATGTAATTTCTCAAGCATCAATGTCAAGTAACTATCTTCTTTCTTGGATTTTATACAAGTGACGAATATCGATTTCGGAAATACAATCTTGTTTCTTTGAAGATTAAGTTAATTTTCCGGTCAAAATTATGCATTTTTTCGGTGAGAACTTATCTTCTGATAGGTCCTCGTCCTCGTTCCTCTGAGCTGCTACCAGTGTTATCCAGGATTCTATTTAGCATAGCATAAGTGACCTCGCTCTCCGCTAATGCATCGTTTTTACCTTGGTTTTTAATTCGAAAATAACTGCTATTTTTGCTCTTCCGGTAAGTTGAAAGTGAAAAAAAAGGGGGGGGGGGGGGGATTTTTAAGTTGCCGGATCTCTGAATGTCGGATTTTTGAGGTCACACAGTATACCTACATCACAATAATATATTACCTAATAATAAGTGAGTACGTCAGCACATGTTTACAGTGAAATGCTTACTTTTAGTGTTATGAACGGAAAGGGTAAGAATATCTGTTTTGCGATTTTCAAAAATTACTGGTTTTCACCGATTTTTCAGTGCCTCTACGGAAGCCATATGTCGAACAATAAAAATGACAAAAACATGAATTGTAGGTAATTTTCTCGTCTGCATTTGAATATATGGTCACCTTTTGCATAAAAAGTTTACTTTGCAAGTTATAAGCAAAAAACTCGAAAAATCTGCAATTTTTAGTGGTTTTTTTCACGATTTTTCACATTTGCCGAGAGAAATTTTGTTGGACAACTTCAGATTCGTGTTCAGCACCCCCGAAAACATAAAGTAAGACACTAAAATCAATTACACCAGAATTTTCCACTTTAGGCCCTTTTTTAACCTAATTTGACTGGACTAATAGGAAAGGACAGAAAAGAATAAACAAAATATTATAAGATTAAATGCAAGTTACAATGATTTCAAATAATCAATCGTCTGAAATTATTATTCTGATGGTTTCATATTAATCATGCATAAAAAATTAAATACTTTTTATTTCAGTGCTTAAAGATTTCAAAATGCATCATAATATAAAACACTTGGCACCAGTAATTTTATAAAACGGGGGCAGGTTTTTTTTCAGTAAAAAGATGTTTTAAAAAAATTAGGGGGTGGGGGGCATGTTCAGAAAGCGTCATTTTTAGAAGAAATGAAAGCAAATTAATTAAATAGGCACGTCCAGAATGTTTAAATATTTTGAAAGAAATTGGACAAATCAATTAAATATACATGGATTCATAGTAAAAAGTTTAAAACATGGGTTTTATCTCTAGTAGTAGTTAAAGGTAACTTTTCGTTGCTGTTGAAAAACAAATATTTTAAAATTTTCCTCTAAAAGTTTAACCACTTGCACTGAAAAGACATGCCACGCACATCAAGATGTTTTTGAAATTAGTTGCATAATTGCCAGGTCTCGAACCACTATTTTTTAATAGCAATCTTCGTTTCATTTGATGACAGATATTCTGCAATTAAATTAGATGAAGATTACTATTAAAAGATATGGCATGAGATCTGGCAAAAATGTAGATTCACAAAAACATATTGAAATGTGTGGCACATCTTTCCAGTGCAAATGGTTACAATGCTTTATAGTGTTGATATAGATTCATAGACAAATATGAGAAATAACTTTCATACACATAAAAAACTTTTATTCAAGTTCACAGTTCCATCAGAAAACTAGCATAAAATGGCAACAATGTTTTAAAAGCACATTAATTATTGCAAGATGGCACAATATATTGGCGACTTAAAACATTGCTTTAACTAGATTAACAAATATGTACAACAAGAACACTGTGGAAGCTATTCTAAATCTTTTAACAGTAGAGAGTAAATCATCATTTAATACTGATTTATAAAATTGAAAAATTCATAAATGAAAAGTAAAAAACTTGCAAAATGTATACAGAATATAAAAAAAAAAAAAAAAAAAAAAAAAAAAGGGAGGAACGGTAATTTTCAAAGGTACTAATTTACTTTACTTTCAACCATTTTCGGTAAACAAACAATGTGATTTAACACTAAAAATTGATTAGCTTGCCGTTGGAATATAGTTATAATTTCTTTCCTTGGTAACACTAAAAATGGATTAGCTTGCCGTTGGAATATAGTTATAATTTCTTTCCTTGGTTTTATGTAACCTGGAATAATTTTCCACTATTTAATTTTTAAAGGTTTCAGATAAATGTGCAGATTGGCCTTTATATGTGCATATGCCAAACAGTATTGAACTCAAATAATAACAAAAATGGATTGATCTTTATTGAGTCCGAAAATTAATAAATACAAGTATCATAGATAAATAATTGTGTTATATGTCAATAAATAGTATTATTCTTTATATAACATTTCTTAAACATATAATTAACATATAATTACGTCGCACTTTTCATTAAAATAAAAATAAACTGGTTTATGCACAAAATAAATAGAAATGGAATATATACATCCACTGTAACATGCAATGTTGCAATTGACAACAACAAACATGATGATATTATTCGCACATAGTTGCCAACCTCCCGATTTTTTGAATACCAGTAAATTCTTACAAAAATATTCGCTTTATTTAATTGCAGAAAAAGTGTGATTGTATAAAACAGGTATTTCTGCATAAAAATATTGGTATTAAAAAATTGGGAAAAATGGGCAATTATGTACACGTTCATTCATACTGTTTGGCAACAGATTTTATTTACTGTAAATGGCAGGGGATAGTAAAAAGTACCTTTTCAAAATATCAGACAAAAAAGATTGATAAAATGTACAAACAAGGAATGTAAAAAATTATAATAGAACAACTTAAATGTGAAACTATTTAGTGAATTTTTATTATTTTTCTTTAGAGAATCACTTTTAATGTAACTTTTTATCATTCTGATTGATAAAAGACAATTGGTGCATAAAATTTGTAAATACAGAAAAAAAATTACATGGATTAATTAGTTTCAGCTCTTGAAGATGCAATTAAATTCTTTACAAAAACTTATTTTATTTAGGGATGGATTAGTGCAACTAAAAAAACAGGAAGGAAAATTTGCTGATTTGAGAATCCATAATTACAGGATATAAAGGAATGGAGGAGAAGCAAACATTTTGAAGAGAGGTTTATGTAATGATTGGTTATCATTCATGATCATTTACTGATATGTCATTATTATCAACAAATAAAGCAGATTTTTTTTTTTTTTTTAAATAAATAGATAAATAAAGTTTAATGATTTTAAACATTGCGAGCTGTATGCATCACATATTGAACAATATTTACTTAACAGTTTAAAAAACAAATAAAAAACCCAGATGAGGTAAAATCTAGAAAAACTGAATTGTCGACACACTACTAAAATATTCAAAAATAACATGAAAATTCACAGACGAATTATATTAAGTTTCATGATTATACTAGAAATTTATAAATACAAAACAAAATAGAAAAATCTACAGAGCAAATTTTTTCTCTTGTATATACCCTTTTTTTATTTTCCTATAAATATACACATTAGGTGACATAGAAAACAGGAACTCAAAAAAACTTAAATCACAAATGCTATTAAATATGTGGTAATTGTATGCTATGATAAGTAAATTAAATAATAACATACTTTGATCAAAATCTAGCAAAATCTGTGAGTTTGAAAGGATAAAAGATATTTAATGATTTAAAATTAAAACTGGTAGCTTTCAAAATTATGCAATTTAGAAAAATCAACCTTTAAAGTTAAAAATGTGCATTTAACTGCTAATATATTAATATAGCATTATTTAAAATGATAGATCATAAAGGAAGAGGATAAGACAATCTTTACAATATCACTTGACAATGAAAATGTATTTCAAAGTAACCAAATAAATTTAATACTTTTACAGTAGACTCCCTCAAATCCGCACAGTTCAGGACCAGAGGTTGTGCGGATTTTAGAATTTTGTGGATTTCCGGTCATTGCTTTATTTACCTTTTTTAAAACAGTAATCTGAATGTAATAATGCAATCAAGATTGTAATGAAAGCTTTGAATTTGAATACAGTAAAATATTAAAGTAATTAAGTAAAGTAATAAACTGAAATGATAAAAAGTAAGATAATTTAAAAAATGATTAAAAGTAAAAGTCAAATACATGATTAATGATGTATAATTAAATATGCATAATTAAGATGTGATACATTTTCCTTGAATTATTTAATGAAACTTTCTTCATAAAGGTACCCTACTAATTCACGTCAAAATCATAAACTTAGGAAGTTTTACTTTAGGTTTAGTCAGACTTAGTAACCAAAAAGGCTTAATTAATACATAAATATATTTGGTAATAAGATTGTGATTACCACTGATATCAGCAATATCTTAATTTTTTTCAAAAATAAATTTATACTTCCTTCATGAAAAACCTTGAGTTGAGTCATATTATCGGAAATTACATATTAAAATACATACGGAATGATATAAACTAAAAATTTTGCAATTTTCCCCTGCATCTGAACTGAAGGTTTCATTGTTTACATCTACAATGATGTATGGATTTTAGGGTTGCAGATTTGAGGGAGTGTAACTGTATTAATAAATTATCTAAGAAATCGGTATTTAAAAAAATATATATAAGGAACATCAGGGAAACACTTCAAAATTTTTCTAAAATAAAAGTTACTATTCGCTTCAATTAAACAAATAATAAAGTTCTTGGAAATTTCCTGTCTTTTTAATGAAATATTTTTTTGGAGGTGGTGGGGGAGGGGGTGATATTTAGAGAATATTTTTTCTTGAGCTAATTTATTTTGAAAAGAATAAGGGACAGACAGGTGGCAAGAGATAAAAAATATAATCACAGTCACTGCTTGGAAAAAAAGGGTTTAGGGTATCTCCCATTTAATGATCATGAATCTACATCTAATTCAAAGGTTCTGACTCTAGAAATTAAATTATCATATGCAAGAAACATGCAGTAGATTTTTTTTTCTTCTTTCTTTTGCTATGCTTCAATCTGCAGGATTTACTTTCACATAACATATTATATTGACAAACAAATATAAAACAGAAACACTGTTATGAACATGATTTTATACATCTGGTCGTTTTCAGAAATGTGCTAAAATAGCATTTTCCAATGCATGACCACCTTCAAACATGGGGAAACCTAACATTAGATGATGATCTTAATATATTTTGCTAATCTTGGTGCATAGACAAGGAATAATAAGGATTTCTTTCTTTTTTATTAATTTCTCTCTTGACCAATGTAAGGAAAGATAAAATTAGATTACAACCTAGCATCATAGAAATGAAATGAGCACAATGGTGAATTTGAGGACATGAGTAAGGAGTATTAAGAAATTTTCAAAAACTTTCTGCTTTCAAAATTTCTCCCCTCACACACATACACTCTCAGGAGGGGCCAAAACCACACCTAAGAAAATATCAGCAATATACAAATGACATTTTGCATGATGGTAAATTCTGAACCTTTAAAGTTATCTTGGGTGAGTCTGCTAGTAAAGAATAAAAAATAATGAGCAACTTTTTAACCTGCATCTTTCCATCATAAGATATTACCAGAATGTCTGTAACACTTATCACAGGAGTTCATCCACAAAATGTAACAATTTTTTGCCTAATTTTTTCATTTTTTTGGTGCTTCTCAATAGCACATTTGTACCAAAAATATACATATTTTATGTGTTCATAACTTATGTATCATAATTTATTAATGTGTAAATGACACAGTGCAAAGAATTACCATGAATAAATAAAAAAATTATTTGTAAATATAAATGTAGAAATAATTTTTGTTGATCAATGTAAAATATAATAGTAATTCCCGTACACTTTTGATTAATTTTAACATACTTATTCTAATTGGTAAATAAATCATATGAGTTGTAATTTTTCTAACTGATTGAAAAAGTGTCCAGGCTAGGATTTGAACCAGGAACATTTGGCTTAAGCTGCTCTCAGCTGGCTCTACAAACTGATCTATTGTGGACAAATCCTGAGCGAGACATTTTTAACCCAGTTAGAAAAATTACAATTCATGTGATCTATTTACCAATTAGAATAATTGCGTCAAAATTAATCAAAAGTGTAACTAGGCACACAGTGTTTACTTGGAGTTCCATTACCTGTGATTTATTCTGTTGAGCTGTTTCAGATAACAGACCAGATGCTCTTTATCAAAAGGTTACCTGAGTGAATTGTGCCATTTTGATTTGTCGAGGATAACTCAGTTGGCAGAGCATTGGCAGCTTAAGCCAGAGATCCCTGGTTCAAATCCTGGCCTGGAAACTTTTTCACTCAGTTGGAAAAATTACAACTCATGTAATTTCCATGGATTGAGTGTCATCTCAATTTTGTGTTGAATACTTGCACACAATGTGTAAATAAAATATTCAGCACCTTTCGGCAACTATGTGAGAAAGGGACATTATGAATCAAAATACAATAATAACATTAAAATAAATAAAAATTCACTACAAATAAACAAAGCAGATAGTTGATTTCATTAAAACAGAGAAGAAATTTAACAATTCTACATAATTGTTAAATTTATTATTTCTATATTTTCATGAAATTATAATACTACTCATGGAGCAATGCATAAGAATGCAACATTATGACTAGAAAAATTAAATATATTCAAAAACAATAAAATATCACTGGATGACTTAACAGTCTTTCGAATTTTATAAAATACGAACAAAAATGACTGATACAGTAAACAATGGATCAAAAGCAAAACATCAACTTTAACCCTTTTGGATGCAAAATCAGGGTTGGAAAAAAACATGTTTTTTTAGAAAAAAACAAAAAACGTATTTTTTTTGTTTAAAACATGTTTTAAATGTTTAAAACGCTTTTTTTTCATTCAACAGCACAATTTTGATTAAAGCGAGCAAAAATTATTAAATTAAATATAAAGAATGAAAATATTTTCAAAAAACAGTAAATAAGAAAAAAATTATTTAATAAATACCAAACATTAATTAACAATTAATTTTTTATTCTAAACTAAAACATCTAATTATTAAGTTCTTAAAAATTGTAACAAGCTTGGCAACCTTATCAACACCTAACTGGTTTCTAGTTTTGCTCAGCACAAAGCCAAAAGTCGAAAACTCTTTCTAAACCATCCACACAGCTGTATGTAATTGTTTTGTGATCAGCATGATATTTTTATTGACGTGTTTTTCAAAGCTTATCCACCAAGATAAAGGTGTTATTTCTACAAAATTGTGCGCTTTATTTGATTCTTGAACAGCGAATTTATGATTGGTAACTGACAGCATATCATTTTTATTTATTTTTTTGCATTATTATTAATAGCATCAAACATATAACTGGAGAATGGAGCTGACTTAGCTTTATAGTTTATAATTATAGGAATTAGTTCAGGACATAATTCGGCTGCAATGTTCATGCCTTTTTGTGTCTCATCAATTGTAAGTGATTCTCCTCTAAAGCATGGATTAGTAATGTCTGCCAAGAAATGTACAGATGTCATGGCCAATTCATATCTGTCTTCTATGGCTTTTTCAATGTTTTTTGTAATCATGGTAAGATTACTAGCAGCACATATTTCTGATATTTCTTTTTTAAAATCTTTCCAAACTTCAACTACATCACTAATAATACAATTATTACTCTGAGCTTTGTCACATGAAATTGCAATATGTTTGAGCCTTTGGATATAATCTTCAACATTTCTTTTTAACTGCAAGTCTATGGACTTTCTTAGAAATATCAGAATTGATTTTCTCTCGATTATCTTCACAAATTTTCAAAATTTGTGACCAATTGCTTATGTAAGACTCCATTGTGTCCAACATGGAATTCCACCTGACACCTGATGGTAACTCAAGCTTTTTAGCAACTATTTCCTGAAGCTTTGCTGAAGTAAAATGATCATTTCGAAAATATTTAACAATATCAAAACTTGAGCTTTTATATTAGAGATTTTAATGTCTTTTGCTAGAAGATTTAAGACATGAGCTGAACATCCATAATTTAAAATATTCATATTATGTCTCTCAATCTTTTTAAGTTCATTTCTCATCTTCATGGCAGCATTGTCTGTTACAAAGCTGCCAATAAAACAACCATAGCATTCCTCGACTTTATTTATGGCAATACTTGCAAGCTCACAAAGATAATTAAATTCATGAGGATGGCCAGATGTATTAATTTAATCTACTAAGTAAATTTGGTCTTTACAAGATACTGTAATTCCTACAACTGGCTCATTGAGAATGTTACTCCATCTGTCAAGAGCAGCACAAACAATCTGTTCTCTTAAATCATTTTTATAAGTTTCCACCACAGATTCATACACTTTGTCAAGTAATATGCCTCCTATTTCATGATGATTTGGTGGTTTGTAACCAGGTTTTGTACTCAACCCCATCTTTTTAAATTCTGAATAATCCATACATGAAAATGATGTATTTGTTGCGTAAATAAAGCGTACAACTTGAATATCAAACGATTCTTTAATAAACATGTTTTAAATGTAATGTTTTAAACAAAATGTTTTAAACGTAACAACCCTGTGCAAAATTAAATTGAATAAAACCTTTCTGAGGTTATTTGTATTTTAACAAGACATAGGCATAAGAGTACTATTACAAAAGAAATTTCATCAATTTGTGTTGAGGCAGCAGTTCCCAAACTTTACTGTTACTATACCCACTTTAAAGTTTTCAAATTTTTTATGACCCACTTAATATATAGGTGTACGGAGCCTTTTGTATAATGTATCCTAAGGAAAATATGAACTTTGACATAAAGCATGCACATGTATCTTCCCTACACAAAGTATTATAAAACACAATCTTTCACAAAGTTATCTATATCTTTTCATGATATTCTACTATAAAGTTGTAATATATTATTTTTTGTTATACTGGGGAGCTCTGCTTTGTACAAGCTATACTCAACAACACCCATCTGGACAATGCAGACTCTAAAATCACGCTAGTTTGTTCTGTTTTAAAAAGATTACCTGATTACAGAAGATTGAAAGACATTATAGCGGCCAGTAGATTGCTACTTTATATAAAAATCATGTTGTCATTCATTTCCTTTGAACTAAGGGATTTTATATCCTCCAAGCCCGCATCTACTGCTGTCGCAACAGCTGATGGCTGTTTCCGTGATTTATTAAGTAAGATTAATTACATATTTGAAAATCCTGTATAAAATTGATAAGTAAAAAACATTGCTGCTTCCCAGACTATTATAATGTCTGAAAAAATAGTTTTCTTTTAGATATCATTAGAAAATGATTTAAATATGATGTAATTTTTGCCTTTAAATGCTTTTCGCAGTTAATAATTTAATTATTTTAAAGTTTGCTTTCTTTTTCAATATTCACATGTAAATCTTTATTTCAATTGAAAATACAGTGTTTGGAAATATTATTTGGGCATTTTGAAATCTGGCAATATTTTTTTAATTAAATCTGTATTCTAATAATGAAATTTAAATACAAAATTGGAGAAAAATTTAAAAATGTAGACAAATTTTAAAAATGATTGGTCACTGCACACTACAATCTTGACAAGTATATACCTTGAAAAGATCTTCTAATTACTATGCACAGTTTTTTATCTTATAAAACTTATGCAACTGAACTGTTTTGACCAATTTCAATATTAAATAGCACTTCGATTTAAAAACTGTCTGCTTCAACGTGTTTATCATATATAACACTATAAAAATACCAGTTTTCCTGTTTTTATATGCAATAGTTTTTGCAGGATAAGCAGAGAAAGTGAAATGGTCACACTAAATTCAATTATTGTAGTAGCAGTAACATTCATTTTTTCTTGGAATAGAGAGATTTTTGCAGCAGATAAAATGAATTATATATTTTTGAAGATCTGATCAATTATTAATAATGCAACCTATAGTTTCGGAATTGCTACTTTAGGGACATTAATTAATAAATATTTATAAAGAAAATTTGACCAATGTTTAATTGAACTAATCTTTGTATAATAATGATCATGTGAAATAAAATATAAATTATTCAACGCATTAGGTATAAGAAATTATCAAATCTTGATGTAAGTTAATATTTCAAATATGAAGTATTTTTTTTTTTTTAAACTGTTTTAATAAAGGGGATTTAACAAAGTTATATTTTTAACAGGTGTTTCAATACAACATAGAATAAATGTGTCCTTTCAAATGGATCTGAAAGTTAAGCAAAATAAAAAACACATTGCATCCAAATGAGTTTGATACAACATCTGAACAAGCAAAGCAAAAATTAACATGGAGCAAAATGAATTTAATTACTACATTAAGTCATGGGTTATATAACACAAATAACAAAAAATCACATCTTACAACTTGTTGACACTTCAAAACCTAAAACATTAAGAACATTGTTACAAAGTTGACCAAAATCTAATCTCTCATTCTATACACTGAATGTCAATATCATTTTAGTAAAAATGACAGCTTCATGCCTCAAAATAATTTTAACCTTCATGAAAACAAATATTTATTCATCTGTGAAATAATAATTAAAAGTAAGTAAGAACTTATAAATTGATAGTAGATATCAAAATAAAACAAAATACACATTTTATACTGAAAATTTTACTGGTCTTCATGAGATGAAGTATCATTTGTATAATGTGGACATGTGTGGCTCAATGAATATCATCCACTATGTCAGCATATTTTCAGCTGATCAAGGCCTATTAAAGATGTCAAATGTGAATTGAGTTTAATTTTGACATGCTATGTTTTAAATTTCAAAGTTGCAGGGTTACTTATTTTATTATGGGTCACTATTTTCTTCTCTTTTTTTTCAAAATAAATAAAAGATTAAAAATAACAATAAATTAAAAAAATACAATTGCTATTTTTCTTAGCAGCCCATGAACAAATCAGTTATATCAATAGGCTTTATAAAAATATAATTTTAAATTTTTGTCTCAATAGCAATTATTAAAACTATTAATGTCATTTTTCATGGCTAGACATCTAACAGAATTTTTTTTTTGTGTTAGTGAGCAATTTTCTCAAATACGTCATGATAAACAGTATTAAATATATAAACATTTAAATTCCCATAGCATAAACCATCCAGCAAGACTTTACATATTAATGTGATAGATTAAAAATAATATAAGTCTGTTATAGTTTGCTTTATGTTTCCAGATTATTGTATTTTTATTTTCTTTGTGTGGCAAAATGTCCTAATTCTCATTCCTTTCTCCCAGACAGTATGCAATGGAACAAGATGAATTCCTTCTGTTTTTCTGACAGAAAGGAAAATGAAGCATTAAGATTACAATAATATTAAACCTCAACATGAATGTCAGCCTGAAACTGTTGCACATAAAATGCAATGTGATAAGGCTTTTGAGCATTACCACAAATTTTTCACCACACACGAGAAATGCTTCAGTGTTGCACATAACCAGTCAGGAAGCAGAAAATAATGTTTCAAAGTTTCGCTGTTTTTCTGTGAAAATCTTAATGAAGAGGCTAAGAATTTCGTTTAATTAATTTATATGTTATTTATTTTCTTGCAAAATTTGAATGTTTTTGTTTGAGTAGCAATAGAAAACTTATAATTTTATATACTAACGGCCATTTACAAAATTTCATTTATTTTTAAGGTTTTAAGAGGGGGTGTCCATTACTGGGATGGTTAATTAGTCATTTTCCAGTAATGGACACCCCATGTAGACATTGCTAAAAATGCAATTTCTTTAATGTTTATAGTGCATAAAATGTTTTGACTTAACTGCAAACCTAAATAATCAAATTTAATTTTTAAATTATACTTACCAAAATGTTTATAAATAGCTGCTTTTAAGTTATTTTATGTGATTAATAAAATTTCAATATTTTATTCATTTTTTTATGTATATGTATCTTGCATATTTTAAAATCTAGCAATCAAACCAGCCAGGAAGCAGAAAATATTGTTTAAGAGCACAGTCAAAGAGGGGCTCATGGGACTTAATCCCTCTCCATTTAAATAAAAACAATTAAGTTACAGAAGCTATTAAAAATCCATTTTCTGTCTTAAATGTTTCCTTATTTACCGCTGACCAAATAAAAATGTAATATTAATGAAAGTTATAGGTAATATTCATGAAACTAGTAAATCTGCAGATCAGTGGCCTCAAACATCAGTTCGACAGTTTTATTAACCATTTTGAAAAATGGTTATTGTCCTCGGTCAGGGTAGGAAATCAAAAATATATCTGAAGCGTTTTATTAGTTGAATCCCGCATTTTATTCGTTTTCTGATTGGTCTATACAGTAATCTGTATTTTCCATTTACTTTCAACAGAGATGGATACTTCTGTTGCCACTATGACAAAAAAGTAATAAAAACTACAAAAAAAAATTAATAACTCAGAAACAAATTGAGATACAGCTTTCAAACAAATTGCATTTAAAAGTACATTTTTTTCCCTATACGACAGTGTAAAAGGTAATATTGCGGGATGTTTAGAAGTTTAAGAATGAAATTTCATTTAAAATGGGTCCAGGAATATTAATGTTTAATCCATGGCATACGTAATATATGACCAGCTCCGCAGAAGTTTAAAAATTTACAGTACCGAAAATTGTAAAACTGAAATTTCTTTTAAAATTTGTTCATGATGGGTCCAGGAATGTTAATGTTTAATTCATGGCGTACGTAATGTATGATCAACTCTGTGCGATTTTTTATGTCTTAAATTTTAGCCTTTGAAAAAATCATTTTCCAAATGGTCGTTGTAATATTTCTTTTTTATTTTTATAGTTTTTTTAAATTATTTTATTTAGTACAGTCGAACCTTGTTAAGACGAAAACGCTTAACACGAAATTTCGCTTAAGACGAAGGAAAATAGTTTCCCCATCTCGCTATCTTGGAAAACAATAATAATTGCATCGTTTAACACGAACATGAAGACAAACTTTCCCGTTTAAGATGAAGTACATATTGCACCTAATAAAAAAATTTCCTCGTTGCAACTTTCCACCTTGTAACAAGTTTAGTGCTTTTCCTGAACTGGACGAGAGAGCATATGCATTTGTTCTTGCTGGGTGTAGGTGGGTATAGTGGTGACCGTGGGGGGAGAGAAAAGAGTTGCATTCTTTCTGTGCTGATGTTGAAATGCTTTTATGAGTGATTCATTTCGTTGCTAGTATGTGATAGATTAGATCGCTTGACATGAATAAAGTTCTGTGCTAGAAATATTTTATTGATTGAATTCTAGTTGTGAAAATGAGTGGGGGAAAAGTGCTTTGGATAATTTGGAAAAGGTGGATGCCTTTATAAACAAATGTAGAATGCAAAACTTGAAATAAAAGTTAATAAAAGATTTTTTTAAAGTCTAGCTTAAAGAGGTAGCGATATATTTTTACATTTTATTTCTCCTTACTCATTTACTTTTTTATAAGAATATTACAGTACATATAGTGTTATGTGTATAGTATTTGTGTGACTATTGGTTTTGTGTTTGTACGGTGATGTTAGAAATATACTGATAAACATAAAATGACTATAAAATATTTCTCTGCAGATATCATTTACATTCTATGATATCTTTATTTTAATAATTTATTTTTTAAATCATCCTAAATGCCTTTTGCTGTTTTATTGGTTAATACGAATTTCGGTTAATATGAAAAGATTTTCGCTGCCCTTCAACTTTGTCTTAACGAGGTTCGACTGTATTTAAAATATTCAACTCACAATATCATTTCTTTTCAGTGCTGTAGTTGTAAAGAAATCAGAGGGTACACGCTATCGTCACGAAATTCATGCCTAGGGTGTACGCTATAGCTTTAATTTAGAAACAGAGGGTATACAGAGCTTCTGAAGAAAATCCAGAGGGTATACGGCATATCACTCTGTATACCCTCCACTACACCCCTGTTTCTTTTGTATTTGTAATCAGGGCTTGAAATTCAATTTTTCATAGTAGGGGAGTCTCCCTACCAACATTTATAAATGGAGGGGAGTTGAGCTATTTGGGAGGGAGAAAAAAATATGAAACCTACTGTTATTTTACGTGCTTTTTAAAGATTTACATTAATTATTTTGTCATGTCTGTATTAATACAGATATGACAGAATACCATTGAAGCAATTTAAATCAACAACTCAGAATAATGATGCAAAATGTTTTTTTATTTTAAAAAGTAAGAAAGCGGGGGTGATTCTGAGTAAAAAAAAAAAAATTATGAAACTGACAGCAAATTTTCTAAAAGGTTACAACAGTGGGGATGAAGGCCGGGGGGGGGGGGATATCACTCCCAGCATTAGCTATGTGTTTTTTCGTGCCCCTTTGATGAAATTTTTTTTTTTTTTTTTTTAAATCTTTTGATGAAATTTGCCGTTATTTTGTGATCTTTTGACGAAATTTTCCGTTTTCCGTGATCTTTAGATGAAATTTGCCGTTTTTCCGCGATCCTTTGATGAAATTCACAGGTGTTTTTTTCTTGATCCCTGAACGAAATTCGCCATTCTATGACGAAATGTTTATTTTTATACAGCATGTCTTATCGTTTGCCGAAAGCTAATTTTGAAACCATTAGTTTTAGAGGTGTAGTTGCAATTGCAAAAGTGTTTCAAATTTTGTTCTGTATCATATAAAAATCGATCTACGTTAAAATAGCTGATTTTTAAATACTTGAGAAATTAAAATTTTTTTTACAGTATCTGGGGCTTAGAAGTTTCTCTATGTTTTAAGATGTAAAACAGTAAAAATTTATTCTTCTATGGCCAAAACTAACTGAGTTAAGATACTTACAATTTAATGAATTTTGTGATTTTTAGTCACCAAATATGGAAAAAACACTTTTTTAGTATTACATTGATAAATTGCATCTGACTAAACATGTATAAATAATATTTTCATGTTCTTGTGGTTTTCGCTATGCATATGCGTTGATACACATAGCAGCAATGAAATCGGGAATATATTTTTTTTTACAAATCATGTTGTTAAATCTGTGTTTATTTTTATACAGGATGTCTCTTCTTATCGTTTACCAAAAGCTAATTTCTAAATCGTTAGTTTTAGTGGCATTGTTCCAATTGCAAAAATGTTTCAGATTTTGTTATGCATCATTTAAAGTCCAATTTGCGTTAAAATAAGTGCTTTTTAAATAGTTAAGAAATTACAATCTTTTCACAACGTCTGGTTCCTATAAGCTTCATTCAGAAAAAGTTTCTCCATGTTCTAACCACTAAAACAGTAAACATTTTATTTTCCTACAGCTAAAACTTATTGAGTTATGATACTTAGAACTTTATGAATTTTCGCCGTTTTTGTCACCATAAACAAAAAACGTGTTTTTAGTGCCAGAAAAGCTCAAAATGCATAAAATTAAAAGTATCATAACTAGGTAAGTTTTGTCCTGTAAAAATTAAGTTTTTAAACAAAAACTGATTTTAATGGAGTGGATTCACCTTAACAAAAAACAGTGTCTATATGTACGTCCCAAAATTATTTCTAACATTTTGTTTATAGGCCTTCTAATTAAAACACCCGTTGACATCATACACAGCCATTAGTTATACGTTAAAAAAATAACAGGTTGTTGGAACCTGTTACTTGTGAAAGCGTGGAACGATGCAACCTGTTAACCAAAAGTAACTCTATTTCCCATCTCTAGTAAATAGCCGGTAGTAGTACATGCGAATTCTTTTATGTGAACGAACTATAAATGCAACAAACGTCACACTCAATTTATGTAGCTCAGTACTATTACATATTTTAAATTTTAAAATAAGTCGGCCATTAGAAAATTAGTAAAATTCTCTTTGTAAATATACTTTGAGGAAGAAAGGAGGGGGTGGGGGCAAAATTCATGTTTGCCCCGGGCGCAAAAAAGGCTAGTTTCGGCCCTGCTACCCTATATCATTTTGTTTCATGCTACTGTCTATATCTGTCCTTTTTATTCACGCTATACATTCAAGTGGAAAATTGAACCATTAATACTTTGACTTTGTATGTCAATGCATATTATTTCATCTAAAGGTAGGAAATACAAAACAATTTATGTTACAACTTGTGCTTTTCTAGAGATTTAAAAACATTGATTCATTTTCAGTATACTTACTTGGTCTTACAATAAAATTATTTTTGATTTCGCCTTTATATTTGAAAAGTAATATAATACTATAATAATAAATAAATTACAACATAGGTAACAGATAAAATGAAATCTAATTTTACAATTTTTATTATTAACATTACTAAAATACTAATATCACAACATGCATTTAAACAGCTTAAATAAGTACAGGAATGTTCATTAATACCACATTTTTTTTAAGTAGAATAAAATAATTTTTGAATTCATAATGTTAATGTAAGTCTGAAACTACACAAATGTTTTCAATCTAAGACTCTATAAACTTACAACAAACATATGAAACATTCTTAAACAATAACTACTATTACATTTTTAATGACAGGGTTCACAATTACTTGCATTTTAATATTTTTTACAAGTAAATCCCCCCCCCCCCCCAAAAAAAAAAAATCATTAAACATGACTCACAAATTTTAAGATATACTGAGTGAACAATAGACTCGCAAACTGACAACCTTTTCTCCCCTTGAAATAAAATAATTAGAATATACCCTTTTGAAAACAACATCAGTTATTGCCTGTTCCAAAACGAACTGCCATTCTCTTTTATCAATAGATTTTGAAACGGTAAAAAATAGACAAAAGCAAAATACAATTTTTAATTTTCTGTGATGAAATAAGTTTTCTGAATTAAAAATTTAAATAGCGCTTTTAGTTGATAATGAGTTCCTATAATAGATAAAATGTACATGAATTGCAACAAGGTTTTTGAAATATTACAAAAAAATATACTATTACAACTTTTAAAAATACAAATAATAATAAAAAACAAATATGTTTATTTTTAAATTAAAAATATATAGTAACATATATACTATATGATCAAAATTCATATTTAAAAAAAATGTTAGCATTCGGCCAAATCACTGTTTGTATGTTCTTTATAATAATATTTATTTACTTATGGTAGCTGCTAATGAAAATCTCCAATTACACACCCATTAATATGCATGCAATATGGATATGTTAGTTTTTATGTAATTTTTCTATGTTAGTATGTTGAGTGTTTTTTTTTATTTTAATGAGTCAGTTAAACACTGACTCATGATTTTCCTCAATTGACTGGCTCACAGTTTTATGGTTCATTGAGTCAGGCTGACTATTAAAATTTTAAGTGAAACACACAATAAACTTAATCAGCTACTTCTTAAACACATTTTCCCAATGGTAATCCATTGGTCTAAATGAAATGAAAATTATCAAAATCACTGACAAATCATATCAGTACAACAAAAATATGTACCTTAAATAATCTATCAATACATGTATGCTATTATTTAGATTTTTTTGCTAGAGTTCACAAAAGTAAAATGTTGACAACAAGAATTATAGCTTATTAACATAATCATAAATCAGCACTTATTTAAAATTCAATAACTCTATAGTTCTTTTAAAAACAAAACGATATGATTTGAAATTTTTTCATTGCATACTCGAGTAAAATAATCTCATTGATTGATTAGCAATCCCATTTCCAGTTCTGATTGTTCATTTATTTTATTTAAAGATGCAATAAATTATAAATGAGTATAGAATAAATTAAAACAGACTGAGTGCACTAATCATGTTTTTTATAGTTTTCTTTGTAATGCATTTGTTGTAGGATAATTAGCTGAGAAACACAAAAAATACCTAATAACCACAATCTAGAATCTGTGTCTTCATCCGTAATCTTCAACAGTAACTATATATATATATTGTTTTTACTAACTGCGCTCCAACAAAAGCATGAAGAAAATGGTTTATATGAGTATTACTTCTAGAACAATAAAAATCCCTCATAAATTTAAACTTTCCTTCAACTGAGAAGATGTTTTCTTTCAAATGCAACATCTACTGTCTACAACATAAATTTACAGTAGAAACATGGGTGCACTCATGATTATATACAGGTGGGTTGTTCTCTACAATACTTGCAAATTTGGCCAGCAGTCTGACTTGAATGATGCATATGTAAATTTTCATAAAAAATAGATAAATGGTAAGAAATCAGTCAATTATTGAAAATTTTAATAGCAACAGAAATTGTTTTAAAAATTTGACTTAACAAAAAAAATAAAATAAAAATTTGTGGAAAAAATAAAATAAAAAATGTGAGGGAATGACAAGTGAGGGAATGATGAAATAAGACATTTTTACTAGTTGTAGGGGGAAAATGCAAAATTATGAAGAAATCCAAACTGTTTCCTTTAAGAGAAATACTTAATATATAATGTATGATAAAATTAAAATTTTTGATATTTACAAAAAAATTAATATTCTGTGTGAGGGAATGACTGCTAATAAAAACGCTTCCGGATATACTGACTAAAAAAAAATTCTGTAAAATTAACAAAATCTTACACCACCAATTTATGTTGCTGGACTGACAAGTGCTCAAAATAGCTTCTTCTCTGTGAAGGATGCTAGATTGCTACTGCTCATTAGTGGTAGATATTTGAGATAATAGCAATGTGTGAGGGAATGATGGTCTAACATGGGGAAACATATAATTGATTGAGTAGACTATATAATAATAGTAAAAATTAATATTTTTATTATTTTTTGTAATGTATCAAATAAGAACTTTATTTTGCTTAGGGTATTTTTAATTATTTTTATTTCTGGATGGAAAGAAATAGGCAATAAAATATGGTAGTACAGGTGGGGGAAAGGTGAGGGAATGATGTTTGCATGATATATATTATATTTTTAAATACTAAATTTATTTATTTTTAAATTTTACTTTCTGCCCCTAATAAACTATGTTTAGATCTTCTAATAAAAATAAAAATAAATAAAAATGTAATAAAATTAAGAGCATTTATATGGCTGGGAAGCACTTTTTGCACTATTGCAGAGAATAACCCAGGTATGCTAAAAAACCACTAGGTGAATCATCCAATGACTGTATTTAAAGCATCATCAAGTTGCTGTACATGTAGATCTCTGCGTATTTTTACACTTTGAGCATTCAAACTCTTAGTTCAAGATATAGTAAAGTCATGGTTAGCTTTCAAATGTTTATTCTAAAAGGATTTTTCACTCCATTTCATAAACTAGAAAACAATGTTTTATCAAAATCAGCATTGGTTTACTTAGCTGCTACTAACACTTATTCATCACCTAATATGCTTGTTTTTCATCAAAGAAAATATTAAGTACTTCAGAGTTCTAATCTGTAGCCTTTAATAAAAGGTAAACCTGTGGGAACTCTACGTTGATAATTGACATAATCCTCCCCAAAGAAATTTAATAGTGTTATTTCTTCTTCAACAACACGTTGTCTAAAAAACCTCCATGATGCTACAGCATATGTGATTGTGCACAAAGGATTGCATAATACAATTTGAGTGCCAACAGACCACCAAAACCAACCAACATATGACGGATGCCGACACCATGCATAAACTCCATGTGAAACCAATACATGACCTTCTTCTCGGTGACTTTGAATGATGTGATTGAAATTTGTTCCAGCAGTAAACATGGCACCTTTTCTTACCAGTTCTCCAACAAAACACATTATCAGGCCAATTATACTTATCCATCTAATTTCCTTAATACTAGGATAAAAGTACCATTCTACAGTAAATTCTATCCAACTACTAACAGCAGCTATTCCATATTCTTTACTGTGATTCAACAAAAAACAATCTAAGCTCAAAGACTTCGGATTGATAATTGCTGTGGTGAGGTACTCAGAAAAATGAAAGAAACTTAAAAGAGACACGTAGCATCCAAATATACGCCAAGATGAAGAGGCAAGAGCTGTGATCAAAAGTCCAAGTCCGAAAAAGAATCCTAAAATTCCTGAACGCAAAGCAACTTTATACGAATAACCCCTTCGTTTGTAAACAAGATATAGGTGTGCTTGTATTCCTAATGAATAAACAACTGACATAACAATCCAATAATCTTCAACAACATGCTTAAGCGTCTTATTTATGTAACCTAGACAGGGGACGACTAGTACAGTTAAATTTAAACAAAAACAATATAAACTTATCTTGCCATTCGTGCTGATGGCCATGTTGATTCAAAAGGCAATTGTTTATTACACAGCTTAATAAGCTCAGTTGATTTGTGCCTTTTTAGGGAAAGGAAAGAAAAATCTTTAATGTTCTTACAAAATTAAGGCGTTATGCTGAAATATATATATATATATATATATCCATCAGCTTTTAAAAAACAAGTATTTCTTAAATGACCAATCTCTCTGATATTTTCTCACATCTTTCAACAGCGTCCAGTATAAAAATGTAAACAAACAAACTTTATTCCAAAAGATCGTCAGCCAATCAGAAGCCTACATACAATTAGTTGGATTAACTGTGACTGCACGTGCATAAGTTTAAAATTTGATTGGCTGAGACGATTATGGACAAAAATGAATCCGAATGAATCGCAGCGCTCGAATACGCTATCTGGTGGAGAAAAGATGTAACTTCTCGCTTCAGGATACTGCAGTGCAAGCCCCTTTCATTACATGTATTTAAAATTGGTTCAGAATGACTGTTTTTTTTTGCAAAATTTCAGATTTCCTGTGACATTTGTGTTCTGTCTTACATGACAAAGTAAAAATAATCCGAATTTGAATATCTAAAACTTTCAAATGCATGTACAATAAAGAATTATTTCAATGGCACTTTAGCATTAGTTCTTTTTTGGCAATGATCCCTTTATTGGCAGCTTTCGGATTTCATTCTTGGTCAAGTCGAGGTTCCGGAGAGAGATTTGCGGCCGTATTCTCCCCTCATGCGGAATCGGAATATCGTACTGAATTCAGTGATTCCGGTTGTTATTCCGAAGATGAGCGATTCTCCCCTCAAAATTCGGAATTCAGGCATTTCGAATAACCGGAATATCTCTTACTTTTTTCCAGCTGCTCAGAGGCAGGTGGAATATCGTTCGGAAGGCCGGAATCATGTAATGGCGGATGTAAACAGTTATTCTTTATGTATTTTCATAAACTATATGTTACGTTTTAAGTAATAAATCACATTAGATATGAATAATTTTTTTATTCATACCTGTTTTGCGGTCAAAATGGGAATATTTTTTCAGCAAATTGGTATGTAATAAATTTTATTTTCTAGGTAAAAGTTTGCTTTATTTTGTAATATGGTAAAAAGAAATTATATTTTAGATTCTGTCTCCTTTCCACCCCGTATACTTTTTTGTTTACAGATTTGTTGATGAAGTAAATTATATATTTCATTCAATTTAAATATTGATGTGCCACCAGAATTGTTTAAATGACTTGTTAATATTATGTAGTACCTATTTGTTTAGCATATCCATCTTTCTTATATAATTTGAAGATTTTTAGTTTTTTTTTTTTTTTTTTTTAACTGAACGTAATATTTCTGAATGACCTTTGTAGCTACGTATAACTTAAAAACCTGTGCTTCAAGTATGTATACATACATACTCGTGTAATATTGTGTGTTGTTTTTTATTATTATTCAAATGTACTCCAATAAATTACAAAGTTGCCTCATGTTTTTACATTTCAGTGCTTAATAAGCCTTGTGTCCGACAGTTTTGCATTCAAACTTTCATGTGATATTTTACAAATGAATTTAAAGTCTATGGGCTACAATAGCAGTTGTATTGCACTATCTAAAGTATTTGTTTAAAATCTAAAATTAATAGTATCAAAGAGGGTTGAAAATTTGATTAGTGAATTAAAATGCCCTCATGATGTAGAAGCTTTGTAAGTTTTAAACTAAAAAAAGCTATACAGCCTTGCTATAAGGCCTTTTTGCATTATCAGTAATAGCTGCAAAGATTTTGCTAGTATACATTGTCCTATATCATTCTTTTATTAATACATGACTATTTGTGTGAAAAAGTGTGATAACTAAAATTTGAGATTCTGCCTTTTCTCAAAACAAATTTTCTGAGTTCTCGAATTGCATCGATATAATTGGTCTGTTGGTTGTTTTATACTTTTAAATGTTCATGTTGCGTGTTGATGATTGCAGACAGAGGATTTTTATTATTTATAAAATCACTAATTGTTATATCTACATTAATTTCTTGTAAAATTCAGGCAAACATTTATGCAATTTGTTATTGGATTACTAAAATCTTTCCTTACTTCCACATGGTATTGTGCTGTCCTCTAAAAAAAAAACCCACTTTTTAAATTTTTCTCTATATAAAATTTAATAAAAAATACAAAACAATTTGGAGTAGCTACATTTTCACAGCTAGTTCTAAGATTTTAATGCATAGTATTTTTGATTTTGTCAATATATTACAAAATGGCAGTCAATTAAAGAATTTGAAAAAAACCCACTTTTTCCTAAAACTAACACATGTCATCTAAAAAAAACCCACATGTAAAAACACTTCTAGAAACCAAAATATTAGACAGCAAAGTATTTTTTCATTATTAATTATTTTTAAAACACAATTCTGCAAAAAAAAAAGTTTTTTTTTTTTTCAGTTTTTTTGCAATCAAATCCAAAGGGGCAACTTAATCACACAAGTTTTAATTAATCTTTGTTCAGAAAGTAGAAATGCCTGAAATTGGCACTGTGTTATTCAGAAACTACAGAAATGTTCCATTTTTTGGTAAACATAAAAGATCTTTCAGAAAATAATGTCAAAGTTGCCGTTTTGAACCAAATTTCCTGACAAAAGGAGAAAAACCACCCAAAGAGAGGCGAAAAACTAGTCGTCATGGGACCCAAAATCGCTTGTAACTCGATAAGTAATTTACCAAAAACGTAAAACTCATTTCGATTCCAAATCGCTTAGTCAGCTCTGTCAATTTTGTACCTTTATGTTTAAAAATGAGTAAATGTGTCAGAAAGTTTCGTCCTTGTTGAACAGTGAACTTGAGAATCGCCTAATAAAATTTGCATAAAAAAGCAAAATAATGATTAAAATTAAATAAGCTTGTAAACATTAAAACAATGTATGATATAAAAGTAAAAGGATATCTTTGTGCACATAAAAAAAGTGGATGGGTTTTATTTTTGCAAAAACAAAGAGGCGGGGGGAGGTATGACATAGCTTGTACAAATTCTTAGAAATGCAAAATTTGCATAATTTATTGTGTTTTTTCCCTTTAATTAATATTTTAAAGAAAAAATATATGCTCCACCATTTATATATATATATAAAAGTGGGGTTTTTTTTTTTTTTTACCTCTGTTTTCAAAAGGTCACAAACTGAGGCAAACATAATATAATCAGCTGAAAATGGTGCATTTTATTCACATATTAATAGTTTAACATAAAAATATCTAAAAACTGATGTACATCATATCATTGTAACATGTCGTATTATAACAAGAAAAATTGTGAAAATGAAGCTCTCTTTTTTTTTGCTAGAATTCTGTATTAGCTTATTTAAAAAAATAAACTAAATAAACACTTTTAAAGTAATTTTAAATAATTTTATTATTGTAAATGGCATATAGAAACAGGACAAAAAGATAATTTTACTTCAGTGATTTTTTTGATGAAGTTCTAGGGTGGGTTTTTTTTAGGATACATTTTCCTGTGGGTTCTTTTTAGAGGACAGCACTATATGCTTCTCTATTTTTGATTTGGTTTTGTCTATAGTTTCTTGTTAGTAACTTATGCTTAACTTGCTGTATACTCATTAAATAATAATTTTCTGTATTCTGTGATGAAAGAATGCCACCTGCTCTTATTTTGCAAGTTTTTTTATACAGGGCCAGCCAAGTATAAGATCTGGTGGTGTTATATTGTTTTGAGGATTTTTTTTTTCTTTAAACTTGTCATTAGTAGTTCAGTTATTCTTTTTATGATTTTACAATATTTAATGTTTAATGGAATCTTGTATTTTTTAAGAAACAGAAAAATATTTCTTAGATGATGAAACACTTGTATTGCAGTTGTAATATTTCTTATTTTCTTTTTCAGTTGAAATGTAACCTGTAAATTGAATCTTCAATTTTTTGTCCACTGTGAAGTATGTGCAAGAGTCTATAGAATCCAAATGACAAGAATTACAACTTATAGTGTCCAGCTGGTACCACTTTTAAAAGCATTAAGAGGTGTTATTTGTTCTCTGCTTTTGAGTGTGTATCCAGCTAGATTGAAATTTGGAAAGTGCGGAGTTTTGATGCCAATGGACAACATTGATTTATGACTTTTGCCTGTTTGCAAGTTGTTTTTAAGCCAAGGATGTTTAAGGATCGTCACCAAACTCCTGTTCAAGTAAGAAATAAGACTAAAAAAAACATTTATTATTGGAATTTTAATCGTGCTATTGTATATAATTTAAAATTTATCTTCTTTGTTTACAGTTACAAAGATTAAATATTTAGTAAGTGTTTCTTGTTTTTTTAAACTGGTATTTTTTGCATTGAATTTAAATAATAAATTTTAATATTTAACTGTATTTTACAGATATATATGAGTATGTATCACTCAACTATTGCTCCCCCTCCCCTTTCCACTTTTTAAAAATTCTTTTGCAAATTTAAAATATGAATAATTAATTAATTTATGTACTTACTTACTTTAACATCAGTTGCATTTAATTTTTATATGTAAAACATAAGCATAGCAAGAGGCTATTTCAGTCCCATGAAAACACCCGTTCACTAATGTTAATCCAATGGGAGAATTTTTTTAAGATATCTCGTTTGCATTTGAACATTTTAAAATTATTATTATTTATTTATTTTTGGATAGCTGGGGTAAATCTCCACAAAGGCTGTTTTTTACTTTTGCTATATTGATTGCAGGTTTTTCTTATGAAGAGGCTTTCATTTCTGAAAGTGGTTCTGAAAGTGAAAGTGGCTTAATTAAAAATACTTGTAAACAAAATTGAAAAATGGTCTATGTTGTATAGATCTACCTCAGCTTTCAAATGCAAACGAGATATCTGAAATTTCTCCCATTGGATTAGCATTAGCAAACAGGTGTTTTCGTGTGGCTGAAGTAGCCTCTTAAGAGCTCACACTATCACGGGAAGAAAGGAAAACACTAATGTTTATATGAGGTCTTTATTTTCAAATTTCTCATTTGAATTTTAATATTTTTGGGCATAGGGTAGTTGAGGACGATCTATAACAGGCTAGTTTTTACTTTTTTGATTTTGGTTATAGTTTTATTTTATTTTATTAGGATAGTTTCAATTTCAGAACCGGTTCCAAAAGTGAAAGTAATTGTTTTTAAATCTGAAACCAAACTCGAAAAAATAAAAACTAGCCTGGTTATAGATCGTCCTCAGCTATTTTTGAAAATAATGCCCCCATAGATTTAACATTTTCCTTTTTCCTGTGACTAGTGTGGGCTCTTAAAAAGGTTACTTCAATCACGTGAAATCACCCATTTGCTAATGTTAATCCAATGGGAGAATTTTTTTTAAGATATCTCATTTGCATTAGAATATTTTTAAATGATTTTTTTTTATTATTGCAATGGATAGCTGAGGTAGATCTACACAACAAAGACCATTTTTTGATTTATTTTACAGGTATTTTTAATTAGGCCACTTTCACTTTTGGAACCGATTCTGAAATTGAAACTATCCTAATACCAAAGAAAAAGAAAACTGTAACCAAAATTGAAAAAGTAAAAACTAGCGCAGTTAGAGATCGTCCTCAGTAGGGATGTAACGAATAGTAATTTGGCCGAATACCGAATATTCGGCCAAGTTTTAGGCCGAATACCGAATATTCGGCGGCCGAATACTGACTTTAATATAAATGACTTATTTTAACTGTTTAATTTTTTTTTTCAATTTTAAAATAAAAAATTGAGGACTAATTGAAATTAATTTTTTGTTTGAGTTTTCAAAAATCATAACAGCTGATTGTATTTTTTGTAATACTTTAAATGGCTTAAGAAATATTTTAAAGATAACATATGACTTTTAAAAATGTAAATAATTTAATTCATAATTTTTTATTTAATCCATAGATAGTTCTAGTAATTTATATATATACTATCTAAAATAGAACTCATTACCTCTGTAAAAATGAAACTTTTTTTATTTTAGTAAAATCCTTTCACCCCCTAAAAATAAGAACTTGCATGTGTCCTCTGTCTTTTTATATTCTTTTTCATGCAACTTAAACTTAGTAAATTTACATTCTGTATGTCAAAAAAAAGGGTTATTTTCTTAAAAAATAATTATTCATTCCATTAAAATATTATACAGTAGAAGATCTTTATAACGCAAAGCTCAAAATGCAAGGTTGTGCGTTATGTAGAATTTTGTGTTATATGGATCACAATTAAATTCACCTTGTAAACATGGCCAAATATGTCTGAAATCTACCAAAATACATTAGGATATCTTTATACTGCATTCCTTGTTACAAAAAGTTATACAAATTAGAAATTTTTGCATAATATAGGTCAGATATTGTTAAATTTACTTTATAGACATCAAATATAACTGACACAACCATCCCTTATATTAGACATTTTCAAAAATGTTTATTGTAATAATAGCATTTTTTTTCAGTAAAAAGGTCTTAAATTAGAAGATAAAGTTGAACTAATCTATCAAATTTAGTCCTCTAGAGAGTAGCAATATTTTACAATGTGAAAATGCAGGTGCTTTTTAACTGCAAAAATCATTGTTTATATCTGAGAAGTTGTGCGTTATATGGAGAATTGCGTTATGAAGATCTTCTACTGTATATTCTTTTCTGCTACCAAGATATACTTTTCTCTTTTCTTTCTCTCAAAATTAACAAGCCCCTCATAATACTTCCTCTACCCCATATTTCAGAATGAGATCTTTTTCTTATAATAATTAATGTATTTAGATATAATTTTTGAATATTGTTTGTTGAAAATATTTAAAATCATATTTTGTTGATTTTCTGGAACATATTTAACCAAATATCTTAAAATATTCGGCCAAATATGCCACTATTCGACTACAGGTATTCGGTCAAATGTCCCATTATTCGGCCACAGGTATTCGGCCGAATATCTGTTCAATATTCGGCCGGCCGAATATTCGGCAAAAGGGCCGAATACCGAATAGTGGCCGAATATTCGTTACATCCCTAGTCCTCAGCAATCCTATGGAAAACAATTATTCAAAAATATTAAAATCAAAGGGAGTAATTTGAAAATAATGCCCCCATAGGATTAACATTAATGTTCTCATTTTTTCTCATAACTGAAGTAGCCTCTTAAGAGCCTACACTAGTCACGGACAGAAACACTCAAGCTAATGTTATTCTTATGAGAGGATAGTTTACAGATTTCTCAACTTTTATTATACATTTGTAGTTTTTTGATTTACTTTTTTTTATATATAAGGATAAATTCACTTGTGGAACCAGTTCTGAAAATAAAACTACCCTTATAAAAAATAAAAAGAAATGTGCTCGGTTAAATTGATGGCACTGAGCTCACAGGCTATTCACACTAATTGTATATTATACTCTTATTTTTTCAAAGAATAATGTCCCTTGAAAAATACTTCAATTTTGTTGTAAGTGAAGAAAAAAAGGGAAATCACCTTTAGAATATCGATTTATAAAGTTTTCATATTAAGTGCAATATTTTTTAGTTTCTAATTTATATTACTTTTAAAAATATTTATCAACAATAAGTCGACTATTTTGAAAACATTAGATATACATAAAAAATATCGGATATTTTTGATATATTCAAAAATATATTTACGGACCCACCCTGGGTATAATTTTCATAATTTTTTTCGTTAACATATACATGTATGTGTATAGTTTTAGATTTATGCGATGTCAATTATTTTACAAAGTACAAGTGCAAGACGAGCAGATATTGCCATTTCTGCTATTAACTAATGAATTGACATTTGCAGTTTTTATTGTTTTATAATTACTAATTATAATTTCATTAATTATAAAAAATTATGGTACTTTTCGGTTAGCCGGGCGCCAGTGTTATATATACATATGTATGTATACCTATATATACATACATATATAGAAGCTATATGTATACATATATATATATGTGTATATATACATATGTATGTATATGTAGATATACATACATATGTATATATAACACGGGCACCCGGCTAACCGAAAAGTACCAAAATTAAATTATGCTTCTTAATGTCATCAAATTAAAGGTTTAATTGTTTTGGAAACCTATAACTCTTGATAGACATTCAGTACCTTAAATCAAGATTGAAAATCAGATTTTTTTTTCAAGTTAAATATTGATATTAATTAAATACAGTAGAACCTCACTAATCCAAACTAATTGGGACCAGTGGCTGTTCGGATTACAAAAAATTCGGATTACCCAAAATTTCGATAAAAATAGAAGCAAAATAAAAATGCGTGCTAAAAAAGTTATAAGTAGTAGTACAGTAAACATCCTGTAATCCGGAATCCTAAGGTACGGCATGACTTTTGGAAAAGAATAGTATTATTTGTTTAATCACTCCTGATGTCTGTAATAATCCAATGAAACTTCAGAATGAGGAATTATGTAACAACTCATTACAAATGGTTCAAAATCGCGATTCTATAAATACCTGAGTCACCATGTCGAGTAAGAAGGAAGAAAAAACATTTCTGTAAATAATTTGCGAAACAAAACTGTTGAAAGGAAAAATATATTTTTATCTGAATTAAATACTTTTTGCATTTTAGAAAAGAATTTTATAATGACTAGCAAGCAAACTGATATTCAAGATTTCTTTTACGACGGCTTCTACGAGTAGACCTACAGTGCACGTTTTTATTTAATATTCGCTTACATATATTGTACTTTTACATTATTCGGTATTTTTTAAAATTCTTTTCAAGCTATTTAAAGAATGAAAAACATGCTTTACTGCCTTTTTTTTTGTTTAATTCTAACTTCTACATGATATTCATTCTGTAATTCAGAGTATAAATATAGAAATTTCATAATCCGGTATACTTCAAATCCAGTAATTTTCGAATATAAAATCGGTTCGTATTAACCGGAATTTCGGATCAGCAGGGTTTTACTGTATTTATATTTACCAATATCTATATACTCATAGATGACTACAAGTAAAAATATAGTATGATTACGTATTTAACCCCTTGGGGACAAGCGACCGGTATTCGTGCCGCATAAGGTGCTGCTAAGAATCGGGGATTATTCTCATCAGTAAATTTTTATTGTAAATTTTGTCTTATTTAATACGAGCATCTTGCCCATTCAATTAGGCAAAAATTTCTGGTTTAAAAAACCGGTGATTAAAGATTAAAAATTCTGTAAAAGACGCTCGTCCTGAAGGGGTTAAAAAATATGCATCGTCATAACAATTACATAGCCTAGGATTTTTCTCCAGGAAAGGTTTTTCATCAATTTATTAAAAAAAAATTGTTTAATTGTTCAAAAATATAATTTTTATGTTGACTATTTGAGACGATAAAAATTAATGTAAAGAAAAGTATTAAAAGCCATAATTAATATACCACATAGTTATCCCAAGAATTTATATAAAAAAAAAAAAAAGCAAGCCCATTCTTCACCATAAGATTTAAAAAAAATGTGGAACAAAAACACATATCAGCAGTAACATTGGAAATGACCATCGTTTGTACACAAATTACAAACAACAATTGAACTAGGGCTTCCGTAATTTAGAATGCGACTGACAATACTTCTGATATCGCAGATTAAATTGTAATGCACATTCCATTTGCAGAAAGCAATCTGTTAATTGTTGAATATTTTGCTGAACTATATTTTTAAAACTATGAACAAAAATCCAAATTTGACTTTAACCTTCTCGTCACCCTGATCCTCATATGAGGCTCCTACTTCGAATTGCAATATTTGAAAGAAAAAAAAATTTTTGTTAATTCCAGCACCTAATAGCGATAGCATATGTTGATACATTTACTATTATGACTTTACTTATGCTTCAGAATTTAATAATAATAATATTAATAAAAGTTTTATTAATTATTAGTAAACCGTTGGTGTTTCTTTTAATTTCAAACATATGTTTCACTCTTTAAATTTAAATTAGGGACTCCTTTTTCGAATTAGTAATTTGTGATAAGAAATAAAAAATACTACTAAATTTTTTATGTTTCTTTAACTTGGTTGTAATATGACATTTTCCAAACGTCTTAAAAAATTCTTCCTTAGACTATTTTTATATGAAAAACGTGCAACATAACTACATTTGTTAAATTTCAGTAAACTGTAACTTCTGTGATTTTGATAGCTACTTTTAATTTTGTTACAGTAAAAGTAATTTTTCCCAAAATTGGAAAAAAAAATTGGTGCCGAGAGGGTTAAGAGAAACACCCTGAGTTCTTGATTAAAAATATATTGTAACCCTAATTTCCTATTTAAAAATTGTTTAACATGACTTGTATTATCAACTCTAAATATTTGTTCTTCTAATTAGGAATACATATATATAAAAGAGTTTCTTTTTTATTATAGATACGATGTATAGAAACTAATTTAAAGAAAAGAAATAACAGGCATAATTAATATAGCATGCCACATTTCAAGACATGATAAAAGGATTATTCCCTTTTTCAGTAGAATTTATTTTTTTGTAAGAAAGAGGGGGGGGGGGGAATATTAGTGTAACATGTACACAAAGAATGCATATTTCTGCTATTGCTATTTATTCACTTTAGCTCTGAAGAAAGGAAGTTTTATTTTGAAATCTATAAATAGCTATGTGTTAAATTAATAATACATGCTGTGCTTTCCTTTGCATTGTTTTTTACATGTCACATAATAATCATAATACAAAAGTATTTTTATTTGTTTTACCAGTCATTAGAGCTTTGGGGGGGGGGGGGGAGTAATTTCTAAATCATCCTTTCCTCTGGCTGCACTGGTGCTTTTAAATGACTTAGATAATAATATATATGATTTTATTAATCGTTAAACAAATTACAATCATAACTAATTTGAATGACTGAATAACTAAGTTGTAAAGTCAGTGCTTCCAAGACTGCTATAAAAAGCTCATTTTTTTAATGTGCTGATAATTTGATGATATATATATATATAACCAAAATGTTTATTAAAATACATCAATATCTAGATTTATCAAATGAAAGAAAATTAATGTTCACGTAGATACTACTATACAATATTATAATAAATTTCCAGTGCATACATTGAATACAAAATGCTGTCTTGACTAGTTGGGCTTTTCATTATGTTAGTTTTTACATGTCCATGTACTTAATAAACCTGTTGTATGTACATGTAAAAAAAATGAAATTATTTTGTGATGAGTATCTGACAGATATTTTAACTAACATCTTCGAGTTTCTCTGAAAAATTACTAAGATACAGTGGTTTGCTACGCTGTACGTTACAGAAAAATCTGAGGAATGTATACCATCATACAGCTATAAGGTAAGAGTTTATAAAAAGAAAAGCTGATGATACAAAAAGCAAAGTATGCGGGTACATCCATTCATTACTCTTGTGACCATTAGAGTAAATTTTCAGAAATATTTCCAATTATTTTATTATTAGGATAAAACATTACATAAAAAGTTAAATACCATTATGTATCATTCACATAAAATATATCTAATTTGTTACAAAATTTTGATGTATTATATAGACAAGTAAAGTGTTTTTTGTTACAAATTAGATACATTTTATGTGAGTAGAACACGATGGTATTTAACTTGTTATACTATCTATTTTATCCTATTTATATTTTGTAATAAAATAATTGTAAGTATTTCTGAAAATTTGTTCTAATGGTCATAGAGTAACAGTGCACATAATGTTCATATAATGTATGCTCTCATATAAAGTTGTTCAGATTTTTTTTAATGAAATATTTTTATTTTTTACAAAAATATTACTTGCGATGAAATTTTAGGAATCATCTTTATTTTCCATCTTCAATGAATTTATTAGTTAATAAGGCAGTATTGTAAATAAGCTTCCGCCCCTCCAAAAAAAAAAGAAAGAAAAGTAAAAAAAAATTAAAGTAGTTTTATTGCTTTAAAAACATGAAGAATTTTAAATTAACTAGGGGATCGTACCCGGGCTTCCCGGGTTAAAGAATATAGGTGAAAACATTTTTTTTATTGAAAATTAATAATTTTTTTATATGCAATAAATTTTTTAGATTGACCACTTACATTAAAAAGCATTTTTCATATGGAAAATACGAATTACACAATCAAATACATTTTTTAAATTTGTCAAAAGCGATATTTTCTTATTACCCGCATGCTAAAAGTTGTTTGCCAAGATTTTACTACTTATGGCATCCTTTTATATTCTGATATTTTCAGAGCTTATACATGTCTGGTAAATTTGTGTTTTATTTATATTATTTTATTTTATTATTCATAGGGAAGTTTTTTTTTAATGGAAATTAGCCGTAAGAAAATGAACTCTTTATTTATTTTTTAAGGGCAAACGGATTAATCTTTCGTAATCGAGCTCCGATATACATAAATTAAAAAATATTTCATGCTTTAAAATTGTTTTTAAAACCATAGACAATCAGAAAACTAAGATGAACTCTGCAAACAAATTCCATTTGAAAAAAAAAAATCCTATTTGGTGATCTAAAAATTTAAATTGTACGATTACAAATATGTTAGATTTGCGTTTTTTCAATATTATTCTTTTATTTGTTTATAAAAGAAGTATTAATTTCGTTAATTTGTCTTTCACAAATATGTTAGTTTGGTGGTTTTTTTAATATTATTCTTTTATTTGCTTATAAAGGAATTATTAATTTCATTATGCAAAAATAGTCAGAAACAAATGCTGAAAAATGTTTGTTGCTTTATGTGCAAAATGTTTATTATTTTGTGTATTGAAACCGGCACGTGATAAGATAAACTTAAAAAAAAAATCATGCTTAAAAATTATTTTAGAAAATATAATACATCAGTCAGTGAATAGAGTTTTTAAACAAATTGCATTTGCAAGTACATTTATTTCCCTATGCGACAAAAATTGAAAATGTACGATGGTCAGAAGATTGAAAAATTGCAGTAGCGAAATTTCAAGACCGAAATTTGATCGTGAAGTATTGCCATTCGCAAAATGACGTCAGCGTTACGCACAGATACGTTTGTTCTTTATAATATAGATCCATCCTAGAAGCAAATCCATCCAGGCGAGAATCATCAATTTCTGTAATATAAATCGCTATTATTTGCATGTCACCTCTCTTTTATAAAGACACTCTAAATTTTTGTAAAACATTGCGTTTTATCAGTGTGTGATTTCGATTACATTATTCTCAAAAGTGAAGCATTTTCACCTGCGAAGAACTTCATAGCAGCTGGGCTGCGAAAATGACGCACTTCTACAAAACATAATTCAGGTTTAAGAATTAAAATACACGCTTTTTTATAAAATGACGTCATCTGCATCCGCTAAAGCAATCTACTTTTACAACCCAGTCTTAAACTTCATCTATAGAAAAGTGTGCATATGACGTCATTATCACGGAATAACAGACAATATTCTTGACATAGCCCATATTTTATTTTCGACTATTTTTTCAGGTTTTATGAGAAAATGGCAACAAAGATACTGTATCTCCTATTTTCGGTTTACTTTCAATGACTTTCAATAGAAATGAGGTACTTTTGTTGCCACGATAAGAAAAATGGTATTAAAAACTGCAAAAAAATTAATATCTCAAAAATTAATTGAGATACAGCTTTCAAACAAATTGCATTTAAAAGAGCATTTTTTTCCTTATACGACGGCATAAAAATTTAAAATGTGCGATGTTTAGAAGTTTCAAAATTTGCAGTAGAGAAAATTGCTAAACCAAAATTTCATTTCAAATTTCAAAGTGTTGCCATTCGCAAAATGACGTATGCGTTACGCACAGATATGTTTGTCCTTTATAATATAGATAGCAAGCAATTTTAATGACGATAAAAAAAAAAAAATAGATAAAAATTCAGCATTTATAAAATTATATTTTAATCTTAAAATAGTTTTCTTGGTACAGATGTCATATTGGCGCGATTTTTTTCTGTCGCCAATATCATATAGGCAACAGGTACTTAACTTGCGCCTAAGTGCTTGATGTGGTAATCCGGATTATGTTGTTTATGCTGTTGATGTTTTCGCCAAATTGGCAACCGAAAAAAATTGCGCCAATATGGGGCGAATATGACATCTGTTCCGTTTTCTTTTTCAACTCGAAATGATAAAATCTTTAAATTATAATAAAGCTTAATAGTCACTTCAATAAATTCTAATGTGAAAAGTAACATGAGTTACATGTAAAATATTGATTATCATAATTTTTTACAATCAAATCATTGTTGTCCTTGAATTAATCAGAACTAATTATCTAATCTTAATATCTAATTTAATCCTTAAAATATTTTTTTCTCTATTCTGCTGCAATCAAAAAAAAAAAAAAAAAAAAAAAAAAAAGGAGGGGGGGGGGGGGGGAGCAATGATTGAGTTTTGACTATTAATGTCTTTTTTTTTTCAGTAATGAGAATTATTGATACTTTTTAGTTATCCCGTCAACCAAATTACTGTTTCCAAATTGTAAGATTAAATGCCAATAATGGTTTGCCATTAATTAATTGTAAGATTGAATGCCAATAATGGCCAATAAAACCATTAATTTGACGTTTTAAATGTTTTACTAATTTATTTGCTCTTTTGTTATTTAAAATAAAAATTATGTCAATGTGTGTATAATTTGGCGAGTGGTTTGGCGATTTATATAATTTGGCGAAATTGGTCGACGGAATAACTAAGAAGTACTGAATTATTATATTAAATAAGGGTCATGTTCTTTTATATTTAAGTCAAGAGTACTACCATACTATTCTTTATTTACATGGACAATATCTATATCTGAGTATCCATAAAGGAACAACTTTTTACTAATAAACTTTTATAGGATAAATATAAGTTTTTATTAAAGTTTTATCAGTTGTAATTGTATTCAGTTTTTGTTATAAAGCAGGAAAAAAAAAACTTGGATGGCAAAAAAAAAAAAAAAAAATCTCATTTAATATAGCTAATTTTCAACCAAACAGTAAATAAATATATTTAAAAAAGTGCAATTTAAGTGTATCTAACAATTGCCAATGAGATGCTTTGTTCCCAATTAGAGCACAGGTTGACATATTTTGCCAAGACAGGATCTTTAATGTAAACATTTGGTATATTACAAAGTCGATAGATATTGTTTGCAAATTTTTGGCTTTGCAAAAAATTGCCATACCTGAAGAAAGCTATGACACAGACACACACGCACAATATATATACGTATCAAATGTATATACACACACACACACGAACTTACATTGAACAAAAAAATAATATATATGTGTATCTAAATAATAATTCTAAGCAAAATTATGTATGGTGCTATCTATATTGTATAGGCAGCCCTTCCTGGAGTACCTAAAACCTGATATGATGGAACTTGCATTAAAGTGAATAACAATGCATGATGTGTAAAAATCAAAATAATAAAAGTCTGAAGAGATAAAAATATTTTAGAATGCAACTGTTTCTAGATTGCAAAATAGGAGTTCTTTTTTTACAAAATTCATGAAAGAGGATGAGAAACATTAGCAGCAAGGCCTGTGTATATCTGTTACCACAGTTTCTCGCTTTTTATTCTGATGATTAAAATTGGTCTCCTATTATGAAACATTAAAACTGCTCAATGAAATTTATTTTGACTACTTGGGCTTTCCATTACATTAGTTTTTACACATTCCTGTACTTACTAAACCTATTTTATAAACATAAAAAAAAGAAGAAATTATTCCTTTTATGATTCGTAACTGCCATCAAGCGAAGAACTTAACTGCACCATTGTATTACAGATGATTACAATTGCATTAGCAAGAATAAAATGTGTTATGGAATTTGAAAAACTACAAATACAAAAAATGAAGGATATATGTAATCTAGAATACGAAATTTTTTAATATTACACAGAACATATATTTAATCCTACAATGTGTATACTTAATCATATATTTAATCCCACATTATCCACATCTGTATGTTATTTCTATGAGAAATGTGCATCAAGATGACATACACTAATATTCTACAAAAGTATGCTAATAGTAAAATAGATTTCAAATTTAAGTTGAAATTTTGTATATCCAATATCATGAATTATTTGTCAATCAAAATACAAAATTAATAAAAATTATAACAAATAAATCAGTGTATGATTAATCATTGATACTTAATTCATCCGATTTAAATATTTCATCTTTAACGTAAGAATAACTACACCAGGAAAAAAAAAAAAAAAACTACTGAAAGTTAAAAATAGAAAAACAAAAACAATAGTAATCAGGGCTTGAAAATTCTAAAAATTTTAAGGTTCCCAGCTGGGAACCTACATGAAAAGTATAGGTTCCCAGATGAAAAGTGTAGGTTCCCAAGAAAATTTACGCGTTCATATTTTTTTTTCAATAAATCCGGATCTTAATGGATAAAGATATTGTGTTACATAGACACAGTTCTGAATAATAAACAAAAATTTTTCTTTTATGGTTTATCAATTAATGTTTTGACTGTTCTCTATTCAAAAAGCATACATCCTCCCCCTCCTTTCATATTCCTATAGATGTATACTTTAAAAGGGAAATTTTGCCCACTAAGATTCAGCATTACACATTGCATTTACCAATTATTCAAACATAAATAGAACAAATTGAAGAGAATGTAATTATAAGATATACATAAATATATATACATACAATATTACATTTTTAAATTGTCAGATTTATTATGCATGCTAAAGATTTGATTCCCCCCCCCCCCTTCAGTTTAAATTATATTGCACAGGATTTGATGCATCATTATTAAAAATTACATTTTATAATATATAAAAACAATACTTTTCCTAAATCTTCACTTTCAAAACTTATAAAAGCCTTCTTGATTAATACAATATATACATACAATATTTATTTTTTAAATTGTCATTTTTACGACATGCTAAAGATTTGATCTCGCCCCCTTCAATTTCAATTATATTGCAGAGAAAAAAAAAACGCGATAAAAAACATGTACTCAGAAACTTTGAAGATAAACCTCGGAGTATTGTGTCAATCAGTGTTGCCAGATTTTAAAAACGTAAAATACTACACAAGAAAAAATACAACATCTTCCACAGCACGCGACATATCTTCTTAGCTCCATGTTCCACTGTGAACGAGGGCGCAACTAGTTCGCTCAGAATCAAAGCACAGAGGATGAGATAGGTAGCGAAAGGAAGAAAAGAGAAATCCTCTCTTTTCACACACAGAGACACGGAAATGCAAGGTCGGAGTGTGTGCGGCGCGCGCATGCGCGCTAAACGCGTTCTTTCTCCAACCGTTTCCCCTTCGGAAAATCGCCGTAGTCCACGGGGAATAAAAATTCATCGCGTACACGGCGACTTGTTAGGTTCCCGGCCGGGAACCTGGTTGAGAAAAAATACGTTCCCAGAAATAATTTCTGGGTTCCCCGGGATCCCGGGAACGCTATTTTTCGAGCCCTGGTAATATTTTATTTTTCAGCGAGCGATCCCCCAACACCCTCAATCTTTTTTAGAAAGATTTCATACAGCACTGAAAAGTATGTTATTTTTCTTTAGGTATTCACTCAGTTACGCAAATTTATTCGAAAATTATTATTCTGATTAAAAGCTCCTCGCTAGCCAAAGCCATCGGCTAAGCGAAAAAAAAAAAAAAAAACGTGACGTATATTTTCATTCTGATTGGTTCTTCACACTTCAAAGGAATTTGTGATGTCACTTCCTTTCAAAAGCCACGGAATAAATATCGATTATTCCGAATCCGGAATCTGGCTAGGGGAGAATCGCTCTTTCCATTCGCTCCGGAATAATCGCCATATTCCGGGTGAACTGAATTCCGATTCCGTTCCGCTCCGGAATAAGGGGAGAATACGGCCGCTAGAGAAACTTTTGCGGGAGTAAAACCGGTTTGGCGCGTATCTCTGCCCTCCATCACGCGACGGAGGGCAGAGATGTAGGCGCGAGGGGTCTCTCAATGGGCGAAATCGTGTACGAGATTACGGAATCACCTTGATTACAGCTGATTACTATGATTACATGTGATTATACCTGATTACATCTAGATTACATGTGATTATACCTGATTACACCTAGATTACATGTGATTATACCTGATTACACTTGATTACAGTTGATTTCACTTGGAAATACGTGATTATATTGCTAAAATTTATGATTTAACAGTTTTACTCGATTTTATTGCCTTCCAAAAATCTTTTTTTTTTTTTTTAAGATTTGTCCAAAATAAGAAATAAGTATCAAGCAGGACGGTGATTTGCCTATCACTGTTCTGCTGACAGTGGCGTAGCTAAGGGGGTGGGGTCTGAACGAGGGTCTGAATCTCACCCCAAATGATGGGCTCGTACACTAAATCATGAATAATAAAAGTAGTAACTTCTGCTAAAAGGGCAATTTTTTTTTCTTTTTTTACATGTTAACTTTTTAGATTTGTCCAAAATAAGAAAATAGTATCAAGCGGGACGGTGATTTGCCTATCCCCGTTCTGCCGACAGTGGCTTAGCCAAGGGGGTGGGGTTGGAATGTCCCCTCTAACGATAGGTCCGTACACTAAATCATGAATAACAAAAGTAGTAACTTCTGCTAAAACGGCAATTTTTTTTTCTTTTTAGCTCACAGGCTATCAAAGCCTGAGAGCTAATGTGCCCGCCCGTTCTGTATGTATGTACGTACGTACGTATGTATGTATGTACGTAACGCGATAACTCTTGATAGAAACATCCGATTTGCTTCAAAATTTTTTTCTAGGTTCATTGTGATAAGGCGCTTCCCTGATTAGTTTTGGGAGCTCATTGATTAAGGATAAAGGGGGAAAAACGGGGTTAGTCCATCCCCTTAATTCAGATAAATGGGTTTTTCATGCAGAATCATTCGATTTGCTCCGAATTTGGTATACCGGTTTATTATGTTAAGGAACTTCCCTTGATTAGTTTTGGAGGTTCATTGGTTAAGGATAAAGGGGGAAAAGGGGTGTTAGTCCACCCCCTTAATTCAGATAAATGGGTTGCTCATGCAGAATCATTCGATTTGCACCGAATTTGGTATACCGGTTTATTATGTTAAGGAACTTCCCTGATTTGTTTTGGGAGTTCATTGGTTAAAGATAAAGGGGGAAAAACGGGGTTAGTCCACCCCTCTTAATTCAGATAAATGGGTTTTTCATGCAGAATCATTCGATTTGCTCCAAATTTGGTATACCGGTTTATTATGTTAAGGAACTTCCCTGATTAGTTTTGAGGGTTCATTGGTTAAGGATAAAGGGGGGTTAGTCCACCCCTTTTAATTCAGATAAATGGGTTTTTCATGCAGAATAATTCGATTTACTCTGAATTTGGTATACCGGTTTATTATGTTAAGGAACTTCCTTGATTAGTTTTGGGAGTTCATTGGTTAAGAATAAAGGGGGAAAAGGGGGGCTAGTTCACCCCCTTAATTCAGATAAATGGGTTTTTCATGCAGAATGATTCGATTTACTCCGAATTTGGTATACCGGTTTATTATGTTAAGGAACTTCCCTGATTAGTTTTGGGGGTTCATTGGTTAAGAATAAAGGGGGCTAGTTCACCCCCTTAATTCAGATAAATGGGTTTTTCATGCAGAATGATTCGATTTGCTCCGAATTTGGTATACCGGTTTATTATGTTAAGGAACTTCCCTGATTAGTTTTGGGGGTTCATTGGTTAAGGATAAAGGGGAAAAGGGAGGTTAGCCCGCCCCTCTTAAATTAGATAAATGGGTTTTTCATGCAGAATGATTCGATTTGCTCCGAAGTTGGTATACCGGTTTATTATGTTAAGGAACTTCCCTGATTAGTTTTGGGGGCTCATTGGTTAAGGATAAAGGGGGAAGGGGGGCTAGTCGACCCCCCTTAATTTATATAAACGGGTTTTTCATGCAGAATTATTCGCTTTGCTCCAAATTTGGTATACCGGTTTATTATGTTAAGGAACTTCCCTGAGGTTTAGTTTTGAGGGTTTATTGGTTAAGGATAAAGGGGGGTTAGTCCACCCCTTTAATTCCGATAAATGGGTTTTTCATGCAGAATGATTCGATTTGCTCCGAAGTTGGTATACCGGTTTATTATGTTAAGGAACTTCCCTGATTAGTTTTGGAGGTTCATTGGTTAAGGATAAAGGGGGGAAAGGGGTGTTAGTCCACCCCCTTAATTCAGATAAATGGGTTTTTCATGCAGAATGATTCGATTTGCTCCGAATTTGGTATACCGGTTTATTATGTTAAGGAACTTCCCTGATTAGTTTTGGGGGTTCATTGGTTAAGGATAAAGGGGAAAGGGGAGGTTAGCCCGCCCCTCTTAAATTAGATAAATGCGTTTTTCATGCAGAATGATTCGATTTGCTCCGAAGTTGGTATACCGGTTTATTATGTTAAGGAGCTTCCCTGATTCGTTTTGGGGATTCATTGGTTAAGGATAAATAGGGGGCTAGTCCACCCCCTTAATTTAGATAAATGGGTTTTTTTGCAGGATTATTCGATTTGCTCCAAATTTGGTATACCGGTTTATTATGATAAGGAGCTTCCCTGATTAGATTTGGAGGTTCACTGGTTAATTATAAAGGGGGAAACGGGGGCTAATTCCCCTTCACTTATTTTTTTGAGGGGCATTATTCTTTAAAATAAGAGTATGATATACAATTAGTGTGAATAGCCTGTGAGTTCAATGCCATTAGTTTAGCTGGGCACTTTTATTTTTTATTTTTTACATGTCCAAAATAAGAAAATAGTATCAAGCGGGACGGCGATTTGCCCATCACCGTTCTGCCGACAGTGGCTTAGCCAAGGGGGTGGGGTCGGAATGTCCCTGCTAACGATAGGTCCGTACACTAAATCATGAATAATAAAAGTAGTAACTTGTGCTAAAACGGCAATTTTTTTTTATTTTTTTTACATGTTAACCTTTTGGATTTGTCATCAGAAATGTCATCATGAGAGAGCAATTTGCATTCGCGTCCGGAAATTTAGTTTAAAATGCCAAATTTTATGGAATTTTTGGTGAGATTCTTCGCTTTTATTGAAAAATGGAAAACAGTTTCGATCACATAGTTTCCGAATAAGTGCACTTTCAAATTTCTTGAGGTTAGAAATATTTTCACGGATGTATCAGAAATTACCTAATTTTGATTTGAGTAGAGGTTTAAAGAGTCAGAGAGATTCGCATTGTTGAACAAACTTCGGAGGAGGGGGATTGAAAGAATTTAAGATATATTTCATTTTTTAATAACTTTTAGCATTTTTCTGTTGTTTACGAGGGGGAAGGTCATGACCCCCGTCTCCTTCCCCTTGGATCCGTCACTGATAATAACCGCTTGAGAGCATAAATGTACTATAGTTAAATCTACGACATTAGAACATGTCTGTAACGAAAAGTTTGACGAAATTAACACTGTACAATTTATACCCGCTAATATAAAAATCTATTTAAAATGGAACATTTATCCAGACCTTTGCGATTCCTTCTTTGTAGCAGTAAAGCCTGTGGAAAATTAAAAACAGAAACATTTCATGATCCCTATTACGAAAGGATGGATAATCTTAGAAATACTCTGGCTAAAGCGGATACCTGTTTAAAACGGTATTTTTCCGATCTCTAGTAATTCCGTTTTGAGAGATGTTATTGTAACTAGATAAAATGTAAAACTTCATCAACGGAGAATTTGGTGGGACCAATGTTGCTAAAACTTACAGTAAAAAACAGGGCCGAAACTAGGGGGATGCAGAGGGGTCATGTGCCCCAAGCGTCAGAACGAAAGGCGAGGAAAGGGGTGGGGGCGCCAAATGAAGATTTTATTTTTCATTTCACACAAAAATGTATGTATATTATATATATATATATATATATATATATATATATACATTAAAGACAAAGTAACTCGCAAGCTAATGTTAAACCTATGGGAGCGTTCTTTTCAAATTTGTGAAACTGAAAGTAACTTTATAAAAAAAAAAAAAAAATCTGCAACCAAAATCGAAAAATTAAACACTAACCCAGTTAGAATTCAATCATTGGTTTTCAAACATTACATTTTCGGCAAATGTCCTTTAATGTTTTTTTGTTTTAATTTTGTCCGCAATAGAACATTGAACTGGAATCTTCAGAACGTTTTGTTATCCAAATCAAATTATAAAAAAACTCTGCATCCTCTACAACGAATTTAATAAACTCTACTCTTTCATCAAATATCGCTTTTAAAGAATCTTTTTTTTTCTACGGTGTTTCTGCCTGTTTATCTTCGTGAACTTTTATTGAACTTTATTATTTTCCTCATTCCTAAGCCTTTCGTATTTGTAAATAACTTTAAACACTGTTTTCATTTTGTTTTTATTTTAATTTTTGTGTTTACATAGAAGTCATGTGTTATTTTTGTATATGTCTATACTTTGTTTTTATTCCGTTTTCTTTATGATTTTGTGTTTACTTATAAGTCATATGCTTGTAAATGACTATAATTGCTGTTTCTTATACTTTTATCTATGGTGCTTGGATGCCATAGTTTTGTAATACAGTCGGCCCCACTTAATCGGGTAACGGATAATTGCATACCCCGCTTACATGCATAGAATGCCGTAGAACAAAAACGCTCCCCATAAGGTTAATGTTAAATATACTCGTTTTATCGCATAACAATCCCCGGTTAATTGCATAAATATCTCCAATCTAGTAATCCGCATTTTATAAATTCCTGTTATAGTGATGAATGGGAAGAAAGGAAGAACTTTTTGTTGTTGCAACAATGGTTTGTTATATCTACGATCGAAGAACAGAAACCGTCGTGAAAGAAGACTTTATTATCTAAATTCTAGGAAACTCATAGGAGTGTTGAATTTGGACAATTATGTTTTTCTTGTCTTTTAAAGCTTGTCGTACATACAGTGACTCAATATGTTGGGGGTACTTTTCGGAAAATCCTGGAATCGGGGAAAATACAATCGGGATGGTCAAGAGAATAAAGGAACGATATTTAGCGCCGGAAATTGAGAAATACAGTATCCGAGATAGGAAAAAACAAATTTACCTAAAAGATTTTTTGTGTAGGCAACAACAACAAGGAAAAGAAAAGTGATAAATTGACAAATAATTGAAAAATAAAATTAATATATGCAGAATTTATTTATTTTCAAAAGGTATGATTTAAAACAATTTTTTTTTTTTATTTTACTTTCATTTTAATTTTACATACATTATAATGAAAAATTAAACCATGTAACGTAAATAGTGTAATAATACATTATACCTTATTCCATATATTGTTATATAGAGGGTAATAAATTATTTAAAATTAATAATTAAAATCTAAATTATTAAAAGAATATTTTTTAAAGTATTAGGTAAATGATGTTCATTAATATTTATCATATCTGTGGTATATAATCAATTGATAACGTATACTGCTAACATTAATCGCTTAAACGCTTAACCCGCTTAAATGCATACAATTCAGTGGAACCAACTGTATGCAATTAAGCGGGGCCGACTGTACTTTGTTTCAATATATGTGTCGCTGTTTTCTGGGTCAGTTTCCTTGGCTGATTGGCGGAGGGGTTTCTTCTGCCAGGGGTTCATGCATTTGCCATTTTTTGGTTGGCTCCCTGGTAGAGTGATTGTAGCCCTTGTAGAATTCATTCTCAGCTATTTACAGAAGAAAATAAAATCATTTGAAACTATTAATATGCAAGTGAGAAATTTTTAAAAGAACGCTGTCATAGGTTTAACATTAGCGGTCCAGTTTCTTCGCGTGAACAGTGTAAGCTCTTAACTCTCAAGCTAATGTTAATCCTATGGGAGCGTTGTTTACATATTTCCTTGTAGCATTTTAATTATTATTAAATGATTTTTATTTTTAAAGAATTTTTTTTCTTTTGCATAGGGTATCTGCGGTCGATAACTTTTATTGTGCGTGAGGAGGGGGGGGGGGGGAGGCGTCAAAATCCATATTTGTTCCGGGCTCAAAAAAGGCTAGTTTCGGCCCTGGTAAAAAAAATGTTTACATGAATACAAAAGCGGCACACTTAACATAATTTGGTGAATCTTAATTTATTTTATAATTCTATATCGAGAATTATCACCAATAGATTTAAATCTCCTACTTGAAATAGAAAAAGTAATGTCATTGTTGGACTAGTTATTGTGAAGTTTTATTGAACTTGTTAGTTACTGCGATGTTTTGTTCGAAGTTGCGAATTTCAAAATAACTGTAAAAACCCGAATGTTATTATTCTGTTCTAAAACATGCTGATACGCTCTTTGTTGCAACAACGTCATAATTCAAAAATCGCGATTTTTTAGTTCTGATGTTGAAGTAAATGATCGATATATTATTTCAACTCTGTGAAATTTTTGTCAATCAGCAAACAAGAAAGAAGAGGCGAATTTTCTGAAGTTTTATGATCTGTTTAAAATCGTAGAATCTTTGTCAAAAGATGACTTTGATAAAATTTTCTTTTGTTACACACACAGAGCTTTAGGCAAGGAAGTGTGTGTGTGTGGGGGGGGGGTCTGGATGCCCTTCCCGAATGAGGTAAGAGTTTACTGAATAAATCATATGCATACAGTCAAATCCGGTAAAATCTGTTGACTACCGTAAAGATTGGTAAAAAATTTAGTTTTTGTCAGGTTTTCGACTTAGCTTTCATAATAGTATCGTATTTATTTCATTTAAGGCAAGATTCCGTTATAGACAGGTTCATTTTTCACAGGGTTAGAGTATACAGTGTATATGTATAGGGGAATGAAGTTTTAAGTTAAATAAAAGCTTATAATATATAAATAGTTTCTCTTTTGCAATATCTTCTAAAACAGTTGTCGTTTTCTACTTTAAAGTATACACATTTGTGGAGCATACTTGTATATGCTGTATATTCTAGCAAATATCGCAAAGCTCAAACATATTTACACACCGAAATGCTATTTAATAAATAGCTGAAATAGTTATGCCACAATAATAAGTAACATTTGCATTAACAAATATTCTGGATTTATGTTTGAGCTGTGTGTTAAATGCTGCAATACATGGTATGTTACTACTAAGAAACAATCTAAGTTATTTAACACTTATTTACGTTTTATTTCCGTAGAAAACTTTTTTTTTTTTTTTAACGGTGTATATACTTAGCCTTTTTATATTATAGAGATTCTAAAATCCTTTTCTAATCTACAAAGTTATTTTAGTAATACATTCAATTACAGAGATTGGTCTTACTCTTTATCTTCATGAGCTATTTTGTAAAGTATAAATAAGGAAATACAATCTTAAAGTTTATTAAAATTCTGTTACTACACAAATATTCTAATATATATATATGTGTGTGTGTGTGCATGCATGTTTGCGTATGTAAAATATTTTATGTATGTAAAAGAAAGTCTGTATTAAAAGAATAGCAAGGGGCAGTTAAAAAAAATTCTGTTTCAGACATTTTTTTGTCTTTAGAGGTAAACGTTGAGAATGGAGCACGAAAATCTTCCTTTGTGAAAACAAAATCGTAAGATATCTAAAATAAATCGTTTTATACAGGTTTCCCTTTTATAAGTTATATTTGCAAGTTTAGTAACTCTTCAATCGAGACAATGAATTTTTCTGTTTAAGATTACATTGTATACAGGTTCTGTTTTCATAGGATTTTTTTTTTTTGTATATATGACAAGGTTTGGACCTATTCCGAAAAAAATTTCCTGGCTTCGGAACTGTCTGCCGAGCCAAGCCATAAAAAGTAACCAAACGTCAAACAAATGCCAAGAACTTAACCGAACTTAACAATAGACAACTTAACTGCTTATTATACAGGATACAACTTTTCCATATTAAATCGAGTAAACATGGCAAAAAAAAATCTGGTTTTTGAGTTCATATGATCTTACACTTGGCACACGAAGAAACTCGCAAGCTAATGTTAAATCTGTGAGAGCGTTCTTTTCAAATTTCTCACTTACATTTTAATATCTTTAAATAATTTTGTTTTCTTAGTTTATCTGAGATTGATCTTTAATGTTTCTAGTTTGTACGTTTTCGATTTTAGAAGATTTATTTTTCGCAATCTGTTCTGAAAGTGACAAATAACATATATATACATATATGCAACTAAAATCGAAAAAGTAAATACTGTTAACCAACCTCAGCCTTTCTAAGACAGACAAATAAAACATTTAAAAGAAAGAGATTTTCAATAGAGCAATCCCATAGGTTTAACATCAGCGTTCCAGCTTCTTTGCGTGACAAGTTACACGAAGAATCTCAACTCTAATGTTAAACCTATGGAAGAAATCTTTATACATTTCTTGCTTATATTTTAATATTTTTAAAGGATTTGTTTTTGCATAGAATACCCGAGGACGATTCGATAGATACCCATCGTTGTGCATTTCGATTTTAATTAGTTTTTTCATATGCAAACGCTTTTATTTTTGGAACCGGTTCTGAAAATAAAATTATCCTCATTTAAAAAAACTAATCAAAATTGAAACAAACACGACAATGGGTATCGACCTCGGGAATCGTATCAAAAGAAATTATTTTGTGTACGATAATGTAACAGTAAATTTTAAAATATTTCGAGAAATCTGTAAAGATTGCTCCTATAGGTGTAGCATTAGCATTTAAGTTTGTCAGAGTGACGGAAAGGGTTGAAAAACACTCGCACGCTAATGTTAAACCTATGGGAGTGTTCTTTTTAGAATTCTCACTTGAATTTTTATTTTTTTTTCATAAATGATACGTGAAGTCAATGAGTCGATAGCTACCGTTGTGCGTTTTTACTTTTTCGTAGCATTTTTTTTTTTTTTTTTTTTAATACGAGTATACTTCGCCTTTGTTTGCATTTTTCTCGGTATTTTTACAACTACCGTAAAAAATGTGAAAATGAAATCTGTCTATAACGGAATCCTATTTTCAATGAAAAATATTGCATGTTCCCCTCGATATTTCCAAAATAAAGAATACCGACAATTATACTTTCTATGATGGAAACCTGTATAAAGCGGAATTTTTTTCGGATTGTTTAGATTTCGTTATTTGACAAGACTAATTATGTAGTTCAGCCTAGAGGTCGGCACTTGCCAAACGAGCAAAATTAAGACAATTTTTTCAACGGGCCGATAAACAAAATAAACGAGTCGGGTCCGTCCGGTAAAAAAATTGCACGTGCCAGCCGGGCCGATAAAAAAATTTAGCAGGCCTGCGACCAGATATAAAAATTTAAACGAAGCCGACAAAATGAGTTATTTTCAATGAATATGGCTTTCGCGAGAATAAGTATAAATGTGCGTCACGAACCAATGCTAGTTTGACAACATCAATACAGAAATGTAACATGTCCAATGTAGAAATCTGCATCAGAGAGCTACATGATGTCTGACCCGGGCTCTTTTATTTTATTTATTTTTTTTTTTTAGAAGATTTGTGCTAGTCTGAGATCAGGCTTGCATTCCTTTTTATACATGGTCGAGCAGGGCCAGAATTGTTTTCAGTATGTGTAGGCTAGGCAATGTGTTTCGTAAAAATAATAGCCTTAATGAACTTCTGTTAACGTACTTTTTAGAAATATACCTTAAGGTGGTTCTCAAATTCACTGCTCAACAACTCAAAACTTTGACACATTTGACTAATTTTTAACTGTGAAGGTATAAAATTGACAATCCACTGAAGGGATTTGGAATCGGATAGCATTTTCTATTTCCAATCCAATGGCGGATCCAAGGGGGGGGGGGGGGTCACGGGGGTCATGACTCCCCTCTAAACATCAACAAAAATATTATAAAGATCATTTTAAAAATAAAATATACAGTTAGAGTCCCGATTATCCGAGTCCTGCTTAACCGAGTTTCCACTTTCACCGAGTTATTTTCTTGTGATGGACTGATGGCTTCTATTATTGTGAAACAGTCATTATAAAAGAAGTGTTAGGTAAAGATGAAACAGCAGTCGTAAAAAGTTAGAACTCTGATTTTCTAATCAGAATGGGAAAAAAAATGGCCATAAATTTTTTTGGCAAAAAAAAAAAAAAAAAAAAAAAAAAAAATGGCCATTTTTTTTTTCCATTCTGACCAGAAAATCAGAGTTCTAACTTTTTACGACTGCTCTTTCATCTTCACCTAACACTTCATTTATAATGGCTGTTTCGTAATAATAGAAGCCATCAGTCCACCAGAAGAAAATGATCCATTCCAAAGGTATAAGCCTTCATTTGGCGCCCCTTCGTTCTGGCACCCGGGGCACATGCCCCATCTGCCACACCTTAGTTTCGGCCCAGGGCCGAAACTAGCCTTTTTTGCGCCCGGGGCAAACATGAATTTTGGCGCCCCCCCCCCCCCCCTTCTTTCTTCCTCAAAGTATATTTACAAAGAGAATTTTACTAATTTTCTAATGGCCGACTTATTTTAAAATTTTAAACATGTAATCATAAAATATGCAATACTGAACTACGTAAATTGAATGTGACGTTTGTTGCAATTATAGTTCGTTCACATAAAAGAATTCGCATGTATTACCGGCTATTTACAGTAATTGCTTATACAGTAGAGTTCCGATTATCCGAGTCCCGCTTAACCGAGTTTCCGCTTTAACCGAGTTATTTTCTTCTGATGGACTGATGGCTTTCATTATTATGAAACAGCCATTATAAATGAAGTGTTAGGTGAAGATGAAAGAGCAACCGTAAAAAGTTTGAACTCTGATTTTCTGGTCAGAATGGGGAAAAAAAATGGCCATTTTTTTTTTTTTCTCATTCTGACCAGAAAATCAGATTTCAAACTTTTTACGGCTGCTCTTTCATCTTCACCTAACACTTCATTTATAATGGCTGTTTCATAATAATGAAAGCCATCAGTCCATCAGAAGAAAATAATCGGTTCCAAAGGTATAATCTTTCATTTGGCGCCCCTTGGCTCTGCGCCCGGGGCACATGCCCCCTCTGCCCCCCCCTTAGTTTCAGCCCTGGCTTTCGTTCTTACGCCCGAGCAAGTGCCGCCCCCTCTGCCCTAAACTAGAAAAACTATTACCTAAACTACTACCCAGAAAAAGTTAGAAAATTGCCCCCCCCCCCGGGTGACAATTATCACTCCCTCCTATCTTTAATATTTTTATATGTTATAAATAATATATATCAGATTTAAAAAATTTGCTTGCGGTCCCTCTCATCTCCCGCGTATTTTAAATACACTTCGTCGACATTAACTTGTAATATATTAGAATGTAATCTAAGTTATATTTAAAATACATATAATTGGAATTGACCTACAATCCATTACGGGTTAACTGGATTATACAATTAAAAACGTAATTTAAATCATCTTTGAATCCATTGCAGGTTAATTAGATTATATAATTAAAAGAGTAATCGAAATCCGCACGTAATCGATTAAAATTAATCTAATTAAATCTTAAAATGTTAAATAAGAATTGATTTGTAATCCTTTAGATAATTATCGGGTTATACAATTCAAAAGCTTAAATTGAAATTACTTTTCAGTGCTCTGCGTGTTAATCAATTGCATTATGAGGTGATTATAATGTATTTTAATTTAATCAATAATTTCATTACTCTGTAATTAGATTCTGCCCCAACACTGGTCATATCCATTGAAAATTATTCATATTTTATCGGTTTCGTTTAAATTTTTAAATCGGGTTCGACAGCCCGCGGATTTTTTTTTCTTTGTTGTTGCCCCAGCTCCCCGTTAAAAATATGTCCTAATGCTGCCGGGCTGACCAGTTTGAAAGTTTCCCTCCATTACGATGGCCCCATGCCGACCACTAAACGTTCTTTGAATAAAATCAAACAAATTCTTGAGTATTAACGAGTCGCAGTGTTGGGTATGAACGCGTTCATTGAACGGAAACTCACGAACTTAGTTCAATTTCTGTGAACTTTGAGCTGAACTTAACTCAGTTTTTGATAAACGGACGTGAACTGAACGAAAGCTCAAAAAATCCGCGAGTTTGAACGAAATTTACAACTCAAACTCAATTTTTTCATAACTTATTTAAAACTGTTCCAGCCTTTAAGATCACGTTTTTCTCATTCAAATGCCATTTAGAGGCCTAAACGGACTTGGGGCGGGTCGAGTGTGATCATCAGTTTTTTTGGGTCGTGCTCGAGTCTTGCTCTCTCTGGAGGCTCGGGCCAGGCCGAACAGGACTTATTTTTGGGTTTGTGCTCTATTATTCCTAAAAGTCTGTACCGACAGAAATTTTCTGGCCCGGTCACCCCTGCTTGTATGAAAACTATTGCCCCGTCCCAGTCTGACTCGTGCAAAAATCTGTTTAATGAACAACTTACCTTGGGTCAACAATTTTTTCCGAAAAAATATATATTTTTTAAATTACCATCATTCTACAATTAAAATTCTCTTTAAAGAATAGTAGTACATATATATTTCTAAGGGGGGTGGGGAGGGCATACAATACTGAAAACCCTGTTTTAAGAATCTGTGTATTACGAATTCCTGCTTTAAACGGAAAATTTTCTTGATCGGTGGATCTGGATCTCAGTGTTGCCAGTGGGCTACTTTTTTTTAATTCAGTTTTCTTGATTGCCTCCACTTTTTTGAAACTGTAAAATTACCTTTGTTTTCGCTTTAATTAATATGTCATTAAGTAAGGTACATTTTAGCATATCAAAAAATTGGTGCCAATCAAGAATCCGAATTTTAAAAAAGTAGCCCATCTGGCAATACTGCTGGATCTTCCAAATGGATATAATAATCCGTTTGAAAATAAATAATACACTTGCAAGAGACGACAGACCTGATAAAAAAGGAACTTAACTATAACGATTTTTTTCTCTCTTATGTGTTTCCGTCTTAGAAGGTTTTTCGAGATAGAATTTTCAGATTTTTAAGTATCCAAGCCGTGTAAATGGATTAATGATATTGATAACAATTCAGATATTTACATACTAATAGAGATCCATTAAAAAATTAATAGCGCTTACAATAAGATATATAGAAAGAAATGTAGTAGAAACAGTATTTTGGAACGGAGGTCCCTGTACATGCAGCCTATGGTAGAGGTCTGCAAAGGGCCTAAATTTCTAGGCACGGGCCCGTCCCGATCCATAGAAGAAAAATTCGGCCCGGCCGGTATAAACATTAAAAGTTCGGCCCGAACCCGGCCTGAACCCGTACAAAAAATATTGGCCCGGCCCGTAGAGAAAAAATTATTGGCCCGACCTGGCCCTATATAATAGCTAAAAGTTCGGCCCGGAAAAAAGTCAAAATCTCTCGGCCCGAGTCCAGTCCGGCCCAAATGAATTGCTACAAAACTCCATCGATTTGGTTAAAAATTTGTCTCGTACGAAGAGTTCTGACAAAAATACTTATCTTTGATTCTTATTGTCATGTTTCCAGTTTCATTTTTATAAATGCTATTGCGATATTTATTTATTTTTTATGAATCGCTATTTATTGTACATAAATGTTTCAGTTATTATTAATATAGTTAATCCATATTCCATGTATTGGAGACTTAGAAATCTAAAGAATGCTATACAGTAAAATATTCTAAGACCGAATTGCATAGGAAAGAAAAAAATACATTATAGACAAGTTCCCATCTTAACAGGTTTAAATGTATTATATATTCTTTTCTCATGTATTAGCAAATCTATTTTGCATGGATCAACATATTTTTCAGGTTAAAAGAGGATTCCGTCATAGGCAGGTTCTTTTTCACACGTTTTACTATTTTTTAATTTAGCTACATTTTAATAAGCCTAGAAATGTACTATTCTTTATAAAGAATAAAATTAAATCTTTAATTGTAGAATAATGGCGATTTAAAAATGTATGCATTTTTTGCAAAAATTTTTGGGCCATGCTAAATTTTACTGATTTTTGAATGGACCAGGCCACGCCGAGACAATGATTTTCATACGGGTTAGGTCAAAACCGGGACGGAAAATGTAGGCCCGTGAAGACTAGAAAGAATGATACAAATCCCGGTTTGGTAAGGAAAAAATAAGTTAGGCCCTGCCTGGTCCTTCAGGAAAAAAGTCAGAGCCTGCCCCGGAAAGAGAAGTGACTAGGCCCGGCCCGAGCCTTCAGAAAAAAGTATGTCTGGGCCCGGCCCGACTGCCGTGAATGAAAATAGGACCAAGCCTGGGGCCAGCCCGTGCCGAATCCGAAATGAAATGAAAGGAAATTATGTTTTAATGCAATTGTGAAAAGTAACCTACATTTATATCTCTACTACCAGTTTTATGCTTTTTAGGGAAAAAAAGGCAAGTGTTTAATATTCAAATAGTCATAAAATTTATGTTTTAATATTGAAATATAGTAAAACCTCTGAATAGTAGGGACATCGGGATTATTGAATAGAGTCTTTCATCGGTTCAGGTTGTATACAAATTTCTGTTTCCATGTTTTAATGATTCTAATATTCTTTTTGCGGTTGGGTAGCCTAGAATAACCCTTGCTAGCCATAGTTAGATCTTTTGGAAGTCAGGTTGTTTGCATTTTCACGAAAAGTTTGAGCAAAACTGTGTTTCAGAAGGAAATAAATATGTTTTAGTGTATGAATGAGTATATATTAAATTACTGCATAAGAAATAAAATTTATAAAAAATGTGACCATAGATTATTCCTTCTTTACGGTACAGTTAAGAACAATTTTTCTTCTCTCGGAATATGAAAAATGTTGCCAACATTTAATTTTTGATACACAGCAAAAAAGCATGTATGATACTTGTCAGGGCCGAAACTAGCCTTTTTTGCACTCGGGGCAAACATGGATTTTGCCCTCCCCCCCGCTCTACCGTAAAGTATATATACAAAGAGAATTTTACTAATTTTCTAATAGCCGACTTATTTTAAAATATGTCATAATAAAATATGTAATACTGAACTACGTAATCCACAATGGCGGATCCAAGGAAGAGGTCACGGGGGATCATGACCCCCCCCCCCCCCCCCAACCTCTGAACACCAACAAAAAGATTCTAAAGATTATTTTTAAAATGAAATATACAGTAGAGTCCCGCTTAACCGAGTCTCCTCTTTAACCGAGTTATTTTCTTCTGATGGACTGGTGGCTTCCATTATTATGAAACAGCCATTATAAATGAAGTATATTAGGTGAAGATGAAAGAGAAAAAAAAATTATGGCCATTTTTTTTTTCTTATTATGACTAGAAAATCAGAGTTCTAACTTTTTACGTCTGCTCTTTCATCTTCACCTAACACTACTTTTATAATGGCTGTTTCATAATAATGGAAGCCACCAGTCCATCAGAAGAAAATAATCCATTCCAAGGGTATAATCCTTCATTTGGCACCCCTTCGTTCTGGCTCCCGGGGCACATGTCCCCTCTGCCCCCCCCCCCCCTTAGTTTCGGCCCTGATACTTGTGATAGTTTATACACACATACACATGTTACATGTGTGTAGATTGGGAGATGCCCAAATTAGCTATATAAGCATATAAAGTACCATATTTTATGGAAGAAACGCCGCGGCGTTTACGAGTTCAAAAGTTAATTTTTTTTTTCCAAGTGCGGCGTTAACGCCATGTGCGGCGTTTACGATTTTTTTAAAATACCAACTGATTTTCCTTAATTTAAAAATTCATAAAAATACTTTACAATCGGATTTAAATATTTTAAATAAAACTTCAGACATCTTAAGATATTAAAAACGAGGCATCCTACACCGCTCAGAAAACTTTGATTAAAGTTAGGTCAATGTGACGCCGTCGACAAAAGTAAGCGTTCCGACGGATGCGGCGTTTACAACGAGTGCGGCGATTATAATATTTTTAAGCTTATTCAGGCCAATTTGAGGAGTGCGGCGTTTCTGCCATAAAATACGGTATTAGGAATTGCAAAAGTGTTCGCTAACTAGATATGTGCTTTCGGGAGTATCCATTATGAAGATCTTATTGTATATAGATTTTTAATGTGAAAAAATATTTTGGATATTCTTTTGAAAAATCTGGTCAACCCGAACCCGAATCACAAGAGTTAAAATCCAATCCAAACCCGAAAAATTATAGTCAACTCGACCCAAAACTGACCCCGAACAAGACTCGCAACGAAAAAATATAATGCCCTGGGTCGAAAATATAAAAACCCAATAACTGCAAACACTTATAATTATTAATTAACACTACACATCGAAATTTTTCCCAGAACGCATAAACACCTCAATCGTGAAATAAAATAGTATTATTTTTCTGTTAGAAATAGGAGAATTTGTGGAACAGATAGTATCTTTGTCACAGGTCCCAGACTAGTATCAGAAAAGAATAGCGAAAGCATATAAAGGAAAAACTCCACACTAGGACAAAAAGTCATGTTCAGTTAGACTATATAAGCAATACCATTACAAGAGGAGGCGCCAGAGACTTTTTTTTGTGCTTTGTTGCACAGACTAAGTAATTGGTGAATTTCTTATTATATCCATTTTAAAAGGATGGGGAAAAAAAAAAGAAAACGAAAAAGCCAACGGCTTGTTTCAAGTATCATTTGATAGTCTTGCTAGTGTCTTCAGTAATCTAATCGTAGATCGGTAAACTACTATGGTATGAATAAAAACTTGGATTTCCTTGCATAAATGCGCATTAGGTTCCCTTAGAAAGACCCCCTACGGAGGGCACTCCCTCCCCTTTGTGCCCATACCCCTCGTGTAGATAATTGGTCGTCATAAACAACAACTATAGATGAAAGTTGTTGAAAAAGACAGAGGACGGACTATTCTAGGAAACGAGAAAAGTGGTACGTTTTCAATCAATTTGTCAATTGTTGGAAAGCACCTTCCCTCTTCTTTCGAATCAGAAGCAGTAACCTCTTTCATGTAGATTTCCTTTAAATGAAAGAGATTTTTTTTTTCGGTAGAAAAATGCTATCAGCTTTAAATTTGGGGATGAATCACAAATCCTTAAATATACAATGATTTATTTAATTATTTTTAATTATTTGACCTTTCTAGCACCAATGTGTTGCATGTATTTATTAGAATAAGAAACTATATGTATAAATATAGTTTATACATGTATTTTTTAATGTATAACGCGATGACAATTGATTAATGTAAGATTTTACTTCATATGCATTCTCTATACGTGAAAAATTGTTATGAAAAATAGCAATTTGAAACGAAAGATGAAATCCACTTACTCAAATATAAAATTTGAACAAAACAAACATTAATTTCTTTAGTTTCATCTGATAAAGTTCTTCTATTTAATAAAAGTGTTTTGTTTGCAAAACTTATTTTTTAAAGACTAACATAATAAATATCATTTATGAAATGTACGATTTCATTAAGGCTGTTCTTAACTGCTCTGCTCAACAAGCGCAAAATGTTTTGACACATTTACAAATTCATTTTTTAACGGAAAAGTATAAAATACGGCTGGCCATGGAAGCGATTTGGAATAACTGTTTTTTTTTTCCATTTTTTGATCAATCAATTATCTATTGAGTTATAAGCAATTTTGATCACGTGACAAACACGTTTTTCGCCTGCTTTTAAGTGCTCTTTCTTCCTTCGCGCGGAAATTCGGTTCAAAACGCCCACTTTGACGCTATTTTCTGAAAGATCTATTGAGTTTGCAAAAAAAAAAAAAATGGAAAAAACAGCTCAATTACATAGTTTCTGAACAACACCAGCTCGTTTCATTCATTTTCGAACAAAAATAAATTAAAACTTATGTCAGAAAGTTGCCCTTTTGGATTTGAGAACACACTTAATGAAGTGTGTCATTAATGAAGTGTAGGATTTAAAAAAAGTGTTCTGAGCTGTGGTATTTATTTTTTAAATGCATCTGATTATATATAAATATCACTGTTACCATTAATATCCTTAATCCACATTCTATGGTTTGGATATTTGAAAAATTTAAAAATTCTATGCAATAAAATGTTTGGAATTGCATAGGAAAGAAGAAAAATCCGTTGTGGGCTGGTTTCCCTATGAGCAAGTTAATCATCGGTTTAAAATGCATTACATTCTTTTCACAAGTACTGTTACGCTCATTTTACATAGATCATCTTTTTTTTTTTTTTGGGGGGGGGGGGGGCGGTGTTAAACACGGGATTGCGTCATAGGCAGGTTCTTTTTTTCGGGTTTTACTGTAATTTAATTTTATTGCCAAGAAATGCATCTACCATCTACCCATCTTAAAGAATAATAAAAATAAATATATATGAATTTTAATTGTGGAATAATAGCGATTTAAAAATGCGAGCATTTAAATTTAAAAAATTGGGCCGGTTTAAATTGCACTGATATTTTTACTAGATAGGCCAGAGTAGTGCTGGTTCAGTGATTTTCAAATGAACTAAGTTGGAACGGGGACTAAAAATTTCTGCTAGTTCAGACCTCAAGAAGAATGCAGTCAAGCCCCGGCTTGTGTCGGAATATAAATCCAGTCCCGGTGCCGGCCCATCTCGTTCTGAACCTCTAGAAATAAGTAATCCACAAACCACGCTCGGAGCGAGTATTAGAAAGGAAAATTGAGCCGGGCCTATGCAGATCCTTACATCGAATAACCAAAAGATTTGTTCACAAAATTTTGTAAAGTTAAACAAAAAAATTCTAAAAAAAAAAAAAAAAACGAGTTTTTAGTGAACTTCGCTCACTTTTATAGATGAGTTTGAGTTGAACGAGTTCGTTCCAAAAATTTTGAATTTGAACGTGAACTTGACTCATTTTTGAGAAACTGAGTTTGAGTTTGAATTAGTTCGTTTATTTTGTGAGCGTACCCAACACATACATGTATATTGAACTTTATCCTTAAAAGTTAAAATCGATACTAGAGGTATAATTGTAGACTACTTTTGCATAGTTGCATTACAATATGGATATATATATATATATATATACATTTTTTTTTTTTTTTTTTTAATTAAGAGGTGGGGTTTAGTTGAGGTTCGAGTATTTTGAGTTCGGGTCGAAATGTGGAGCATGAAATTTTTTGTCGTGCTTAGATCTCGTTTCGGGTTCGAATCTACCTACCCTGTATCGAGTTGGGCAAACAAAACTAAACCCGACTGATAGTTTGAATCGGATCCGGCTAAACTGAATATTTTTTCAGAGAGGTTCGAATTGACTTATATTTTACGAGTTGGGTTAACTTAAATTGCTTTTGGTGGGTGGGTTCGATTCTACCCGATTTCTCAAAATATTCTCCAAAATATACTTAAAAATGAAACATTATATTACTTGGTATCAAGGAGCACATATACAGAAATATTGTTTTTTCTTCATAAAAAATATAATTGATACTAGAAATACAATTGTAGGCTACTTTTCCATTATTCTATTGTGGATTTTTATGTTTATTCTTTCAGTTTTGGGGTGGAATTGGGTTCGGATTGAAACCTGTCCGTTCTGGGTCGAAGTTTGTCAGATTAGGATCAATTAATCCAACTAATTTTTTTAAACTGGTTCAGGCTGAGTGGATATATAATTTACAGGTTCGGGTCGGGTATGACCCAAACCACGCAGGATTCTATGCTCTCAAAATAATCCGTGAGTTAAACTAATTTTTCCCTTGATTATCTTTTATTAAAACATGAAAATTTGCGCTTTTTTACCCATTCCCCTCCCCACCCATATATATATATATATATATTATATGCCCGACCCGCGCAGGACTCTAATCCGGCCCCCCTGTCGGGATACTATGCCCCCCCCCCCACCCCGTAGGGCAAGTTTTGGCGCCGCCCCTGACTGCAACCTTAATGTTAAACCTATGGGAGCGTTCTTTAAAAAACATTCTCGCTTGCATTTTAATAGTTTTAAATGATTTTTTTTCTATTTTCGTTGCATATTTTTTAAATTTTACTTTTGGTTATTTTTACGTGTTTGGATTTTTTAACTGCAAGACAATTTTATCAAAATTCTATATATATATACATTTTTGTATCAAACGACAAACAAAATTTCCATTTGGCGCCCTCTTCGCCTAGGGCCGAAACTAACCTTTTTACACCCGGGGCAAGCATGGATTTTGGCGCCCCCCCCTTTTCCGCAAAGTGTATTTACAAAGAGAATTTTACTAATTTTCTAATAGCCGACTTATTTAAAAATTTAAAACATGTAATCTTAAAATATGTAATACTGAACTACGTAATCTACAATGGCGGATCCAAGGGGGGGGGGGGGGGGTCACGGGGGTCATGACTCCCCTCTAAACACCAACAAAAATATTATAAAGATCATTTTAAAAATAAAATATACAGTTAGAGTCCCGATTATCCGAGTCCTGCTTAACCGAGTTTCCACTTTCACCAAGTTATTTTCTTCTGATGGACTGATGGCTTCTATTATTGTGAAACAGTCATTATAAAAGAAGTGTTAGGTAAAGATGAAACAGCAGTCGTAAAAAGTTAGAACTCTGATTTTCTGGTCAGAATGGGAAAAAAAATGGCCATAATTTTTTTTGGCAAAAAAAAAAATATGGCCATTTTTTTTTTTCAATTCTGACCAGAAAATCAGAGTTCTAACTTTTTACGACTGCTCTTTCATCTTCACCTAACACTTCATTTATAATGGCTGTTTCGTAATAATAGAAGCCATCAGTCCACCAGAAGAAAATGATCCATTCCAAAGGTATAAGCCTTCATTTGGCGCCCCTTCGTTCTGGCACCCGGGGCACATGCCCCATCTGCCACACCTTAGTTTCGGCCCAGGGCCGAAACTATCCTTTTTTGCGCCCGGGGCAAACATGAATTTTGGCGCCCCCCCCCCTTCTTTCTTCCTCAAAGTATATTTACAAAGAGAATTTTACTAATTTTCTAATGGCCGACTTATTTTAAAATTTAAAACATGTAATCATAAAATATGTAATACTGAACTACGTAAATTGAATGTGACGTTTATTGCAATTATAGTTCGTTCACATAAAAGAATTCGCATGTATTACCGGCTATTTACAGTAATTGCTTATACAGTAGAGTTCCGATTATCCGAGTCCCGCTTAACCGAGTTTCCGCTTTAACCGAGTTATTTTCTTCTGATGGACTGATGGCTTTCATTATTATGAAACAGCCATTATAAATGAAGTGTTAGGTGAAGATGAAAGAGCAGCCGTAAAAAGTTTGAACTCTGATTTTCTGGTCAGAATGGGGAAAAAAAATGGCCATTTTTTTTTACTCATTCTGACCAGAAAATCAGATTTCAAACTTTTTACGGCTGCTCTTTCATCTTCACCTAACACTTTATTTATAATGGCTGTTTCATAATAATGAAAGCCATCAGTCCATCAGAAGAAAATAATCGGTTCCAAAGGTATAATCTTTCATTTGGCGCCCCTTGGCTCTGCGCCCGGGGCACATGCCCCCTCTGCCCCCCCCCTTAGTTTCGGCCCTGGCCTTTCGTTCTTACGCCCGAGCAAGTGCCGCCCCCTCTGCCCTAAACTAGAAAAACTATTACCTAAACTACTACCCAGAAAAAGTTAGAAAATTGCCCCCCCCCGGGTGACAATTATCACTCCCTCCTATCTTTAATATTTTTATATGTTATAAATAATATATATCAGATTTAAAAAAATTTGCTTGCGGTCCCTCTCATCTCCCGCGTATTTTAAATACACTTAGTCGACATTAACTTGTAATATATTAGAATGTAATCTAAGTTATATTTAAAATACATATAATTGGAATTGACCTACAATCCATTACGGGTTAACTGGATTATACAATTAAAAACGTAATTTAAATCATCTTTGAATCCATTGCAGGTTAATTAGATTATATAATTAAAAGAGTAATCGAAATCCGCACGTAATCGATTAAAATTAATCTAATTAAATCTTAAAATGTTAAATAAGAATTGATTTGTAATCCTTTAGATAATTATCGGGTTATACAATTCAAAAGCTTAAATTGAAATTACTTTTCAGTGCTCTGCGTGTTAATCAATTGCATTATGAGGTGATTATAATGTATTTTAATTTAATCAATAATTTCATTACTCTGTAATCAGATTCTGCCCCAACACTGGTCATATCCATTGAAAATTATTCATATTTTATCGGTTTCGTTTAAATTTTTAAATCGGGTTCGACAGCCCGCGGATTTTTTTTTCTTTGTTGTTGCCCCAGCTCCCCGTTAAAAATATGTCCTAATGCTGCCGGGCTGACCAGTTTGAAAGTTTCCCTCCATTACGATGGCCCCATGCCGACCACTAAACGTTCTTTGAATAAAATCAAACAAATTCTTGAGAAAGCCCCCCCCCCCCCCCCCCACAGACTACTTTCTTATCTAGCTTATCTCTTTCCTCATCTGTGAGCTCGCCTTTCTGCCATTTCCGAGGGCATTTCTCATTTCTGCTTTTGCCTTCCCGCCTTCCCCAACTTCCGTCTAAACTGAAGACAGCGAGAGGAAGAAGACAGAATGGCGACAAAATAGATTTTTCTCGAGATTTTTAATTCGAGATTACACTTGATTATACATGATTATACTATGATTATACTGATTACATGTGATTACGTTAAGATTTCATTGATTACCACCGATTACATGGATTACATGTGATGACATGATTACGCATGATTAAGACTTGATTACAGTATGATTTCACTGATTACAGGGACGGTTGTACGAGATTACACCCCATTGAGAGACCCCTCGTGTAGGCGTCAAGAAAAGGTTGACTGGATCAGTTCATGCAGCGCCCCCTAGAATAATCTAGTGAGTACTGATTCATAACTTTTAAAACGTCACACGGAATGGATCATATTTACTCAGCGATTGGCACAAAACGATGGGCGCGCCGCTTTAAAAGTCATGAACTGGCCTTGTATCACTAGATGCCGGGCTTGCTCATTCATTATCATGACGTCACAAATGGCAGCTGACCGCTATCAACGACATAAAGAGATTGGTACTAAGCGGCGCGCCCATTATTTTGCACCAATCGCTGCTTGTATGTCGTTGATCGCGCTTTATGGCTTTATTCACTCCCAAAGAATTTTAAGTAGAAATAGCTACGTATCCGAGTAGAAACATAAAAGGCAGCAAAATTTTATAAGCAATAGAATTCAAGACAAAAACAACTTTTAGGTTATGTGTATGTTAGTAGCGACGTACGAGCAGGGCGCACGCTGAGCTGAGAGAGACGTTTGTCCAAGCGGATGCTCGCGAGCGATTCAGTTTATTCCAAAATCGCCTCAATCAATCAAATTTTATATACCATATGTCGCCACTCTCATATAAAGAAAGGTACCCTAGTTGTATTTCATTCTTCTAATAAAACATGGGTGTCTGTTTGATGTGGAAAGAAAAAGCGTGCAAATGGACGTTTGTCTGAAATCAGCCTAACTATTTACAATATTTGTAACACTATATATATAATTTATATTTAATAATTCTTATAATTATGAAACTCTGTAAGCTCTAATGATTATGTGCTTGGAGATAAGGAAATAAAATTTTCAGGACTTGCGGAGGAACGCGTTTTTACCAAGTGGAATTTAAAAATTGAATACATAGAAAATAAGGGATCCAGAATGGAAATGCGAAACAATTACGTCTGGGTTGCCTAGAAAATAGGGAAAGCGATTACGCGGCGATTACGATTCCGAAGCGATTACGCGGCGGAGGGGGTGGGCGGAGCCCCCTTAGTAAAGTAAAAGAAAATTACTAATTAAATTTTTGTGGTGTGAATTCAAAATTAAAACTAGTATGTTGTGGCCACCACAAAACTTTCTTCTATATAAATCACGTCAATTAAATCATTTAAATAGTACAAGAAATTACATGAATTTAGCACCAATTCATATCAAAGTATATCTGAATTTGAAGTTTGATGAAAATTCGTGCATTAGTTCTTGAGATAAGAGCTACAGCGGGAATTCTGAAAAATGTAGCATAGCAGCGCCACCTGTTGAGCGATTTACAATAAAAATAAACAGCACTAAATGATGTCAAGGTATACCTGAATCTGAAGTTTGTTGAAAATCTAAGCGTTAGTTCTTGAGATAAAGCTATTGCGGAAATCGCAAAAATACAGCATAGCAGCGCCACCTGTTGAGCGATTTACACCAAAAATTAAACAGCACTAATTTACACGTCAATTCATGTCAAGGACTAACTAAATCTGAAGTTTGATGAAAATCCGTGCAATAGTTACTGAGATACAGCTCTTACGAAAATCGCGAAAATGCAGCACAGAAGCGCCACCTGTTGGGCGATTTACACCAAAAATTAAACAGCACTAATTTATATCAAGGACTAACGAAATCTGAAGTTTGATGAAAATTCGTGCATTTTTTCTTGAGTTAGAGCTATTGCGATAATCATGAATAATGCAGCATAGCAGTGCCACCTGTTGGACGATTTTTACAAAAAAGTAATCAACACCAAACTATATCCTGGACTAACCGAATCTGAAGATTTATGAAAATCCGTGCAGTAGTTCTTGAGATATAGCTATTGAAGCAATCGTGAAAAATGCCGCATAGCAGCGCCACCTGTTGGACTATTTTCACCAAAAACTAATCAGGTCTAGTTTATATCAAGATGTAACTAAATAATAAGTTTTGTGAAATTCTGTGCATTAGTTCTTGAGATAGAGCGCCCACAAAATTTTTGTCACATACAGACTCACAGACAGAGTGACAGAATGACAGACAGACTCACAGACAGACATTTTCTAAAAACCATCAAATCGTGTTCTGGGCATTCTAAAACGTGTAAATCCGTCGAAAACCGGAAGTCGAAAATTTTCACGAATCCAATACTTTCTTCTTGTAAAGATAGAAGAAAGTAAAAAAAATCTGCCAGATGCAGCAACACTGGTGGTTAGTGACATACATCTAACAGCGCCAGACCGCAAGGGGTTAAGGAATTTGATATTTCAGAAAATCTATCAGTGATCACAAGTCATACTCTAGCACTAGCACAAAAATTTATAATTATCAATTTTTGCCCAAGCCTTACTAGTACAGCATTCTCAAAGGGAGATATATTTATCATTAATGAATACTTCAGCTGATTTTAAAAATCAGCAGAATACAACTGTATCAATTGCTTCTCACTTCTGTAGAACAAGATTAAAAGTAAACTTTGCTCCCCCCTTCCCCCAAGAAACTCTTAAAATGGTTCCGCTAGAATAAGGAAAGGGCAGCTGACATCACTGTTGGTTGAATTACTGTTGGTTTAGCAAGAAAACCTGTCCGCTCTTTATGACTCCTACCTGTACACATGAGCTAGGGAAATTTGATTGGTCTACGTTTAACTCGTCTCTGATATGATTGGCCTACGTCGCCAAGACTATTCCTGCAATGATGTTTATGGCAAAAATGTAATTGGTAGATTGGTTGACGGAAGTTTTTGTTTGTAAACATGCCCTTTCCTTATACAGTATAGTTTTACTTGAGAAATGAAGAGCATACAGAGCTCCTTAAAAAATTCCAGAAGGTATATACTACTGTACATTCTCTACTACAGCTCTACTGCCTTATCGTTTTGCACATATATTCACACTCTTATACAATAAAATAACATGTCTAAAAAAGCTACATGAATGCGAAGCATACCCAAACCATCATGTTACCATTATCTTGGGTGCCTCTATATTAGAAAGTAATGATACGGGAAATTTCCATTGGTCTAGAAAATTTTTGTCTAAACAAATCACCAAGCTAATATTTGTTGGTTTGTCTCTCTTGTCCAGGCGATAATTGTTATGTTCTGGATTGTTCATTGTCAGTTTGGACAAAACCTCAGTCTGAACATGCGCTATAGCATCTAGAAAATATAGTCTGTAGTATCTATAGTGTGACAACCGGCTATTCCAAAAGTGCTAACAAAATTAATCAATGATGTTGAATCGAATGTCAAATGATACTGTATAATAAATGTTGATCACATCTGGTAATTCAACCATAAACATTGTATAAGGATTGAATTGAGAAAACATTTTGGACGGTGAAGAGCTAGCAGATGTTAGTGCAATTAACGTTTATGGGGATTAAATTTAACACTTTTTAAAGCATTAATGGAGTAGTCTATTACCACACTATACCTTTTAGAAGATATGCATGCACTCTGTACAGATATTGCCACTATCTTTTCAAATCTAACTCATTGGAATGTCCAAAAGTATCGCCAAATTTTGTAATGTAGATCATCATAGTTTGGGCAAAAGCAAACTTCAAATATGAATAATGTTCAAGAACTTAAGCTTTTCATGCTAATTTTACATACAACTAATTCTACAATACTCTAATAATAGAGATGAGATGGACTCAGCCAGAGCACGAAACGGGCTTCGGCTCCATACTTATAAATCTTCGGGCAAATTCTCAAAGCAAAATTTTCATTTATTTACAAACTGAAAAAAGATTTTGCTATTTGAGAAACAAGAATGTAGCCTAAGTTTCATAAAGTATTTTATAATACTTCAAAGCACAGTTTAAAAGGGAATTATATTCTATCCGATTCTGAAGTCTTTGCATGATCAGTGTTAGAAACAAAGAAGCTGAGAGACATCCCTTGTCCATCATCGCTTTTTGTTTGATGTCCTCTTCCAGAATTAATGTAGAACAGAACTCATTTCTTCCTACCATAGTTATACAATGATATTTTAAAAGAACAAGGATTGTGACTAATATAAATAAAAAATATTGCTATTTTTAACAGATTTTCAGGGATATGAATATTACAAGATGTTGTCATGATGGTATATTTAGTATCTTATTTCCATAAAAGAGATTTTTAAATGAGAAAATTAATCTTGAAACATTTTTTAAATATTAACAATTTTCTGCTGTGTACTTTCAGTTACAAGCAGGGCTGCAGAGTCGGCCCATTTTTGAGCGAAAGAGTCTGAGTCGGATCTGATAAAATTCCCAGAGTCGGAGTGATCCATTTTACAAGCAGGTCTGCATTGGCAGAGTTCGCCCATTTTTGAGTGAAAGAGTCGGAGTCGCACCTGTTAAAATTCCCGGAGTCGGAGTCGTCCATTTTTCCCACTGACTCTGCAGCCCTGGTTACAAGCTTAGGCTTTGAACACAAAATTTTTTAGGCTCAGATTTCAAATCATCGGGCTCAGCTACTGAAAAAAAAAAAAAAAAAACAGCGTGGAAACACTTCTATTTAATTCTACAATAACTATTTTCTTTTTACTGAAAAATCATTTAATTGAAAAGATTTTTTTGAGACTATGGATCTGATCTAAAAGATCATAAAATTTAAAATCAGGACATCTGTGAAGTCAATTAAGGTGCTTTAGGAGAATCTACATAGATCACAATCGGCATGAACCTCCATCAAATGCAAGTAAACATAAGGATGAATTTCAGGAAGAAAAACAGTTGGCCAAAAAAAATATTTTTGAGACTTTGATGGTGCACCCTGCAACAGCAGAGACATTTAGAGTTGAGAGCACCAGAAGTTAAATACATCTTCAAAATAAATGGGCGATTAACACAATTTATTGCAATAATCTATGCTTCATTGGCTGCAACCTGGTAAAAACATGCAGGATAAGGAAAGTATGGTGCTAAGGACAGCTGTAAGATATGCTCATGCACAAAGTTGGAAAAAACAATTTCAACATTAGGATACAATTTTCACAGACGTTTCGTTCTGCCAGTAATGAGAATAAGGCCTTTCATTACTTTCAGGAAAATCTTCATTTAAAAAACTTTTTACTGGAGTTTTCAGCTAGCACTCTCAAAATATTACTTTGTTAAATTATTGAATAAAGTTTAACTTTGCTTTATTAAATTACTGAATAAATCTTAAGAGTTTTTTGACAATCAAAAAACTCCTCTCAAGAGGAGAAATATTTTGATACATTCGTTCTATATGCAACTACAGTATGGAACCAGTTATCCGGAATGATATTTCTGATAGACTGATTTCAAAATCTTTGCAGAAAAATGTGTCATACATTGCCAGTTTGATATAGGCTTTGCTTGAAACAATTGTATAATTTGATGACAACATCTAATATTTGAAATGAAAACATATTTAGTTGTATTTTAGATGTTTCAATTTTTATGCAGAGGAAACAGGAGAATTTTTGTTCCTAAGGGATTCCCATAAATTACCTTCTTTTAAACTCTGGTTAACTTTCGATCTTTCTTGCACTGATTTTTAATCCAAGTAATCTAATAATTTAAAATCAGAAATAATGTTACAACCAAACATATTCCACAAAACTTATCAAATGGATGCTGCTTTAATGCACAACCAGTTAACCAGTTATCCGGAATACATCTGATCCCAAGCATTCCGGATAAATGGTTCTGTACTGTATTTTAAAGAGCTTATTTCTTTTTGAAGTCTTTTCATAAATTCTATTTCTCGATATAAAAATACTTATATTTAGAAGAAGAAAAGATTTTTATAAAAAATGTTAAGATCTCAAAGAAAATGGAAACAATTTCATAATCAGATTACAGCCAATCATTGTGTTTTAGAAATAATGATTTGGCACAAAATAAAGTACATTCTTGTAATCTAGTTTTTTTATTGAAGGGGGGAGGGGAGACATTTAATAGTATCCTGCATAATCATTTCCTTGCAGATCCTTCACACCATTGATGGTTATGATCCAGATTATGGAATATTGGTCAAGAAACTAATAATGTCAACTGCATATCCTAAACTAGGTATCCATTTATCATGCAGCAACAGTTGTAGCAGGTAAAATGTTACTTTTGTTTATTTTTGCATAGTTTACATTTATTTTTTGCTAAATTAATATATATGAGTCTTGTAGACTCCAGAGTTTAATTTCTGCTCGACATCATACTTGAAAATTTATCAAAACAAAACTGAGGAAGATTCTCTAATAGTCGCCGAAATAGCCGACAGCACAAAAACCTATGTTATCAAGCACAGGGAAAAAAACCTTTATTTTATGGGAGAGTAGAAGTAGGGGAATCTAATAGAGATGGGACGAGCTCAGCCTGGGCCCGAGAGTCCGAGCCCAAGCCCGGGACTGACACGGGCTTGATTTTCATACTAGCCTTCGGGCTCGGGCTCATTTTTTTAACCTGAAAATTTTATTTATTCCCGTGTGGGAAAAATACTTTTTAAAAAATATAAGAAGTAATATAGTATTAATATATAATCATCAAAATTTCTTGTGTTCCCTATATTATTCTGTTAATGCTTTTTTAAGGTGTGTTAATATCTAAAATTTATTTATATTTCTAAAATAAATTCAGTATTCCTTATTTTTATCTCTCTTAAAAAACTTTTATTCTTGTAAAAGTAATTTAATTACTCCTTTCATAATAATCATTAATCTTTCAGTTTCCTGTGGTTTCAATAAATAAATGAGGCATCTGTCTAATTATCACCTACTTCCTGTCCTTACCGCACCTGTGTTGAAAATTACATTTTCCATAAGCAATCATTTTGATGTTATTTTCATCAGAATGGTGAAACCGCCTATCAATCAGTAACTGTTTAGGTTATTGCACAAAAGAAAAGCAAATGATCAAAAAATATCTTTATTTATTGGTGAACGGAAATAAAAGCATTTAACTTTACTGTTTGTTAATGAGAGTGATAAAGTAATTTATTTTCATTTTTATTTTAGTTTTATTTTTTTTAGCTTTGTTTTGTTAACAGTTGATAATTCAGCAAACATTAAAAGAAATATTTATTAGCTATATAAGAGATAAATCACATTAACGTGTAATGAGAATGTTTTTAAAGGGAAGGAAGTTTCAGTTAAATATATATGTAAAAGAAAAATTTTGGTTTTATATTTCGTATAATTAATTATATGTGATGATTGATTAATGTTACAGCATCACAGCTATTTTAAAAGAAATTTTCAATATTTGAAGTTTTATATCATTCACGCAAAGGCGCCAAGACAAATAAATAGTAGGATATTTTAAAATTGGATCGTTTATTTTATTTTATTTTATTTTATTTTATTTTATTGTTTGACAATCTAGGCGAAAAAAGTAATCTCGTCTGTTATTAGTCAATGAGCGTTACAATCAATTAGCGTTTTCTCTTATCCTATAAAAAGCATCGGATCTTTCAGATAACTTTGTTGAATTTTTCATTTAAGTTGATTTTCAAGATCACGAAGATGTACACATTTTATAGGAAATGGAAAAACATTGTTCGATTCTTCGTCATATAAATCGTAATTTCTGCAGATTTCATTCATTTCTAAAATGCGCTTCATTAATGTTTCTGCCAGATTTGTTTGTTGAGAGAGGAAAATATGAGAATTTGTTTAGGGACATATCTTTTGATGAGATTAAATGTAAATGTCATAAAATTAATTATGTGCTAGGGATTAACAGTTATTGCGATGTACGAAGTTGCTAAAAAAATGAGATATTACATTTAGAACAACTTTTATGCAATTTTTATTAAACTTTTTTTTCGGTTTACATTTTCGGTATCGGGGTTGGGCTCTAATGACAAAAAAATGTTTCAGGCCCGGGCTTCGAAAAGTGAGCCCGAACTCATCTCTAGAATCTAATGATCAATGTCTGCCGGAAGTGAAGCATAAGCCAAAAATTAATACCACCAGTGGTTGACTCGTAAGTTTATAATTGTGTTTGCCATACACTATCCTCCATATTTTCATACCTTCGTTTGTACGGCATACACAATGATAAACCTATGAGTCAACGACTGGTGGTATTAATTTTTGGCTTATGCATCACATCACTTCCAGCAGACATGGATCATTAGGTTCCCCTACTTCTACTCTCCCGTAAAAAAAAGGTTTTTTTTCTTGTGCTTGATAAAATAGGTTTTTGTGCTGTCGGCTCTTGGACTATAATGACTTGAAACTTGACATACATGATAATTATAAAATAAATAAACATGAAAGTGGTAAGATTCTCTAATGACTTGAAACTTGAGATACAAGATACTTATAAAATAATTTTTCAGCATTTCAGATAGTATATAGACAGATTCCTCAAAAAAAGCAAAATTAGTTTCTGTTCAAGCCTTGAATAATTCAAAACAAACCTTTATTCGATTCATCAAATCTCATTTATCCTAAATAAAAACTTGTAAAGTCTTTTGAGCATAAAACAGTAAAAGTTATAGTTAAAATGTGTTTGGGAACTATGTCAATATTGAGAAGCTTATTGTGAATGTCATACAAATAATTATTCTTAAAAGTATGGAACAAACTTCAATTACTCCTTCCCACACAACCTATCCTTTAACTATGGAATTTAAACCTTATCATGCCGTTTAAAGTGGTCATATATCGCTGCCAGAACTGCCTTCAAAGAATTTGCCTAAAAAGCAGTTCATTAATTACAGCCAGATCCATTTAAAGAAGTTTCTAAATCAAGCAACAACATTTGCTGGAAAATTTGTTAAATAGAGATTCACCTTTTAAAATGTTTGAAACTAGATAAATACAACTTCTTAATAAACACCAAATTCATATGAAAAAATAATTCGACTATTTTTTTACAAATTATATCCATCTGTTTTAGTTATTTTATTCATTAAAAACTGTAAAAAATACAAGAATAAAACATTAATGTCCAGAAATACAATGTATTTTTAAATTAAGCAAATTACTTTTACATTTAAAATTAATGGATTTTTTATATCACAATGTGTAAAAAGGAAGAGTAAAGAGAAGAATAAGTTTGAAATGTCAGAAATATTTTGAGAAACAGGTGAAAAAAAATGTCAGATCACAAGAAAAAGGTCATTAAACAGAGAATCTGCTTCCCTATTTAGAATCCATTTTATATGAAAATTTATAAGATATTTGTTCCAAAGAGAAGTGTGTAAAATAAAAGAATGAACAAAGTAGAAGTTAATTAAATAGAGATCTGACTGTATTGGTATTGCATTATTATATTAGCATTGTTTAATTTTGCAGTCATATTTTCCATTATGATTAGGAGGATTCTTTCTTCCATTTGACGTCTTTTTGTGGCAATAGAGACATCAAAAAGTAAAATTACTGAAGCAAACTTAAATGTAAAGGGAGAAAAATTCTTGAAATAATTAAAAGTCAAATATGTAAAGAAAAATAGTAAGAAATCATGTGAGGAGGGTTTTAACGTACTGAAAAACCTACAATCTAGCAACATTAAGGTCATTATATTATAATCATTTACGACTGTACAATAATTGAATAATGACGTTATTTACTCTGATCATGCATTGTAAAATCAATTACTAAACAAATCATTGAAATAACAATTGACTTAAGTGATAATATATTTGAAGATATTTCATATTTTTCTAGGCTTGACTTCTAATTTAACACATCTTTGTTTTATGCTATAACATGTACTTTTTGTATTATTGATAATTATTTTGAAAATATAAGAAATTTTTTTAACATTTAACTGATTTTTAACATTTTATTTTCATTTTGATAATTTTTAAATTGTTTTACCAAATTTTATGTTTTTCAGGGGTAATAATTTTTTAAATTTAACACATGGCCCTTTTTAACTGGTAACCCTAGGAGATGAGCAATTTCAGAGATATACCTCTACGCCACTTGGTATCTGAAGTCTAAACTGTAAGCAGCTATGGAAATTGTTTGCCACCTTTTTGATTATTTAAATAAAACTTAATAAAGTTAATTTCAGTGAATACTGTCATTTCGTTAAAATGTGACAGTATTATGGATTATGAGTCGTCTGGATTATACTACCTGCTCAGCGGGAAAACATGAGAAGTAAAGAAAAGAAAGAAAAAAAGAATTCTTGGTGCTACACGATACGGATAAGCTACGATTGAACATTCAAAGAGGCCCCAATTGGGTGCTGGGAAAGTGTTCACTATGCCCCTTCAAGTAGTGTAAATACAAGAAGTTCGCCTCATCAAAGAATCTGTCAGCAGTGATATGCTTTTAACTCTTCAATTCTATTATAGAAAATGTCTTCCCATTTCTTCTACTATATTTTGAAGAATATCATCTTAATTAAAATCGATCAAAATGTAGATCATTTTCAACATATTCTGCGTTTTAAAAGTCAAGTATTGCAGCAGTGACATCCGCATTTTGTTTTAACGGTGCAGTGAAAGATTCACAACATGAAAACTGCAGTCTCTAAGTGGAATTCATCTTCTTCAGTTGTGTTGATGATTTTATAGTGATTTTCTTCAGAGCATCTCTTAAAGTAAATTTCATGCAGTGAAAGATAGCATCGTTGCTGTCATTGCTTTTTATTTCATGATAAGTGCGCACTACAGTTCTTTAATACAGAGATATATTTTTTTTTCCTCTCCGTTTTTGCGGAATGTTTTTTCCTTTTATTTTGTGTGTGTCTGTATGAGCTCATGGGGTACCCTAGTGTTATTTATTTTTATATAATATTATTATCCATATTATTTTTTATTTTTATTCTGATTACATAATTTAAGGTAAGTGATTTAATAAGTAGTATATCTCCAGTGATGTTTTCATTTTTGGTATTTATGAAAACCATGGTTTTAAAGCATTGCAATCTTTTGAAAAAAAAAAAAATGATTCATGTTTTCTATATTTATTTCTTTAATTATTTTTAACTATTTTATTCTTTTTATCAATTTTATGCACATGCTTATATTATGTTGAGAATGTTTAAACATTTTGACGGATATTAAGAGTGTTATAATATTTAGATTATTAAAAAGTTATCTTAAAATTAATTCAAAATGGAAAATATTAAGAAACAAAAAACTGTTCTCAAAGCAAAAATTACCCGTATAAAAAATATCATAAATCCCAAAATTGATGATCAGACGATAACTCTAGAAGAGTTAGATTTGTATCATGGTCAGGTGCAAGATATTAGTACAGAATTAAGTAAAAATCAGGAAAACGCCGTTCTTGAGAGCGATACAACAGAAACGGAAGCTATAATTGAGGAATACAATGAAATTGCCCTTAAATTGGATGCATTAACTATCGCAATAAATACATCACGTAATAAATTAACTAAGAGTTTAAGCATTAACGAGGGTGGTTCAGAGAATAACAATAAAAATACAAGTAATGTTTTTGAAAAAACAGTCAATCTTCCCAAATTTGAATTAAAACCCTTTTACGGAGAAGCTGATCAGTGGCTCTCTTTTAAGGAGATTTTTACCACAACTATAGATCGAAATCCAGATTTGGGAGCCGTTTCTAAATTGCAATATCTCTTAGCTAGTGTAAAGGGTCCTGCCCATAAATTGATTTCCGGATTTCCTCTTTTGGAGGTCAATTATAAAAATGCATGGGACACCCTTTGCGCTCGCTACGATAAGATTAGGGATTTGGCCATAGCACAAATAGGCAAGTTATACAATTTAAAAAATATGAAAAATTGTTCCACTTCCTCTAAAGCTATTTTCGATATAATAGATACCTGCAATGAATCACTTCGAATTCTAGATTCTTTAAAACTTACTCAAAATGCTTTAGTGGATAACATGATAATTTATACCATAGTTCAAAAATTAAGCGATAATCTCAAAGAGCGATGGGAACTATCCCTTACCCATAATAATATGCCTAATCTCACGGAATTTCTAAAATTTTTAGAGATTCAAGCTAAAAGCTTGTTAACTTTAGAGAACCCAACTAAAACAGATGTAAGAAATATAACTTATGTCAGAGATTCTTCCGATAGATCGAAAGGCCACAAAAATTTAGAAAATAGTAAATGACAGTATTATGAAATTAACTTTATTAAGTTTTATTTAAATAATCAAAAAGGTGGCAAACAATTTCCATAGCTGCTTACAGTTTAGACTTCAGATACCAAGTGGCGTAGAGGTATATCTCTGAAATTGCTCATCTCCTAGGGTTACCAGTTAAAAAGGGCCATGTGTTTCTATTAATTTAACGATAAAATGGATTAGCTGGCTACCCCGCCAAACCCGTGATTATCAGTCATTGGGCCCGTATCCAAATTGAGGGACGATTCATTACAAAAACTAATCAATAGGTCCAATCTTTATAATTTTCTTACATATATATACAGTGGGACCTCATTATCCCGACACCTGGTTTTCACGACACTCCGCTTATCACATCAGGTTTTCGAAGTCCTGAATTTCTGTATATGATTTTAATATAAATACACCCATATTTTATGTCGTTGAACAATTTTCAACTCTGAATATCATGACAGTTAAGGAAAATTGTCCATTTTTCATAATCTATCTTATAAGGATGGAAATTAAGCTGTAAGAAATGTTTTAGACAAACTTTTCACAAAAGTGTCTAAAATACCCATTGAGATAAATGATAAATTTTATTTCAATCCTTTATCTGAATAAATAAACCCACACTATATAAATAACCCACTTAAGCTCCAGACAGACGTATCCGCCTACTCACGGTCTTTTTGTTCTGGTCAGGTGGTGCATTTTTATGGTTACACAGCGTTTTTCATCCGGCTGAAACCGAAACATTACATTGCATTGAAACAATCAGAAATTATCTAACATCCATTTCTGAAACAACGAATATTGACTACAATTCATTGTATAACATTATAAAAAGAATAATAGGAAGCACATCTAGGGATAAGCAAACCTTAATTCATCAATATTCCATGTAACAATAAAAAAACAAGTCATCTTAAATCTGATTTTTATTCTTTTCAATTTTGTTTTTGTGTTTATTTTGTTTAATAATAATGTCTTATTGCTTAAAACTGCAAGAACAGTTATGAATTTAAAATTGTCTTAAATTAATTAAAAATACAGCTTTTTATAAACATATTTTTCTCCAACTCTAGTTACTGCGACACTCCGCTTATGACGACACTTTTTTCTGGTCATTAGAGAGTCCAGATAACGAGGTTTGACTGTAACAAGGAACTGCCAATATTTTTTGTAGCAACAATGTGTTTGAATATGACCAAATTTTAAGCTCACCAAACTAGTCCAGCAAAACACAAAAGTATTTTTACGTAGTGTCTATGTACATAATTGCTTTAATAGTCATTAATATTAATGTTTTTCTGTATTCATGAATTTCGAACATAATCTAAAATATAATACGAGCATAAGTAAGTGTGCTTTATGAATAATTTTAATTGCAAAATGCAGGCTGAGCTGGAGTCGATTTTTTAGCTTTTATACTGGACCGGGAAAACATTTTTTTTTTTGAGTGTGTGTGTGTGGGTTGGACCTGGAATTTTCAGCACGGCTAAACCTCCAACTGACCTATCGAAGCCAGCTTTAATTTTTTTTAAATGTTTCTTTCAGCCATCATCCCATAGCTGTGTCCTAAAATGGACCGACTGATTATCAATTCAATAACTTGCAAATGACTACAGCTATTAAAAAAAATACTTGAACGAGGGTTAAGAAAGATGTCAGGAGCAGAGGTGATTCTGTTCGAAATTTTCCGAAAATTTAACCCTCTCGCTGCGCACCCGCGATTTCCACAGCCAACGTAAAGGTGGCAAAATTTACGCGCAACCTGCAATTTCCGCAGCAAAATCTTTTTTTTTTTTATGTTCTAACTATAATTAAAAAAGAAACTTTCACAAAGATTTTGGACGTATTTAAACTCGAAAATATATGCAGATTTGAAATATGTAATAAAATAAATGCACAATTTTTTAACCTATATTCACAATATATATATATATATATATATATATATATATATATATATATATATATGCAGGAGAGGGTTAAGGCATTCGGCTCCCAAAATTAAAAAAATTCATCAATCTGAAAATTAGGACATAAAAATAATCGCAGATTTCGAAAAATGTGATGTATATAACTTAACGTTATATAGGAATTAAAGATTTGCAGAGCTGCTTATACAGCAGAAACGCTCATGCTGGTTCCCAAACCACCATAAAAGTAAAAGGACTTAAAAAGTGAATGATGAGTTCAATATAAGTTAATCTGCAAAAGAAAAATATATTAACTATGTGTGGTGATATAAATGACAAAAACAAAGTTAAAAACTAACAGAGTTTATTTAAGTCAAACATAAAAATAAATAAAAACTAAAAAGGATTATCAATTTTTAACATACTAAATTACTTATCTCAAGTACTGTAATTAACTTCATGACAAACGAAATACTTAACATCATGGCTTGTGAAAAAATATTTGTAGAAATAATGCAATGGGACTTCATGGTTATACAGCGCCAGTTTTTCATAACTTTTGTAAAGGACGACCGGATGGTCGCGTGTGGGCTTTTCTATAAGGATTGGCCAATTATCAAAACAACACAAACGTTTATTATACACATAGGACGGGACGGTGAACACAGGCTGGCACAAACAAATGTACGCATGACACTAAGTCATATCAAACAAAACTTATAGTTTCATCTTGATTCTTTACGGCTGGCACTAGCCAAAACCGTTCTCAGTAGTTTTGGATCACCTTCTTAGGCGAAGCCATCCCAGATTCTGCTCTGTTTCTCCTCTTTTGGCCACAGATGGCGCTTCTATAGGTGAGAGGGTGTGTACAAACATCACACCTCCCCCATTCAAAGTTTTGATTTAGTCTTTAAAGACTAATCAAAATCTAATGGAATCTCTATAAACATTTTAGCATACACACTATTAATAAAAATCAAAATTACAATACTTACTTAACATAAAGATAACTAAAAAGAATAACTAAGATACTATGCAATATGAGATTATGATACTAGTACTAATACGTTAAAGTTCTAGAATAAATATTTTAAAGTTCAAATAACAATGTTCAATCAATTAATGTCCACAAAAGTCATATTCAGAAAAGTCTTGAAGGAAACATATAATCACAAACAAAATAAATCAAAAGTTTATCGTGAGTTTTTTTTGAACGGCAAAGTCTCTTTCGTTTAAGTCCAGTGTGAGGCATATAGTCTGCTTAAGGAATCTGCATTAGTGTGGAGTTTTCCACGTCGATAGGCTATGTGGGCTTGAAATCGCTGCAATGCCAGAGCCCACCTCTGAAGGCGCGCACTTTGGGATGCACAATTGGTCAAGAATTTCAAAGGGTTGTGGTCACTCACAACAGTCACTTGCGAGCCATATATATAATGTTCAAACTTTTTTAGAGCGAAAATAGCCGCGTAGACTCCCTTCTCTATAATAGCATAATTTTCTTGGCATTTCGATAGCTTTTTGCTAATGAAAGCAATGGGATGTTCTTGGTCATTTTCATCTTTTTGAGATTAGGCAAGCACCTATCGCGTACGATGAAGCATCTGCATGTATGATGAAGGGTTTTGTAAAGTTTGGTGAATAACAAATGGGTGTTTGGCTGATTGCCTGCTTCAGATCACGGAAAGCTGTTTCACACTGCTCAGTCCAGGTAATTTCATTAGGAGCACGTTTTTTTGTAAGTTCAATTAATGGTCGGGCTATTTCAGAGAATGTCGGGATATAGGACCTATAATAGGACAGAAGGCCTAATAAACTTCTGACATCTTTCTTGGATTTCGGCACTTCTAAATTTTGGATGGCTGCTACTTTCTCTGGATCAGGAGCATGTCTGCCTGATCCTACCACATGTCCTAGGAATTTTATCTGGGATCGTGCAAAGACACATTTCTGAAAATTTACTGTCAGGTTTGCTTCTTCGAGGGTTGTCAGAACAGCGTCTAGGTGCTTGAGATGGTCAGTCCAGTTATTAGGAAAAACTACCACGTCATCTATGTACGTTTCGACATATTCTTTATGTTGGACTAAAGTGCGATTCATGGACCTTTGAAACGTGGCTGCCGCGTTACGTAGCCCGAACGGCATGACTACGAAGGAATATTGTCCTCAGTGTGTGACGAAAGATGTTAAATGTTTGGAGTCCTCACTTAATCTTATCTGCCAGTACCCTTTCAGTAAGTCCAACAGGCTGATGAATTTCGCTGGAGCGACCTTGTAGAGCAAGTCGGTAGCGTTAGGCATAGGGAATGAGTCGACTTCTGTCTGGGAGTTTAAATATCGATAGTCCACACATAATCTAACTGAGGAGTCCTTTTTGGCTACACATACGATCGGATGAGCATATTCACTCTCCGAGTGCTCGATTAGTCCTAAACTTAATAATTCTTCGATTTGTCTGTCAACTTCACTTTTGAGTGCCTCTGGGATTCTGTAGGGCTTCTGACGTTTTGGTTGGTTATCAGGTTTTAATTTAATTTTATGTTCTCCTACATTTGCAATTTTAGGGATTCCCGACTGAAGGTTGGAGTGTCTACGTAATATGCTGATCAGTTGCTCCCTCTCATCTTCTGTTAAATGGTCCATGTGTAATTTTTGGTGGAGGTTATTTGGATCGTCTTTACTAATCTGCAGGATGTTTTCGATCTCACCGAAATCGATATCATCATCATAGATGACGCCTATGTGTGTTGTCTGAGCTTTTAATTCTCTGATTTTATTCGCGTGTAAATGCTTTATACTATTATCTGGCAATTGTACTAAATAACTATAGGGAGATTTCTTTTCAAGTATCGTAGCTGGTGCTGTCCACCTAGCGTATATTTTGTGATTACTGTCCGGAATTAATACAATAACTTGATCATTCGGTTTAAATTCTTTATGTCTAGCTTTCCTGTTGTGATAATAAGCATAAGCCTGCTGCTGATCCTTGCAAGAAATTCCGGCATGCTCGGCTGCTTTTTCCAACTTTATTTTCAGGTCATTTAAGTAATTGGTAACTGAGCCTAACTGGCCAATTGGTAGAGGTGTTTCGTTGGCCCATGATGACTTTAATATGGAAAGAGGACCAGTTGGACGCCTACCATATAACATTTGGAATGGACTAACGTTCGTCGTAGCATTTGGTACCTCCCTGTATGCCCACAACAAAAAGGGTATGTGTTTATGCCAACTTCCGGCATTTTCTCTTATAACATGGTGTATCATCCCTTTAAGTACCCCATTCCATCGTTCCACCAATCCATTCGACTGTGCGTACCCCGGAACGGAAAAAAGCGGGGACGTCCCTAAACGTTTCATAAATTCTTTCATGAGGGCCGAAGTGAAGTTTTTACCCTGATCGCTAGCTATTATTTTAGGAATTCTGGCCCGTGAAAATATCTGTAAAAGGGCATCGCATGTAGATCTAGAAAAAAGATTTCGTAAACAGACCGCTTCCGGCCAACGCGTGCACTGGTCTACCGCGGTTAGTACGTACTTGTACCCTCCACTAGCCGGTTCTATTGGGCCTATTACGTCTATATTTACAATCTGCATTGCCTCGTCAGGACGAGTAACTGGGGTTATTGGTACATCATCAAATTTATTTGCTTTCGCTCGAAGCTGACAGGACAAACATTTGTCGCAAAACTCGCTCACATCTGTCTTAATCCCAGGCCAAAAAAAAGAATATTTTAATCTTTCAGTGGTCTTTCGTTTTCTTAAATGTCCACCCCAGGGGCTTGAATGAACGAGCTCTAGCAACTGCTTTCTACGCGGCTCGGGCACGAGCAATTGATGTACCGTTTCCCCTAATATTTTGTCACGATGGTATAACAGATCGTCCTGAAAAAAATAATTATTACGCTCATTTTTGGCATCTGTCCAACACTGATTTAGTGATGCATCCGTCTTTTGTTCCCATTTAAATTTTTCCGAGTCGTTCGTGAAATTTCTGGTATTTTCATTGCCATCGTTATCAATATTCTCGTTTGCATTTCCTATTTTAACCTGCTCGGCCTCCGTAGCAGCGCAAGCTAAATCTAAATCTACCGCGTTGTTTTCACTCGTACGGCACAAATTTATAGTACTAAAATCATTTATTGTGGTGTCGGGTTCGTTACTTTCGCTTATTGTGCTTAATTCCTTATGAGCATTTAAAGATAACAGTAAATCATTAATTAAATTATCAACCATCACGCACGTTATTAATATTTTTGGGAACACCCTGCAATGTACTTTACCTGCAGCTATGCTTAATGGAATGTTTATTAACGGTGCTCTTAACTCGTGTCCGAAAGCTGATTTAAGTATAATTGAACCGCATGGTACTTTAAAATGCTCCGGTACACAATCACTCTTTATAATTGAAATCTGAGTACCGGTATTGACGACCCCTCGCAAAATTTTATTCTCAAATTCTAAGTCTATAAATTGGAGTGGTTCAATTATTTTTTTCTTTTCTCGCAACCGTTCTAAATCAAATACATTCCGCGACATTACTCGGGCTGACAGTGCATTTTCATTTGTATTTTTTTCTGATTTATTACCCTTTCCAACTAAAGAATTACAAATTGACACGTGATGTAATTTAGAACACAGCCTACATTTAGTTTTTTCCGTACAATATTTAATTATGTGTTTTCGCTTCAGGCACGCGTAACATCTACCCTCAGCTTTTAATTTATTAATTCTTTCCTGAATTGAATATCTGTCACATTTTTCAGTTAGATGATTATCTGACCTGCAAAACAAACAAACATTCTCTAAAGCAAACACTTCAGCTACGCCAGATGTTTTGTTAATCTGTTTACATTCCGGTAATATTTCTGATAAGTACTTTGGCCTTGAATGGTCAGAAGATAAATTTATAATTTGAGTTTGCTTTTCCCTCGCCTCCAAATCATTTCGGATAAATGATAATAATTTATCCACGCTGTAATTCTCTTCAGAATTTTTGACACTTTGTCTGTTGAACTCAAGCGATAAATTATACGGTAATGCTTTTAATATTATCGGAGTCAATAATGCATCAAAACTGTCCGCTTCCATTTCTAATGACCTTAGACTATGAATCTGCGTTTGAATAGCGTCATATAATTTACGTAATGACATGACGTCATGCGATTTTGTAACCGGTTTTAAAGTTAACAGCGTATTAATATAACTGGTAATAATTAAATCTTTCCTACCAAATTGTCTTTTAAGTAAGTCGACTGCTTCTATGTAATTTTTATCAGATAACGCAAAACCCGATATAGAATTATACGCACTCCCTCCTAAATAACTGAATAAATAATTCATTTTCTCAATATTTGAGAGGTGTTCATTGTCATGTACCGCTGTTTTAAACGAGTTCCAGAAATTCTGGAAAAGTTTAATATCTCCATAATATTTCTCAATTTTAAGTGTCGGTAGTTTGACCGTGTTAGGAAATTCTACACACCTATTTGCGGGACATACAGGGGGCGGGTTCTTTTTGTTTTAGTTTTTTATTCACTCTGAACTTCCAGAGCATAATTTTTTCCTGGTACTCTGCCGATGCCTTGGCATCTTTCTCGACTTCAGATAAATCATCAATTAATGTTAGGATTTCGTTATCCTCTTGTTTCAAATCACTACTTTTCTGTTCTAACATCGCCAAATTTTCTTCAAGATCATCTAAGTTTGGCGTGTCGGACACAAAATTATCTTCGATTTTTTTAATTATTGACGTAATAGAGCTTTTAGTGACTCCGCGAGCTTTTTTTAATTTTGATAACTTATCTGCCATACTTAAAGTAATGTAATAAAATCTTACCTCCATAAAAATATAATCCGATACGGATAATATAAATCAAAAATAATCCGCACGTCCAGGGAAAAAATAATCCAGGGATAGGGTATCCTTAATGCACATTAAATTCACTTGTTGAATTCACTTTGGCCAAATCCCACAATGACGCCAGTGTAAAGGACGACCGGATGGTCGCGTGTGGGCTTTTCTATAAGGATTGGCCAATTATCAAAACAACACAAACGTTTATTATACACATAGGACGGGACGGTGAACACAGGCTGGCAAACAAACAGGCACAAACAAATGTACGCATGACACTAAGTCATATCAAACAAAACTTATAGTTTCATCTTGATTCTTTACGGCTGGCACTAGTCAAAACCGTTCTCAGTAGTTTTGGATCACCTTCTTAGGCGAAGCCATCCCAGATTCTGCTCTGTTTCTCCTCTTTTGGCCACAGATGGCGCTTCTATAGGTGAGAGGGCTTGTACAAACATCACAACTTTAAAAAGAGAAAACCTCTGTCACTATTCCAGATGCTTCCATCCTAAACTGCCAAACGTAAATAGTGAAAACGCCGATTCCTTGTTTCTCAAAAACAGACGAAACTTTCATCTCGCTTTCGGTCAATGAACTTCCACAACGCCGAATCGGGAAATACATCTGTTCCAGGAACCAGGATCAGCTCCACAGATGACCCATCAGACGCATAACAGGAATATAACACAAAAAAACTTTATCATATCACTTTAACAGTTCAGCATCAGACGAAATTGATTTAAAACAACTCAAACAAATTATAGCTGATCCATTATCACGAGAAAAATTCTTTACTAAAAACTTATTTTACAGAACTCAGAAAAACGTTTTTAAATTCTCAACTACCATTGAGCACCAGTCTAAAAATAACTGCCATAAAAGAAAAAATTCGATGACTAAACTTGTCACCTACATGTTACCAAACTAATGGAAACTGATTAAGTCCGGCAATCACAATGTATATATACACCGATCATCAATACAGTTAACAGTTAAAAGACGAGACAGCATTACAATTCCACTCACAACCTATAAATCTCATTAGGAGAAACAGAATGACGCAACTCCTGTAAGCGAGACGTCACTGATTGGACACCTACTGCCATCTAGTAGCAGCCGGAAATACTACGATCAGATGTTGAAAGGAAATGAAGCCAGGCGTTGAGAACCTTTGTAAACAGAGTAGTATGAATGATAAACTCACGGTAGGTAAATGATAATGCAAATAAGACTTATTTAAAGGAGGTTTAAAAAGGAAAGAATATGTTTCAAACATAAAGTAAGTAAAGCCAAAGAGTATTTTAATAAAGAAAACTATATTTAATACAGATAAAGCATTTTATGACAGATAAAGTTTTAAGGATAGTAGAAATATGAAAGTAAATGGGTATTTGCATAGGAACAAGAACTAATGGTTAAGCAATATACAACAAAATGTTCACCATAAAAAATCAATTTCGTCAATCGTTCGCAGAAAATAACTTCAATTTCGCTAAAGAATCGCGGTGAAAATGTGAATTTGGTCAAAGGGCCATGGAAAAAACACAAATTTTGTCAAATAACCGTGTAAAATGCAAATTTTGTCAAAGGGTCGTGAAAAAAACTGAAATTTCGTCAAAAGATCGCAGAGGAAACGTGAATTTCTTCAAAGAATCGCAGAAAAGAGCGAATTTCATCAAAGAATCGCTGAAAAAACGCGAATTTTGTCAAAGGGTTGCGGGTAAAAAAAACGCGAATTTCATAAAAGGGCTGCAAAATTACACTAATTTTGTTAAAGGGTTGTGGATGAAACGTAACTTTCGTCAAATGGTAATGGATGAAATGCGAATTTCATCAAAAGGCTACGGAAAAATGCGAATTTATCAAAGGGCTGCGAAAACATGTGAATTTCGTCAAAGATATTTCCGCAAAGAGTTGCGGAAAAAATGCGAATTTCGTCAGAGTTGTATAAAAAATACAGTAGTCTCTTTAGAAAACAGCACACATACATACACCTAAGTTTATTATTATAGGTATAGTTTTTAATCTGAAATAATATACAGAACTAACTTTTGAAGAAAACGGGTTAACCCAAACCCAGCTTGCAGGAATCTACACTCAGCCTGAAATCGAAAACAGCTAACCCGACCTGCAACAAAAATAATTAGTGTCAGGAGGGAATCCCCCCTTCCCCCTTTGCTGTAATATTTCAGAAAATTTGCTTTGAATTTCAGAATTTTTTTTTTACTGAGAATCACCCCCCCCCCCCCCCCCCGATCAAGAGTTTTTATTACTGGGATTCTTAATTTTAGTTTAAAATAGCAACGACAGATGGTGCTGCAAGCAATGGGCAATAAATCGGTGCCCGATTTAACAGCTATTGTTTGCAGCGCCATCTATCGCTGCTATTGTAAAGTAAAATCAAGAATCACAGTAAGAAATCTCCTGACATTTTACATAAACCTCCTGCAAGATTTTTTTAAATTGCTGTCACCATTTGCAAGTTCCTGAATTTTAAAATCAGTCATTCCATTTTAGGACACCCGGAATGTTTTTTTAATAAGTTAAATTACAGCTGATCTTAGATGTAAAGAGACAAGCAGTCATATACCAAATTAGTATTTTTACATAATCCTGAACATTAAAAAGTATTATTAAATAATTGCTTGGGCGTGTCCGTTATGGAACTTTTACTGTATATAGTTTTTACTTTCAAAAATATTTAGACTTTCTTTTCAAACTTCGGGTCGGCCCGAAGCCTTCTCGCCAGAGTGAAAACCCAATCCGAAACCGAACGGAACCCGAAATAATATATGTCAATCTGCCCCAAACCCAACACGCAGCTAAAAAGTAGAAGTCAACCAGATCCAAATCCTATCTGCTGCAAAAAGTAGAAGACAAGTGGACCCAAATGCGACCTATAGCAAAAAAGTATAAGTTAACTCGACCAGAAGCAAAAAAAGTCAACCGGACACGCAGCAAAAAATAGAAGTCAACTGGACCCAAACCTGACCCGCAGCAAAAAGTAGCAGTAACACGACCCTCAGTGAAAAAAAATTAGCCCCGTCAGATTGGAGTCTCCAAATTTCTAAAATTGCCGCCCCCCCCCCCCCCCTTGAGGACTCTTCAGATTCGCCCTTGAGATGCAGTTATTGCAACAGAAACTAGGAATTAAATAAAGATTACAAATGCCAATAGTTACACAGGGATGATAAAATATCTCATTTAAAAAATATATTTCTAAATCATACAGTTTTAGCAAAGAAAGACAAAGTACATTGGACAAATATTACATTAGTATAAATATTGTTTATTTTACTTTACAAATCTTCATTATGAATTAACATGTTTTGTTTTCCTTGACATTTTGTAAAAAAGTTGGCTGGATATTATATAAAAGTCAGTTTGAACCATAAGCTGCCATAAAACATTCAGAATAAAATACCTTTATAAAATGCAAGCTTCAAATATCTATATGATAATAGAAATATGGTAAAAATAATAAATAAAATGAAAATAATGGTTAAATTTTTAAAAGTTAAATGAATTACTGTAGAATTTATTCATTCTTCAATTATACATATATATATATATATATATATATGGTAATAGAAATATGAAAAATATGAGGTAACAAAAATATTTAAAGTAATATAGAATTAGTAAAGAATTTTTGTTAGTTAAATAAGTTTTCATGATACAATCTAATTCAGTTTCAATATACATTATGTAAAACCATAATGAACAAGTTAAAATACTTTAATTACACTTTGAGATTAAAATGACAAAAATCTTTTATGAAATATTTAACGTAATATTTTAGAGTTACCTTATTTAATTTTTTTAACGTGTTATGTAGTGCAAATCATTTAAAATCTTGTATTTTTTACATGATACTTTCATTTTAAACATTTAATTTTCGTACAAAAAAGGAAAAAAAAAAAAAGATATCTGAAACATAACTTTAAAAGAAAGTCAGGGGAGACATAAAAATCTGGAAAATTGTAAGATATATTTTTCTTCTCCAGTATTATTCCATTAATACACAAGAAAAAATTTAATTTATTAGCCAGATATCTGTGAAAGTTAATTTCTCCTTTGGAACAGATATTTTCATTCAAAAAAGAAATCTCAACAAAATTTGGATTCAAAATACAAATCTAGTATTACAATATGAGACAAAGTTATCTCTGCAAAAATATTAAAGAGGGAAAAAAATCATTATAAAAAGGAAGTCATGTTTGTTAATTCCAAAAATTGCATTTATAAGAATGATATTTGTTGTAAAATATTTTTAGTATTCACAAATTTCTTTAAAACACACTCACAAATTTAAAATGTTTTATTATCACCAGAATACTTTTATAAAAATGTATGAAACATTTATTTACATACTTGGCACAAACTTTCTTGTGAATAAAATTAGCAGACATTCTGCAAAAAACTTTTCATCTCTCTCACACACACAGAAAAAAATTCTACATAATAGTTATAAATAGAAGAAAATTGATCAAATGAATGCATTACACAATATTTTTAAAGATTAATCAATATGAAATATCTATAATACAGCAATATAGTACGACAAGACATAGAATAGAATCTGAATTATTTAACAACAATCAGTTTAAAATATACATTTCTAAAACTGGAAAATTTTTATTTCAAACACTATATTCATTAAAGTTTCTTTCTAGAGATATCGCATATTATCCAACATGCTCTTTGATTTTTTTTTTTCTTTTAACAATGTAATCCTAACTTCTTAAATCTATACACTTCACAGTCATGAAAATAACTCAAGGAGGGAAAAAACATACTAAAGAAACTATTATAAAAGGAATAATTTTGATCCAATACTTCAGATGGTAAAAAAAAAAAAAAAAAAATCTAAATATGAAAGAATACTCACCAATTTAAATACATCCAAAACTTTTATTAATATTTTATAATATATTGATGAATGAAGAATTAAACAAAAGAATTTCAAATATAATTATGTAAAAACAAAGTTAAAATTTTAAGCAGTTTATTGCTTTCAATGGTAAACACAGAGAGGATCTTGACTTGGAGTATTTTGAACTATGATCATGCAGGTAAAGTAGAATGTTATTTACATGGATATAAAACGTTTTGGTGAATACGTCCCTTACAAAAACAACAATAATAAGTTTAACATAAAGCTTCATAAAAGGAACTTCTTTGTAAATGCAAAATGAAAAGAGAGAAAATGAGAAACACCAGTAGGAACTTATTTGTTTATGCCCATGTACTGCTGATACTCGAGAACAACATATTCTTTCTCTTTAATTTGCAATGTGAAAAGGTCTTCTTTTATAAAGACTCAAAATAGCTAAATTTACGCTGGCTAGTTGTGCTAGTTCTTTATGTGTTTAAAAGGCAAGCATTCATCATAGTGTAAAAGTTTTTGCATTTATTTTTTAGTTTTACATCTATAGGAAGGATTTTGTTTTCCACACTCTTTTGTTACATAAATGTTTTTATGCATTTTCCCTAATACATCTTAACCAACATTGTGCAAACTTAAAAAAACTCAAATTTATTTACTGAAAAATGAGTTAAGTTCATGATCAAATTAAAAATGTATAAATCGAATTCGCTCAATTCAAACTCATTTTTAAAAAAGAGCAAAACTCATTAAGAATTCTTTTAAAATAAATAAATAAGAAAAAGAAAATCACAAGGAAAAAGGAAAATTACTTTGTTCATTTTATTAACTTACTGTAGTGATGTCAAATTTTCTTTAATTTAGTATTGGAATAGGACATAAAATACTTTGTCGTAATTGAAATATAGTAATCAATATAATTTTTGTCAACTACTCTTAAATTTGAGTAGTTTTTAGCAATAAATTCAGGACATTTTTCCCTGCAAAATGTGATTTATCTCGAAAAACATTAAAGATATATATATATATAAGTGTTATAAAGCATTTCTTATTTTGAGACTAATGAAATCAGAAGCTTGTTAAATAGTTTAAGAAATTATAACAAGATACATATGCTTTTCTACATAATTTTTTAACACATGTAAGTTTATTAGAAAAATCATAATGTAGAAAATTGAAATTTTATGCTGTATTGAATATTTACTATGTATTTGATGTATGTTTTTAACAGCAAGAAATTGTTTTCTCAGGAAATTGTGAAAAAAAATTATAATGAGTTTGAGTTGCAATTTTGACTCAATCTGATCGACTTTTTTTTAAGTCTAACTAAACTCATGCTCACTTTTCAAAAAGCGATTCAAATTAAATTGAAAGCCCATGAGTTTAAACTCAATAAATTCGCTCCAGCACAACACTAATTTTAATACATCCATGTGACTTTCATATCTATCTTTACCAGAAATGATTTAAAGCAAATGACTGAAATAATGATTTTAAACCTAAAATATATGTTATAAGAAAGAGAAATTAATTAAAAAAAGATAAACAATTTAAAAAAATGGGCTGAAATGATGAAGAAAAATAAATAAAATGCTTTATGAACTTATTAATATCTATCCAAGAACAAAATTAAATGCATTTTACTATACATACGATTCAACATAAATATTCATGTAGCAAACAAACATATATTATTAAGAGAAAATAACTTTTAAAATAATCTCTAACAAAGTATATTGTATGACAAAAAATTTTCAATCAAATAACTAACCGTAGGTTTTAAGGAAAACCTGAAATATAAGTACGATAAAAGGGAACAGAGCAAGACAGACTAGAAGAAAAGGGACTAGTGATATCAGTTGAAAAGAAACACCATTGTCATTTAAAAAAAAAATATATATATATATTATAGATAAAATTACATTTTTAAGAGCTAAAAGTGTAAAACTGTAGGTATAAAATACTTTGAATGTCTGAAGAAAAAATGTAAATGCCAAACTAGTACTATTGTCTTAGTAATTATGTCTAGAATGTATAGCTGAACTTTGATTGTTTAGTTAGTCTTGTCAAATAGAGATATTTATAATAATGTATAAATTTATCTAAAAATTATGATAAATGTACATTTGGAAAAAAAAATCTGTTTTAGAATGAAATTTTGCATTTCCTTTCCTCTTCCTTAATTTGAACACAGAATGACTGAGCCCAACAGTTTTACTATATAAACGCTGTTAACCAAATATTTCTCAATTTAAATTTTTCCAGCATAGTGGTTATTTGTATAAACCAACTAGTTCTTTGTTCATGAAATAAAATGCTTAAATTTAGTTTTATTGAGTTATTACAGTAAATTATATGAAATTCAAAGTCAACAGCTGATTGCTCTGCCATGATATACCATTTTCATTTGAAGCAAAAGAATTTCAACAATGTCACATAGTTATATTGTTAATATATAATTAAGTATTGTGAATATTGTAAAATCTATACAGCATGGGACCACAAGTTTTCCGAGTTACACAGATTTATAAATTTTAATGTTTGTTATACAATGGAAACAGTCTTGATTTATGATCAATTATTGATATTTCCATTCTATGAACAGTTATCTCTGGTTCTGTGATAAATTTTACTGTCAAACTAACACATACACAAATCTTGCAGAAATTTCTCACAATGAAATTTATTACAGATATACTGGGTACAAGAACTTAAATGAACAAAAAAATTACGGAAGGAATAGAGGTCAGAAATACAGAACAAGGCAAACATTTCCATATCGATAAGGTATAGTTAGTAGATAAATATACGAAAGCCATAAAGAGTGATAGTCACGAGAATAAACCTCAAACTTTATGTTATAGTTTACAATATGACAAATTTCTTCCTTTGGCAAGTGGCCCAGTAGCATGGCGCTGAATTTCTGAATTTTTTGTTCGAGTTAGAATCCCAGTCAGAAGTAAAACAAAATAAAAATAATATATCACATTTTTATTACATATCTTAATTTATTTTCACGTGAAATAGGAATTTGTCGTCGTAACTGTAAATAATTTTAAATAACAGCAAAAATTACTGGTCTACAGAAATACAAATTTTTTTTTTTTTTTTGTTGTTTTTAAGCTTTTTATTAAAGATTTAAACATGCAAAATTTTGCAGTTAAAACTATACTAGCAGGAATGACCGAGCTAAGCTCGGTCAAAATTAGCTTTGTGTTTATCTCGATATATTAGACCCACTGAATCATTCTTGCTGTTTTAGATGCAATTAGCTTGACCCTGAGACATAGTGACCCAAAATGGCCCACTAATCGAATTTTTTCGAACATGCAACCTAACACAATGCTCTTCTCGAGCCTGAAAACAATGGAATACTAAATTTAGTTAAAATCGTTAGTCGTTTTCTAGATAAAATAAGCTTGACCCACGTTGATTCAAAAACCCAATAATCGAAATTTATCGAACATGTGAGCTATTTCAATGGGATTTTTGTACTGTGAAACGGTATAACAAAAAAAATTTTCAAAATTGTTTGAACCTTTTTGAGATGCCGTTAGCTTGACCCCGACCCATTATCACCAAAATGACTCACTAATAGAATTTTCTTGAGCATGCCACCCAGCCCAATGGTTTTATCTTGTCCAGAAATATTGTAGCACAAAGTTTTGTCAGAATCTTTTGAGCCGTTTTTTAGATATAGTTAGCTTGATCCTGATCCATTAGGTCCCAAAATGACCCATTGATTGAATTTTCTTGAACATGCGACCCTGCACAATGGTCTTATCATGCCCGGAAACGGTATTATACAAAATTTTGTTAAAATGTTTTGAAGCGATTTTTAAATACAATTAGCTTGACCTTGACTCATTGATACCCAAAATGACCCACTAGTCAAATTTTCTTGAACATGCGACCTAGCCCAATGGTCTTCTTGAGCCCGAAAATGATAGAATACAAAATTTAGTCAAAATCGTTTAAGCCTTTTTTAGATACAATTAGCTGGACCCTGACCCATTGTGACCCAAAATGACCCACTAATCAAATTTTCTCGAACATGTGACTTAGCCCAATTCTCTTCTCATGACCAGAAACGGTATAATATAAAATTTGGTCAAAATGTTTTGAGCATGTTTTTAGATTCAATCAGCTTGACCCTGGCCCATTGTGACCCAAAATGACCCACTAATAGAATTTTCTCGAACATGTGACTTAGCCCAATGGTCATCTCATGACCAGAAACAGCCGTATATTAAAAAAATTTGTGAAAATGTCTTGAGCCGTTTTTTAGATATAATTAACTTGACCCTGACCCATTATGACCCAAAATGAGCCACTAATTGAATTTTCTAGAACACAAGACCCATCCCAATGGTCTTTTCGTGTCCGAAAACAGTAGGGTGCAAAATTTCGTCAAAATCGTTACAGCCGTTATCTAGATAAACTTAGCTTGACCCACGGGGACCCAAAAATGACCCACTAATCGAATTTTCTCGAACATGTGACTTAGCCCAATGGTCTTCTCATAATCCAAAACTGTAGAATATAGAGTTTAGTGAAAATCGTTACAGCCATTTTTTAGATAAAAATAACTTGACCCATTATGACCCAAAAGGACCCACTAATCGAATTTTCTCGAACACGAGACCCATCCCAATGGTCTTTTCGGGCCCGAAAATGGTTAGATACAAAATTTAGTCAAAATCGATTGAGCCGTTACCTAGCTATAATTAGCTTGTCCCTGATCCATTATGACCCACTAATCTAATTTTCTCGAACACGAGACCCATGCCAATGGTCTTTTCGTGTCCAAAAACAGTAGGGTGCAAAATTTCGTCAAAATCGTTACAGCCGTTATCTAGATAAACTTAGCTTGACCCACGGGGACCCAAAAATGACCCACTAATCAAATTTTCTCGAACATGTGACTTAGCCCAATGGTCTTCTCATAATTCAAAACTGTAGAATATAGAGTTTAGTGAAAATCGTTAGAGCCGTTTTTTAGATAAAAATAGCCTGACCCACAGTGACCTAAAAATAATCCACTAATCGAATTTTCTCGAACACGAGACCCATCCCAATGGTCTTTTTGTGCCCGAAAATGGTTAGATACAAAATTTAGTCAAAATCGATTGAGCCGTTCTTTAGCTATAATTAACTTGACCCTGACCCATTATGACTCAAACTGACCCACTCCAAATCGAATTTTCTCAAACACGAGACCCATCCCAATGGTCTTTTTGTGCCCGAAAATGGTAGGGTGCAAAATTTAATCAAAATTGTTAGAGCCGTTTTCAAGATAAAATTTACATACACACACACACAATTTTTGCTCGCATTATAGTATAAGATTTATATGTGCAAAAACATTTATTTTATTTATAATTTTGTAAATTTCAATGATCATATATATTTTTCAATTGTGGTTCAAAAATAATTGATGAATATTTTCACTGTGAAAAACGTCCTGAACTGCTTGTGAAAAGTAGTAATTTATCAGATTACAAACTAACACTAGAGAACAGGAATTCTGCTTTTTTAGAATTTAGTGTCGCCCCCGACATTTCCATTACTTCATTTTCTTTCTCGTGGACTGGTGGTTCCTATTATTATGAAACAGCCATTATAAATGAAGCATTAGGTGAAGATGAAAGAGCAGTCGTAAAAAGTTAGAACTCTGATTTTCTGGTCAGAATGGGGGAAAAAAAAGGCCATAATTTTTTTTTTCACATTCTGACCAGAAAATCAGAGTTCTAACTTTTTACGACTGCTCTTTCATCTTCACCTAATGCTTCATTTATAATGGCTGTTTCATAAGAATAGAAACCACCAGTCCATCAGAAGAAAATAACTTGGTTAAGCAGGACTCTACTGTAGTGCAAAACATATTTCAATTTTAAGACTTAAAGCACATGCTTTTATTTTATGTAAAATGACGTCATTTGCATTAATATAGATACCTAAAATTAAATATAGTTTATAATAGCTCCATGTTTTATCATAAACCATTCATTTATATTTTTCTCAAAATAGCTTGTATTTTAATTACATTTTTTCAGCTTTTATGGGAAAATGGCAACAAGAAGATATAATTGCTATTTTTCAACTAATTTTTTTTTTTTACTTTCTACAGAAATGGAGCACTTGAGTTGCCAAAATGAAAAAAATGTCGCTAAAAACTACAAAAAAATTAATATTTCAAAAATAAAAGAAGATGCAGTTTTCAAACAAATTGCATTAAAAAGTACTTTTATTCCCAATACGACGGTCTAAACATTGAAAATGTGTGATGGTTAGAAGTTTTAAAAAAATGCTGTAGAATATTTAATCTCACAATGAAACATCGGCTTTTGTTTTACGACTGGCTTATACAAGGTAACGTTATTTATTGGAGACGATACAAAATAAGCTGGGAGAAAGAAATAGCATACCAGGGGCTAATAAATTTTGAGGGATATTTTTTCAAGATCTCCAGACAATTGCCCTTTATGGCTTTCATATATTTACCAACTAACTATACTCTATTGATACATAGACATTAATTACATTGTTTTTCAGACTTTGGAACCTCCCCTTTAAGTCAGTTGCTAAAACAGCTATATTTTTGCAATTACTTTCAAAACAACTCTTTGATTAGTCGTTTAGATTAGATAAAACTATAAAAACATGTATAATAATCACTTATAAACAGATTAAGTTAAATAATGCTATAAAAAGTGATAAAATATCTTTATTAAGATTGACGATTGATGGCGACATTTTCAAAATCATTCACAATAGAAAATATTTTTACATAATTTAAAAACAATAAACATAGTAAATAATGTCACAAGACATGATGCATAATGAAAAACATTGCAAACATAAAATTAAATTAAAATTAAATTAGCTATTTATAATTTTAGCTAAATTATGTCAGGAGTATACGAAATACCTTTCACCAAAGAATATGGAACAAAGCAGTTTTATATAGGTATGACAAGTAGAAAACTAAAAACTAGAATCAAAGAACATATAGCAGACATCAAATACAACAGGAGAACCACAGTTTTGTCCAGATTATGCAGCAAAAAACCTTTACAGATTGATTTTCAAAATAGCAATTAATTTATACATCAAGATTTTATTTACCATCCATAATCCAAGAATCAATAGAGATATTTTTACGCAACAAATTCAGTGTCCCTTGATTTACCTAAAATTTGGAAAGAGCTGCTATGTAATTTTAGTAACAAGAGTAAAAATTAATCCACGCTTGCAAATAGCCAAGATAATTTTATTTCTATTTTATGTTTTTCATTATGCATGTTGTCTCGTGATATTGTTTACCATGTTATTGTTTTTTTAAATTATATGAAAATTAATCCACGCTCGCAAATAGCTAATTTAATTTTGTGTTTGCAATGTTTTTCATTATGCATCATGTCTCGTGACATTGTTTACTATGTTTTTTTTTTTTTAATTATGTGAAAATATTTTCTATCGTGAATGATTTTGAAAATGTCACTGTTTGTGCGACGAAACGATCGTGAATCTTAAAAGAGATATTTTATCGCTTTTTATAGCATTATTTAACTTAATCTAGATAAAACTATTTTAGAATACAATATGCGGGATACATAAAAATTCTTAAAATCATTCAATTTTTATAAAGATACATGATTAATATAATTACTGAAAAACTTAATTTCTTCAAATAGCTTATCTGTTAATTGTGATTTTCGTATTATGCAGGGAAATTTTTAAAGGTCAATTAATTGTATTTCAAATTAAATAAACAGCAATTTAAAGTCTTTGAAAAAAAAATAATTCATATTTCAATGAATAATTTTGTATAAAAAATAGTAATATATTGTAATAATATTAAAATAATATATTATTTTTTATAGTAGTCATCCCACTAATATGCATTTTCATATTTTTATGCTAGCCATAAACACACTTTAAACCAAACTAGTTAATCTAATTCAACATGATAAAGTCTGTATTTAGATTTTGTTCAACAACTGTGTCAAACATTTTTCCAACACCTATGTAAAACTTTGTGCAAGAAAAATTGAACTTTTGGTTCAATGCTAACACTCTTGGGACATGAAGACTAGAAAGTATTAGAATTTTAGTGAGGGTAGGGGAGACACACACATACACATGAAATATTAATCATGAAAATATTTTTCAGTAAAATATAAGTGCAAAGAAAATTCAACATACAATAAATGTTAAACATTAAAACAAGATTTTTGTAATAATTTAAAAAGAGAATAAAAAACATAATAAAACTTAGATATTATATTATAAGCTCATTATCATGATTGCACAGGAATTGCATATGTTCATAGTTTGTAAAAGTGCCTTTTACATAATCAAAATTTTAACATTTTTTTCAGCAATTAATATATCTCCATGAACAGGCTTCATTAAGGTCATAAAATAGCTTTTTATAGTTTAAATAATGTTCTATTACATTTAACACCAAATTTTCTAATGCATAAACATTTATTTTATGCTGCACTGAAAACTAGCATTAAAGTAAATTAAAAGTACTTACAGCTGTTAACATAGATAAAAAAAAATCAAAATTTTAATTCAGCTAACATATATAGAGAATATTTTAGCATACATTATGCAATTTTAAGTAATTAAACTATCTTTTATGTTCTTTTTTATTTTTTACCAAGGTTAATTAAGCTTGAAAAAAGTAACAATTTCATCATTTTTTCAAGAATAAAAAATATTTCATGGCGAGTTATTTTTCATCAATAATTAAATACATTAAATTAACGGTAAGTTTCAATGGCAAATTTTTTAATTAATAAATGTTGTGATAAAAATTATTAATTATTCTGTTTGTTGTTAATTTTGACATAAAAGACAAAAGAAACACACAAATACATATCAATGAAAATGTAAGAAGGAGGGCAACAAACAATTACATACATGTCCAAAGCTTTTAAAAAAAATCTTTTTAAGATTATTTTTTAGAAAAATTACGGTTAAAAATATAAATCTTTAGAACCTTTAGGACTCACAAAAATTTGGCAAGAAAAATCTAAACCATGATTCAAATAAGATTGTTAAAATAAATAATGCAGAAGCAAGTCTTAAAAATGCAATTCATAGCATCTGAGATTCATAAACAGCACCATTTAAATGCCTGAATAGGTAAATATGATAAGGAGCATAACATTTTTATAATACTAACAGATTTTGATAAAGTACATGGATACAACAATGTGTATATAACATCAAAATATTTTTAAATACACTATTCTAAAACATTAAACAACAGTATATTGGAACAGGGAAACACGAGGTTAGATAAAAAAAAAAAAACTAACATTTAAAATATAACAAGCATAATGATCTTAGATAGAAAGACTATTTTATACATTTCAGCACAACAATAAAATATATACTATGCTGAATGGAATTTTATAATTAATACCATAATCAATGCCTATTTTTGAGCATTTTTTGGAAGGAATGTTAGTAAAAATTAAGCACTTTAAGTGTACTTAATAAAGTAATACTTATTTTCTGGATTCCTTTTACTTAGTAAGAAAATAATGAATACATATTGTGAAGTAAGACTGTAAAGGTGTCTCAAAGATTTTCAGTAAAATTTTAAATATAAAACAATGGTACAAATACATCAAGCCCAGTTGTAAATATATCACTTCAACATTGAATAAATACCATCTCTATGAAAAATTATTATTGAAATCAAATCAATAAAACAAAAGCCAAAAATTCTAGCTGTAATCATTTCCAATAAAATTATTTTAAAAAAAATCAATAATATATTTTTAATCAAAGCATAGTTTAATATTAAGCTGTTTATTCATGATATGAAATGCTTAAAACATAGAAAAAAATCCGATAGTTTTACCTTAAAAAGAATGCTTTTCTATCTATAAATAAAACATTTAAATAGTAGGTAAAAAATTATATATGCAAATATATCATACAAAACTTTACCATTAATTTCATAGTTTTTTTGCATATTTATAGATATCAATAATTATTATTCACAGGAAAAACAAAATGCTTGATGATTTTCTGATATTTTAAATAGGAAGTGTCAATTTCCATATTTGCGTGAGTCGGAGGGGAAGTATCAATAACAATAGCTTCCAATTATGTACATCTTTTCAAAATGGTTCAGCAGTGTCACATATTTAGTGTTACACAATATAACATTCCTTGTTTTTAGAATAAACTTTGTTAAACCAAACAAAGTATAAAACACATTATAAGTACGGTTTCTAGAAGAATACAAAAATGGTTAATAAGTACAAATTTCACAGTAATAAAATAGTTCTGTTCGTAAAAATATTTTAAGTCACAAAATCACGTCCAAAGACATACTGGCATTAAAGATTCTTTTGTTCCTGCAGCAGGAGTTAAATTTTCATCACACAAAAAGAAAAAAGGCAACAATACCAAATACCCTTGAACGCCAGATAGTAACTGAGAAGCGGTTTCTGAATCTGATACAGCAAGGCTTGGTTTCGAAAGGTAATCCTTAAGCTTTGCAAAGCTCTTCACTTCATCAGAAGGAACACAGTGAAAAACCTACGTAAGGTAGTAAATGATTTATTACAAAAATATACCTGCTATTCTCAATATCAAAAGATCAGAAACCAAAATAATCATTACCATTAATAATAATAACTCATGAAAAAAAAATTGGCAAGTTTTCTTGTTACAAAATATTGCAAAACATTTGTACAAATAAATTTGCTTTTTCTTCATAGATATTTTCATTTAGCCTTGCAAGCATTTCAAAACTTTCTTACGTTAAAAAAGGAGAAAACCTAACTTATTATGTTTGTACTACAGGCAGCAAAACACTTAGCCTATTTTTTCTTTTTCTCTTTAGTTATTTTAATTTGTACTTTCAATTTAGAATGTTAAATTCATTCCCATCACTATTAGATTATAAAATAACAAGAATTTCTTTAAGCAATGTACTATTCTAGACTTTATACAGTCAGCCTAAAACTCCACACAGTTTGGGGCCAAAGGTTTTGTAAATTATAGATTACTATTTAGTTAACATATTTTTTCATTTTAAGGTGACCACAAACTAGCAACATTTGTATAAAAACAATAAAAATTAAAGTAGTGCAAGATAGTTTAAAGTTATAAATATGTTTAAAACAAAACTGTTACACAGTCAGTCAAATTTCCCTGGTTATTTATTTATTTATTTATTCTTTAATTTATACAATGAAAATTTAAGTTTTCATTAATTACCAACCTTTTTTATTTCCCATATTCTATGATTATAGTCAATATTTCCAGTTTAAAACATAATGAAAATGAATAAAAATATATTGTAAGCAAGAACATTTCCACCAAACACTTCAATGTGATTTATTCAATTATTGTTACAATTTTTTTTTCCAACCACCCAATGCTTTCATTAACGTATAATTTTAAACTATAGCTATTCTTTTAATATTTACATTTTGATGTTTCCCTTTATCTTAGTTAAAATTATTATTTTAATTGCAATATGTGAAGCACATCAAAACTTTAAAAGTACAATTAAATTTTTAGAAAACTGATAATTGCTAAAGTTACTATAATATTAAATTTGTTCTATGAGAATAAATGTTAACTGATTTCCAAGCCTAATCTTCCAAAGAGATTCATTCAAGAGACATTCTAAAGAGAATGGTAGATTATAGAGTGGATTTCACAGAGTCAATTGTATTTTTAAAATTAGCATTTGGCAAAATTTAGAAATTTTCTTTTTATCTTAAATAAGCTTTATGTATCTACAGATAAAAAAGATTTTGTGAATACAGTATAACTCCAAAAATCCGGCATCATCAGGACCGAGACTATGCCGGATTTTTGAAGGAATATCAAAAGTATTACTATATTCTTAATGAAGCCTTTAGCCATAATTTAATTCATTATTAAGTGATAATTATCCTTCTATATATATATATAAAAGTTTTGATTTGGAAATGGACCAATGAAAATCTGCGTAGAGATTCCGGGTAGATCGGCATCCAATTTGAATGCTTAAGCATGGCCTTTCATCGTTAATATTAAAAAAACTGTTGCACACAAAAATATGAAAATCGGTGGTATTATAGAGAAATGTTTGATAAACACGCTGATGTAGACAGTTTTCAAATCGAAGAATTATTTTAAGAGATATTTAATGCTAAAGTTGGACAAAATCGTTCCATTAAAAAAGTTTTATTGAAGCAAAAACTATACATGAGAATTTAATCATTTTTAGATCATTTTATACGTTATAAGTTCCCGGCGTGCAGATTGAATTTATTTTTCTTATTTGACTCAATTTTAGAGGTTTTATTTCAATTTTAAATTCAAATTTTTAGCATTTCGAGAGATATTTTTTGCAAATTTTAGAAAATGTTATTAATTTAAACTGTTACCAGTTGTATAAACAGCGCAAACAATAATGTTTACTTCAAATTAAAAATTTGTTTATACGTGACTATTACAAACAGAAAAAAAAATTTAAAATTAGAATTAAATGATTACATGTTAAAAGCAGGAAAATTACGTCATAAGAACCATAGGCACAGATGTCATACATGCCCCATATTGGCGCAATTTTTTTCCGAGGTCAATTTGGCGAAAACATCAATAGCATAAACAACGACATCCGGGTTACCATATCAAGCAAAATAACGACATTTTAGCACCTGTTAAGTACCCGTTGAGTATATGAAATTGGCGTCAGGAAAAAATTGCGCCAACATGGGTATATGACATCTGTGCCGAACCATATTTAAATTTGAATTTTAAAAGAGAAACAAAATCTTAAAATAAAAAAAATCATTATGTGTTAAAACTTGTAAATTTAGGAAATTACATCATATTTAAAATGGCAAAAAATATAGCAAAACAATTTAAATTGAAAAATATATTTGCGCGAGATATTTTGAGATAATCTTTTCAACTATTATCGTGAATTCGAAGACAGCGCAAATAATATTTCCGTCTAACAACAAAAGTATTTTCACGTGAATATTAATAAGAGAAATAAAACTTTGGTGTAAATTACGTCAGATTTGAAACGATACATTTAAAATGAATTATTTAAAAGAACTATCTTATAGCACTGTTAAAAAATACCGGGAGACAATGACACTGTTTACTTAATTCATTTTACATTAGCTTATTTTCAAATGTTTAACTAATTTTTTAAATTAAATATGAAAACAGCCATTGTATCTCTTAACAGCAGCAGATTTGGCCTTAAATATCCTCAATTCAAGGAAAACGAATGGAAACGCATTTACAGAGAAATCGCTACATTTTTTTTAAAAATTCAATATTTTTAAAGCCGATCAAATTAGCGTGCTTTATGTATTTTGGTGCGCCTGAACGGGGGTTGGCGAGTGTAGCTCGTAGGGGGCAGAGCCCCCTAGTGTAAGAAAAAGAGAAAATTAAATATAAAAAAACTTACTTGAAATGATATTTTCTATGTTACAGAAAAAAAAATCTAATAAAGAGTGAAATTATTTCTTCTCTTGTAAATTTGGAATCATCGATGTCAATTTTGTTTGCTTCATTTTTTTGGCCATTCTTTAATAAGTTAAAAAAAAAAAATACATATGAAGAATGTCTATTTCAGAAATACAGTCTTGTTTCTTTAAAGCATATATTAATTCTCCAGTCAAATTTATGCATTTTTCTAGTGACACCTTTTCTTCTGGCAGTTGTTCATCCTCGTCTTCTGAGCTGCTACTAGCATTATCGGCGGTTCTATTTAGCACAGCATCAGCAATCTTGCTGTCAATTAAATTGTTCATTGTTGATGCATTTTCGTCAATGCTTAGCAAATCATCTATATCCCTTTTTTGACACTTAATGAATTTTCAGATTTTGCAAGTTCAATCAGCTCATAAATTGCGGCCTTTTCATGTGAAAGCCTGAAAATTCTTCCTCACCACTGATGCCGCCGTTCCTGAAAATCCGTTTCAGCCATATATTGTACCATGCATTCGCCAAAGTTTCCCCCAAAATTGTCCCCGGTGCTATGCAACAGTGTAGCTGTCAGAAAATTTGTTCAGGAAATAATCGCCGCTGACAAATGAAAAAAAAAAAAAAAAGTTCGAAAATTTTTATTTTGCATTTTTACTTTCGATCTTGAAGTTTTTAATTTATACAGAATTGCTATTTTTCTTATCTCATAACTTGAAAGTGTAAAAGAAAAAGAAAGGAAAAATTTGGTTTTGATGCCGGATTTTTGAAGTCAAAAATCCTGAAGCAAAAACTTTAGATTTGAGATCAACTGTACGTGTTTTTCAGTGAAATACAAGTATTTAAATAAATTTAATAAATAGATAAACAATCAATTACAGCAGTGGTTACCAAACTTTTTGACTGGCGGAACCCTTTTTAGAATGAGTTTCTATGGCAGAGCCCCTGAAGACTACCGTACGTAATGTTACAAGGTAACTTTTTACTTTCTTCTATCTTCAATAGAAGAAAGTATTGTAATCGAAATTTTTTTCGACGGATTTACACATTTTAGGGGTCAGAGATCCCAAAAAACATGTTTATAGAAAATATCTGTCTGTCCGTGCGTCCGTCGCCATTGTACCATCAAAAAGTGCATGAAGTTAGGCATAGAATTGAACCAAATTTTTATTTTAAGTTTTTGGCTATGGCAAGCAGGTCCTCCCTGAATTTGGAAAAAATTCGCCGGTAGGGGGTGCTGTAATAGCAATTTTTGATATTGTACCATCGAAAAGTGTATGAAGTTACATATAGAATTGAATCAAAAGATTATTTTAAGTATTTGGCTATAGCAAGTAGGACCTCCCTGAATTTGGAAAAAATTTGCTGGTAGGGGGCGCTGTAATAGCGATTTGGAATATTGTGCCATCGAAAATGATAGAGATACAAACACTGTATTTCTCATTGCCTCTTATCATCTCCTGTCATAAAACCTCATCTCACAAACTTCATTTTATTTTTAAGTTCATTGTCATTCATTTACTTTATTTACTTTTATTTATTTATTAAATGGTGACAGTAATAAATATTTCTTAAACTTTTACTTACCCTCTCTATTGATTCTAGACAATATCCAGCTGTAATAAAAGTTTTCTGACCTCTTTAACATTCATAGTAATCCATACCATTTTGCCGTTTCTAATTTCATTTCATTACCGTACTTCACCGGCAAAAACTTTCTTTCGACTACGTTTCAACTTCCGTAACGATATTTCTCCCGCCAGATAGCGACTTAGAATATCATTTTCAAATCGAATCTTTTCATCGAATCTTGCTTTGCATCGATTCGATGCCGTTCTCTGATTGGTTCGTTCGTCTGATACGACGTTTTCAATCCGTCCCTTTTTATATAAATATACGATTCCAATCTTAATAAGAGGCACTTTTATCTTCCCTTAATGGAAGAAGTATCTCAAGTTACTGAACGATGGCTGGACCACGTTCTGGAATGTTTTGTTTAAGTTTTATCAGTGTAATTATGTTTTATCTTAAAGTCTAATGCTGTGATATCTTCAAACAAAATGTCTGCTCTGATTCGTGAAACATCGTCATCAAGTTCTACAATATGTCTGTTTAAAATGAATGCTGCTATTTATTACTGATGTCAAGTATGTGTTTTTGGAATCCAAATAAACTGTCTTTATTTAATTTAATCTGCATATGTTTTACTTTGCACTCATAAAGATCATACTACTTTTCTGCATCTCTACATATTCACTTCCAGGATAATCCTTTCCCAGCTAAAAGTTTCCACATGCGTTATCTGCTCCATTTAATTACATTTTAACGTGCATAATCATCTCATATAATATCAACGTATATTAAAGTGTTATGATAAAGCAAATTAAAGGGTTATGGTGGAAAGAAAAGGAAAGCCTGAAGAAGTTTGAAAAAAAGGAAGTTTTCAGTCAAGTGAGCGATCTTTACGTTTTTGTTTACATTTTTAAGTTACAGATTAATTACGAAATATGTTGGTTTTCAGTTATTATTTGCAATAATCAAGAATAATTATGCAATTTTATGAAGGTTTAATTTAGTTTTACAAACAATTGGTTTATTTTCATGAACCTTTACTTTCCTGATTTACGAACTTTGACCTTTGATTTTACCGACCTTTGATTCAGTTTTTTTTTTAAATAACTTTAATTTGCAGTTTTTATAGAAGATACCAAGAAGATTTATTTTAGTTTACTGAAATTTTGAGTTAATTTTGCTGACCTTTCACCTTTTAAAGCTGAACTTTAATTTTGATTGCTGAACTCTGTATTATTTAACGAACAGTTTTGCCGATTTCCAAACTTTTTTTTTCGTTTTCATTATGACAATAGACTATTATTTTTATGATTTGACATTATGAAACTTGTGTGTTAGAATTAGTCATTTTTCCAAAAACAAGAGCTTGACAGAGGAAGAAGAGCTGATCATTAAGTGGGGGGGGGGGGGGGGGCAGTCATACTGTGGTTACTAAATTTTTTTTCTTATTAAATTTTGAAAATTTTTCCTCTTTTCCCAAAAATGGCCACTAATACAATTGATAAGCTGAGCTCCAGAAATTACTCCACATGGAGCTGTAATATGAAGTATCTACTTCTTGAAAAGGGCCTATGGGAAATTATTGAGAAAAAGCAGAATGTTCCTGAAGTAAGTACCACAGTCACTGCTTAAGACGTTGAAAAATTTAAAACCCGTGCAAATAAGATTCTATCGCTGATTTACCTTAATATTGAACCTGAGTTCAAACGGTTAATAGCGGATTGTTCTGAACCAGTAAATGCATGGGAACGCCTTCATAAAAACTTTCATCCAGACTCCCGCACCCACCATATGACAGTCTTCAACAGTTTGATGGAGGAAAGGATTCGACACGACGAAACGATGAATCTATTTGCAACAAGGCTGAAGAAAATATTTTTGGAAATTAAACAAATTGATAAAAATTTTTCTGAGAATTATCTCAGCTATCAGTTTCTACGTTTTCTTCCATCGAAATATGACACATTAGTACAGCAAATATTAGCCAGGCCGGATGATAGTTTCAAGTTTGACCTCATCGTCGACGAATTAGTAGCTGAAGAGACCCATCAAAAATTACGTGACAAAGACGGTGCAACATATATGAACATTTCCAACACCTATAAAACGGCTGAAAAGCAATCTTTCGTGAAACAAAATTTTACTTTTCGTAAAACTTAACGTAGAAGATGCTGGAGGTGCGGCAAACCAGGGCGTCTACAAGTAAATTGCTATGCCAGAGTCCCAGGTAGCCCTCAGCATTCAAGAAATGCTTCTCCTGTGCCTTATAGACGTCACAGTTCTAGAGAAAGATCAGGCTCTCGCCATCGTCACTGGTATTGCTCTTCAGAAAGACGCCGCACTGATTCATCATCTGACCCATCTGCTGATTCCTTCACTGATTCCTGTGCTGACTCTACTGATACATCACCTGTTGCTCCCAGACGATCCAGAGACCAGACCAAGTCCCACAGACGTTTCCGTTCTCCTACTTTTTGTCAAGGCAGGAATGGTGGCTCTCGTGCAAAACTATCAGATTCCTCACGTAAGTCAGTTTTCTTTATCTCTCACTCAAGTTTGAGTAAAGTTAATAGTGACTGTGACTGGATTTTCGATAGTGGCGCTAGCCATCATTTTTGTTCTAATAAAGCTTTATTTTCTAAATTTGAAGAGCTTAACGATGAAATGTCTGTAGCTGTGAAAAATGTCTTATTTCCTATAAAGGGGAAGGGAGAAGTAAAACTACGATTTGGTCAAAGAGTTTTCACTCTATGTAATGTAATGTATAGTGACCAACTCCATCGAAATTTGATCTCTGGGCCACAACTCGACCTAAATGGTCTAATCTTTCATGGTTTTAATGGTGAGATAAGGTTCCGCATCTATCGTCTTTACCCCAAAATTCCAGTTTCCAAGTCTAGATCTGTTAAATTTGAGACTTCTTCAGTAAATAATGAAAAAATGCTTAATTGGCACCGGAAGTATGGACATATTAGTCCTTCATTAATTGCTCATACTAGTCGGAAAAATGGTGTTCGGGGTTTACCAGGTCTGAAGGAATCCAACTTTTGCTGTGAATCATGTAAATTGGGGAAATTAAGAAATAAAAATATTTGTTCCAATCATCCCTTGGAATTACTGTATGATGATTTGTGGGGACCCTGTAGAGTTGAAGGCAGAAGTGGTGAAAGATATTTTCTTTCTATCATTGATGATTTTTCTCGCCGTGTGTCAGTTTACCCTTTGCGATTAAAGTCAGATACCTTTGACGTGGTAAAAAGGCACATTACTAGAGCTGAAACTTACCTGAATCGTAAAGTAAAGAGCTTTAGAGCTGACAACGGTGGGGAATTCGACAATGCTTCTTTTAAAAATTTTTTTGAGGAAAAGGGGATCCGCCACAAATTTACCAACTGTTACATGCCGCAACAAAATGGCGTTGCTGAGCGTTTTATGTCCACAGCGGCCGATGGGATGCGGACGTTATTGATTGACAGCAATTTGGATTTGACCTTTTGGCCTGAGGCTTTAAAATTCTTTGTTTACTCATGGAACAGGGTCTGCCCTAAACTTTTAGGAAGAACACCATTTGAATTATACGGTGGCAGGAAGCCCTCTGTTAGGCACTTAAAACCATTTGGCACAACAGCCTATGTGAATGAAGTGTATGAAGTTATGCATAGAATTGAACCAAATTTTTTGCATTTGTTTTTGGTCATGGCACGAAGATCCTCCCTGAATTTGGAAAAATTCTGCCGGAAGGGGGCGCTACAATTGCGATGTCTGTACGATATTAATTATTGTACCATTGAAAAGTGTTTGAAGTTATGCATATAATTGAACCAAATTTTTTGTGCATGTTTCTGGCTGTGCCAAGCAAGTCCTCCCTGAATTTGAAAAAAATCTGCCGGAAGGGGGCACTGTAATAGCGATATCTGTGCCATTTTCATTATTGTACCATCGAAAATTGTATAAAATTATGCATAGAATTGAACCAAATGTTTTGTGTATGTGTAAGGCTATGGTCGGTAGGTCCTCCCTGAACTTGGAAAAATTTTGCCAGAAGGGGGCGCTATTAATTGCGATGTCTGCACCATTTTCATTATTGTACCATCAATAAGTGTATGAAGTTATGCAATAGAATTGAACCAAATATTTTGTGTATATTTCTTGCTATGGCAAGCAAGTCCTCCCTGAATTTGAAAAAAATCTGCCGGAAGGGGGCACTGTAATAGCGATATCTGTGCCATTTTCATTATTGTACCATCGAAAATTGTATAAAATTATGCATAGAATTGAACCAAATGTTTTGTGTATGTGTAAGGCTATGGTCGGTAGGTCCTCCCTGAACTTGGAAAAATTCCGCCAGAAGGGGGCGCTATTAATTGCGATGTCTGCACCATTTTCATTATTGTACCATCAATAAGTGTATAAAGTTATGCATAGAATTGAACCAAATATTTTGTGTATATTTCTTGCTATGGCAAGCAAGTCCTCCCTGAATTTGAAAAAAATCTGCCGGGAGGGGGACGTTGTAATAGCGATGTTCGTGCCATTTTCTTTATTGTACCATTGAAAAGAGTATAAAATAATGCATACAATTGAACCAAATTTTTTGTGCATAATTTTGGATGTGGCCAACAGGTCCTCCTTGAATTTGGAAATAATGCGTGGTAAAGGGGCTCTGTGATAGCAATTTTTGTATAATTTTCGTAGTTCTATTGTCCATCGGCGGCTCGCGCAGCCATGGGAACTCGCTTCCTGCTAAGCCAGCTATTCCCAAACAGCTGATAACAACAGAATAAGGAAAAACTATTAATTTTAACAAACATCATGATATAGATTAACTCGTTTTTAGTCCGTTTAATTGACTGAAGCAGAAATTTAAGAAGAAAATGAAAGTTGGTATAGTATTGAACTAATAATATTGAAGTATTAACATGTGTAACTACTTTTTGAAATATTAAGATGCATCTCTCTATTCTAAAAAAGTGTAACTTATGCTGTCACCACCGCTGCCGCTGCCGGTTTTGAATTTTTTGTGACCGGAGGTCTTTCTCCGTTAATATTAAGAAAAATACTGCATGCAAAAATATGAAAATCAGCGCTATTACAGAGAAATGTTTGATAAACATGCTGGTGCAGACAGTTTTAAAATTGAATAATTATTTTAAGAGATATTTAATGCTAAAGTTGGACAAAATCGTTCCATTAAATAAGTTTTATAGGAGCAAAAACTATGTATGGGAATTAATTCATTTTTAGATCATTGTGTAAGTTAGAATTTCCGGGTGTGCAGACTGCATTCACTTTTTTAATTTGACTCTTTTTTGAGGTTTTATTTCAATTTTAAATTCAAATTTTCAGCATTTCGAGACATATTTTTTACTTATTTTAGAAATTGGTATTAATTTAAACTGTTGCCAACTGTATAAACAGCGCAAATAATGTTTGCTTCAAATAAAAAATTTATTTTACACGTGACTATTATTAACAGAAAAAAAACTTTCAAATTAGGATTAAATAATTACATATGAAAAGCAGGAACTTATTGAAAATACTTCATAAAAACTATACTTACACGTGAATTTTAAAAGAGAAAGGATATTGTAAAATAATAAATTCATTAACATGCCTTAGAAGTCTTAAACAGGAGAAATTACGTCACATTACACTTATTACGTAAAATGAACAAAATTAATATTACAAAAGAGTTTAAATTTAAAAATTGCACAAAACATTATTTTGATATTTTGAGATTATATTAATAAGATTAATATTAATTTTATTGAACGTGTTTAGACTGCTTTTGAGCGACTATTTAGTAATTTAATAAAAATAAAAAAGATTACAAGCTGAAAATGAAGTGTCATCGACAAAAAATATGATTTGAACGAGAAAAATCTGTGAAGCAGAAAATAAAGAAATTGCGTAAATGGTTTAGTTAAGATTCGTTAACCTTCTGTGTTGTTTCCGTCAAAAGAAGGCATTGGTATTTGTGAAATATATTTGCATTTTGATGCAAATTTGCTTATTATATTAGCTTATTTTGAAATGTTTAACTGATTTTATTTAATCAAAGACGAAAACAGACATTGTATCTTTTAACAGCAGCTGATTTTTCCTTAAAATTCCCAATCGAAGAGAAATGAATAGAAACCTGTTTATAGGGAGATCGCCACTGTTTTTAAAATTATAATTCAATCTTTCAAAATCTGTTTAAAGCCGATCAAATTAGCGTGCTTTTAGAGACTGCAGTGTCTGAACGGAGGTTGGCGAGCGTAGCTCGTAGGGGGCCGAGCCCCCTAGTAAGATAGAAGAAAGTTTTGGGATTGTCACATCCAACTAGTTTTAGGTGTATTGCTACTGAGCACAGGAATGAATAGTAATCTAAACAGTTGTGCATTGTCCCAGAATTAAGATAATATTTTGAAACTGTTACTATAATACTGATATTTACTTTCAATTATCATCAATACAAATGGAATTGCCAAAAGTATACAAACCTACAGTTAAAAAACCTACAAAACTCAAGAAATCGTAACATCTGCTTTACAATAAATTTTACATTATTACCCAGTAAAGAAAGAAACAGTTAGCCATCAGCTGGAAAAAAGATGGCAGCCAGCACTGCCATCAGCGGTAAAGTGCAATGGTGCCATTACTTAAACCTGTAAAAAAGTGTCTGTGTGGGATGCAGCTGGCCTATCAGAGATGGCCAATAGCAGGCCAGCATTGGTATGCCATCACATTACTTCAATCCGGCATTTTTCCTGCAGTGCTAGCACCTATCCCACTGTTATTCCTTTGCTGGCCCAGCACTAACCCTTACAAAATTTTTTTATAGAATTCTATAAAAAAAAAAACAAAGTATCATGGCTCTTTTTTCTATAAGCTAGTTTCACCAAGAGCTATAGAAATATCTGTCTATAATAGAAACGTCTATTGAAATATTTGAACTTGCAGCAGATTCCATGTGGTCACCCTCCCAAGTACTAACTGTGCTCAATGCTGTTTGGGTTTCGTGATCGGACATGAACAAGTACTCTCAGCGTATGCTATGACCACACATAGTTTTCAAGCTCTCATTACACTATTTAAAGTTTGTTTCTTTTGTGATTTACATTCCAAATCATTAAACTGGTATAGAAATTATTGTATTGTATAGAAATCCTATATATTTTATACGCTTTTTTTATTATTGATTCTAAACTGTGTAAATTATGAAAACCGAAATCCTTTGTAACTTAGTAAAACCAGATTTAAGGGGAAAAAAAAGTGCATTGAAATAAAGAATTTATTTATTTATCCATTTACTTATTTATTTTGTTGGTGGCAGTGGTGCTATATTATTTACAGTTTCTAAAATAATTAGCTTCACAGCTTAAATTGTGTTAAGATATTCATTTCAGATTTGTGTTTAAATACTCAATGTCTTCGATATTCGCAACGCCATCTAGTGTAACGGTTCCCAGCAATAATATTGCAAAAGTTCATGCACTTCCATGTAGTGGTGGACCAGCACATGAGATAAAACAAAAGCCCACCAGAATTTTATCTGATGATTTCCAACAGCAAAGTTGACTGAAGCTGTCCAGCAGTGGTCATAAAGTAGTAGACCATTAGCCAGCACTTCTCCATCATTGCCAGCACCTATCTTGCTGCTGGCCAGCAATTTTCTCTTTGTTGGGTAGAGTGACGAACAATAACACATAAACGCTCAGTGTGATTGGATTGTTTTGCACAAATGTCTGAATTCAGATCATGTTGTTAGTAATTGCAGGCGAATGTTTGGTTCTGCATTTAAAAGACTTCTGTATTTCGATTTGGTTTTGAAGTAAGATCTTTAACATTACTACATATATCTGGAATTTTACTCAAGTTTTATAAAATATATTTCAGACCAATAATTTTTATTTAAAACTATTGAACTCTTCAATAGAAAGTTGAAATTTTAGTGCAATATTCACTTTGATTAATAATTAACATACATAAGATACAAATAAATGTAAATACATTGCTTACAGGTGTCAAGTATAATAAAATCCTTTAAAAACACATTAAAGTCATTTAAAATCAAAATGTTTTCAACCGACACTTACTTGGTCATCTTCAGTGAAAAACTAATAGCTGTTTTCTCCCCTTATATTCCATACCACACTTGAAGTAAAATGGTCTGTTCCGGACAAGGCTAAAGACGCAGAGAGAAAACAGCTATTAGTTTTTCACTGAAGATGACCGAGTAAGTGTCGGTTGAAAACGTTTTGGATTTTAAATGACTTTAATGTGTTTTTAAAGGATTTTATTATACTTGACACCTGTAAGCAATGTATTTACATTTATTTGTATCTTATGTATGTTAATTATTGAACTCTTATTTAACTTACTTCTCTTTGATTTATATTTATTTATTTTATGAAAAATGTCTGATTCAAACCCAATTTTTTTCATTTGGTACCACCAAATAACCGGTTGTTGTTGGTATATTTAGTGTAACTTGCTATGAGATGTCAAATCAACGAGGACCTCAGTGTTTCACAGAGTTTACGCAGGATATTTTCTATAACGCTGAACACATTTAGAGTCTTCCGAAGCCTTTTCTAAACAGTTGTTAAGAAATGTTGTTTAAAAGAGTTTTTCAAAGCTGTAGGATGCCCCTGAATATTTATTTATTTGTATATTTTTTTTTCCTTGTGTTGTTTGCATTCCTTTTTAACAAGAGGGACGTAATCGATAACATCGTTTCACTCAGAATCCGACCAATACATGTTTCATCTTAAAAGAAAAGTTAGGTAAATGGATAAGAAATTGTGACAGATTTTCATTGCAATGATAGATACATTTATTTCATTTTGCTGAAGATATCGGGAAAATATACAATTAGAATTCATAATCTTCATTAATTAAAAGTTTTACCAGTTTAGAGTTATGGTTCTTCTAATATCACCTTTGCATTTGTAACAATCGTGTAAATGCTCTTCATGGACAATACCATCTTACTTCGGTATGTAGTAGGAGGGGAAGATGCCGGCATCCAATAACTTTATACATTAGTTTAAAAAGTTTGCTTTTAAGAGTTCGTGATTTTATATAGTTTATTATTTTAATGGCAGCATTTAACATTTTCATAAGTTCAGAAGACATTTTCCCAAGGATAGCGTGTATCTAGAAAGAACACAATAGATGGTGCTACGGTGCTTTATCATCTCTTTAATTTTTTTCAATGGCATTGCGACCCATCATTGCTTTCGCATCATCAGTGCATTCATGTTCATATGCGTTTTCCTATATATTAATAAAATATTATTTCGTCTTTTAGTGCATTGGTTTGTACTGATCTAGAAAAAATATGATCCTGATAGCTTTGTGAAACCTCTTTCAGACTGGCGTTAGTAAGGAGCTCAATTTTAAACAAATTAATGTTCTCAAACACCGTAATAATAGAAAAGTCAAGTTAAGTCCCAGGTGCCCGTTTCAAAAAAGTTAGTTAAGACTCTTAACTTCCCTGGTCTGAACGGGATATTAGTATATTTAACTGAAAAATACTAACAAAACTGTTAACCCAGTGACGTCAGTAGATTCATCCATTTGTAGTGCAAATTTTGTACATCTGAAGATGCTGTTAAGTGTTCTTTTACATCACCTGTTATAGAGTTAATTAAAAAAAAAAAGGATCTATTTGAAAAAGAAATATTGACACTAAATTAACAACTTTTTCATATAGCAAATTCATGACAATATCAATTTTAGGAGGTTTAATAAGTAAGAATCTTTGCAGTTATATTTATTCACAAACTCAAGCGACTCGTTAAAATATCGGGCAAGTGCCTTCTTATCGGAGGCGACAGGCGTCTAACAAGGCAAACTTCTATCACTAATTATCGAACATTATTTTTGTCCTAATTAATCACAGTTATTAAACAGGACAAAACGAAAAATTTTAATTAGTTGCAGAAGTATACCTTATTGCCTATTTCTCACCCGTGAGGTCGGCACACCCATGTCCAGGATATTTCATATTTGTTTCAGCAGTCGTGATATTTTCTTTTGAAGCATACACACATTACTTAGCTCTTCATATTGAAAACAAATCAGACAATTTATCTTTTAAATCAGACTGATTTCTTTTGGAATGATGACGTAGTTGAGCATGAAACGTGGAGCAATAGATAACACTTCACCTCAAGTCACACTGAGAAGAAAAGTTGGGAAATTCAAACATCCAAATATTCCTTCAGAATACAATTTCTGACTTACAGTAAATATACATTTGTTTCACCCTTTATCGCATGTTTTTATCGGAAAACGTAAAAGTGGAGCATAAATTAATATTTGCACCAGAAATTTTAAAGAAAATAAAATTTTGTTAATTGAAAGAGTTCATACTGTTGAAGATAGTCATAATCAATGTATAAATGCTTTTGTAACAAAAGAACCTATTCCCATTTTTGAAAAAAAAAAAAAAAAAAAACCTTTGCTTTAAACGTGTTGGTTTCGTTAAAATTTTTATTATTTTCCTAAAGTGTGGCGGAGCCCCAGAAAAGTTCACGCAGAGCACCTAGGGCTCCGCGAAGCACAGTTTGGGAACCTTTGAATTACAGTAACACAATGGAGATTATAGCAAAAGTAGCAGTTTAACATAATGAACAATTCTCAGGATATAAATAACTATAAATAGAAGAGATTTAATTACGCTACTTTTTGAAAATAGTTAAATTATGCCATACAGTTTTAATATGCAATTACTATTTACCTTTTCATAAATAGAAGTATTCACTGCAGCAGTTTTTATCCACACTTCTTTGTAAAAAGCATCACATACAGGATCTCTCAGATCTATTGATTGGCTGTTTTTATCATCCATTCCTAAATGCTCCCTACATTAAAAAACAAATTGCTGACTTTTTAAATGTAAAACAGATATAACATTAAAAGTTTCTTGTCTATTATCCCGTCAATACTTTCCATAAAAAAATGATTGCCAAATTATAACACCAAATAAACAAACTGAAAAATGTTGTCATTCTAAACTTTTATACGTGAGAATATTAAAGTGGTTAAGAGTTTAAAACATCACTGAAAAATAGGGTGCTTTTATATGAGCTTTTATATCAGAGTAACAACATACAGATATAAAATTTGATTCGTTCAGACGATTTTGGACAAAATAATGCGGAGAATAATTGTAGTTACATTATTAACGCTAAATTTTTGCTATGCGATGTCTTAAATTAAATCTGTTTAAAATAATTTCCTCGGCCATTTGCAATCTTCTGTATATTATTTTATGGAATTTTGTGCATATGCTCAAAAAATATACAAGATTTTTTTTTCTTATCATTTTTACAATTTTGAAATCATATCCTTTTTATCTTATTTTTCTTATTTAACAGTTGCCTAGCAACTGAATTTTATAGCATATCAGAAAGAGAAAATTAAATAAAATCAGGCTAATTTGACATTCTTAAAAATTAGGTTTTCTAAACCTTCAAGAAAACTTATATGATTAGAAATTTACAAAAAATTTAACATTATTAATTGCAGATTTCAAGGTGTCAGATGTTATGTGAATTGAGATGAAAATTAAACTGTTTTGAAAAATTGACATTGAGGCTTCTGATATGAAGATTTTCTAGTTTAAGAATTTACATGTAGTATTATTAAATTAAACAAAAATATGATTTTTTTAGATATTGCAGTTATGGATTAAATATAAATATTTTATTTCACATATTTAATATGATACATATAAAAAGTTAATATGAGCAGCAGAGTTGTATAATAAAGACGCATGCGCACATGTCATGCACCGAAAATTTTTTGCAAGATTCGGAACATTGTAGGAAAAATTTTAGAAAAGAAAAACATAATTTTTGTTTTTGTAACTTAAAAAAAAATATATGGGGCATTCTCACAATCTTTTGACTTTTGGGAAAAAAAATCTGACAAAATTAAACTTGCTAAAATAACATTTTAATCTGATAGACGAATGCCTTAATGATTCAAAATAAAGAAAAAATGCTGAGCAGTGAAAATTTTTTTATTTAACTGCGGTTTAAGTTAAACTTGCGAGTTTAATTTTCCTTACCATTTTACACCTATAACTTTTTATTTTCTTCTAAATTTTTACTTATAATGAATTTGCGTAGTACCCACAGGACATTCAAATAAGAAATAATAACAATGTAGTACTTTTAATACAGAATTTTTGTATAACATTGTCTTAAAGGGGTGTTAAAGAAGGGACGGTAAGGTAAAAAAAGGGGATGGTATTGGAAAAAAGGGACGAAATGGTAAAAAAAGGGACGGTAAGGATGGAACAGTAAGGAAAATTATCACCAATTTTTAGGAAAATCATGTTAAGACTAAGTGATAGCCACAATGCTCATTGATTTTTAGAAACAGTTGTTAACATTGGATGAAATTAATTTTTTTTTTATTTACTTCGAAAAGTGCAGGAATAAACCTTGGGGACGGTGAGACTACCAATACAGCCACGATGCTTGAAATTGATATTTAAATGCTGCCCGGTAGCAGAAAGTTTGAGACGGGAGATGGGCATTGCAGATTTTGTTTTTCTCATTTGCAGATTATTTTTCTATCGAACCTTTATTTCGCTTTATATTATGTTTAGCTCTTTATTACTTAATACAAAACCTTAAGATTATTATTAGTAAAACTAATAAAATGCATAATAGCAAAGGTAAGTGATCATTTGATTAATTAATGCTTCAATTCTAAAATATTTTACCTGCAGATTATTTTCTACCCCTGAAGTATCTGTTGCAGACACTTGGAGAATTTTTTGCTACTGGGAAATGCTGATTTAAATTCTACACTAAATTTCCTGCCAAAGAATTTTAGACATTATTTCTCTAGCATACTTCTGCATGAGAAAAAACTTGAAAAAAATTCTGCGGCTGCATTTGAAATGATTTTCTGTATAATTTTAGAAGCGGGATGGTAAGGAATCTAAAACCCAGGGACAGAGTTTAAAAAACAATAACAACCTAAAAAATGTGTGCAGGTTAATTTTTAGCTACATATTTATATAAAACAAAAGTTTCAGTTTCAGAAAAAAATTACTTTGAATTATTTTTATTCAAACAATTTTATCCAGGCAACTTCAAACTTAAAAATCAGTATCAGGTACACATTACGGTATAGGAGTTTTCCTGGTATTTGGACCCCCAACATTGTCCAAAACTTATTTATCTCGTTAATATTGTTGTGCAATCATGCAAAGGGATGCTCCCCAGTATATGAAATAAAAAAACACAAAAAGTGTATTAAAATAAAAATTATTATTCAGGGACATGAAAGTTAAAAGATTGTGAGAATGCCCCATATATATCGAAAAATCAAAAATATTCCCCAATTTTATGCTATGCATGATTTATTTACCGTTCATGCACAATTAAAAGCAGGGGTGATTCTGTTTCGAATTTTCCGAAAATTTGAGGCATTCGATTCCAAAAATTTTAAAAATTCACCAGTCCAAAAGTTCGAACACAAAAAAATTGGGAATTTTGACAAATGGACGCTGTAAAAAATCAATTTGGTTAAAAGATCGCGGAAAAAAATGTGGATTTTGTCAAAGGATCGCGGAAAAAATGCGAATTAGGTCAAATGGCTGCGGAAAAAGTGCGAATTTCGTCAAAGGACCACGGGGGGAAAATGCAAATTTTGTCAAAGGGCCACGAAAAAAACCACTAATTTTGTCAAAGGGCCACTGGAAAAACGCAATGCGAATTTCATCAAAGGATCGCGAAAAAACACGAATTTGGTCTAAGAACCGCTGAAAGAACGCGAATTTCTTCAAAGGATTGCAATAATAAAAAAAAAAAATTCCAAATTTCGTCAAAAGATCGCAGAAAAAAAACGTGAATTTTGCCAAAGGGACGCGAAAAAAAATCTAATTTTGCCAAAAGGTCGCTGAAAAACGTGAATTTCATCAAAGGGTAATGAAAGAACGCGAATTTCATTAAAGGAAAAAAATCTAAATTTCGTCAAAGGATCGCGGAAAAAACGCGAATTTCGTCAAAAGGCCACGAAAAAAAAAAAAAAAAAAAAAAAAAAAAAAAAAAAAAAAAAAATCCAATTTCGCCAAAAGGTTGCCGAAAAACGCAAATTTCATCAACCGGTCACGAAAGAAACGTGAATTTCATCAAATGATAGCGGAAAAAACACAAATATTTTTAAGGATAGTGAAAAACCCCCACAAATTTTGAAGTAACTACCAAATGTAATTACTGGAAAAAGCTGAATCAGCAGAGCAAAAATAAATACGCAATTGGAGCATATATTGCTGAGGAGTTTTGCCCAAACTTATTAGAATAGAAATGCTAAATTATTTAAGGTTCAAATCAATTTAAATAACTGAAAAGGAAAATGTAATGTTTGTAAAAGGATAACAAACTAAAATTTAAAAATAAACTAATTTTATTTAACAAAAATAACAAGAGTAAAAAAGATTAAAAACTTTAAAATAAAACCAGGAAAGTATGTGACATGAGTCCAGAGTTTAACAACATGGATACTTCAACTTATCAGATACATGAAGTTCCAAATTAAACATCAAACTGTTCTCCCATTAATGCCGATAGTTTGGAAAGAACCAAAATGACCTCTATATCAACATACAGTTGAACAAGGACTGAAGCACCAAAGAGCCTCCAAAACTTAAACGTACATCTATTTCAAAACACCATTTCAATTACTTTTAACTTTATTTAAATAACTCTTAAATTCTTAAAGAAAAATATCATTATACATTTACTTTTAATTTATATCATGTATAGAAAAACAATGCTCAGTAAATAAACTTTAATATAGATTAAACTTGAAATAACTTTTAAACTTTATAAATCTATTATAGAAACTTTAATGATCAAATTGACTTCCCCCCTCCCTCATTCTTCAAGCAATTCATTTCCAAATGATATTAAATTCAATTTCCATTATACACCTTGCACCATGGAACACCATCGAAACTAGACGCGAAAAACCAGCAATAAAGTATCGTTGGTAACCAAGCATATAAAGACACTTCTTGCAGAAAACAATTAAAAATTACAAGCAGTTGATAACGAGTTGAATTAATGGCCAGCCATCTAATGAGAAACAACAGAACGAGACTGAGGAACATGCTGTTGCTTCCGATATAAATAGCACATGGCGACCACCGAACCTAGCAACTGTGCACTCTCCATTCCAACCGCTCAAGGCGTCATCGGCATCTGGAATGATCTCCAATGCGCAGCGAGTGTCATGAGAGAGAAATGCCAATGACGACGGACAGGCAACACCATTTGTCGTCAGTTGTCAACTTTCCCCAGATTACTGAATGACAACAAGGCCATAGCGTAAGGACGGAGAGCTGGAGAAAAGCAGATACAGTGTCATTATGCGTGAGCTAAAGACGCAATACTGAAAGTCAAAAGCAAACAGGTGATTGAGATGAAAAGCAAGTGGAAAGGAAAAAGACATTTGAATAATTAAACTAAGTAAGAAATATCCAAAGACACTTTAAAAGGATAATACTTTGAGCATTACTTTAGGCTCTGAATTACATGTGTAGACTTAAAGACTTAGTTTCATGGTAAAAATAAAGAGAAGTGATTTTGTCAAACTAAGGCTATAAGGTGATAAGACTAGAATATATCTGGGAGTTGTATACGGGAGTATAATATATATACAACAAATTTCATCAAAGGGTCGCGAAAAAATGAGAATTTTATCAAAAGGCCCCGAAAAAATGCAAATTTCGACAAAGGGCCGCGAAAAAAATGCAAATTTTGTCAAAAGATCTCAAAAAATGAAAATTTTGTCAAAGGATCGCGGAAAAAAAAAAAAAAAAAAAAAAAAAACACAAATTTTGTTAAAGCATTGCGGGAAAAAACACAAATTTCATCAATGCATTGCAGAAGAAACGCAAATTTCGTCAAAAGATTGTGGTAAAAATGAGAATTTCAACAAAGGGTAAGTGGGAAAATTCGGGTGAATTGACTTGTTATGAGTTGCAAATTAAATAATATGACAATCGTAAAACAGAATCAAACATAATTTTATTCATGTGGATTACAAAGTTAGAATTATAACCTGTAGTTTTTGTTTAAAGGGTACAGAAATTTACTTAATGAAAGAAAATATAGAAAGTTCAAATATGTCCAATAAAAAATTTACTAAAAAACTGCCTGTTTGACATTAAAAAACATAAAAACACATTCTGAAAAAACATAGTGGAAAATTTTCTCGAAATGTTTCCATTTTGGTAAATTTTCCTCCCCACATCACTAAACACGTTTAACGCATCTGACATCAATTGAATGTCCCACGATGATCCATTTTTGGCAATAAATCCTACAGTTTGGTGACCTCTCTTTTTTTTTCTTGATGGAAAGTGGTCGATGGGATAATAGATAAGCACCCATTAAAATATTGATTGCATGAAAAAAAAATATGAATTTAATAAAACTGTAGACATATTTCATTAAAACAAGTTGTAAAATTAAAATTAAAATAAAATTATGTTAAGATTGAAATCTAGAATGCTTCATTTTGACAAAGGTACACTTTGAAACAATCTTCATTTCTTAATTTTTCTTAACATAGCCAGACACATATATATTGTGTATTATGCTTAAATATACAAAAATTTCCAATTATAAAATCGCAAAGTACATTTCAACTTAAAAATCATTCTCTTGGAGTCATCTGTACTTATTATTATCCTATTTTTCATATGTAAAAAAAATTTAATGAATAAAATTTGCACTTTATTTTATGTTAATAGACTGAAATGTAGAAAGCTGTTATATGAATTATCTTGTATATCAGAAACATAAAATAAATTAAACTTGAATTAAGGATTCTATAATCCTCTAATATTCAGACAAATTCTTAATACATTTATGAAATATCCGGCTGAACCAATATTCACTTTTCCGATTCAATTTTTTATATTATTTTTTTTTTAATTCTTAAATAAACCAGTATCAAAACAAAATTATTATGTATTCATGAAGAATTTTATACAGATACTGAACACATATTTTTAAGTAAAATTTTTTACTTTATTTTTTAATAATTTTAATATTTTTTAGGCTTATACAGTAGAGTCTCCAAAATTCACAACCTTCTGAAATTCACTTGCATTTCAAAACATGAACAGTGAAATTTGAAATTAAGAAGTATTCTTTAATCTTTACACATATAAAATGTTTTTATTTCACAGGAACTTACACACAACAATATGTAAGACAATAGAAACCAACGAGAATTGTAAACAAGCACAGAAAAGTGTTAGTAGTGGCACCATCTATTGGTCACTATACAAAGCAGCAAATTCAATTATTTTATATTTCATTCAAGGCTTTAATTAACGCATGGCATAAAATATGGCCTGGATCTATGTTTATTAAAAAAGAGGATGAAGTAAAAAATTTTCAGGTTTTCCATTAAACCTACCACCAGCTAAAGCACCTGAGCTGTTGAATTATGCAAAAAATTTTAACCCAGGTTCAGAAGAGCTTTTCAACAAAGAAAAAATTGTTAAATGGGTGAATAATAAAGATGGAGACTTAAAATTATGTTGCAGATGAAGAAATTATTTCTTCAATAATTAATCCACCCGAAGACAGTGAAACTGAGTCTGACAGCAACTGTGAGAAAAAGATAACGTTTGAAGAATGGTTGGTTTTAGGTGAAATTTTTTTAAGGTTCTTGGAGCAGCAGAGTTGTGTAAACCAACAGAAAAATAATGGCTATTTACAAAATTCAAAAGAAACTTCATCAAGAGGAAATGAAAGTTTTCAAGCAAAAGACTGTTCAAGAAATGTTTAAAAAATGTAATAAAAATAATTTTGGGTATTAAAATGATAAAGTGCAGATAAATAAAAGAGATTCAAGTTTTAATTTGCTTAAATTGAATTATGCAAAATTCTAAAATCCGCATAGCCTCTGGTCCCAATCTGTGTGGATGAGATTCTACTGTACTTTTATTTCCTAATTTTTTGATCAAAGAGTGACAATGTTCAAAAAGTGAAGTAGGCCAAAATGTAACATCATATTGATACACAATTTCTCTAAAACAAAAACAAATTCCTCAAAAGATTTTAGTGTTTATTTTTTACACAACTTGGACAATTTCAAATGACAGTGAACTTTTTTAGATATAAATATATGTCAGCACCGTCGTTAAAACACCACAGAACTTTAAATGGAAGTGATCCTTTTGATGTGTAACAATACTTTTAAAAAGATAGAAATAATACATATTTCTAAAGTTTTTTAAAAATATGTACGGGAAGCCCAATACAGTTAAAACAATTGCATGAAATTTGCTAGTGATTTTTATCAATGTTTGGAACTAATTGCATTTGTGAAAAGTGATCTTTAAAATGAAATTCATGAAAAGAGTCGATCAAAACTAACTGATGAGTATCTAGAGTTATATTTCACTAGCTGATCCGCCTGGCGTTGCCCGACCCCTTTAACCTTAATTGAACCTTAAATTTGTATGTAATTACATTAAGGCCATGATTTCATATGAAAATTTTCTAAAAAATGAACCTCCAGCTTGGTTCTCTGCTGCCAACGGCACCGCACATCAGGCATGTTGCGCACATGCTCAAAAATCTTGTATTTCCATCATCCACAGTGGGTGCATTCTGTGCTAAATGAATCTCCGACACATGTCCCCTTTGCCCGCGGCACTGTATAGCAGATGTACTAGGCATGCATTTCAAAAGCTTTTACTTACACCTTCCACCACAAGGGGACATACTCTATTTTCAACAAAACACCTTCTGTATAAAACTCCAACACGTGTCCCTGCTGCCTCTGCCACTGTATAGTACGTGTGCAAAACAATCTCTGCAAACACCTTTAGTTTCACCAACAAGGGACACAATATGTTCTATACGAACATTCAACATGGGTCCCCACTACCTGCAGTACTGTATAGCAGGCGTGCTATGCACGCATTGCAAAATGGATTAGTTCCACTTGCCACTGCCAGGGGACACACTATTCTAAACAAACCTCAATCTGAACAAAACTCTGTTATTGAGCTTATCTGGAGATATATTAGTTGAGGGGGTAAGTACTCAAAAACAGAAAAAATCCTTTGCGGTCAAATGGGTAGGTACATAAAATGAGTGGTCAAAGGGAGATACAATGATACACATGTCAGGGGCTCAGAAAAAGTGTCCTCTCAGGAGACAACTAAGCCCCTAATGGTTGGTAGGGAGGGGGGGAGGGCAAAGGCAGAAATGGTCTGCCTGTATCAAGTTACCCCTTTGGTCACGTTTTCAAGAAGAGGCGATATAAGAGGCTCAGATAGCCAAGCATTTGGTGAAGCTTTCAAATTTTGCATTACCTTGTATCTGAGCATCCCACCCCCGGAATTCAGCCCCTACCCCTCTTTAAAAATTTTATTTAAAAAAATATGTATCCAAGGGCTTCCATAAAAAAATTTGACATAAAATAATGATATTTAATGAAGAAATTCTGTGATTTAAGTAATTTGAGATAGGATTAAATGTAGAATACATTTCTTTTTCTGTATAAAAATCAGTTTTTTGACAAAGTTTACTGATGGATTTTTCAAATTTTTGCAATAATTTTTTTTTTATGCGTACTTGTGCATATTTGGCTACCAATTTTAGAATTCCTACCTGAAATAAATTTAAAAAATTCGATATGCCTGAAAATTACTGTTTGGCTGTTTTAAATATCTTTCACATCAGAAAGTAGTTGAATATATGTATACCTGAGGCAAAAAAGGGAATTCAATATGAGCCCCTTGAATGTGTGTAGGTGTACTCATGAAATAAAAAAAATATAAGTGTGATCACAGATCGCACAGAGGGTTTCGTTTAATATTCCTTTCAAAACACTTTATCCTTTAGAAAAATCTGTTAGTTCTAAATTTCGCAACCAGGGGCGCACTCTATTCTAAACAAACCTCTATCCGAACGAAACTCCGTTTTACATACTATCCGTATATATATATTAGTAGAAGGGTTTGGGCCCATAGCACCCGAGATAAGCAGGCACCCCTGGCAGTAAAAAGTGGAACTAAAATATGTAAGGCTATGGTGCATAATATGAAAAAAATGGTCAAAAGGGTGTCGGCAAAAGTTGGAAAAGTACTCCCCGGGTGAAAAGGGCAGAGGTTAGAAAAATTGCTTAAAATATACAAGTTAGAGCACGGAGGAGTAAATAATATAAGACTTTTTGAAAATTTTATGATTTGTCGTGTGGTCTGAGATATTCAGCTATACCTGTGCAAAAATTCATGTCTCCAACTTAATTAGGGGCTCTCTTGGAAAGAATTGCTTAAAATACATATGTGGCAGCTCAAAGGGTTAAACGTAAGACTTTTTCAAGATTTTATGATTTGTCGCCTGGCCTCAGGTGTTCTGCTATAAGTATGCAAAATTTCAAATCTCCGATTTAATAAGGGGCTCAGTTAGAAAGAATTGCTTAAAATACGCATGTGGGAGCCTAAAGAGTTAAATGCACGACTTATTCAATTTTTTATGATTTGTGCATGATGGTGTTCAGATATAAGTATGCAAAATTTCGTGCCTCCAATCTAATTAGGCGCTCACTTAGAAAAAATGGTTTAAAATACACATGTGGGAGCTCAAAGGGTTAAATGTACGACTTTTTTGAAAAGTTTATGATTTGTCATTTGATGCGAGGTGCTCAGCTATAAGTATGCAAAATTTCATGCCTCCAACCGAATTAGGGGCTCACTTAGGAAGAATTGTTTAAAATACACATGTGGGAGCCCAAAGGGTTAAATGTACGACTTTTTCAAAATTTTATGATTTGTCGTTTGATGTGAGGTATTCAGCTATAAGTATGCAAAATTTCACTCCTCCAACCTAATTAGGGCTCACTTAGAAAAAATTGTTTAAAATACACATGTGGGAGCCCAAAGGGTTAAATGTACGACTTTTGCAAAATTTTATAGTTTGTCGTTTGATGTGAGGTGTTCAGCTATAAGTATGTAAAATTTCACGCCTCCAACCTAATTAGAGGCTCACATAGAAAGAATTGTTTAAAATACACATGTGGGAGCCCAAAGGGTTAAATATTCAAAATTTTATGATTTGTCGTTTGATGTGAGGTATTCAGCTATAAGTATGCAAAATTTCATGCCTCCAACCTAATTAGAGGCTCACTTAGAAATAATTGCTTAAAATACACATGTGGGAGCCCAAAGGGTTAAATGTACGACTTTTTCAAAAATTTTATGATTTGTCGTTTGATGTGAGGTATTCAGCTATAAGTATGCAAAATTTTACTCCTCCAACCTAATTAGGGGCTCACTTAGAAAGAATTGTTTAAAATACACATGTGGGAGCCCAAAGGGTTAAATATTCAAAATTTTATGATTTGTCGTTTGATGTGAGGTATTCAGCTATAAGTATGCAAAATTTCACGCCTCCAACCTAATTAGGGCTCACTTAGAAAAAATTGTTTAAAATACACATGTGGGAGCCCAAAGGGTTAAATGTACGACTTTTTCAAAATTTTATAGTTTGTCGTTTGATGTGAGGTGTTCAGCTATAAGTATGTAAAATTTCACGCCTCCAACCTAATTAGAGGCTCACATAGAAAGAATTGTTTAAAATACACATGTGGGAGCCCAAAGGGTTAAATATTCAAAATTTTATGATTTGTCGTTTGATGTGAGGTATTCAGCTATAAGTATGCAAAATTTCATGCCTCCAACCTAATTAGAGGCTCACTTAGAAATAATTGTTTAAAACACACATGTGGGAGCCAAAGGGTTAAATGTACGACTTTTTCAAAAATTTTATGATTTGTCGTTTGATGTGAGGTATTCAGCTATAAGTATGCAAAATTTTACTCCTCCAACCTAATTAGGGGCTCACTTAGAAAGAATTGTTTAAAATGCACATGTGGGAGCCCAAAGAGTTAAATGTACGACTTTTTCAAAATTTTATGATTTGTCGTTTGATCTGAGGTGTCCATCTATAAGTATGCAAAATTTGAAGTCTCCAACATGTATAGTTTCTGAGAACGGGCTCTGTGACAGACGGACAGATGGACGGACAGACAGACAGGCGAGATGAATAGGGTTTCGTCAGATGAACGAAACCCTAATTATTTCATTTCATTAATGAGTTTTTAATTATATTTCAGCAATTTATGGACAGTTTTTTTCATTATTGCAATTTCTGAAATAAAATATTATTTTGCATATGGTATTGTGAGTCAATTTTCAAATCCGTACCTCAAGTAGTTTTTTAAATTTCCATACGCCTTAAAATGTCTACTCTCCTACTTTCCTGGCAATCATTTTACAATGGAAATTCAGAGTTCCTAAGGAGCATTTTGATTGGACCACCCAGTAGTCTTGCTGTAAGGATCCAGATCTAGTCAGCTTGTGACTTTGAGGAAAGAAATGCTTTTTTTAATTGGGCCATTTGATAAGTTTTTAATTAATATCTCTGCTAATTATCAAAAACTATTAAATTCTGAGACTCGAGTGTATCAGGACAGGACATGCATTTGATTAATCTCATCTAAATTTTCACACTTGTATGTATGGTAGATTTCGCTAGCTATTGTAGACAAACAGAGCAAAACTTTCTTTTATTAGTATAGATAATCAGTACATAAACAACTAAAAAGAATTTTTCGCAAAAAAAAGGAAGGGGATTATCTGTGAAATTTCTGGTCTAGATATATAGGCTTGATTAGAAGTAGTTAAAAAACGTTTGATTATTATTATCTGGCAGACAGTACTACATTCTTGGCACACAGATCAGATGCATGATTTGTACAAGTAATTGTAGCTTGCAGCATTGATGGTTCACAAACTGATAGTTTGGAGAGATTTAACTTAATAAGCATTTTTACCTCGTTTTAGTAGCTTTATAAATAAACTACCAGCAGGCAGTTATATCCATCAATTTATTCTATTTTATCATTCTATATTTATGTGTACTAGGTTTGAAGTATTTTTTAATACTTTGCAGTACACACCACTATTCCTTTGTGTTTTATATAAAAATGTTTTGAACTTAATAATGGGACTTGAGCCTCAAGAGACAAAAATAGATTTTAAGAAATAGTAGACCCTGCAGCTAACACTCTCTCCCCCAATTTCTAGGGTGGGGCTGTCTTTCCCTGAACTTGGCATGAAAAGAAAAAACTATTCTTACAATCATAGGCATTATATAAATAATACAAAATTAGCAAAATCCATAATTTTCTCTTAAAATAAAATACTCGCAGGAAAAAACAAAACAAAACAAAAAAAAAAATTGCAAAAATCAATACTTAATTTAAAGAAAAAAAAGGCCACACCAAAATTCTATTTTGATATCTTTAGACTAATATTGTTGAAATTTTAATACTGAAATTATTATTTGGAAATAATAAATTGATTTTCAATAGATATCTTTTGAATATTTATTAAATTTAGTTTTTTTTTTTTTTACTTTATCCCCATGGCAAGAATAATGCACATTAAAGAGTTAAGCACCATAAAAATCACAAGTTGATTGCACCAAACCTGAGGCAGTAAAAAGAAAGATTTACAAAAGTTTTATACCTAAAAATAGTCCTTCTTAGACTGCATGCAAAACGACCTGCTTCATAAGGTTTTCCATTTATAATAGTCTTCTCAAAATCCACATCTTCAATCACCATAGCAATTTCACTGTCTCTGTTACCAAGTAAGCTCCTGTCATTAATATTAGCAGATCCAATGATGACAGTTCTATCATCAGCTATGAGCATCTTGCTGTGCACATATACAAGTTCTGTTACCTGAAAAAGATACATTCTGGCTACATATTTGATATTTTGAAAAATAATGTGTCAATAAAAATATATAAATTTACTTACAAGTTTTTCATTCAGAGTCCCATGTTTTCTTAGACCATAAAAAGTGATGTATGCATTAGGATCTCCAACTAAAATGATAAACATACAATAGTTTTGTAATAATTTAACAAATATTGATTAAAAATTAAATTCTACAAATAATTCAGATTTTTTTAAAAATAATTGTTCAGTTAGACATGTACACAAAGACCTTTCATATAAGTATAACAATCCAATATATATATGAAAGGAATCCACTTGTACGAGGCATGTTTTTTAAGTAAGTACCGTTTTGGAATTTAAAAAAGACGTGCAAAGATATCGCAATAATTTTATTTTTACATGAAAGCCTGTACCTTCATCTACTTTTCTACATAATTTCCGTGATTATTGAGGCACTTGTCATAACGTGGCACCAGTTTTTGAATACCCTCCTCATAAAATTCTGCCGCCTGACTTTTTAACCACTGTATCACAAATGTTTTGACTTCGTTATCGTCTTGAAGATGCTGACCACCCAGGTGTTTCTTCAAGTGCAGGAACAAATGGTAGTCGCTGGGCACCAGATCAGGGCTGTATGGAGGATGATCTAGAGTTTCCCATTTAAAAGATTTGATGAGATCTTTGGTCCGATTAGCCACATGTGGACGGGCATTGTCATGCAGCAAAACGATACCCTTATTCAACTTGCCACGTCTTTTGTTCTGGATTGCATGATGCAGATTGTTCAATGTCTCACAATAAGATGCTGCATTGATTGTCTCATTACGAGGCAGAAACTCCACTAGCAATACTCCTTTTTTGTCCCAAAAAACTGTGCACATGATTTTCTGGGCAGAAATTGTTTGCTTAAACTTCACTTTTTTGGGTGATGATGAATGTCGCCATTCCATGGATTGTTGTTTCGATTCTGGTGTGACGTAGGCCACCCATGTTTCGTCACCAGTAACAATTTGGTCTAAAAAATCTTCACCTTCATTGTGGTACCGCTCAAGGAAAGTCAATGCACTGCCTAAACGTTGGGTTTTGTGCAAATCCGTCAACATTTTTGGAACCCAACGTGAACACAATTTCCGGTAATTCAAGTTCTCGGTCACAATGCGATACAAAACACTACGAGAATATTGAGGAAAGCAGTCGCACAATGATGAAATTGTAAAGCGTCTGTTTTCTCTCACCTTTTCGTCCACTTTCTGCACCAAATCTTCATTAACGACCGAAGGACGCCCACTCCGTTCTTCATCATGCACATTTGTGCAGCCATCTTTAAATGCTCTCACCCAGTGGCGTAGCTAGAGCATTTCGCTTGGGGGGGTGTGGAGATCGAATTTACCGAATGTTCATAGTAAATTTTGTATTTTTTATTTTTTCGCATTATTTTCTTTTGGGCGAGGGGGGGGGGGGGGTAGACATTTATTTATTATTTCAGCAATATATAAATAAACAGACCAAAAATTTTAACAAAGAACTAAATAATTTCAACCATTTAAAATTTTACAAACTGGAGGGAGCGAGGGTAGTAAAAATTATGAATGGAGGGAGTGAAGTAGATAACTGCTAATTTATTTATCGTATTGCACAATTACGAATAAAGCAGAGGAAAAAAGTAATTTTAAAGATTTTAACCCTTAACTGATCAGGTGAGGTGTTTTCCAACCCAAAGAAATTTCAATTAGGAAGAAAAAATTTTTGTGTTATTTAGATACGTATATTTAGATACGTATATTTATATGTATGTACACTTACAGTACTTTTTCAGTTGTTTTTATTCAAGTAAATAATGCAAAATTCACAGGAGATTTTCTTATTTTAATTCGCTAAATTTTGTGGAGTGCACAAGACAAGAAATCAAACTTTGGGGTTGCATACACACCATCTCACTACGTTATATATATATATATATATAAATCACCTCATCACTTAAGGTTTAAGCTTTTCGTGCTCGATACTCCAGTGAGGGGGGAGGGGGCAAAGGTAAAAGCAGTAATTTGGGGTGAGGTGTAAAATGGCAGGTTTAGATTGATTACTTATTATTACAATAAAAATAAATTCAATAGAAAATATTAAAAAAATTATTCTTTTATTTATAACTCAAAGTTTGAAATTTGCAATTCTTTTTAAATTTTAAGTTAGAAGTCTGTACGGATAGAAATTTTCAGGCCCGGGCCAGACCGACCCATAGAAAAAATTCGACCCGGCCCATTCTAAAAGGTAGGCTTGAACTCGGCCAAGCCTGACGAAAAAAATTATTGGCATGGCCCGGTGTTATAGCAGCTAAAAGTTCAGCCTGAGACCATCCTGGCCGGGAAAAAAATGAAGTCCGAGCCTGGCACGGCCCAAATGAATTTTTACAAAACACTGACTTTTACGTCGATTTGGTTAAAAATTTGTCTGTACGAGGAATTCTGATCAAAAATACTTAATCTCAGCTTTTCAATTTCTTTCTTTCTTTTTTTTTTTCTTTTGTAATCTTTATTTTTATAGAAATGCCGTAGGCTGCGATATTTATTTTTTTTAGGGCTCCGTACTTAAAAAGTAAAAACGGAACCATTATAAGTTCACTCCCGTGTCTGTCTGTCTGTCAGTCACAGCCATTTTACTCGTAAACTATGGAACGTGGAAAGTTCAAATTCGGGGAAGTAATAAAGACCATTGACCCACATATTTTCAGATTAATAAACATTCATAAATATATTTAGTAAAAATGTAGCAGGGCCGAAACTAGGGGGGGGGGGCAGAGGGGGCATGTGCCCCGAGCACCAGAACGAAGGGGCGCCAAATGAAGGATTTATACCTTTGGAATGGATCATTTTCTTCTGATGGATCCATTTTTCCCCCCATTCTGACCAGAAAATCAGAGTTCTAACTTTTTACGGCTGCTCTTTCAGCTTCATCTAACCTTTCATTTGTAATGGCTGTTTCATAATAATGGAAGCCATCACTCTATTAGAAGAAAATAACTTGGTGAAAGCGGGACTCGGATAATCGGGGCTCTACTGTATATTTCATTTTAGAAATGATTTTTAGAATATTTTTGTTGGTGTTCAGAGGGGAGTCATGACCTCCGTGACCTCCCCCTTGGATCCGCCATTGTATATTACGTAGTTCAGTATTACATATTTTAAGATTAGATATTTTAAAATTTAAAATAAATCGGCTATTAGAAAATTAGTAAAATTCTCTTTGTAAATATATTTTGCGGAAGAAGGGAGGGGGCGCCAAAATCCATGTTTGCTCCGGCTGCAATAAAGGCCAGTTTCGGCCCTGGTAGAGGGGCTTGAAATGGTATGGTACTTGAAAAAAAAATCTTTTCTTTGCATATCGTGTGGGGTATCGTGGGAAAGCTTTCGTAACGCTGAACTCAAAAATACATTACTTTTAATTTTAGGTATTATATTTTCAAAGATATTGTCCAAAATGTAGCGCAAAAATATATCCCCCCCCCCATCTAATTAGGAATCTACTGAAACTAAAATTATGAAAAAATTGGAGGTAGTAGACGTTAATTTAAACCTTGCCGGAAAATTATAGCGATCACCATAGGTCACATAGTTTTTGAGAAAATTGCATTTTTCTGTTACACACAAATTTCGATTTATGGGCATTCAGAAAAACTGTTGAGCATCGCTGGATGTACCTATCGTAGCAGAAGTAAAAAAGCATTGTTGATAATGAATTTCGAAAAAAATCATCGGTAATTAGCTGAGATATTATCCCTTAAAGATACGGCCAGTTTGGACATACACAATGACAGGAGCGGCGTACTCTATGCCTAGTTAACAACTTTTAATGGTATATATGTGTGATGTAATGTCCAGTAACAGTATAAAAGCAATAAATGTCAAATTGTTAAAAACATACAAACTTCAGGGGTCTCAGGACTCTAAAAATTGGGAAAAAAAAAAAAAAAAAAAACATTTTCAACATTTAATGTCTTAAAATGTATATCATTTTAAAACACAATTTTAATTGGGATGAAAGATATAAGTATGTTCTTTCATTTCATGTATTTAAAAAATTGCAAGATGCAGAATTAGTATTTATAGAGGGCTCGAAACTGTTAGACATTTGCCGAACAGAAAATTGGCATAACAGTTTGCAGGGTTACAAAATAAATATTGCAACTAGAATGAAAATTTTAGTGCTTACATATACTTCATATTGTTATAATTACTCTGAACTTAAATAAATTTGTATTTAAAGCATTTTTATATTTTTAATGCAATGTTACATTTAGCTAATACAAAATTTTGAAAATTTCAACAGTATAATCACCTAAAAAATATTTTTTTGAAAATAAAAAGGAATTTTTCGGTTCAGTTTATACAGACTAACATGAAATATATGTTTTGATAATTTCATGAAAAAATATTCAGAAGTTTTTGAGGTATCCTGCGCCTTATGCCCAAAAAACGACATTTGGAGAAAAATTTCTTCAAAGTTTCGGAAACGCTGCTTCAGCTATTGTGCGAGTATAATTCTAAAAGCCATAACTTCTGTTCTAATGGGAATTTCAAGGAAACAAGTATATCAAAATGTTCAGAAAAGATAGGAGTTTAACATCTAAAAAAATTAAAATTTCTAAAATTTTTAAGCTTTAAGAGTCCTGCGACCGCTTGTCGCAGGACCCGCGCCCTTTCGCCCTGTCGCCGCGCCCTTTCCGGCGCGGAGTAATTCTGTATATAAACTTATGAAATAATGGACTGACATCAGAATTTATAAACGAATTTATTAGAAAATACAAACTTGCTTATTTTCAAGTACATGATAAAAGGAAATTTTTAATTAAATATTCTTGGGACCGTTTGTCTGTTTTGGAATTAAAATTAGGTGTCCTTTTTTTAAGGTCACATTCCTCGCAAGGTTTAATTAGTTTAATTGAATCACATAAATACTGTGGGATTCGCGACTAGTTTGCATTGAGTGTATCTCTCAATACGCCTCGAGTGACTTTAAAAGTTAATTAAAAACCTATCTGGAAAAACGCGGCACTGACCAAGGCGGCGTTGCAACTTTGCGACCTCCTTCCGAGGCGCGCTTAGCACAATGCCAAATTTAAACTTTGAACAAAGGTTTTGTTTTAGCTACACTGTAGAAATAAAGGTTATTTCTAGGCTGAATTTAGTTTTATGAAATGCTAAATGAAGTTTAAATATGCACTGCTTTTATTGTCAGTACTGAATTAAGTTCATCATAAACAGATTAGGATAATATTAAAAAATGAGTTATACAGAAAAGCTATATTTGATATTATTTAGGTTCCATATCTCTTTGAATTTTCATGATAGATCCATTTGCACTTTTCTAATATATACTGTTATTTTTTTTTTTTTTTTTTTTTTTTTTTTTTTTTTTTTTTTTTTAATGATACAATTACAAATTCATATATTTATTCTACGGAACCCTCTGTACGCGAGTAATACTCGCACTTGACCGTTTATTTTAAATAAATCTCTATTTGTTATATGGAAATATTTCGATTATCATTAATTTTGTTAATCCATATTCCATGTATTGGAGACTTAAAAATCTAAAAAATGCTATATAGTAAAATCTTCTAAGACGGAATCGCACAGTAAAGTAAAAAAATGCATTATAGACAAGTTCCCTTTTAAATAGGTGTAAATGTATTACTGTCAAACCTCGTTAACACGAACACGCTTAACGCGAATTACTTTTAGCACGAACTGTTTCCGATTGTCTCGTCGAAGTTGTATGTAATGCATTTAAGTTCGGATAACACGAACAAAAAAAGTTTCCCCTTGAGTGTTTGCGTTAACGAGCTTTCACTGTATATATTCTTTTCTCACATACTATTATATTAATTTTGCATGGATCAACACATTTTTCAGTGGCCTGTAGCAAAATACAGCAAAATTAAAATATAGTGATACGTGTTAAAAAGAATGACGGAATCCTGTTTTAAACAGGATTCCGTCACTTTTTAACACGTATCACTATATTTTAATTTTGCTGTATTTTGCTACAGGCCACGCTGAGACAATGATTTTCATACGGGTTGGGTGAAAACCGGGACTGAAAATTTTGGCTCGTGAAGACTTGGAAGAATGAAACCAGTCCCGGCTCGGTACAGAAAACATTAATTAGGCCTGGTAAGGCCTAATTTATGTTTTGCCAAAATGGTGCCAAAGCTGATGTTTGTAACAGATTTTTTTAAAACGTGACAATCGGCAAAAGATCATTATGAGGTAGAAATTGATTATAATTTTGTATGCAATACCTTTATCAGAAAATTTAAAAAGGCTATTTGATTTCAAAGCACTTCATGCCTCAGCATCCCTGCAGATTTCATGCTTCTGGATTAAAAAAATGTCTACTTAAATGTGTCAGAAAATTTAACATTCCTGAGAGGAGTAAATATACTTTTTAAGAACAAGTGTTTTTTCTTCATAAACGTGGCATTTAATTCGAAGTTAGAAAATTGCTTAGTTATTTCAAATCTTAATCCGTGTATGGTATGTTTGATAATTTTGATCATATGTGACAGAAAAATGCAGAATATAAGAATAGGAGGATTTGGATTTTATTTTTTATTTTCTTTTATTTATTTCTCTTTTTCCATAATTATTTATCCAAGTAAAAACGTAAGAAAAAATAACAAAATTAATAAAGATTAAATAAAAATATATGAGAGAATTGGTTGATTAGTAGTTTTTATTTTCTCTGGTAATTAGAATAAGGATAATTGTTGCAGATTACTTCAATGAGAAAATTTCAACTGTCTGCCCCCCAAAGCAGATCAAAGGACCAAAACAAACTTCAGAGGACGACGGAAACATTTAGTAGACAATGTTGCATAAAGCCAGACAGAAGAATTTTTTTACTTGGAACTTTTTTACAGAAAGTTTTATTAGATTTATAGAATATATAGAATTTATAGAAAAAAGAGAAAGAAATAAAAGAAAAAAAATCTAAACCCTCCTATTCTTATATTGTGCATTTTTCTGTCACATATGATCAAAATTATCAAATACACCCGTGCACGGATTCAGATTTGAAATAACTAAACAGTTTTCTAACTTCGTATTAAATGCCACGTTTATAAAAACAAAAACAAAAAAAAACCACTTGTTCTTAAAAAAATATTTTTACTCCTCTCAAGAATGTTAAATTTTCTGACACATTTAAGCAGACATTTTATCCAGAAGCATGTAATCAGCAGGCATGAGGCATGAAGTGCTTTGAAATCAAATAGCACTTTTAAATTTTCTGATAAATGTATTACTACATATTAAGTTATAATCAATTGCTACCTCATAATGATCTTTCGCCGATTGTCACGTTTTAATAAAATCTGTATCAAACGTCAACTTTGGCACCATTTTCTGAAAGACCAGTTACCTTTATAGGAAAAAAGAGAAACGCTAATTCCTTTACGAATAAGAAAGGATATCTGCAAATTTCGTGCATTTAAAAATGAAAATTTCTTCACGAAAGTGTAAAAAAAGATGCATGTTACGATTTCAGAACAGCTTTAAATAGTTTTTAAAAAACCACAAAATGTGGCTAATCAAAGCTGCACTTTATTTGTAGGATATTTTTTCTGTTGAATTTTTAAGCTGGAACTCGTAACATAGAAATAGAAAGTATTCAGTATTGAAATAGACAAATATCATGTTGAGCAATTAAGCATAAGTATAAAAAAATTAAATATTGTTATTTTAATTTGCAATAATAAAAAAAAGAGTGTTGAACACAAAAAGATTTTTTTTTTTTTTTGATAGAGAAGGGGAAGGGGAGAGAGGGTAGACAGTGTGGAAAATTATTTTATTTTCTAGAAAATTACTTTGCTTGCATTTTTTTGTTGAGGTGTAGCTTTGATTTGTTACATGAATTAGCCTGGTTCAAGTCAAAGGATTTTTTTAATTAATTTAAATTAACTTTGAGATCTCTTCATTTCAGAAAACAAAGAAAAAAATTGATTTCAGTTTTTGCAGCAGAAAGTAATTGTATGTCTCAAAACGCCAATTAGAAGAAAGATTAATGCATATCACCAATGCACTTGTCTTTATATATCAATACAACTGATGATTTTAAAACAAGTTTAAAAACATAAATAAAAAATATCTTTTCGAACTGAATGACAAAGATCAGTGTTGCAGTCGTAAAAAAAAACAAAGGGTATAGGCTAAAGTTATGAACATTCATGGATACAGTATACGCTAATGCTAAGAAGCTCCGCAGAAGGTATGCGGAGCTTCTTAAAAAAATCCAGAGAGAGGGTGTATGGCAGATATCTACGTATACCCTCCACTACCCCGTGACAAGAACAGATCCAGATCTTAAAACATATCGTCGGTTTATATTAAGTTACAAAGGAAAAAAATCCATTATATTATAGTTCTCTATCTTATTATTATTTTTCTTTAAAGCGGTTCTCGAGCTTCCTACAGAACAACGCAAAATTGTCTGTCTCATTTTTAAGCATATTGGTAGGCCTGACTGTTGAAGCGGAATACAATGGAAACTAGTTTTAGATTTTTTGATAAAATTACTTATCGCGTTATAAGCGATTGTGGTCACTTGACGACAAGTTTTTTGCCTTTCTTGAGCTGCCGTGTCCGAAATTCGGTTCAAAACGCCAACTTTGACAATATTTTCTGAAAAATCATCTGCGTTTACCAAAAAATGGAAAACGTCTTTTGACTACATAGTTTCTGAATAGCAACACCTGCCAATTTCCGAACAAAAATGAATTCAGAAATGTCTCAGAAAGTAGCTGCTTTAATTTGAAAACACCCTTAAGGATTTTTTCCCCGCATTTTTTAAAAATAATTTTTTCAAGTAACTTTTAATTTTTCGAAGATACAATATACCATTGCATATAGTAGCTAATAGGGATGCACCGAATATTCGGTGTCTATTCTGTAATCGGCCTTTTCGGTTATGTTACCGAATATAAGATATTCGGCCAAACCAAATACTTAAAAAACAGTTTTAAAAATCTTACACAATTTCAGTTTTTAACTGTCAACTTATAAAGATATTCATAATAATTAGAAACAGAATCATATTTAAGAGTTAATCATATTAAGAGAATGTTTTTACATTATTTGCTTTTTGTAAAGTATTACTTAAGAAAACTAACCATTAATGGGGATTTTCATAGGAATTAACAATGTAAAATTGCAAGTTCCTGAACCTTTTCTAGTAAATAATCTGTTTCTTGCTTTTTCACAAAAAAAGGGAGCTTCTAATCAAAACAGAAAAACTTTCAGGGTTGATAATACACATCTAGAAAGACAAATTTTGCTCAGAAAAAACCATAATCGCAATCCACTTATACAGTTATAAATAAAGTGTATCTCATCTCATTCGAAGTCAAACTTGGATTTTCATTTGTTAACCCTAAGGAAGATATCACAGCTATACGTTTAACAAACTTGCTTTGATTTCTGTCAAATACAGTCGGACCTCTATTTAACGAACCTCTATTTTGCGAATTTCTCTATTTTGCGAATTTTTCCTTGGAACCAAGAACATTTTGCGAATTTCTTCGTAAAATAACCTCCAAATAGCGAAGTGCATTCTCTATTTAACGAACTTTTTCTTGTGATCAAAATTTTTTTTTCTCCCCATTTCTCAAAATATTTCTAGACATTTCAAACTTATTCTTTCTTTAAACACGTTTTATGATGTTCAGTGGCCTTGAACAGGTTTTACCAGGCGCCTTCTTTGTCAGCAATGAGAATTCGGTAAGTATGGAGGACGAAGACAATAATCCCTTAGAGTAACTTAAAAAAATGTGGACACAGTGAGGGGAAAAAAAAGAAGAAATTAACCATGATGTGCTGATTGATGACTGTATTTCACTTAATTCTGAAATTGAGACCTTGGAAACACTATCCGAATTGGATATTTTCGAATGTGAAAAATAAAAATAATACAACAATGAATTGCGATGAAGACGAATATGATGATGATGGAAATGAACATTAAGCAGGAATTAACAAAACTTCGTATGATGAAATGCTAAAATCATTTGAAATAATCCGACGCGGATTATAGTTAGAAAAAATATGCATGAAGGGGCTTTTGGTGCATTGCAAAGATGCGAGACATATTATGAGAGAAAGCCCTTTTTTAAATAAAAAAACTCAGGCAAAATTAACAGAGTTTTTCAGAAATTAAATCTAAGGACGCATATGTTAATGTATGGTTAAAAGTATTTGTTATAACTATAATAAATACGATAATGTCATTAAAATTCGTTAATTTTAATGTAAAAGTATTTACTTTAAACAGAAAATACAGTGTATTCCTGGACAATGTTTCGTTTTCTTTGCAGATTTCAAAAATTTAAACACATCGAAAAAATGAATTGATGATGGATATTGGTGGGTAAAATAAATAAAACAAATCGATATAATTTATTTAAAAAAATGTGATTAATTACTTTTAGTAAAAATATTTAGTATTTATGAATTTAAAATCTGTTTTATGTACTTTAAAGTATTTTAAAAGGTGAATCTCTATTTAACGAATTTTCCATATAACGAACTTTTTTCCGGGATTTAGCGACTTCGTTAAATAGAGGTTCGACTGTATAATATCATGATGAGAAGTGCTGGAAATTGCCACTTTTCATATTTAAACAACTATGAGGTAGACATTCCTTTATTCAGAATGCAATTTATAGTATTTATACTGTGTCACAGACAAAAATTCAGTCATTTTCAATGATATCATCACATTTAATACGAACTAAATTAATATGAAACAAATCTTGCAAAAATATCTTCATTTACTGATAAAGCTGTGAACGAAAATTCAGTTTCGGCTTGTACTTGCACTTGCACACCCAGAATTTTTGACTGAATATACTGTAATTTTGATGGAATAAATGGAGTGAGGTGTTGTTTCTTGTTCAAAAATTTTTTGTCTTGACCACGTTATCTCTGTTGAAAGTTTGTTACAATTTTTTTAGGAACAATGTGTATGTTTACAATTTCTAAAAATAATCGCCCATTCGAAACACTGATCTAAGATGCATTTAAAAACTTCCCTGCAAAATCAAAGACAGTAGAAAAGTTATTTTTGCTGAGTTGTTTGATTTAGAATTAAAAAAATATATTCACTAGGTTTAATTCACTAGAAGAACCTATGAAATATCAAAATTTTTTAATTAATAAAATTTTAAACTTCTCTTCTTAAATACCTCAAAGCAGATTTTTTTCGTGTATAAAGTTTACTTGTAAAACGTTCTTGTTTATCAAGATGTAAGTTTCTACATTAAATATTATGTAAAATTATTTTAAAATTTAACATTTTAATGTCTTTAATCTTTGAAATATAAAAATATTCGACCAGCCGAGTACTTGGTATTTGCAGGGCAGAAACTAGGGGGGGGGGGGGGGGGGCAGAGGGGGCATGTGCCCCGGGCGCCAGAACAAAGGGGCGTCAAATGAAGGATTATACCTTTGGAATCGATCATTTTCTTCTGATGGACTGATGGCTTTCATTATTATGAAACAGCCATTATAAATGAACTGTTAGGTGAAGATGAAAGAGCAGCCGTAAAAAGTTTGAACTCTGATTTTCTGGTCTGAATGGAAACAAAAATGGCCATTTTTTTTTTTTTTTTTTCAAAAAAAATTATGTCCCCCCCCCCCCCCCATTCAGACCAGAAAATCAGAGTTCAAACTTTTTACGGCTGCTCTTTCATCGTCACCTAACACTTCATTTATAATGACTGTTTCATAATAATGAAAGCCATCAGTCCATCAGAAGAAAATAACTCGGTTAAAGCGGAAACTCGGTTAAGCGGGACTCGGATAATCGGAACTCTACTGTATAAGCAAACACTGCAAATAGCCGGTAATACATGCGAATTCTTTTATATGAACGAACCATAATTGCAACAAACGTCACATTCAATTTACGTAGTTCAGTATTACATATTTTTAATTTTAAAATAAGCCGGCCATTAGAAAATTAGTAAAATTCTCTTTGTAAATATACTTTGAGGAAGAAAGGGCGGGGGCGCCAAAATTCATGTTTGCCCCGGGCGCACAAAAGGCTAGTTTCGGCTATTTGGCCGAATAGATACTACTCGGCTGGCCGAATAATCGGTATTCGGCCTAACAGTTAAAATTCGGCTAGCGGAATATTCGGTATACGGTTCGCCTGTAGGCCGAATATTCGGTAGAAAAGTTATTTTTGCTGAGTTGTTTGTTTTAGAATTTAAAAAAATATATATATTTACTTGGTTTAATTCACCAGAAGAAGCCATGAAATATGAAACTTTTTTAATTAATAAAATTTCAAAATATTCGACCAACCGAATATTTGGTATTTGGCCGAATAGTTACTACTCGCCTAGTCGAATATTCGGTATCCGGTTCGCCTGTAGGCCAAATATTCGGTATTCGGTCATAATCACTATTCGGTTCATCCTTAGTAGCTGATGTAATTTTATTACACCGTTTTAATTTTTGATAAGAAAAAATTCCCGGTTCTCTCTTATTTTTTGCTTTGAAAAACAGACAATACAACAGTAAAGATCTGGCGACATCCTGTTCCCCGAAAAACCGCGAAATATCCACCCCCCATAGCTTTCAGAGTCCAGCAAAACGAATTTTAACGAACAAGAAGTCTGGCCTTCTAATTTCATTTGCATTGGTCAAGGAGTGTACGCATTTACCCTCAAGGCCTTTTTCTCCAGATTCCTTTCTTGAATGAAGGGAAGATGCGAAGATATTCTCTACCCCTAGCTTCAGGGATACTGCATAGAAATAGGAAGAAGGTATATTTAATCTTCTAAAGGGATACTGTATCATAGACCCCTCCCCTTCTTACACCCATGGAGCAAAGAGAAAGGAAGTTTCTAATTAGAAAATGTTTAATAATTTTAAATACGTTTTGACATTGTTTTCTGTTTTGTAATAAATTTTGTAATATGTTTTTAAAAATTCTTAAAAAAAAAGAAAAAAAATCAGAACCGAAGGAGGCAGTTTTTGAACGAAAGTGAAATTACCGAATGTATATGAGTTTACCGAAGTGGGGGGGTGTCGCACCCCCCCACACCCCCCCTGTAGCTACGTCCCTGCTCTCACCCATTTCCTTACCATTCCATCACTCATAATGTTTTATCCGTAAACTTCACAGATCTCACGATGAATATCGATCGGTTTTACGCCTTTAGCACTAAGAAATCGTATAACAGCTCGTACTTCACAATCAGCGGGACTCACGATTGTCAGAGGCATCTTAAACACTCAGTAAACAACGTATACAATGAAGAATCAGACTGTAATGGCGTCAGTGCATAGACAAGAGATGTAGGTAACCAGCACGCATGCGCGGAACGCCGACCGTAGCGCTGCGGCGGTGGAATCGCAAAATGGTACTTACTTAAAAAACATGCCTCGTACTTCATATTATGTGATGATAGTCATGGCAATAAGCTGTGGCAGTTTTGTCCTGAACCTGACTTTATTTTGGTTAATCTTACATCATCTCACCTGAAGTCAGTCCCAGTGACTTGGGAGCAGGTAGAAGCAAAAGCTCTCTAATTTGTACGTGAGATTGATGGGAGGATCATATCATACTCTGACTTCTATTTCTCCCTGCACTCTGCTTTTCATCAGCTAGTTTTACTTTTTCCAGCAGAGGGCAGAAGTATCAACATGGGAGGTTTATTCTTTCATGATTGGTGCATTATCTTTTTTATAACTGCTTTTTTATGGAGACAAGAGTCTGGACTTATATGATTACACAACTAAGAGCTAATTCTAATTTTAATGTTAAATATTATTCATGAGGTAATCATAGTATGAGCTGCCAACCAGACAAAAGTTAATTACGATTTATCTATTATAATGTAATAATCAATATTTTATTTTGACACTTATTTAACTTGGTACTTTAAACATACTCACTTTGACTTATTGTTCTGAAATTAATCCTTTGTTGTTTACAATTTGATTACTTCTTGATTCAAGAGATATTTATTACTTTTATAAGGATTTTAAGATAATTTAATATGTTTTATGATGACTGCCTTATTTCAACAAATGGCAATTTCTTTTCTAAATCTGTTTCATAAATACCCATTAGTGTCAAAGATGTTTATGATGAATAAACTGTTTTTAATTATTTGATTTAAGAGTCTATAAAAAATAAGACGGGCTTCCTGATTTAAAAATTAATTTAAATTTTGAATTTTAAAAAGGGGTTTATTTTTATCCTTTCATATATATATATATATATATATATATAAGATTACTAAATACATTTAGACACCATTTTTATAAATTTAAAAATACATAAGATACCATTAATAATAAGAAAAAATAGTTCAAAAAGAATTCTTGACATTCAGAATGAAAATATACCTAAATATATCAAAATAGACTTGCATTCATAATTACATGTGCATAATAATTTGAATGCTAATATAAAACCATTATAAGCCAATACAAATCATCAACAACTAATGTGAATATATAAATAATAAAGGAATAATTTATAATGGTTTTATACATACATATACACTGTATTTTATAATAAAAATACTGTTATGAGTTGTTATACTCTATCTTGTTCACGACAGATGGCGCCTCTGCAGTGTGCTTGTGTGATCGGCAGATCGGCATTCAATTGGCAGTCTTGCACTAGCCGTCATGTAGTGAGGTTGTCCGATACTAATATACATATGTTAATATTTCTAGCTGCCTACTGGCATGAGTTTATACATCACCTCTAACCTACTATATAACTGGCAACAAAGATGCGGTATGGTGATGGTAGAAGAAGTTTTTTTTTTTGGTGAATTTAACCAGCCGATCTTAGCCGCACTGCACTAAGCCTAACACACGGTTGCAGAGTTACCAGTTGCCAGTAGCACACGCCGAACAAAGCCTAAAGTGCGAGCGCGTGCTCCTTGCCTGTAAGCTTTAAAAAAATAGTTTAAGATGGGGTCTTTTAGGCAGATTAAAGAGTTTGATCCCACTCTGAATCATGGACATTGTATACAGAACTCCTTAACCAATTTTTCATCGCAAATGAGATTGAACAAGCAGAGCGCAAGAGAGCAATTTTCCTGACAATCATCGGCCCAACTACGTATGCTTTAATCTGAAATCTCCTGTCACCAGCAGCGCCGACTACAAAGACACTTGAAGAAATAATGTGCTACATTCGCACTTTGACCTGACACCTTCCGTTATTGTCGAAAGATACAAGTTTAATAGCAGAGTTCGACGCACCGGCGAATCAATTGCAAATTTCATTGCAGAAGTACGTAGCTTGGCAAAGCATTGCAATTACGGCACATCGCTAGATGAAATGTTGCGTGATCGGATCGTGTGCGGAATTCAAGACAATGGAATGCAGTGAAAATTACTTGTGGAAGCTAACCCTAACGAAGGCAACGGAGATCGCGGTGACGATGGAGACTGTGGCAAGGGACGCAATCAATCTTCGGATGACATCCGGTTCTGAAGTAAACAGAATTCAAATGAGGAAAAGTAATAATGCACTGAAAAGTCCAAATCCTTGTGTGACAAGCCAAAACGCTGAAAAATGCAATCGATGTGGAGGTAGTCATGTGGCTATCGAATGCCGTTTTAGAAATACAACTTGCCACACTTGAAAAAAAATCGGCCACATCGCTGAAGTGTGCCGGTCTAAGAAGAAAAATCCGGGAGCTCGGGTGCATAATTTGCAAGTAGAGAAAGCAGAAAATGAAGTGCCACCAGTCTACACACTATTCAACATATCAGAGATGGAAGAAACCTTGCAACCTGCTAAAGTTGAATGCATACTCCAAGGCAAGCCATTCATTTTCGAAGTGGATTCAGGAGCCCCATTTTCTTTAACACCATTAAATATATTTAATAGTGTAAAACAACATTTTCCTCATTTGGAGTCAACTGCAATTAAGTTAAATTCTTACAAGAGCATCCTATTGAAGTGATTGGAATGGCACAAGTTAATGTGTCCTATAAATCAAAGTCTTGCGCATAACCTTTGATGATTGTTGGGCAAGGAAATATTAATTTAGCAGGTCATAACTAGATTTACCCATCACAACTGATGAATGTTTTTAAAAACCCAATCCAATCTTATGCCACAAACAATGTGCCAACTCCAGAATTGATGTTACATAACTTTTTAGAAAGATTTAAAGATTTATTTTCACCAGAATTGGGTATTGTAAAAGATGTCAAAGTGCATTTAATAAAGAAAGACTCTGCAACACCTAAATTTTTCAAAGCACGTCCAATCCTTTATGCTCTTTTAGACAAAGTTGATCATGAAATAGTTTGCCTCGTTAAGGAAGGCATTCTTGAGCCGATGAAGACCGCAGAGTCTGCAGCACCAATCGTGACTGTGTTGAAGCATGACGGATGCATCATAATTTGCGGAGAGTTTAAATTGACAACCAACAAGGTGACTCAATTGGAGCAATATCCACTGCCGAACATCGAAGACTTGTTTGCCCAGCTTTCAGGAGGAGTTGTTTTCTCCAAGCCGGACCTTCGTGATGCTTACTGCCAGTTGCAGCTAGATGAAGAGTCTAAAGATCTAGTCATAATTAATACCCATAAAGGACTCTTCCGGTACACTAGAGTACCCTTCGGAGTAGCCTCAGCTCCAGCTATATTCCAGACAGAAATCGACAAAATTCTACATGGTCTGAAGGCTGCTTGCTATCTTGATGATGTTTTGGTTTTCAGGAAAGATGAAGCTGAACATCTACAGAACTTGACGACTGTTCTAACACGTTTACAGGAAGCTGGAATGACCCAACCTGACCTCAACTCTCATAAATGTAAATTTTTGAAGTCTTCGGTTGAATACCTTGGTAATCGGATTGACAAAGAAGGACTTCATCCTCTGGAGTCTAAAGTGGATGCTGTATTCAAAGCACCTGATCCAAAGAATATTGACAAGCTGCGTTCTTTTATTGGACTGATTACTTATTATGGTAAGTTTTTACCAAACATGGCCACCCTGCTAGCTCCATTATATGAGTTATTGAAAGCCAAAACTAAATGGAGATGGGAGACACAGCAGAGGGAAGCGTTTTCGAAAGTGAAAGAGGTTCTACAAAATTCGTCACTGCTGGTACACTTTGATAATGGGAAAGAGGTTGTGTTGGCCTACAATGCCAGCCCTTATAGTCTTTGAGTCGTTCTATCCCACAAAACTGAAGATGGCGACTGCCCAATAGCTTTTGCTTCCCGTTCCTTAACTGAAGCTGAAAAAAGCTACAGCCATTTAGAAAAAGAAGCCTTATCCCTGTTCTTTGGTGTGACTAAATTTTGCAAGTAGTGAACCTTCTTTCTGCAGACAAGCCGGTGCCAGTGGTAGCAGCTGCGCAAATCCTGCGTTGGGCTATGACCCCTGCAGCCTATCCTTACACGATTAAGTACAGAAAAAGGAGTTTGCATGCTGATGCCGATGCTTGCAGTAGACTGCCCCTGAAGGCCGAGCATTATAGGCGCAGATTCCCAAAATTTTTAAGGAGCCAGTGGTTCCTAAACTCAAAAACTCCAGTCACCACATTGTAAAAAATTGCATAAAAACAATAACATTTATATGGGTAAAAACTCAGGAATTCAAAGTGAAGAATAATTTATTTAATGTATATACATTTACAACAAAACATAGACTAAATATATCAAATGTGTACACATTTAATTTATTCATAAAATTCTTTTAATTTGGGTATAAATTAAGTGCAAAGTTTTAAACTATAAGTTCAGAATATAAAGTTGGGCAGACACAGGTAAAAAAAAAATATGCATAAGCTAAGCAATCATGGTAGCTGAGAATATTAAGAAAACAATATTTCTTATTTTTCATTTTGTCATGAAAGAGAACATATAAAAAAAAATTGAGAATGAGTATTATTAATTTGCACTATAAAATTCAAAATACAATTCAAATACTTGTTTTGAAGAACATCACTCAAGAGAAATTATCTTAAGAAAATCTTATCACATACCATTACAGGTGTGGTTGTTTTCCGAAAATTTAAAGCATTCGGTTCCGAAAATTCAGACACAAAAATATATATCGTGAATTTCGACAAATGGTCGCCGAAAAAATCAATTTCATCAATCATTCTCAGAAAAAAAAAATCGCCAATTTTGCAAAAGGATTGAGAAAAAAATGCAAATTTCGTCAAAGGATCAAAAAAACCCCTGGAAACTCAGTCAAAGAATTGCGAAAAACCGGAATTTCATCAGAAAATTGTGGAGAGATTGCAAATTTCATGAATGAATCCTGAAAAAACACCCACAAATTTTGTCAAATGATCACGAAAAAACAAAACAAAAAATCCACTGATTTTCTCATACAACCGCAGAAAAAACGCTAATTTTGTCAAAGGATCGCAAAAACAAAGCAAAATTTATCAAAAGATTGCAGAAAAAACGCGAATTTTGTCAAAGAATCGTAAAAAATCTCCCACAAATTTCGTCAAATGATCGCAAAAAATGGGTGATATTCCCGTTTTTTCTCCGACCGGTTGATGAAATTAAATTCTTTCGATTGTTGATATTTGCTTTTCTTTCAGGACGGAATGATGGAATTTGCCTGTTTTTTTTTTCCTTTGACCGATTGACAAAAATCATGATTTATTTAACGACAGATTGACCAAATTTGCGGTTTTATTTCGTGAACGATTGATGAAATTCATAGTTTTATTTGGCTAGTGATCGACAAAATTTGCTGGATTTTTCAATGACGGTTTTTACAAAGTTCAGGATTGATCGAGGAAATTACAGATTTCTTTTCATGACCGATTGACGAATTGATTTTGCAGAAATCTGCTAATTCGTAGAAGAATCGCATGCTGATATCTAGTGTCTGCCTGTAAGAACATACCTGAATAATACCAAAAGCTACAAATTAAATGAGTGGGGCCCAAACGTATTCTTTTCTCAGCTCAAATTTTTCCTGTCGCAAGCTAACTTGTGGTATACCACTGCTGTTGAATTAATTTGCGGCACACATCAAACGTTATTTTTTTCCCAATCCTGCGGATATCGCAGTTTTTTAGAAGAAAACAATGAATTTACGATTCTGCAGAAATGTGAAGACCATGTTTAATCATGTTTTTTTAATTATGGACAATAAGAAAAAAAAAAAAGAAGCATTAAATATCGAAGGGTTATGGAGGAGACATAATCCCGCGATTGATAAGAAAAAAAAATCTGAAAATCATTTGGCGAAAAAGGGGCAACTGTATAAGAAGTGTGGTGACTTAGATCCCGAAAGTTAGTCGACAAAGCAAAAACTTTAGTCGCCACGTGGTGACTGGCAACCATGAATCTGGATCTATACCGAGCACAGGGGCGTGCCTAGCGGGGGGGTGTTGGGGGTGTAACACCCCCCCACTTATTTGGAAGAGTTGGTAAAATTTAGAATAGTCGGAAAGTTAAGAACACACCCTGCAAAAAGCCCCCTCTCCCGTCGTCAGTATCATTTCAATTCTCTGTTCTACGTCTTTAAGGCTGTGTACGCACGCGTATTTTGCCTACTTCTCCAGTTTTCTTGGAAAAGCTTTTGTACTGGACCCATCTGCGGTTTATTCACAAAAGAATGAGGGGAATCAACAATGGGTCAGGAGATAAGGAGCTCTACTCTACTTGAAGGAAAGGTTCCTCTTTTGCCGGACATCATTCCCTTTCCTGCTAAAGTCGTTAAAAATCAAAGACACCGCGTTGCCACAAAAAACGAAGCCGACACTGCTAACAGTTAGAAGGATGGTGCAGTCGCAGCTTAAAGGGGAAAAGAAAGAACTTCTCACGGAAGATTGTGTATGATTCTGTGTGGGAGGGAGGGGTTGTCAGAGAGCGGAGGTGATAGATAGATAGAGAGAATCGCATTTCTGAGAATTTAAGACTTTCGTGAAAGGAAGCGGGAAGGGGGGGGGGGGTTGTTGCAGTCTCTATTGTAAGTTTTCCCACGTAGCATAATTGCTCCCTTCTGCTATGGACTGATTCTTAGAATTTGGTGACCTCTGGATTTGGCGCTAGTTATTTGATGTTGCTGCATTTAAAAGATGAAGTCACGGACACAGAAGAAGAGCGATTCGCAAAAGTTTGTTTCTGTCGCATGATGGCGGATAAATCAGTGAAAATTTTATGCACACACTGTGATCGCATACACACAGATTTCACAGAAAAAAATAGATTTATATCGCCATATAAGAAAATTTCATCCGAATGAAAACATCGACCTCCAGAAAGGAAAACGGATTCAATATACAATATGTAGATATTTCTGCATTTCTATTAGAGGCCTGCATAGTCATATTCAAACAGATCATACAGATGTAAAATTATCTTTTGAAAAGGCTCCTGTATAGCCCCTCTCCCCCCCCCAAAAAAAAAGACAGTTTTATTCTTCAAATTGTCATAGACATATGAATTTTGTAGACAGGTACATCTGGAATAGTAATCATGCTTAAAGTATGTGTTACTCTTTTTGTGAATGGGTGGGGGCGACCATCTTTAAACCTCGTTCGTTGAAAATTCCAAAATCAGAGCATTTAAGCATCATCACTCATCAGGTTGGTTCTAACTGTGTCCAAAATTTTCGAAGGAATGGCTAAGCTTATTTCTGAAATTATACAGTCAATTGGAATATCGCTTTCCCAAGCTCGTGCACAGTCTTACGACACCATGTCATCTATGTCCGGCCGCATTTTAGGCTTTCAATCAAAACTTTCAGAAATAGCTGGTAGATTATACATACCCTGCCTCGTGCATAAAGTGAATTTATGTGTTGAACATGCGTGCAAAGAAAGCAATATAATAAAATTGTTCTACGACAGTATTCAGTATCTATAACTTCTTTTCACTGAATACAAAGCGATTCGGCATACTGAGAGAGAATTCTTCAGAAGAGTCTTACCTTGAAATCTTTGTCGAAGACAAGATGGACTGTGCGAGTGGATTCAGTCAGAGCTATTTTATCGTCCTATGATGCCCTCATCCATACTCTGCAAATTATTTCTGAAGACATGAAGGTTGACAAGGATGCTCGAGCTAAGTCGGCAGGGTTAAGAAGCAAAATGATGTCATACGATTTCATTGTTTCTTTACTTGCAATGAAAACAATTATGTTTAAGACCAAGTTAGCAGCAGAGCAATTGCAACGTGAAGACCTGAACATTTTAGAGGGAACCGACATAATGCAGAAAACTTACGAAAGGATTGATGACGTGGCGGCAATAATGAACATCATTAAGGAATCTGACAACATCTGCGAGACACATGGAATAAATCAAGATTATGAGTTCAATTTGCGGCACAGGCGACGGAGGCCTCCATCAAAGATCGACTAAAATCCTGAAACTGCAGTTCTATTTACACGAGAGAATTATTTTAAAGCAGAAATTTTGAAGGTGGTAGATCGGCTTACAACTGCATTTGGAGACATTCATAAGTTGGTATTTGAGAAAGTTAAACCACTGGCCTGTCTTCTTCCATCTAGGATCAAGTATGGCTCTACTGAGGACATTTCTAAACTATGTCAATTGATGATCTCAAAGATGTAGATAATTTGGAATGTGAAATTGATATCATGTCCTCAGAAATAGCTAGTTCTGAATCGGATACAATTGGCGCAGCAGCGCAAAAACTTGTGGGGAAGGCTCATTTGTATCCTAAACTTTCTTTGGCCTACAATTTGGCCTTAATTATTCCAGTAACTGTAGAGAGTAATGAAAGAAGTTTCAGCAGGTTAAAGTTAATAAAAAATTACTTGCGTACCACCATGTTGGAAGAGCGACTGGACGAACTAATGCTATTACCCTGTGAAACAGACATAACTGACATGTTGGATTTAGACAGTGTAGCTGGGAAATGGACTATTCTGAAGGATAGGCGGGTGATAATTTAAAAATGTATAAGGATAATTTTTAGTCTCTTATACTAATATATATCTTATTTTTAGCAAGCAAGATTTGTCTTTTTTATGTATTTTAAATTTTATACGCTTACATTACACAACAGCATGCGGTTTTATTTATAGGAACATAAATTCCGAAATACTTCAACATTCTTAAATTGTTACTTTTGAGAACTGGCTAATGTACGGTACATCCGTACACATTTCCTTTTAAATCGTAAGCAGAATCCTAATTAATAACAGGATTCTCAACTCTACTTATATAGTAAAATAATTAAAAAAAGATTACACATACTGAATAACAGCATTTAATTTCGACTGTGGTTAAGGAGAATGCAGGTGAGCACTGAAGACTTTTAGTGATTTTTATAAATTCACAGTATTGTAGAACAGTTGACTCCGTAGCTGGGGGGGGGGGGGGGGGGGGGCTATCGCAAAGCCTTTCTCACCCCCGATCTTGCAGTTGGCAAAATTCAGTTCACACCCCCCCACTAAAACTGCCTTCGGCACGCCCCTGACCGAGCATGCTGATCTATCAGTTCCAACAGAGTCGGTGTTATTATTAACACAACTTGATGACACTCCAGTGACAAGGCATCTGATTGCTACCGAAATCGACAAATGTCCTGACCTAAGCAAGCTGAAATCTTATACCTTGAAAGGTTTTCTCAAGAAAATACAGCAAAATTTGCATACCTTCCTCAGAGTAAAAGATGAATTATCTTTTGAAGAAGACATCATTTTGAGAGGCACACGAGTATTTATCCCTCCAAAATTTAGAAAATTCATCCTAGATGAGTTCCATTCAACTCACCAAGGTATAACAGCCATAAAGGCACATGCTCATTCCTATGTTTGGTGGCCAGAGTTAGATACCGATTTGGAAGCTAAAGTGAAGGGCCGTGTCGCATGTTAACAAAATGCTTCAGCACCTCCGACAAAGTATGTCCCTTGGCCTATGCCAGAGCAAGCATGGGAATGGATTCATATCGACCATGCAGGTCCAGTGGAAGGTCACATGCTTCTTATAATTGGTGGATGCCAAGACAAAATGGTTAGAAGTTGCACAAGTATCTAGCACATCTGCTAGTGTAACCATAATGATATTATGTAGCCTATTTTCTCATTTCGGCATCCCCAAAAGCGTGGTCAGCGACAATGGTCCTGGATTCAAAAGCGAAGAATTTGGAAATTTTTTATCTTGCAATGGCATTGTCGGGGTTAAAACGCCACCGTACCATCCACGTTCGAATGGTTTAGTGAAGCGAGTGGTCCAAACGGTGAAATCAGGCCTGAAGAAAATGGCTGTCTTGATTCCTCTTTAATTATCGAAATACGCCATCAGCAGCTACAGGTGTATCTCCAGCCATGGCTATGTTTGGTCGTCCTCTCTGAACACGGCTGGACTTGATTCGAGATCCTGTGAGCCAGACACATGAGAAGGAAGAGACGAGCACAGAAAAATTTACAGAGGGCACTCCAGTTTGGGTGCGTTCATTTGGCCGTGGGCCACCATGGGTTGCAGGCATTGTTTTACGTTCCGTGAGAAGAGTAATGTGTGAAGTCTTTTGGAAATTGGACAGGCCACTTTGACCAGATGAGGCTCAGACAAGAGAACCTGTCTAGTGATGTTCTTATTCCACTTGACTTACCAGCTCCTACAGCTTCACAAACATAATCTGCTGATCTGCAGATTGAAGTTCCAACTAGCACCTCCAAACCCCCTGTGCTCCCCTTAGTAAGTTCTCCAAATATACGGAACAAGTCGCCTGCAAACCTCCCAGTTCTATCGCCACAAGTGTTAATTTGTGATACAGTTACTCCATTACTAAGACGATCAGAACATGTCAAAGTCAAACCAGCACGTCTACAGCTATAGACTGTTTTGCTTTAGCTATAGTTATAAACTAACAAACTGTTCTTTAGTTTTAAACTGTTTTTGTGTTTTGAACTGTTTGCTGTGAACTATCTGTATTTAAAAGACTCTGACATTTTTATGTATTCTTTAAGAAAAGGGGGGGGGGGGGATGTTAAGAGTTGTTATACTCTTATCTTGTTCACGACAGATGGCACCTCTGCAGTGCGTTTGTGTGATCAGCAGTCTTGCACTAGCCGTCATGTAGTGAGGTTGTCTGATGCTAATAAACCTATGTTAATATTTCTAGCTGCCTGACGGCATGAGTTTATACATCACCTGTAACCTACTATATAACAAATAACACTGACAAAAGATGAAATTTTAAAGAGTACATACATACATACAGTGGTGTAGTGGAGGGTATACGGAGTTATACGCCGTATACCTTCTGGATTTTTTAAAGAAGCTTCATATACCTTCTGTTTCTCAAATAAATCTATAGCATATACTCTAGCCATGAACTTCATGCTTCTAGCATATACCCTCTGGGTTTTTTACGACTACAACACTGCATACATACATAGTTACTTAAAATCAATCAGCACAACAATGCAGTTAGAGCTACGTATACATAACTGACAATCTTGCATCCTCCCTGCCCCCTCCCAAATCAAATAATCATATTTTGGACTAAAAAAATGTAATTAGAAAAATATGTCTTGTTATCCTATGTGGTACATATTTTATTTATTAAGTAAAATTTCTGGATCAAAATGTTTGTTTGATTTGGGGGAAAGAGGAAAAAAAAAGAAGGTTGGCAGCTATGTTTATACTATAACTGCAACATTTCACAGAATATAGAATAGTAATTAAGTAAAGTAATAATAAAATGATTTCCAAAAATATAGTCAGTAGATTTCAACACACCCTACTATTATTAATGAAAATACTAATTTAATATTCCTTGACGATGGCCACGGGATTCCAAGCCGAAAGTACTAGGAAATTTAAATAAAATGTATATTTTAAACTTGTAACATCTATATTATTATTTTTGGTCGCCTTTTAAGTAAAACGGTGAGATTTTTAAAGTTCATATAGTGTATTTTGCGATTGAATCAAGTTGGAATATTGCTTTTCGTCTTATGATTTCATTTGTTTAGAATGTTTAAAAATAAGTTTGGTACAAATGTCACACGCGCACCAGAGTTTCTTTTGATGCCATAATGCTGACATTTTATCTGGCAAGGTAACACGGAAATTTTTACTTCATATGACAACCTGCTGTTTTATAAAAAAAGTATGTATGTTTTATAATAAAGTTTTAGGGTGTAAGTAAGTAAGATTAAATTGAAATGTTAAATAAAACTAAACGTGTGTGTTAAATAAGATGCTAACTCTGGTGCGTCTGCGACATCTGTTCCAAAAGTTTCAATAAAATGTTTTGATTTATGGTTTTATTTCATTCTCATTTTTTCTTCTATAGTATTTTCAATCAAATTAGTGAAAGGCATGTATTCTAAATGTATGCATTTTAAATGAAATGAGTGAAAGGCTTATATTTTAAATGAATGCTCTACGAATGCTGTATGAAAATAACCAGTGGCGCCAACTTATATAGGTCCATGGGGCCTGAGCCCACCCAATAATTTGTTCTTGCAGACCACCCAATTTTCATTCTCTTTCATTACTTATTTATTTCTCTCAAAAAAGAAAAATTCTTTTGTCGATGTTCTCAAAATCATTTTATTTAAAAATACAGTAAGGATAGCAGTAACAGATACACCGGAACCTAGTACCTCCCCCTCCCGCTGTTTCCCTTTTAAAAGACGTATAATTTTCTCTCAAAAAAGAAATTATCTCATGTTTTACCTCACATTATGCTAGTTTGGTAAATTCCTTAGCGAGTATATGTGTCAATGACTATTTATGTTAATGCTTTTTGAAATCCGTAAAGCATGTAGGTGACTGAAATGTGTTGTTCAAAGGCTGTATTTTAGAATCATGTGAACTGTTTAAAGCGTTCCTTTATAGTTATAATTTTAAACAGGCGCCTTTCTTTTTTTGGAGAACAAACTTTTCTGCATACAAAAGTATGCACTATATTCAACCCCCTTGAGCATGACTGGACAAAAATAATTCAAATAAAATACACTCAAAATAAGGTGGCAAGGAATCAGGGAACAAAACTGGGACATAATATGTAAAAAAATATCGTTCCAGGCAGTATGTTGGAAATGTCAGTATTCCTTTAATCTGATCCGTCATAATTCAATTTAAAAATTTCTGTCTCTATCATATAGATATAATAACATTTTACATAGATGTACTGTGCAGAAAAAATCTCTGTGAATATATTCAAAACTCATTGTTTTTTCACTTTATAGCCTAAATTAGCGAATAAACGCACACAAAAGAAATATTGTCGGGCTGTTCTCGTCTAATCTCTGACACATTCGCAATTGATTTTTCATCTTAAATGGACTAAATGGGCAGTTGTTATTATCCAGCGTTTTCCATTCTTGTGTTAAAGGATCATTCAAAAAATGCTGCCAAAGCGTTTAGTTTAGATGTAATAAGTTTTTAAAAAGAAAAACGCTCTTCGATTTCAAATTGCTTCAGAAGTCTTGCCTACAAAATTCATGCTTTTTACATTTTGTGAATGTGTCAGACAGTTCGTGTTGTTAAGTGAAGAAAATATTTCTTTTTAGGACAATTTTAAGTGGCCAGTTTGACTTATAAAGGTAAAGCGAATGCAAGCATTATGTATGAACTCAGTTCTTTAGTGAAACTTGCACAGAATTCCAGGATGCATCGGTTTTCAGCATAGAAATATTTGTTCTGAGATTTTAGTATCTTACTAATATAACAAAGTGTATAAATGTTTGCATCTTCTCTTCTCAGAAAAGACTAAAAGCATTTTTTTGCATTCCACTATGTATGGCTCAATCAAATTACTATTTTAAACGTGAATATGGACAGTGCTGAAAATTCGTTGTATGGGATGCTTGTCATGCATATAAATAGAATATGTGCAGTTGGGAGATCTTATTTAAATCTTGCCTTCCTAAATAAAGATGGGCAAGTTCATTTTATTTTGAAAATTCATAAGATCATAGCTCCGTATGCTTTGAACATAAAATATATATTTTTTTAATTTCCTTCTTGGGACTTTCTTCTAATGTCCCTTATTACTTTCTTCTATATTTACAAGAGGAAATTAATGGATTGATGAAAAAATTTGACCTCTGGTTTTCGATGGATTCGTGCATTTTAGAAGGTTCTGAACACGATTTGACTGCTTTTAGAAAATGTCTGTCTGCCAGTGACACAAATTTTGTGGACCCTCTATCTCAGAACTTATGCATGGAATTTAATCATATTCTGTTACACTTTCACATAAATAGATCCTTATTAGGCTTAGATGCCCACTGCCCAACAGGTGTCTCTTTTATGAACTTTGGATTGGGGATTTTCATTGCAGACATCTAAAAGAGGGTGGTTCCCAAAATTCAACGATTTGTTTGAAAAATAAGATGGCTATATCTCCTTTAAAAATGCACACAATTCGACAAACCTCTATACCTTTAGAATCCTCATGATGGGCATAGATTGTCATTTAATTTTCGCACTGCGATATTTTTGAAGCATTAACATGTATTAGATAGAAGAAAGTTTTGGAATTGGCACATCCACCTAGTTTCTCTAAATATAACTTGTACAAAAAGGAGGTCATATAAAAATGAAATTTCGTATTTTAGTATGTAAGCAGCTTTTTGTGAAACAAATTCCAAATCTGAAACTATCATACTCGATTTATATACTTCAAAGAATCAGTGGTTAAAGAGATATCCTCCGGTATAATTTAAGTAAATAATAGAATTAATACAAGAATTTCAGTGTATTTGCATTGAATGTCCATTTTATTATCTTTCAAATTATTTTTGTTTGAATTTGCAGTCATATTCGTACTATAATAGTAAACATTACAGTCCATAAAAATAAAACCTCATAAATCCTCATACGAAAATATAATTTAATAAAAGGTTGTGGTCTAAAATTTTTAAACTTGACTTATCATAACTTGAAATATCACATTTTCCCATACTTTCAAAGAAAACAAAATGCCGTGTAAGTTTACCCTAAAATATGGTTGAGCCCACCCAATGTTTTTCAGAAGTTGGTGCCGCTGAAAATAACATTTGGCGATTTATAACCAGTGACCGGGTAGCATAAAAGTATCAAATTGCAATTGGTACATGGTGTGCAAAATGAAAGAAAATTTGTCTCAGGCACAACAGCGTTGGCATGATTTTCTTTTTTCTGTATTAACTTAAATATGTGTACTTCCAATTTTATACCCATGCATGGCTGTCTTGTAATATTTTCTCTGTTTGCTTCACTAATTTTTTGAACAGTGCAATATCAATTAATGTATGGTAATTAATAATTCTAGCATTTAATTTGCTCATTTTCATTATTTGATAATAAAATTATTTGAAGATAAATAATAAAAAGATAAATAATTATTTGAATTTGTACCATTATTTAATTAAAACTAGCATCTCATTTCCAGTTTTTGTCAGAAGTTATTGTTAAATCTACGTTTGCAGCAATATCAATCAGACTAATCCCTTTAAAGGGAAGCCCTAGTAGTAGAATGCCTTTTAAAGAAAACAGCTACATACGGGCAATAAAAGTGGGATAAAAATTTGGAGAGCTCGCTATTATTTGTTTCTTGCTGATTCTTCTTCACCTAAGTGAATTCGTCCAGGTGAGTATTGTCAAGTTCTATACTGTAGGTTGCTATGGACAAAAACCTTTAATCTGAGCATATATCTTGTACCTATGTTCGGACTTCATGCTTAAAACTCCATGTTCTGCCACAGTTCATTCATTTACATGTTAAATGAATTCGGAAAATATTATTTCATATGGATCAATAATATTAAAATCTTTCAACTTTTTGTAAAAAGCTTAGTAAATGGGAAAGTAAGTCATATGAATATTCTTAATATTACATTTTTCTCAAAGATAATGTAAACTAAAAATCATTAAATTGATTTATTGAAACAAAACAAAACAATATTTGTTTAAGATTTCTGATAGCAGACAATATCCCATTATTAACATTTTTTCTTCCCCCCCCCCCCCCCCGGCAAAAATGGGGTAATTTAGTTGCCATCTTGATAGAAACTTCGTTAAAAGTTTAAGAAAAAATAAATAAAAATACACATATCAGAAATTAATTATAATTTTGAAATTTCGAGAGCTTAAATGACATTCTCAGATCCATGCTGATACCTGAAGTTAATTTCATCAGAATGACAGAATGTGTTCCATTTTCTAGGTGTAGTACTTGTAAAATATAAACAGAATGTCTGATAAAAAAATCCATAAATACAGTAAAACTGAAAAAGCGAAAAAGCGAAACTTGTTTACAACAAAATCCTGCCTTAAAAAAGAAAATTTTATGACTGTAAACATAAATAAAAAATAAAATAAAAATACAATGTTTAAAGTCTAGTCAATCTTAAAAGGAGCATGTAAAATACAATCCAATAAAAATACAATTGCTACATTATCTAAAAATTATTAAAATTTATATCTAATTTACTTCATTAAAAATAGCTTTAACAAGCAATAATAAATAATTATGAGTTACTTCATACAATGTATGAAAACTATAAACCATTTTAAAAAATGTTGGAAAAAACAAAAAATCATAAAAAGGAGAGACTAGCATTGTTCTCTGAACAAAACTATGAGCACACAAATTTACCTTCTTTTTGTAATCTTTGATAAAGAGAACCAGGTCCTCGACATATAGATGCATAATTCCAATGTGTTATAGCCTGTATGGCAGTACCTGTTCCTGTACCGATTTCACCTTCAAAAGCTGGTAAAAGTGGCATAACTACATATACACGGAAAGTCTCGCCATCCCTATAATAAGGGAAGAGGGAGAAGAAGTTAAAATAATAATAATAATAATAATTTTAAGTAAATACAGTATGAACAGATTCATTTTTAATTTTATTTATTACATTTGAAAAGGCTGATAAGAAATATAATCATGAGAAGTCCAATTTGCATGAAAATACAAATTATTTATAAGTATGAATATGTTTAGCAACAAGTAATATATAAATTTTGTTTTTAAAGTCAATTCCTACTTAGGTCAAAGAAAAATTTAATATAATCCCTTAAGCTAATATTAATTTTTGTTGCATTAAAATATCTCAATTTGTTGATTTTCTATATGCAAGTAGGTTTACAATGGAAGTCTATGGGAATTTGACGAAATATTAGAGATATCACCAAGTTGATGTCACTTTTGGCGACTCATTTGGTCACCAAACTTGGCGGTATTTGGCGACAGAACAGGATCCCCCCTTATAGATATGAAGATGCATTAAATGCTTCAATAAACCAATTGTGAGATGAAATCTCACAGTGTTTAAATTATGTTACTGTTTTATTTCTATTGGCCTTATACATCGATGTTCTTTAAGCTTAAATCCATATTTATTTTTGCGCGGGCGATTTCGCTTCACCGCACATCGGCAAGTTCGCTGACGTTCGGCTGCCCCTGGTATGGGATGCTTCTCCTTTGAACTTTGTACGATTGTGATGACGTCATCGGAGCAAGTCTCTCACGGCATATGCATTGAATGGGTGTTTGATCTTTCGGAGGTGTGTCCATTCGCTGTGCAGGGAGCAAATTAAAACAAAGCTTTTTAAATGTTTTCTTTTGGATTTGTTTATTAAGACATTAGCTAATATTTTAAATTCTCTAATAGATTTAAATCTTTTCTTTCAGTAACTTTTGAAGTCCCCGTATTCTTACTATAAATTAAAAATTCCGTTAATTTTAAATCAGAATCTGTTTTGTTGGAGAGCTGTCATGACTTAGTTTTGGTGTTAAAAAGATCGCGGGCTCCGGCTCCGGTCTGCCGACGCCGATGAATGTGGAATCCGGTGAAAAGCTTTTGCGTAAACGATGTCTGCGATTTTTAACAACTCCTGTTAAATTATTTCTTAATAATTTCTTGATTCATGCTGCACTTTTAAACTAACTAAATAACTTGATTTAATTTATGAACGGTGACCAACTGGAAGCCTTATCTTCTCTTCTCAAGATGAAAATAAAGGATTAATTTATATTGTTATCAAGTCTCCTCTTCATTTATTTTACAGACTACACGATCCAAGTAAGAAGTTTCATTTATTTCTATTTTTTTACAATTGCTGACCTCAAAGAACGAAGGGTCTTATTGCAACATTACACAACGCATTGTAACTAAAAAGAACTTCAAATTTAAAATTATACCTTTTAATTAACGGCCCATAAATATGGATTATAATATATTACAAAGTATTCCCATCACACCAATAGCTGCCATTTTGTCTCCCATGTAAAACTAAAATTAATTAATTAAAATTTAATTAATGAATTAATATTTGAAAAAACTGTATTAACATCAATTGTCACCTAGTACAAGTTTTAAAAAATTTATTTCAACTTGATAGGATGAATAATAAGTATTTTATTAACGATTGAAAATTTGAACAAGATATATATATAAATAAATAAATATAGGGAGAGTGTGAACTAATAATAGGAATTGAAAAAGAAAATTACTAAATTTTTAATAAATCAATGAAAAAGAGATGAATTTAAAAGTTACCTATGTGCTTTTATTATTCTATTGTATAATGCTTCTCCTATTTTATTGAAAACATCTTTATGCCCAGCTGCTTGAGTTATAAAAAACTGATTCTACAAATGAATCAAAAGAAATTAAAATAAAATTAACAAAAGGAAAATGGCACAAAAATAATAAAGACAAAAAATGTATGCATGTCTAATGCAAAATGCCCACACAAAAAAACATGCCCTTCCCATCACCCCCTCACTGACTCACTCACTAACTCACTCACTCACACTCACACACACAAATATGATTTAGATTGAGCAATAATAACTTACTTCATAAAATAGCTACTTAGGAAAGACATGAAGGATTTGAAATGAAATTTTCCAATCATCATTGATTATTTGATCACAATTGTTTTATCAAAATAAAGGACTACTAATTTCTTCCCACCCTCTTTAACCATTTCTGGCATGGTGGGTTAAATTCTGTCCAATTTAATTTATCTCCCCCTCCCCCACCAGATGCCACAACCACACCAAAGTTTTGAATTAAATTTTTGCCTTTTATAATGTAGGTGAAGAAAAGCTTTTATTTATTTATATTTTAAATTTCTTCGTAAATCTTGGTGTCATTTAATTATATTCATGTTTTAGTAACAGAATTACTACTTTGTGCCTTAAGTGTTAAATGCAATAAAAAATTGCGAAACACTATATATATAATAGCACTAAGTGTATAACGCTTCCTGATCCCACTTCGCTTTATCGTATTCCATTCAGCCATTTTTACTCAAAATTACTTTTTCAAATAAAACTTCATAAAAGTTACATTTTTAGAAAGATTATTCAAAATAAATTAACATTTGAGAGATGACTTACATTCAATTATGTATATATTCTGAGATAACTTCAGTTGAAATTAGTTTGGCAGCTCAATCTCTCCCTCCATAAGTAAACATTCGTTTGTATCGCATTCATTGTGAACTTTTGTGCTTTGTTGGCACCATCCATCGGTAGTTAAAATAAAAAAGAAGTTTCTTTTGAAATTTTTTGAACTCTGAAGACATGAAAATGAATAGTATTTCTTATAAAATATAATTAGACTATCAGGAATACTTAATGCCGAGTAGTATATATATATATATATATGCAAATAAAATTTTGCATTTTTTGTATTTTGTAGGGAAAATAAATTTGTAATTTAATAAAAGAATTTGAGAAAAAAAAATCTGTTAATGCAATTAATAGTTGCCATTTACTTAAGTGATAAAGGATCATTTTCAATGATCAAAATTTATTACAGGTCTCTTTATGCATGTTTAAAAAAAAAAAAAAAAAATCAGGATTTAATCCGAGTTGAACTTTTTAAAATTTAAGTTATATAATTATTATTTTGGCATCATCTATCAGCAATTAATTCGTGAAGGACTCATATTTTTATTTATATTTTTCTGATTTATAAGAAATTGAAGGTTATTGATTTTTTTTTAAGCAATGAACGAAGACGAAAGTTAATTGACAATATATTTTAAAATAGCATTATTAGTTCTAATTTGCATGTTTTTTGTGAAGTAGTTCTTCAAATTTTGTGAGTGAAGTTCTTTCTTGCAAATTAAGTTTCAATGATAAATAGGCTGTTTTAATAACTATTTTATTCCCCACCTGACCCTATTAGTCAGATAAGATAAAATGTATTACTTCATAATTCTTTTTATAATGCAATGCTATATCATTCTTTTGAAAGTGCAAACATGTCATTCTGACAGGCTATCTTCTAGTTCAAGTATAATTTACGTACTTGTGAATTTTTTACTCTAACGCCCGTATTCACCAAAACTGGTTTAAACCTCGGATCATTGAACTCCCGGTTCAGAGTTAACCCGGCATTAACTCTGGGTTAAAAAAATTCTTATTCACCAACCTCGGATTAGCCGACCCGAGTGTTAACCCAACGAATTTGTAACAAGCGTTCTGATTGGTCGAAAAGAGGGTACGTAGCGTCAGAAATGTAAACAAGAGTTATGTGTTATTGATTTTGTTTGTTGATCGTCGATATACAGACATATTGTTTAAAGTAAGTAATTATACATTTTTATTTGCTTTTTGATAATTTCATCACAAGTTGTGTAATGATTACGATGTCCTCAGTTTAGAGTTATTATAGATGTTTTCCCGATCTTTTTTATGTACTTATTATTATTTTCAAACATAGTTTCAGTTACCCAACATAAAATTCAAACACATTGTAGCATCGGTGTGTATTATTTCTGTTGAGATTCTCTATTTTAAAATTTTTCCAGGCTATAAATAATAAGCATTTACAAATTTATAAGTATTACTGTTATTTTTCTGTATATATATTTTTTTCAATAAGTAATTAAACTTTATTGAATATTTCTTTGGATAATTCACGTTAAAAGAAAAAAAAAATCTTAATATGTATAGTTTTCCCTAACATTGATGAATCAAATTCCTATAAAATTATGGAATAAAGAAATAGTGACTGACCATATGTATGCTCACCTATCTTAATTTAGGTAAACAATAACTTTGAATCAGTTTATTGATAGTTGAGTCAAAGAATTTCTTGAAAAAGTGTATTTTATTCAGATATGAAAATATTCTACTGGTTTTTAAAGAGGATTTTATTCTGCTAAATATTATGAAGCAATTTAGTCCCTTTTCAACAATCCCCCCACCCCAAAAGGGGGGGAGGAATAATAACAAAAACAATTCAGTTTTCTAGCGATAATTTTGTAAATTGATACAAGGTTCTGCTGTGTAATTTTTATTAGCTCCACCCCCACCAAAGTATGAGCTTGGTTACAATTAACCTGATTATTTTCAAGATTTGTGACAGCAATACAATTCACCTTCAAATATAATAAAAAAAAAAAAATAAATAAAGAGGTCACTTCATTTTGGCAGTTTTTAAGTGCGATTTTAAAACTATTTTTACAATGCAGAAGGAAAGTATTTTTGATTTATGCATTGATACCTTAACATTTTTTAAGTAATCAAAAATAGTCCTTTATGAAAATTTACTTTAGAGAAAAATGATATGTTATTATTTTGATGTTGATATTTTAAGTATATGTATAAACTTTTATAAAATATTGCATATTTTCTTTTTCAGAGGCAGTTTTTCAACTAGAGATTTTTATTCGTTGAATGGGTATTGCTTTCTGTGTATTTGTAGTTTTGAATCGTACACATAGGCAATATTCTTTCAAATACTGCTGATAATGAGTGTGGTTGATGTCGCGATTGGATGGTGTGCACAATGCCCTGACATTAGATATGACAACAGACCACGACAGATACTTGACTACTCCCTCTTATCTGTAAAGGTGTATCAACGATCAGTCATGATCTTGTTCGATGCCAATTACTGAGGTAATCGATAACATTATTTTTGTATGTTTTCTTTCAACTTGAATAAATTTCAATTGATTTATCCTATAGTATGATTGTGCAGTATTTTTATGCAAATATTTTTATTTCATATTCTTTCAAGCTTTTTAATGCTGTATCTTTCATGAGGTAGAATAAGTTTTGTTAAAATTCTAATTCGACAGGAACCTTTCACATGATTCATGAAAAATTGATATTGTGTTGCCAAATTTTATGCTCACCAACTATCATGTCATTGGCGAAGGAAGGGGGGGGAGGGGGGTACAGTTCTGCCCCTCCATGAATTTAAAAATTTTATTTATTAAACTTTTATCATCTCTGTTGATTTAAAAAATTGATTACAGTCAACTCTGTGAAATCCGCTAATGTATAATCCACAGACGTTCATTATCCACATTGTACATTGGAATGTAAACAATGTAATTATAATTAACAGTTAAACCCATAAAGTTAAATTTGGTATATTTTTTCATTTATCAGTTTTCCAATAAACAAATATTTAAATATAAATTGGATATAAATATTTAACTTTCCTTGTGTAACAAAATTTTATCTTGGAGTATGAACTAATGAGTGTTCATAGACTACAAAAAAGAAAAAAAAAAATATTGACAACAAACCAAAACAAACTACCATTGTGTTGTGTGAATTTTTAAAATAATCAATAAAACTTGTACATAATTTAATTTTTATTTAAATTAATTATTAAATATATTAAACTAATGTTGCATTATGTTTTTCTTTTCTATTGTAATTGTAATTTTTGATCAGTTGTTTCTAATTTAATCAGACTTTAAAAAATAAAATGAAAACAAAAGGATGATCAACAATCCACAAAACCCTCGGTCCCTATGTGTGCGGATTTCACAGAGTTCACTGTATATTTATTCTTCCCAAAAGCCTTAAAATAATTAAACCTCAAGAGAGAAAAAAAAAAAGGGAGGGAACATTTTGCCCTGCAAGATCTCTTGTACAACATTCTTTTTATATGTTAATGTAGAATGATACCTCAACTAATAATTATTGTTTCCCAATTTTTTTATTTAATTAAGAAGTCTTGATTCAGCTTACAATTTTATTTTTTTTATACATGAACTAACATAATGCAGCATTTTGATTGGATGAGATTTCCTGTCTGTCTATAATCAAATGTTGAAATGTCTGACAAAATGTTCGGTTGATGGACATTTTGGCTAACAAATATGATTCCAGAATGAATTATTTTGTTAGATGAGGTATCATTGTAATTAAACATAATCACAAATGGAGTGTTTAAGGGGACAACTTCCCATAATAATAAAATAGTTACTTATTATTTTTAGTGTCCCCCCCCCCCCCAAAAAAAAGGAAAGATTAATATTCCCTCACTGTTAAACTGTTATATCGCTTTTTATGTTGATATATTTAAAAATTGTTGTATATGCAGTTATAACAAAAAATTCTTAGTTTAGCATTTTTCCATATCTTCCTAAATATAGGATATTTTTGCTGAAAATTCAAATTTGACAGCAAACTTTTTGATTTATGAAAAATTGCCAATGATCGACCATATTTTATGCTCAAGTATTATGGTCACTGGCAGGGGTGGGATCTTTTGTCCCTCCTTTGCTTTTAACCCTTTGAAGGGCAGTGATAACGCAGCATGACCATCTAATTTTAATTGCAAAACTGACAATCCGCACCAAGAATATTTTAATAAAATTTTGCTTTTACAATGAAAGTGTGTAAAGGCAGATTTGTATTTTCTGAGAAATTTGTTCATAAAATCTGGTGTCATTCAGTTATTTAATCATTTTATAAACAAAATTTTCCTGCCCCTCAAAGGGTTAAAATTTTGGAATTTTTGCTATCTTTGATGATTTAAAATATGAGTATAAAATTTTTTCTTCAAAAGACTTTAAATAATTAAAACACTAAAAGAAAAAGGAGCTAAATATATTCTCGGGTAGGGTGCAAAATTCTCCTGAATCTCTTGTGCAATATTACTTTTTTTCTTTCTTTATTATGTTCATGTACAGTAATACCTTGGCTAGTGATCATTGTTTTCTCTGTTTTTCGGACTTGGCTAAGAAACACTGATTTGTCTTACTTTTTTCTTCTTTTTATACACAAATTAACATAATGCAGCAGCACTGCATTTTAATTGATTGGAAAAACAGTTTCGGTTAGTGAACAATTTGGTTAACACATGGAATTCCTGAATGAATTATTTTTGTTAGCCAAAGTATTACTGTATTTTAAAATTTACCTTAAACGGACTGTTCAGGGGGGAGGGGGGGGGGGCAGCCTCTCCTGATAATTTTTTTTTTTTTTTTTTTTGTTCCTACTTATTTTAAGTACCCCAATAATAATAATAATATAAATAGTAAGATTAATATTCCTTCATTGTTAACCTTCTGTAGTGGTTATTATGTTGATATATTGAAAGATTGCCCTGCACGGGATTATCTATGCTAATAAAAGAAAGTTTCAATCTGTGTGTCTGCGATGGCTAGCAGAATCTATGGCACATACAAGGCTGAAAATTTTTGTGGAGATAGTTTAAGGCCTTTCCTAATGCACCTGAGACTAAGAATTTTTTATTTCTAATAATTAGGTGGGATATTAATTAAAAACTCACAGGCTGCAAAGAAAATTCTTTCTCAATTTTTTCAAAAAGAGGGGAAGGGTTTACCAGAGTTTGTAGTTCACTAGGTTGCCACCTTTCAAAGTACAAGAGGAATTTTCAAGGGACACTATATATTTTTTTATATTGCCTTTATCGATTTGAAATTAACACACCTATGTGTATTTTTTGACGAAAAATCCAAATGTCTAATTATCTTTGAAATTCAACCACAATTAACGAATATACATTAATTAACAATTTTAATTTTTCGAGCGTTCTTTATTTGGCAGCTGTTTGATAATCATTTGAGCAGCGCGAGTGCAGCAGATATAAAATCATACAAATGCAAAGTTTATTTTAAGAATATTATCATGGGCCTGGTTCAGCTAGTAACAATTTTTTAGTTTAGCCTATTTCATGTCTATATTCTCTATTTTCAGAAATACTTGTACATGAACAACCAGCATTTCTCTGAACTTTCAGCTTGGCGATTAATTGAGAAATGATATTTTGGTCCAGTTTTACAAAATAATCACTGAAATCACACAAAGCCTGCAAAAAACAGGCACTTCAAGTTTCAAGTGTAGCCCTATTTATAATTTTTTTTTTCTACTTGTATCCATGTCACGTGTGTAGAGGAAAAAAGGATAAATTGGTTGTAAATGAATTAAATTTTGATCATTAGAATGACTTTACCTAAGCAGGAAGGCATGTAAAATTGTAGATTTTTTTTCTTTATTTATTTACACTGGTAATTTATAATAAAGAATATATTTTCTGATATCAGTACTACACATTTTATTATACAGACAAATCCAATTACAATGAATGTGGCCACAAAAATGTATTGTGTTCGTTGTATGTAATCAGGACTGACTCTATGGTGTTGTATGACATCATAGGCATTTTTATTCAATAGCATCCCTTTGTAGTTTTTACACATGAAAAGAAAGAGAGTATTTTACAACTACCGTTACGAGCTGCTTCATACATACAAATGTGCCTCTAGACTGTGCCAAAGCCTAGAGGCCCTGGCTGTAATGAAATTTTGTTAGAATAGATTTAAATTTCAGGTCGACAAGCTTCGAAGATACATAGAATTCTAAAATATTATACAAATTGTGTTTAACCCTTTCCGGCGCGGTGTCCTTAAAAAAGGACACCTAATTTTAATTCCAAAACTGACAAACGGCACCAAGAATATTTAACTAAAATTTTCCTATTATAATGTACATGAAAATAAGCAAGTTCGTATTTTCGAATAAATTCTTTTATAAATTGTAGTGTCAGTCCATTATTTCATCAGCTTATAAACAGAATTACTCTGTGCCACTAAGGGTTAAGTGTAATTAGGCATTTTCACTTCTTAAAATATTTTTTAAATAATACTCTAAAATTGCAAAAAGAAAATTACCAAAAGAAGCGTACTGTGAAATTGAAAGTAGCTTAAAAAAAGATAAGATGTAAAGAGTAAAGATTATTCTGTATGTTCAAATAAAAAAATTAAGGGCTGCTGATTGGGGACCTCTTTGAAACACTTGTTATGTGTTACATTTATGTATAACACGATGAAAAACTATAAAATACAATTTTTATATAAAATTAACACATTATTGTGCTACATATATCTAAAGTTTAAAAAATAATAATAAATTTTGTTTTTCTTTCAAACTCTTGCATATTATGTATTACTGTTCGTTTAACGAACATTAATTCCTATCAGCATGACACCTATGTACCCATGTATGAAAATTCTCCAAGTGTCTGCAACAGATAATTTAGGGGCAGAAAGTAATCTGCAGGTAAAATATTTTACAATTGAAGCGTTAATTAAACAATCACTTACCTGTAACGTCTTTATGCATTTTATTCATTTTTATTAATAAAAATCTTAAGTTTTTGTATTAAGTAATAAAGAGCTAAACATAGTGTAAAGCAAAATAAAAGTTCTATGGAAAAAGAATCTGCAAAAGATTAAAGAAAATCTGCGATGGCCGTCTCCCGTTTTGAACTTTCTGCTACTGGGCCTATGTATAAACTTAATAGACCACAAAAGGTTAAGTATGGCATTATAAAACAAAACATTAGCTAATCTTTTGAAAATAAATTAAGTAATCAGAAGACTGTATAATATCCTACATAAATCTTAAAAGTAATGAAAGATGAATTATTCATATTTAAAAAAAATTGTTTGACATTTTTTTTATTGAAGTTTTTACACTCAAAAAGTAAGATTTTTTTTGCAGAATGACCAACAAAGGAAAATCAAATATTTCTACACTCAACAATGCAAAATTTTTCTGACTTATTTTTACAATGTATAAGCATACAATTGGTAGGCACAATGATTTCAGTGATTGGAAAATTAATATAGTTTTTCATTTTTCAATAAATAGATTACTGCTTGATTTATAAGGCATTGTCTTATGATGACTTTTGCCTTTATCGAAAAACAGAAAATGCTATTCAGTTACACACTTTCTGAATAAGAGAACCAGGCATGTAGTGGAGAGTATATGGCATATATCTATACTAATATTATAAAGAAGTAAAGTTTGTTTGCTTGTTAGAGGTAATCTCTGTAGCTACCGAACCGATTTCAAAAGTAATGGTATCAAAATGATGATGTTAGTCCAACTTAGAACAAAGGCTATATTTTATGTCGGTCCACTACCCCAAAGGAGGTGCAGGAGCAAAAACCGTTCTAAAAATGCAATTTTTGCGTTACTGAAGGGTCTAGAAATATGAAATTTGGAATATTAGTTACTTATAAGATATAAATGATGTCTAAGAGCAGTTCTTAAACAATTCGAAATTTAAAAGGGGTGAAAATGCACAAAAAGCGTTCTAAAAACCATTCTAAATGGTAGTTTCTACACAATCTCAGGAAATACCAAACCGATTTAAAAAATATTGGTGTCAAAATGATGATGACAACCCTTGCTCCAAGATAGGCTATGTTTTATGTCGGTGCCACTACCCCAAAGAGGGTGCAGGAGCAAAAAACATTCTAAAAATGTGATTTATGTGTTACTGAAAGGCCTAAAAATATGAAATTTGAAATATTAGCTACTTATTATATATAAAGGATTTCTAAGAACAGTTCTTAAACAATTCGAAATTTGAAAGGGGTGAAAAATGCACGAAAAGGCTAAAAAACGTTCTAAATGGTAGTTTCTACACAATTTCAAGAAATACCAAACCGATCTAAAAAATAATGGTGTCAAAATGATGGTGATAACCCTTGCTCCAACAAAGGCTATGTTTTATGTCGGTGCCACAACCCGAAAGGGGGTGCAGAAACAAAAAAAATGTTTGAAAAATGCGATTTTTGCGTAACTGAAGGGCCTAGAAATATGAAATTTGAAATATTAGCTACTTATTAGATATAAAGATTTTTTAAGAACAGTTCTTAAACAATTCGAAATTTGAAAGGAGTGAAAATGCGCGAAAAGCATTCTAAAAAACGTCTAAATGGTGGTTTCTACACAATCTCAGGAAATACCAAACCAATCTAAAAAATAATGGCAACAAAATGATGGTGACAACCCTTGCTCCAACATACGCTAGGTTTTATGTCGGTGCCACTACCCAAAACGGGGTGCAGGAGCAAAAAACGTTCTAAAAATGAGATTTTTGTGTTACTGAAAGGCCTAGAAATATGAAATTTGAAATATTAGCTACTTATTATATTTAAAGGATTTCTAAGAACAGTTCTTAAACAATTCGAAATTTGAAAGGGGTGAAAATGCGCAAAAAGGCTAAAAAATGCTAAAAAATGTTCTAAATGGTAGTTTCTACACAATTTCAGGAAATATTAAACCAATCTAAAAATTAATGGCGTCAAAATGATGGTGACAACCCTTGCTCCAACATAGGCTATGTTTTATGTCGGTGCCACTACCCCAAAGGGTCTGCAGGAGAAAAACGTTCTAAATTGCGGTTTTTGCGTTACGGAAGGGCCTAGAATCGTGAAATTTGGAATGGTAGTTAGTTATAAGATATCAATGATCTCTAAGGACATTTCCTAAAAAAAAAAAAATCAAAATTTAAAAAGGGGGTCAAAATGCGCAAAAAGCATTGTAAAAAATGTTCTAAATTGCGATTTCTATGCAATCTCAGGAAGTACTGAACCGATTTCAAATATAATGGTGTACAAATGAAGGTGACAGATCTTGCTCCATGATAGGCTATATTTTATATCTGTTTCCACTACCCCAGAGGAGATGCAGGAGCAAAATGTGCGAAAAGCGTTCTAAATGCCAATTTGTCAGCAATATCTCAGGAAGAATCAAACTGATTTCAAACGTAATGGTAGGAAATTGATGCTGACAGCCTCTGATCTAACATAGACGCTATTTTATGTCGGTATCACTATCACCTAGACGTTGCAGGAACAAAAAAGCGTTCTAAATTTTTATTTTTATGATCGGTAGGGGCTAGCAACTTAAAATTAGGCAAGGCACATATTTATTAGATATAAATGATCTTTAAGAACAGTTTCGAAAAAATTGGAAATTTAAAAAGGGGTAAAAAAGCGCGAAAGCGTTCTGAAAACGTTGTAAATTGCGATTTCTACTCAATCTCAGGAAATACCAAAGCTATTTCAAAAATAATGGTTGCAAATCAATGGTGACAGTCCCTGCTATAACATAGGTTATATTTTATTTGTTGTCACTACCATCTGAGGGTTGCAAAAGCAAAACATGTTCTAATTTGCGTTTTTTGCACAACTGAGGGGTCTAACACATTGAAGTATGGCATGGTATTTACTTACAAGATGCAACTGATTTCTAAGAACAGTCGAAAGAAAATTCCAAATTTAAAAAATGAAGTGAGCGAAAAGCGTTATAAATTACAAATTTTAAGCAAACTTATAAAATACCAAACCAATTAAAAAAATAATGATGACAAATTGTTGGTGATAGAACCTGCTCAAAAATAAGCTATATTTTATGTCTGTGCCACTACCACCAGAGGGTTGCAGGAGCTAAAAAATTTCTAAATTGTGATTTCTGTGATACTGAAAAGGCTAGAAACTTTAAATATTTCATGGTAGTTACTTATAAAATATAAATGCCTTCGAAGGACTGTCGAAAATAAATTTGAATTAAGAAGGGGTGAAGGGAAGGGGAGGTGCGAAAAGCGTTCCAAAAATTTGACATGATAGTTAATTTTAAGTTGTAAGAAGATGATTTCTAAAAAATTCAAAACTTCAAATGAATACTGAAATGAGCGTATTAATTGAGCATAAAAGTTTCAAAATATTTTCTAAATTATCATTTTTTTTTAGTTTTATTTCGTTTTATTAATTTAAGTCCCATTTCTGCCTAATGCAGTGTAATAATGATGTTTAGTCAAACTGTGTTTTAAATAGTAATTTTTGAATTATTCCTAAAAGTAATAAGTACCTTTTAATAAAATAAAATATTACCTTTTAATAAAATAAAACTTTAGCTAGTACTTCTTAATAAAAATTAGACACATAAATATCACTTGGCATATTTCAACTATTACACGAGCAAAGCTGAGGGGTTTGCTAGTATTCTATATTTTATTTTTTGAAGAAACTCTGTGCATCCTCTGTTTCTCATGTAAAGCTATAACATATATCCTTTGCCTATGGCATACGACCTCTGGTCTTTTTATGACAATATTGAAGAGCAACTTCCAAATGTCCTGCGTCTGTGATTAAAAGTGACTTTGTGAATGAGTCAGAAAATATCAATTGTGAATCAGAGTCAGTTTTACAGAGTAATTTTGTGAGGGAGGGGGATAATTTAGATTATTGGTTATTTATTTATTGTAATTACAAAATAATAAATACAGCAAAACATGTTAATATGATTAAAAATTTTAAACTTTATATGCTCTGTCAGGCAAAAAAAATTTGGATAAAGAAGGGATTAGTTGGGGGCGGTCACGACTTCTTCCCGATTGAAAAAAATTCTAATGAATAATTTATTTTTAAAATGTCGACATATATTAACAGTTCTGGAAAAAATTTAGAACTGTTGATATAAATCGACATTTAAAAAATAAATTATTCATTAGAAATTTTCTTCAATAAGAAAGAAGTCGTGACTGCACCCCCCCCCCCTCTCTAATCCCTCCTTTGTCCAAATTTTTTTGCCTGACAGAGCATATAAAGTTTAAAATCTTTAATTATATTAACACGTTTTGCTCTATTTATTACATTGTAATTACAATAACCAATAATTTAAATTATCCCCCCCCCCCCCCCCCCTCACTGAAATCTATGCTTTGACTTTTTGTCCCCAAACATATGTTTAAAATCACTAAAAAAAATTATGCATTATGTAATCAAGTTATTCCTGAGTATGGAGACCAAAAACATGCAATAATATTTTTATGATATTGAAATCTGTCGCAGAAGTCCTAGTAATTTTCAGTTAGACGGGCGCCAGTATTATATATACATATATGTGTATATATACTGTATATGTATATTTACATATATGTATGTATATATATATAACACTGGCACCTGGCTAACCGAAAAGTAACGTTTTTTCCTTTTTAATACATTTATATCAAATGATGTTTAAGTTTTTATTTTTAGCAGCGCTGCAGCAATCCTGCTACATGGTGCAAAAAATTAAGTTAGTTTTTTTAAATTTATCACTAGTGCATTATTAGGAATAACTGATAAATTGTCTCATACTAAGGCATTGCACATATCATGCATGCTTTGGTAAACAGTGATCCTATTCAATATTTTTATTAGAATCTATTCCAAGAACAATTTTGTGTGTATCAATGCTCTAAAATTTATTTTAAATTAAAAGGACAACACTAAGCGAAATCCTATTGAAAGCAGCTGATATTGAAAGTACCCTTTTTTTTCAGGAACTGCTGAAGTTATTTCAGTAATTTATTTTATAGTTTTGGCTGTAGAAAAACTATAAATTGATTGTCTGGCAAGGAAAAAAATGCAATTTTGCAGACAAAATATTTTCTAGGTATTTTAAAAATTAACATTACTAAAAAAGAATTAATTAAAAAAAAATCTGATCAAAGCAAAGCTAATTATATTTAAAAGAAAAAGATTATAATTATTTTAGTAGTTTCCAAGGTACATTAATTCCAGTCATTCTTAATAAGGTTTCACAACAATTGTTGTTCTGTTAAATCTTAATAGTTTAAATTTGTTTTGATTCCTTTAATGTTAGAAATATTGAGGTTTAACAGTATTGAATTTCTAAATTATAAATAACTATAAAGTTTCTTCTAAAATCAAGAATGTTTTATTAACATTGTTATTGATGTAGTATGTGATCTCCACTGCTAGTCATTATAAATAATTTGTATGAGAAATTTAATAAGGGTGTATAAAATATATAACAGTAAGAAACTGGTAATTGAGAAGTTGAAATATACAAAATCATATGAAATTTGGAAATGCCACAATCATTATAACACTTGTATGAGCAATTCGCTACCCTGAAAACAAACATTTAAAAGTAACTGGATACAGCAAGCTTGATGAATCTCAAAAATACTTTGAACTCAATAATGTTGCAGTCATTATCACGGATGGGAGAAAACATCATTTTATTTGCCACTGGCGAGTGAATTTTTAGACAGTCTTCAAAAACTGCAAAGTATAGAGGTAACGCCAAAAACTTTTTTTCACTAGTTAGCTATATTTTGAAACTTTCCAAAGTACTGCAATGTAAACATGGTATACTAAGTTCTATTCGAAATTAAACTTTCCTCTCTTGTACATATTTTTTTATTTTAAAGGAAAAAAAATTATGAAAATGTATTGTAGTAATAGTAATCAACTATGTTTGCAGTTGCGTAAATTTTGTCATAACAATTTTCAACTGTATGTTGCATTTTTCTGGCTGGTAAGATTGTCTAGAAATTCCCCACCTCTGGTCATTATTATGCATGTATAAGCACTTCGATCCCATGAAAAGCAAACAAAATAGAAAAAGTCACTAGATGCAGCAATCTTGTTTGAGAATATAGTCATATGTTTTATTTCCTACTTCATAAATATATCTTGCAAATAATGAACAGAACATTACTAATATATTTTTAACTATGGATTGTCCCATGTATTATCAGTTACAATGCCAAACTATTGCAGATGTGAAATATTCCATCATTCTATTTTGAACTTTCCCTCTACACCCCCCCCCCCACCCCCCTACTCATCTCATTTTATGAAAAGTAAAGATTCCCGTATTGCGTATTGGATATCTCTGTATTGTAGTTTTGTAGTGATGAGGCCCAACGAGCATTCTATTTTATCCTCCTAGAACAACCACTTCAGATGCCAGCGCTGGGGAGATTCCTAACTATATAAACAATATGCTACTTTTTTTTTCAATAATTTTTTTTTTATCTACATCAAATAGACAGCAAAATTATGCAAAAATAATTAAATCTGAATTATTATGAGTGTTTAAAAAACATACATAGAATAAATACTTTTAAACATATTTCATTTGTTAAATAAGTTTTTGTTATTTTATTATTATACATACTTATATATTATTATAATGCACATCTAAAATCTATCCACTTTTACATTTATCGACATATTTATAGTTTGAGAAAATAATGGTCAAGAAAGTTGACTCACTAAACCAAATTTATTCAAACACAGTAAATAATTTTGAATTTGCCTATTTCAAAACCGAAATTTTTTTAAACACATCTAGACAACAATTCTGTTTGTTTAAAGTATATTATCTCATAAATTTGCTAACACAAACACAACATGTCCCAGATACTTTTGGCAAGATTTCAGTGTTAGAAAGATCTCACATAAGTTAAATAAAAATAATCATAATGCAATACGGACTAAAAAAAACCTTCATCACTGCAATAAATAAATAGCAATTAAAACAACTGACAGGGTACTTACTTGAAATAGTGCTTTTATTAGAAAAAAATTAACAAGTAGTAAAAAAAGACAAAATTGCATTTTTCAATAACATGTGAGCATTTATTGAGAATATTTACCTCCCACCCCTCCCGAATGAAGTTCGAATACCTAAAAAAAAAAAAAAAAGGTTTTATTCTCAGTAACTTTCGTCGATTCGTATATTTATTAAGAAAAACAAATCACAGTTTGATATTATTCGGCTCTGAAATATCTGCTGAATTGAAATAAATCAATGTAGATTGTGTATCCACAGAATATGCCTGGACAAATACTCAAAACTACTTATTCTTTTCCATTTTTAATCATTGCTGAAGGATGAGATGATAAAAATTTTAAGCAGCACCGTCATCCATCTTGTTTGTTTATAAGTAACTGCGCATGCGCTAATCCACGTTCACAGGCAATCCGAGAGTTAACTCTCCAATTTCGGAGGATTAAAAACATGGGGTTAAAACCAGTGTTAACTCGCGAATTTAGCTTGGTGAATACCGATTTTGAGATAACCCAGCATTTAACACTAAATCGGGAGTTAACCCGCGTTGGAGAATACTGGCGTTAGAGTTGGCATCAGTTACAACATTCACCACTTATTTTAATTTGTATCTTTAAATCCCAGCTATCTCAAAATTTTTCCTGAAGAAACAAACAGGACTTTTCGCTTTCCTACAAAACTTATCATCAATCTCTTCTACTCATACAAGCATGCCATGTTCCCACCTCTTACTCCTCCTTTCAATCATGAAAAAATAGCTCACTGTCTGTTCGGAGTTAAAATGCAGGATGTAAAACATGAAATGTTTTGTCTTTTAACCTTTTCGATGAAAAATGCAATTAGATTTATGAGAATGTCATATATATACAGGAGATTAAACTTATATGATATTCATCTGACTTTATATAATGATTAATATATCAGGGATCATTCTAGAGAGTTTGAGAAGGCCAACCTGCCCTCATGCCCTTTTTAGATAAAATTCCATCTTCCTTGCCCTTTTTCCTTAAACCAGGAAAAAGTTATCTGGTGAATAAAAGTTTTAGCGAGAGAAATTTCTAAAGATCATAGAAAAAGTGGGAAATGACTATGAATATAGTAAAGAAGCCAAAGACTATTTTACAATAAAAATCAAAAACATAAGTTTCCTTTTACTATTTTTAATACTTTTCATTAGGTGAAGTTATGTAAATTATAAATGTTATTACTAGAGATCGGCCGAAAATTTTTTTTCATTCTCGGCCCAAAATCTGAGTTTCGCCAAAATCGAAACTATCTGTATTCCAAAAATCTCATTGTTTCTTTTGAAAATTTTCAACATTACTCATCGATTTGAGCTGTTATCGTCTCAAATGAGACACTTTATTGCTTGCTGTAAGTTTCACTATTTATAATTATCAGTCATGACTGACTCAAGAGGCGAGTGTAAATTATAAAGCAAATAATGCCTATAGGACTAAACTTTGAAGATGTTTTTCACGTACTCATTAAAAGCTACAGACTTAAGAGATTAGAAAATGTTTAGTTTGAAAACACAGAAGTGTTTAGAATACTCTTTGAGAAAGATCTACTATAACAGATGATCATTTACAAAAATCATTATAAAAGATAAATCGAGATATGTACCCAAAACATTTTTTAATGAGATGAAATTCATATAATTAGAAAATCATTCGTGTCGTGGATGAATGAATTACATTTCGTTTTATATGAAAATAAAAAGTTTTAGTCAGAAGCACAGAGAGACAATTTGGGCCACACATATAATTAACTAATAATTATGTATATTTATGTATGTAATAATTATTTAAAAGTCTTTGGACATTTTCGTTTTCGGCTGAAAATAAGAAGATTACCGAAATTCGGTTTCAGTTTTGATCTTTAAAACCTGTTTTGGTCAATCCTTGGTTATTACATTCTTATAATTAAGGAAGACTTGTAATTACATTTTCTTTAAGCAGTTTTTAGACTCCCTTCCCCGACAGTATATTGGTGTATGCACTTGTTATAAAATGCCCTTTTTCTGAAATGATGTGCCTTTTTCAACAAAATTTCCCTTATTATGTAATGTGCACCCTGCCCTTTTTTATGTTCTAGAATGATCCCTGATTAAATAAACATTAAAATTAAGATTTCTAATATAAGAGGCATCTCAACTCATTTATAAAAGCTTAAAAATTCAGAATTTCCAGCAATATTAAATTATAAATTTGTTTTTTCTTAAATTTATCTTTTACGATTTTGTTAATTCACAATATGAGAATAATTTCTTTTAGGAATGTTTTAAAAAGATTATGGACTATTCTTCTGTAATCGGGTCACCCACCAACTGCAATATTTACTATATTGTTGGAAGTTTCGTTTATTTTTGAAGAGGACTAGAAGGTGAATCCGATTTCAGAAGATTAGACAGATTTTGTAATTAGCAATTACTAAATTTATGTTTTTTCATTTTGCAGCAAATGAGTAAAAGAAGATTTACTATTATATATTTTTCATCTCTAATTATTTTGCTGTCACCAAAAAAAGCAATACTTGCAATGTATGGAAAAAACTTAGTAATGGCAATGGTTGCAAATGGAACAATATTTGTCAATTTATCATTTGAGGCAAGATAAGTAAGAAAAAAATACCTGAAATTCTGATTAGATAAATTTTCGATCATTATAAAGCAAGTTCGTTTGACATACATCCCTAGCACCTAAACTTAGAATGAAATCAACGGTTGTTTTCATTATCTTAGTTACTTATGCAACAGACTGAAGAATAATATAATCTTGAATATAAAGGAAATAACAGGCTTTATTTATTTATGCATATTTTAAATGCTCATTATGAAAATTTAAAAGAAATCTTTGGTTCAAGTATTCACCAAAAAGGTTATTACTGAAAATTTTGCATAATTAATTATCTTTATCATTGTCAGTTCTATTTGAGGTATGGAGTTTGATTTATGAAAGATCTATAATTAAGTCAACAGCAATTTGACATTACTTAATGGAGTGTAGTTTTACAGGTAATTAATTTCATTTTGTAACTAGCTTTGGAACATCTGTAGCCATATCGTTACAAGTACTTCTAATGTTTGACAAAAACTTGGTATGGACCAGATTACAAACAATTAGAAAATTTTTTATTGGATGCAAACTAGGTTTATTTTTTTACTAGAATCAATTATCAACCAAATTTAAACATTTCAACCAAATTTAAATGAAAAATTAAATATAAAATATATAATTTATGTGTAACAACTCACCTCAATATATATATAATGTTTAGCATTTTTAATAACATCTTCGTAAGCTGAATGAATTGATCTCTCAACCTGTTTAATGCCAGCAGACCAAGTACTAACACTTCTCAACACCTACATAACAGAAAATAATATGTATTTTACACTTATAAAATAAACTTCAGATTAAAAAAAACTCCCTATTCGACAATTAAAGTATTGCAATTTCAAAATCTAATTTCAGCATATATGGTTATAACAAATTTAATGAATTCACGACTTACTTTAAAACATTATGAAAATAGAGTAGAATATTTTTATTTGACATTATTAGCAAAATAGGGATTATAAAGAAGCACACACAACGAGCTTAATTATATACATTTATTTGGAGTTAAATATTTATAAGTAATTAATAAAGTTAAGACAATCTTAAGCAGTAAGAGTGGATCTATTTATAATTTTAACTTTCAAAAATGTGATCGACAACTGTAAATTAAAATATAGCCCATCAAGATTTAACAACCTTCAATAAAACAGAGGGTTAACAACACCAAAGTAATTTGTAAAATAACAGACTCCTTATAAAATATTAACTTTAATGATAGGAGGAAAAAATATATTAATTTTAATCATTTGTTTTCATAGCAGGAAATATTCAGCTAAAATAAAACATGCTTTATTGGAAAACACCAGTAGTAACTTAACATGTTGAATGCCAAGTCTATTTTGTCTTTCTTTCCGTTTCGGCCACGAAATAAGACTCCCGTTACAGAATCTATAAGTGTCAGTCACCGATGACCGAGGCGGTCTAAACGGAAAGATCAGTGTCAACCAACTGTGACTGACATTGGTAAATTTATTCAACCATTTAACACATTAAATTTATTCAAATAAATTCAATGTGTTAAATAGTTGTCAAATGATTTTTTTTTTTTTTTTTTTTTTTTTTAAATAAGAATTAACTGAATATTTTAAAATAAAGTTCAACAAATTGTTTTGATGATAAATATTTTTTTTTTTTTCAGTATCTAATATTTAAATTTTACCATCTGTACAGTAGTTTGAACTCATTAAAACAAAACAAAAATAAATATAAAATAAAAATATTTATCAAAAAATAATGATAATAGAAAACAATAAAAGGCATATTCTTTTCTCTTTCTACCCAGGATTCAAAGAGAAATTATAAAAATAACAATTTACTTCCACCAAGAAAAAAATATCTTAAATCAAACCAACAAAGTTTCTCAACTAGTGCAGGTTATACATAAATTAATCACTGGATTTAAAAAAATTCTATTAAATACAGTTTTACAAAGTTTTCAGAAATAATTAATATTAACATATCCATTAGCTCAAAGATTTTTTTTTTTTTTTTTTTTTTTTTTGGGGGGGGGGGGGGGGCGTATTAACCCAAACCTGATCAGCAATAACCAAAACTTAACTTAAAACTGAAACAATTAGAGTCAATCAAACCTTCAATCACAGTAACAGAATTTTTTTATGTTAACCTTAACAAACCAAAATTTATTTTTGCCACAAAAAAAAAAAAAAAAACCAAGCCTACTATCATAAAAAGTAATATTAACTTATAAAATAAGCAAAGTATGCATTTAAAAAGAAAATATAAAAAGATACAACTGATCTAGAAATGTACAGTATATTTCAATCATTTTTAAATCTCAGTATTTCATTTTAAGCTGTTAGATTAATCTGCAAGGTCTAAAATAACCTACTGCCAAACAGTACTGTTTTTGCTACCGGACCCAAAATGAGAAAAATTAGCACCAACCTGACCTGAAACAAGCTGATGAGTGTGTTATTCAACCTGATGCAGGGTTCTAAAGTATACTGAACAATTTTTATGTTGAAAAAAAAAACTTCAATTACAAAGATGTCTATGAAATAAAAAAGAATGTGATATGAAAAGATAATCTGCTTGTCTCCTAGAATAGAGCACATAAAAACTTGTAAGGAACTTTAAAAATAAATTATATAAAAACTTTAATGTCTCTGGTGGAATATGGAAATCTACCTCTGCAAAAATTTAGCTATAACTTTAATACCACTGAATTGATTGGTAGAAAAAAAGGAATGACTTTAAACAGGATTTCATGCAAGTTGTCAGGGATAAAAATAGCAGGCATTTTAGAAGAAAATACACAAAGGTTTAAAAAAATGAAAAAAACATGTTTAAAAGAAAAAAAATACATATCTCTTATAATTAATAATATTTTATTAAAATGACAGATTTAAGAAAAACACTTAGCAATGTGAACTTGTATTCCATATTTTCAGGAAGCAAATCTGTTTAAAAATTTCAACTTTACCGACAAGAGCATATTCAAGAAATTCAGCAGTGGTTTTTATCATCAATTTCACACCGCAGTAAAACTGATATATTCAAAGTATTGCATTACTTTACAGATTTTTTTTCATTTTAAGATTTTAAAGTAGTAAGCATAACACAAACACCGATATTTATGATGAGGATAGAAAAGAGTTCAGCACAGCAAGTCATGTCATGGCATGATGACAAGTATTAAATTTCTTTAAGAAAGAAAGAAAATAAAAATAAGAGAATTTAGAAGAAAAATTAAAAAGAGGAAAAACACAGATACACAAAATATTTCCATTTCCAAGTTATTCCCTTTTCTCCTTCACAAGTTTAGTATGTCAAAGGTTTTTCTCCTTTTATTCTAAAATTCAAAAACGTGTAAGTAAAAAGGTTATCCTTACCTGGCAATTTGAACAAAATAGTGTTTTCAGGGAAGCAAATGGAAGTGGCTGAACTGAATTACAATTTTCGTAGGACTTCGGAAGTAGCCAAGGATGTCTGTCATAATATTTTGCTTTTTCAAACTGAGAGACATTTAAATGCATTACTGAAATTGAAAATAACTCACATTTTTACATTACTTTTACTAATCTAACTAAAATGGCAAGAGGAACAAGAATAAGTAAAATAAGTATACTCTTTACTTTATTTGTACTCGAAAACAAAGGACCACACACAACAAATTAAAATGTAACCCCGGTAAAATTCGGTGAAATTTTGATATACTGTAGCTTATGCGATGTTGATCAAATGTCTTGATGAACACAATCCTGAAAATGCCTCAGTTTGATGTTATCCTCACCCTCGAAAGATTGTAACTCATTACATAGCTGCCAAGTTTTCTTTTTTTTAAAGTCAAACATAGAAGGAACAATAAAAATTATTTCATGAGAAATGTTTCTTGCTTCCATGTAGTTCTTAATTAGCTTTTATTATTCAACTAGCTGACACTGACACACCTGGCATTACCTGGCTCAGAAAATAACCTTAAATGTACTTTAAATCAGAGATGAAAGATTTTACATTTTTAAGGAAAAATCTTTCCAAATGAAATTAAAATTGGGGTTTGACCACTGCCTTTGGCAACCTACACTGAGACTTCAGCTTATTTTGATTTTATATTTTTAAACAAAAATCTTTTCAAAAAACCTGAAGTTGGCCCCGCTGCCTTCAGCAGCATACACCCTCAAATTTGTATGATTTTATATTTTAAACTAAAATTTCTCCAAACGAACCTAGAGTTGGGGAACCCACTGCTTTCAGCAGCATACACTGGGAATGCTATGACTGTAATGGTCTGTTTTTGCAAACCTGGAATTTGTATGATTGTTTATTAAATGAAAATCTTTCCAAATGAAGAAAAGGATCCCAGTTACAGTGATTGCCAATTTAATTTTGATGTTTAGATACATTAAAATTTTTAATTATGACCAAAAGATCCTGAGTAAACCTAAACTGTGTACCAAACCCCCACCTCTTTTAAAATGTGAAATGCTTGAATTCTGAGTAATATTTTTTCTGAAATAGTAAATATTTTGCAAATCAAAAATAAAGACACAACAGATTTTTTTTTTAAACATTTCTGTCTGGAAAGCAGATGTGCCAGTTTTAAAGTTTTAAAATGTAGAAAAAGAAAAAAAAAAAAAAAAAAAAAAGAACAGAAAACTTGAAAAGGAATCCAAATACATAAAAGCCAACATTAAACCAAACTTCAGATTTTTTTTTTTTTTTTTTTTTGAAATAGTAAATATTAATATATATATATATTGAAACATTCGCCATTAGAAAAGGAAAGGTACTGCAAGAAGGTCAGTCTTTTTCTTTTTTGTATTTTCAGCTGGGAAGTGGATGCGGCAGTTTCAAAATGCAGAAAAAGGGAAAATTTGAAAACTGACGCAAATAGAGTTTCAGTAAAAATATTTTTTGAATTTTTTTAAACAAAAGATACAGTTGGTTAGTAAAGTACAACAATTTTTTTTTTTTTTTTTTTTTTTTATATAATTTTATAAGGAACTGGTGATTGCAATTTCAAAGTCCAGAAAAAAACTGACCACTTTACTTTCATGTGTATGAAACTGCGAGGAAAGTCTGTAAAGCAACAAGCACAATTGGCAGAACAGAGAAAGATCGCTATTTTGCAATGTTCATTATGGTTTTTAATTAATACCTCGGCTAATTATCAAAAAATGAAAAAATCTAAGGCCCAGGTGCATTCAGAGCTGTTTTCTACCCTTAACCAAATTTTCAGACCTCTACATATGGTAGATTTCTCTAGACAATGGCGACACACAGATAAACATTTTTCTTTTATATGGATAAAAGTTTTGGTGTGATTTGATTTGAAAAAAAATAAAAAAATAAAAAAAAAAGGAAGGTTAGAAGCTATGATATTATAATGGAAATATGATGTATTCTCAAATCAAATGAAGCCAGAAATTTTATTAATTAATAAAAGTGTATTAAAAACCAAATGTAAAGAGGAAATATTTTGTTAACCCATTTATGCCTAGCATCCCATTTTTGGGACACTTTGAATCTTGATAAATGTGTATAATTTTCCTGTTCTTATAACATGAAAATTGCATGAAATAATATCTATAAATGTTTTTATCTGTTACTGAGAGATGACAGCATAAGATGGATATTTATTTCCTTAAATGAAGGCTTTTTCGTAGTTTATAGATTTTTCATTTTTCAAGATGATGAAATATAAAAAATAAGTTTATTTGTGTTTTTTCTATCAAGGATCCAAATAAATAAGTCAATCTTAGCTTGTAGACTTCTTTGAAATACGTATTTTTTTAAATTGTGATATTGTATGTTCAAGCCTATTTTTTATGCATTTTTGTAACATGCAAAATATAGGGTGCTAGACATGAATGGGTACATATTAGAGTCCTGCATCGGGTTGGGTTACCCGCTTTTACTTGAACCTGACCCAACCCGTGGTTTGGGTCGGGTCGGCACTATATTTTCCCGTTGCGGATCGGGTCGGGTTGAATTAAAAAATTTCTTGTGCGGGTCAGGTTGGCTTTTATTGTTTCAGGTTGGCTTTTTTACTCTTGCGGGTCGGCTCCGGGCTGACCCGCTTTTCTAAAAGCAGGGACCTGGACCTGGAGCTGGAGTCCGGAGCCAGAGCGCTCCGGAGCTGTGTTTTTCCTGGAGCTGGAGCCGGAGCTGGAGCTCTAAATTTTCCCCAGCTCCAGGGCTCCTTTAGTTTTTAATATTCTTTTAAATCTTTTTTTTTTTTTCAGTCTTTTAAATTTCTAGGCTTAAAATATTTTAATTACATCATTATTCAGTATTTTAATTATATCATTTTTTAGGTTTTTATTATTATTATTATTATTAGGGAAAGAAAACTTCTCAAAAAATGGCAACACTACTTTACTTCTACTTTCTACTTGAACTAAGTGACAACACTATTTGAAAACAAATATGGCCGCCTGTTGTTTACATGTGTAGTCGTACAATTTTGGCTGTTTGAAAAGTGTAGAAGAAATTTAAGATTTTTGTGTTTAAAATTCTACCAAACTTTCTATTTTAAAAGCAAAAGCTAAAAGATGTCATATTTTCTGAACAAGCATTTCAAGTTTGATGAGAAGAAAAATGCATTTTGTCAGATCTTTAATGAAGATAGAAAGTATTTATGAGCAAAAAATTAAACGTGTAAATTAAAATCTGCAACTTAAAAGCGCGAAGTCGGAGCCGAGTTGGAGCCGGAGCTGGAGCCACGGTATTTTCTGTTGGAGCGGAGCTGGGGCTGGAGCATCAAAAATTGTTCGGCTCCGGGTCACTGTCTAAAAGAATGTGGAAAATATTTTTTTCCTGTTAAAGGCCTATATAAACCGTGGATCAAAGTTTCACAAAAACAAAATGTGTGCCTGTCGGTTTTGTCTTTAATAACAAACTGCATTATATTTTTACCGTATTTTAAAAAACAATACTCAGCAAAATGCTAAATGGTCCTTCCTGTCTAATGTATCAAGTGAATAATTTAATTGTGGTGATAAGCGATGCAGTATGTTAACGGGGAAATTTTCAAAATAATAACTGCTGATAAACTAAAGGTAGGTGACCAATTGTGTAAAACAAGGTGTATCGTTATAAGTGGGACTTTTGAAACCGCAACTCATTTTAAAGCACATTTAAAGATTAGATTTTTAGTTTTATACTATTTAGAGTCCTGCATCGGGACAGGTCAGAGATTTTACTTATAATTGAATATTAAAGAATATAGATTTGTTCATTCTTCTATGTAAAGCATAAAAATGGTATTAGAGAATTAGAGGTCTGCACGGGCACGGATTTCCAGGCCCACCCTGCCCCGTCCCGTATAAAACTTAAAAGATCGACCCTAGCCCAGCACGGCCCATTTATAATTTTATCGGCTTCGTCTAAATATTTATATCGGGCCGGTAGACCCACTTAACTGTAGTTATCTGCCCAGCCTGGCAGGGCCATTCAATTTTTTTCGCCAGCCCGGCCCATTTATTTTGTTTATCAGCCCGGCCTGTTAAAACTGTCCTAATAAAGCAGTATGGCCAGTTTGAAATTTTGCCGCCTCGCCACAGCCCGGTCCGGTACAGACCTCTATTAGAGATACAATTGTAGATTATTTTTTCATAATGGTATTAAAACATGATTTGCTTTCTTTACATTGCGGGTTGAAATATTGCGGGTTCGGGTCGGGTTGCGGGTTAAAATATTGCAGGCTCGGGTCGGATGCAGGTTGATATGCCTCGGGTTCGGGTCGCCTGAAATTAGTTTTGCGGGTTCGGGTCGGGTGGACTCTAGTACATATTTTTATTAGCCATTTAGGTGACAGTTCAAGTCTTTTTCAAGATGATTATGAAACAAATGGTTTTTAAGCCTCCAATACGATTATTCTTAGTTTATGATTACTAATACTTATAATGTTATTAGTCTCTGTAAAGAAATAAATACAATTTTTTAGTGGTTCATAAAAATACTAATTATCTATAATAATAAGGAAAGAAGTTTGTGTGTGAATGTGTGAGTGAGTGTGTCGACGGTATTCTGAAAAGACTGCAGCACGTAGAGCTACAAAATTTTGGGGAAAAGGTACGTCTATATATGAAGTTTGGTACCTCGAAGCCCGATTTTCGATTTTTTGATTAGATTTTTTTTTATTTAATTTTTTATGTGATTTTTAGCACTTTTTTAAGTTTCGGGGTGATTTTTCCACATTAGTGAAAAGAATACCGTTTCTTTCTTTTAACCCAATATAGTAAATTTTGTTCTCTTTTCAAAAAGTTTATTCGGAATTCGCACAGCGATTTTTGAATTTTTAGTGCATTTTTTATGCGATTTCTGAACAGCAGTTAAAGCGTCTTCATACCTATAAGGGTGTTACTGTAGGGGGGACACAGTTCTGTTGCCAAATACCGCAAAGTTTGTTGCCAACTTGGCGATATATCACCAAAAGTGATGCCAACTTGGCGATATCTCTAATATTTCTCCAAATTCCCATAGACTTCCATTGTAAACCAATAGTGATTACTTGCTTACAGAAAATCAACAAATTGAGATATTTTAATGCAACAAAAACTAATATTAACTTAAGGGGTTATATTAATTATATTTAAGGGAATCCGGGTAAATTAAATCTATAATAATAAGGGAAGAAGTTTGTGTGTGAGTGTGCCGATGATGCTCTGAAGAAACAGCTGCACGTAGAGCTACAAAATTTAAGGAAAAGGTCTGTCTATATATGAAGTTTTGCAACTCGAAGACCAATATTCGATTTTTTTGATTAGATATTTTTTAATTTAATTTTTTATGCGATTTTTAGCGCTTTTTTAAGTTTCGAGGTGATTTTTCCACATTAGTGAAAAGAATACGGTTTCTTTCTTTTAACCCAATATAGTAAATTTTGTTCTTTTTTCAAAAAAATTTATCCGTAATTCGTACAGCGATTTTTGAATTTTTAGTGAATTTTTTATGCGATTATTGAACAGCATTTAATGCATCTTCATACCTATAAGAGGGTTACCATAGGGGGGACACAGTTTTGTCGCCAACTTGACGATATATCACCAAATTTGGCAACCAAAATTAGTTGCCAAAAGTGACACCAACTTGGCGATATCTCTAATATTTCGTCAAATTCCCATAGACTTCCATTGTAAACCAATAGGGATTACTTGCTTACAGAAAATGAACAAATTGAGATATTTTATTGCAACAAAAACTAATATTAACTTAAGAGGTTATATTAATTATATTTAAGGGGATGCAAGTAAATTAAATTATGAATAAAAGTAACATGATACAATGCTTAGCATGCTTTCCTAAACATAAATTTTAAGAAAGCCCACAGGTCAAAGGAATTAGATTTGAAACTTTTATCCAATTGCAGTATATTTTGACTTTCGTGATTTTTGAACTTTTTGTGATTTTTAATTCGATTTCTACGTTTCTTCGAGATCTGCTGAAATTTTTTGACATTTCATTTTTGGCCTATAATACTAAAGTAATTTCTGCCCTGATTTCAATAAAGTTTATTCGAATTTCGTATAGCAATTTTCGAATTTTTCGGGAATTTTGTATGTGATTTTTAGTGTATTTTAGCGATTTCCTACCATTTTTCCACATTAGTGAAAGGAATCAACTTTCAATCTTTGAACACAATATATAATTTTTTTTTCTCTTTTCGAAATTTGTGCAGCAATTAAAATTTTTTTCGCGATATCTCAATGTGATTTTCAGAGACTTTTGCAATTCGAGCTGTTTTTTTATGTACCCGGGCAACGCCGGTCAAGTTAGCTAGTAGTACATAATATAATTTAAAAGCTTATTTTATATAAATTTAGACAAAACATATAATTATGCATATTATACTATTACAAATATTATGCATATTCCCATATTTAGTATGTGTACATTTTATCAAATAAATACAAAAATAATTTACTGTAATTTTTTTTTAGTATTTTTCCAGTTCATTTTGAACATTTTAAACTGATTTTACCAACAAATTTGAGAAAACAAAAATTCAGGCACAAATGGGTTAAACAATTTTTCTGGTTCAAATTATGTTTATTTGACTTAAAAAAAAAACTCTGAAAAGTTGGCAGCTATGTTATATGAATTTAAATCTTTCAATGATCATAGCATCAAATGAGATATTTGATCAGCATTGCTCGCATGAACTACAACATATGAAAAATTTAATAAATTCCACTGGAACCACATTGATATGTAATTTGTGTGCGGTTCTTTAAGCTTTTACGAAACTTTGCCCCAAACATGAACAGAACATTTAATTTAAATAACATTAAACAATTTTTGAATTGTGAAATCTTCAATATAAGGTCTATAAGGTAATACTTGAAAAAGAAAAAAAGATCTTATCGATGGCGCTGGATAAGAGCAAGTGTTCGTGCATTGGTTTTGTTAGCGAGCGGTGACTAAGGTTCTTGCTTGAACAAAGTAAGATACTGCTATTGAGGTAGAAAAAAGCTTACAATCACTGTTGTCTGAAACCTCCATGTTAGGAAACTTCTCATATTGCATCCAATATCATCAACTTTTTATTGACCATTCGATGAAATTGCATGCCTTATCAGAAGTTTCCTCAAATGGTGGCTTCCAGCTACTGTGATTGAAGGCCTTTTTCTGTTCTAGTAGCAGTAAATTTATTTGAGAATAAACTTAAAAGTTGCCACTCTCTAATGAGATGTGCACATCAACAGTTGTCCACTATGAAGATCACATGCATCATGGTTGACTTATCTTTCTCATACATCACCTTCTATATGAAGAACTCACATGAAAAGGAGACTGCAGTTACATGGCTGCTACAGTAAAAGTCTCCTTTTCATTTGAGAGACTTTCATTTTCAAACATTAACCTGTAAGTTAATTACTCTTATAAGAAAAATTAATTTAATTCTTAATCGGAAAACAGAGCCTAAGAATCAAAATGAATGATTAAAAAATTATCCCTAAAAAAGTTTAATAATGTTCTCATGTTCACACAAAATTATACAAGGACATATTACAATATAATATACGCATTTATTTAAACTACCTATTAAGGAAATTATAACATGTTAGCCAATATTTTTTTACGACTAACAAGTAATAATTGATCTAGTTAGTTAAAATTAAAATTTTTTAAATTAACTGTAAAACAAGAGAAATATACCGAAATATTTATACTGCTGAGATATATTACTTAAAGTAAAATAAATAAATAAAAATAATAAATTGTAAACTGAAGATACATCATTTGTGAAATACTTTCATCCTTAGTACTTTAAATAAAGATTAAAAGAAAAAAAAAAAAAAAAAAAGATTATTTATGAGTGTACAAAGGATTTAATTTAGTTTCTAGCACTAATTTAAATAAAAATTATTTTAAATATAAGTATAATAGGTAATAAAGAATTATTTTTACACATTCATTATTGGCATGCTCAAAATATGAAAAATAATCTTCATGCGTAACAATTACATGACACAATTAAAAATAAATATATTTATTTACTTTAGTAAAATTCCATCTTTGAATAAAATGACGAGCCACATCTCTGGCTGCAGCTCCTTGAACAAATAGACCAATGTCATGCCATGGCATTCGAGGAGTTGTATGCCTATCAACAGTATCTGAAATGAAAGCATTTAAATGCATTATTCAAATGCAATTTAAAGTAGATGCTTAATAATATTCAAGATAAACTATTCTGAAAAATATCTCATTCAATTTTTTCTTGCTAGTAAAATTTAAACTTTTAATCATTTCACAATTTTAAGTCTTTTTAGTGCTCCTTACTTAAACAGTAAAAACCAAACCATTAAAAAATCACTCGTATGTCTGTCTGTCACAGCTGTTTTTCTTGAAAACCATGGACTGCGGAAAGTTCAAGCTTGTCAGAGTTATGAAGGCTTATTGACCTACATATTTATAGATAGATCATTAGCCATTCACAAATATTTTCTGGAATATCTTAGGGAGGCAAATTAAATTATGAGAATTTTTTTTTGTATATTATATGCGGAAAAGATCTTGTACACCAAACTAAAATATATATTAGTTTTAAATTTAGGTATTATATTTTCAGAGATATTGTCGCAAATGTACTGCAACAATATACCCCCCCCCCCCCCCAACTATTCCTGAATCTACTATAACTAAAAGTACGAAAAAAATTAGGAGTAGTAGGAGTTTATTTTAAACCTTGGAGGAAAACTATAGAAATTATCGTAGGTCACATAGATTTTCAGAAAATAGCATTTTTGTTACACACAAACTTTACTTTGCAGACACTCGAGATACCTATCAACATGGCATCATCCAAGGATTGTTGATAATGATTTTCGAAAAAACTTGTAGGTAATTAGCCAAGATATTAATTAAAAACCTATCTAAAAAAAGGAGCACAGACAAAGGTGGCTTTGGAACTTTGCAACCTCATTTCTGAAGGGATTACAGGAAGAAATCCCAAATAGCAGAGTGTTTCAATTAAACTAGTGAAAGCTGAAAAGTGCTAACTGTTATACGCTTGCTGTGAAATCAATTTATAAATTTACTTTTAAACTGGAAAAGAAATAAACTCAAGGATAGTGTATTTAAGTACATAACAAGACTAAATTTAAACAAACATAAAACTTTATTGAAAAACTTAAATATAACATGAAATAAAGATTAAAAGGTTTAAAAACCAAAAACCAGATTAATGTTCACAGTCCAAACAAACATATGTTACCTACAAAAACTCAAATAACTATGTTACCTACAATGTCATTGTAAATAATTCCATCAACCACTAGTCTGACAAACTCCATCATAAACATTATCAGACAACTATAACACGAAAATTAAACATGACCCTGTCACAGTCAATTAAAGACATTTAACAAGTGTCTTAAAATGAATTGGAAATACCACAGGGTAACCAGGATGGTAAAAAGGGATTAGAAAGAACAAGCTTAAAATGGAAAAGAAAACAAAAAGACTATTTAAACAGATGTTGAAAATGTGCCACGAGATATTTCATTAACCCTTTTCCTACAGGAAAAGAAAACATCCTGTTACACAGAACACACGTTGAATCCACACAAATAACATTTTATACTTTGGATAACATTTATGCTGACCAAATAAAATGAGACACATGTTTATAAACAGCTTCAGAAACATTGCTCGTAATATTTCTAATACTTTAGAAACATTGATAAAATAACAGCAGCCATACAGACACATTTTGTGAAAGGAAAAGATGAATTCAACTGAGGTCTGAAGCTCTGAAGAAACATGCCATCTAACATCTTGATGCATCGACAGTCATGACAAAAGAACAAAACGAAAACAAAGCTAAAATGTACCTGAAAGGGCTCAGTATACATACCTGCTCCTCAGCTGAAGAAGGAACTCATTACGCAATTCTATCCCAACATAATTACGTCAAATCTAGATACAAAAGATCCAGAAAATGCCTATTGGTGACAAGCCATCGCAAGAGAGGAAACATACCTGATGACAGACAGACAACGCCATTTGTCGTCACCCATCAAAGTACCTCCAGTTACCACATAACTTTGGAGACGTTCGTTTGGAGGATAAAAATTGTCGATGTTTTTGTTCAGAGCTGTTTTGGACGTAATATAACTTAAACAGAAAAACAAATGAAGAAAAATGAAAGAAATTCTACTTGAAGCTAGAGGTAAGTAATACGTGAATAAAGTATCTACTGTAATATATTTTTTAAAATGAAAATAAAGGATAATGATAAATGAAATTAAACTTACTGTAGTTGAAAGAATAAAAGTATAAACATAAGAAAGTAAAAATAGAATAAGGTCTAAATTGTCATAGAGTGACAAGAACATATAGGGAAACCAATGAGTCCCTGCTATCTTCTTCATGAATTTCGAAACATGCTCGGCACAATGCCAAGTTTAAACTTCACAAGGTCTTTGTTGTACGGAACCCTTTGTAGGCGAGTAAAACTGTCATTTCACTGATTATTTGTTACACAAATTTTTCCTCAAAATGTGGCAATCAATATAAAACCAAAAGAATGAAACCTCCTGTACTATTTACACAAATTTTACATAATCTCTCTCTCTCTATAATACATACACAAACACAGAGGTTCAAAAAGAAAGTTTAAATGATAATTTCTGAATAAGATGAAATGAAGTAATTAGGGTTAGATTAATTTTATAAAAAGTTTAAATCAAATAATTCCAATACCCACTTAATTTTGATATGAAATTATTGTTTAAAATGGAGAAATTATCAAACAGAAACATACAGATCAACAAAAGAAGTACCTTGATATGGCTTATGAAGATTTTGGAAGTCCTTGACAATAAAATTAGCATAATCAGTTCCAATCCAAAATTTAGGACTTCCTTGCAAGCCAAGTTCATCTAAAGCAAACTCACTTGTAGTCCTCCTCATGTCAGAATCAGGCAAATCTAAGCTGAAGAAAACGAAGGATTTATTGAAACATAACAATAATTTCTCGCTAAAAATGTTACATATATACAGTAGAGCGCCAATTATCCGAACAAGTCGGGACTGACACTGGTTCGGATAAGCAAAAGTTCGGATGAATGGACAGACAATTTAAGGGATAATTCTGACTATACTAAAACCGTCACACGTTATCTAAGCTTAGGACTGACAGCACCAGTTAGTACTGGCATGCTTAAAAATTGTTTTTTTTTTGTTTTTTTGTCTTTTTAATTTTTTTCTTTTTGTTTACATTTTTATCATTAAATTCTTTTGTTCTCTTTTTATCACTTTCTGAACTGCAGAGATTATAATGCTTTTGATTGTTGCTTGCTTCAATGAAGACATTCTTTCCAATGCTGCCGTATCTCTAAATCTTCTTAAATAGATTAGTTGAATAGGATAAACGTTCTTTTGCCGTTCTTTAGCATTTCATAGGTGCTTTCAAACATTCAAAGGCTTCGTTATGTGATGCACCTGGGTTATTTTCAGAGCATTCGTTTTCATTTTCTTCAATTTCTTTTTCATCATGAATCTCATCTACAATCTCATTATCATTTAAAATCTGATACCCAGGGTCATGTACTTCACTATTTAACCACTCGTTAATTTAATTTTCTTCATAGCTTAGGATTCTTCCCATTCCCTTTGTTTTACATTCCACATTTTCTGATCCACTATCAGTTTTCTTTATTTAAAATTTTATTCTAAGCCAATGGATAATTGGGAGTTCAGTTTAAAAAAATTTTGGTAGAAATAGGCTGTTTGGATAACTGGAAGTTCAGTTTTAAAAAAATTTTTGAGAGAAATAGGCTGTTCGGATAATTGGAAGTTTGGTTAATTGGAGTTTGGATAATCGGTGCTCTACTGTATATATATATATATATATATATATATATATAAATGTAACATAAATGTCTTTTCTGCAGATTCTCGTTTTAAAAAAAATCAATCTGAAATGATTAAAAAAAATTACAATGTGTGCTGCAATTAAAGTCAGCTGTGGTGGCATGATATAAGTAGCCCTTGGTGCAGAAAAATTCTTGTTGCAAAGAGAATACTTTTGGATCCCACTCTTTAAATTTGTAGCTTGGAGAGATGTCCTTACAGACAACACTAGATATGGACATGTGATTCTTCCATGAATTAGCAGCATTCCTCATATTATTTATTTTTGGCCAAATTCTAGAAAATCAACAATTTGTCAATCGATCCTGAGAAAAATTGAGAATTTCATCAGTCACTAAAATATAGTGAATTTTGTCAGTCAAATCAAATTTCATGAAACGGTCACAGAAAAATTCCACGAATTTCAGCAATCGCATCAAAATAAAACTGTGAATTTTGTCAATCACTCGCAGTACATATCTCTCTCTGTTCTATGAAAAACTAAGGCTGCTGTCACAGAGACAAGTTTTCTTATTCTGCTTATAGTAAATCTACACAATTAAAAATATGAAAACCGATAGATTTATAAGAAAATGTGTGATAAACACACTGAAGCTGACTGTTTTCAAACATAAGTATTATTTTAAACACTATTTAATATTGAAATCGGTCAAAATAGTTCAGTTAAAAAAGTTTTATATGATAAAAAGCTAGCATAGTAACCAATTTTGGCAGGCACATACTGAAACAAATTGTTTTGCGGAATGAATTTTTAAAAATTTGTCTAACCTAAATTTTTATTAAAAATTTCATTATCTGAATAAAGATTTATTTCATATTAGATTTTTCATAAATACAGATTAATAAATAAAGTTTAAAAACGTCATTAAGATTATTTGGAGAAGTGGGGTGGGGGAGAGGTGGAAGCACATTTAAAGAAAAACTATTAGTAAACTAAATAATAATTTTTAAAAAAAATTACTTACTTTGAGAACTGAGAATTCAATGAATCCAAGGATTTATTGTGAGCTTGCTTTTTCAAGCCTTGCAAACGCTACAATAAAGACAGAAAAATCATTAGTGTTTCTGTGATGCATAAATAACCTAAAATTGGAAATTACTCAAGTAAAATTTTGATAAGAAAATAGAATGCTAGAACTGAAAATAAATAAAGTAGGGCATTTTAAAGAAAAGTTTGAAAAAGTTTTTAGAATTTTTTTCTAAATGTTATGATGTAAATTGTCTTACTTGTATAGATGTAGAATATTTTTGATACAGTGAGAAATTAAATTTTATGCCTTAAAAGTAAAAAACTGAACAAAGTATTTATTAATATAATTACTTAGATATTAAACAATAATAAAAAATGCTAATTTTTCCCACATAACTATAGTATAATGAGAATTTTTAAAGGGTAGGATTTTTACAGCTAGAAAGCAATGTTAAGCGAGATTATTTTTCATTGTAAGATGCAAATATTTGTATAAGAAAAATGTATGAAAGCTCGTTCAAATTCAAATAACAAATATTGTAAGTGGGGACATTTTTTACTAGAAAATGCAAAAATATTTACATATCAAGTACATAACTAATTAAACTGTAGGAAATTTTATTTTATTTAAAGTCTGAATATTATTGCTAAATGATTTTAGAATGAAAGATTAATTTAAATTACAATTAATTATTCTTTGTAAGATGCAAAATTATTTATATATCAATAGTATAAGTAACTAATAAGCAAGAATGTAACTTAAAAGGTAATGTTATTTTTGCATCTTACAAGAAAAAATTAACTGTTATTTAAATTTTAATTATTTATATAATTATGTAAATATTTTGCATCTTATAGTGGAAAATATTCAGATTAGCAATATTTATTCTTTGAATTAAAACTAATGTTCATATGTTTTAAATACGTTTTTACATCTTACAAATTTTCCTACATAATATCATTAGATAATCGGCAAAAGATCATATGATATCGCAATGTAATCTGCAAAAAATTACCAAGTTACCAAATGATTGAAAACTAATCAGCAAAGCGTCAAAATTGATTCAATAGTAGTTGGGATCGGGATGCGATGGTCGAGAGGTTGTTTTGATGGACGGTTGGTTGGTTGTATTTATGTCTGTCAATTATCAGCACGTGGGATATAGGCCCTAAGGGAGGGGTGCCTTCCGTGGAGGTCTTTCTAAGGGAACCTAACCCGTATTAACACTTTGAGAACCAAGGTTCGAAGAAAACCACAAAAACTCCGAACGATTAGGCCGACGGGCGCGATTGGGATCAAACCCAGCACTTCCCGTCTACCAGCTTCGAGAGCAGAACCTCTCGGCCACTGGTGGGGCCGTTTTGATGGACTGACAAAAAGCCTTTCCTGCCAACCTTGGAGAGTGAAATTGCCAGGGTGAAAAGTAGTTGGGTTATGATATTCGGCCAAAGTTTGGCGAAGAATTATTTTCTGTTTGTGGTGTAACGTACTGGTAAATACATGTAACAAAAATTCAAAGTCAAATAATCACGAAATAGGGTATGCATTTTATACCAATTTTTTATACCAATTAATTGCTTTATAGAACTAGTTGGATGTGCCAATCCCAAAACTCTTCTATCTCATATATTTTAATATTTCAAAATGTTGTTACAGATGTCAATATTTCATTTTTATTAGTTCAATACTACAGTAGACTCCCTTAAATCCGCGGCCCTAAAATCCATGAATGCCTAAAATCCGCATATTTTTCAGATGTAAACAATGAAATTTACAGTTAAGTTGCAGGAACAAAATTCAAGATGGTGCCGAAATCAGCGACTACCGCAATGTTTTTTTTTTTACTAAATTTTTTGTTAATCATTCTCTTCTGGTAATTACAGCTGATTTATTACTAAATAAATTTACATTACTTTTGATTTTGATATAAATTAGCGTATCTATATGATGACGTACCGATCTTACGATCGCTTTACCACTAGATGGCAGTATAGGAATTTTGGAATCGAATTGAATCGATTTCATTGGTAATAATTTAATATTTTTCTAAATTTTTATTTTACATAATTATTTTAATAATTACTTACGTTTAAACAAATAAATTACCTTAATACTTTACTTATTTTATTGTAAGCATTCATTATAAGTTCTGTTGCTTAACTACCAATCAAATTAATGTTTCGAAAATGTAAACAAAAATCAATGACCAGAAATCCACAAAATTCTAAAATCTGCACAACCTCTGGTCCCAAGCTGTGTGGATTTGAGGGAGTCTACTGTATATCAACTTTGACTTTCATCTTAAATTTCTGCTTCAGTCAATTAATCAGAGTAATAAAAAAGAAAAGTGCCCAGCTAAACTGATGGCATTGAGCTCACAGACTATTCACACTAATTGTATATTATACTCTTATTTTAAAGAATAATGCCACTCAAAAAAATAAGTGAAGAGGAATTAGCCCCCGTTTCCCCCTTTATACTTAGCCAGTGAACCTCCAAATCTAATCAGGGCAGCTCCTTATCATAATACACCGGTATACCAAATTTGGAGCAAATCGAATAATCTTACAAAAAAAAAAAAAAAAAAAAAAAAAAAAACATTTATCTAAATTAAGGGGGTTAGCCCCCCTTTATCCTTAACCAATGAATCGCCAAAACGAATCAGGGAAGCTCCTTAACATAATAAACCAGTATACCAACTTCGGAGCAAATCGAATCATTCTGCATGAAAAACCCATTTATCTAAATTAAGAGGTGCGGGCTAACCTCCCTTTTCCCCCTTTACCCTTAACCAATGATCCCCCAAAACTAATGAGGGAAGTTCCTTAACATAATAAACCGGTATACCAAATTCGGAGCAAATCGAATCATTCTGCATGAAAAACAAACTTATCTGAATTAAGGGGTGGACTAACCCTGTTTTCACCCCTTTATCCTTAACCAATGAACCCCCAAAACTAATCAGGGAAGTTCCTTAACATAATAAACCAGTATACCAAATTCGGAGCAAATCGAATCATTCTGCATGAAAAACCCATTTATCTGATTTAAGGAAGGGGTGGGGGGGGGGGGGGGTGGACTAACCTTGTTTTCCCCCTTTATCCATAACCAATGAACTCCCAAAACTAATCAGGGAAGTTCCTTAACATAATAAACCGGTATACCAAATTCGGAGCAAATCGAATGATTCTGCATGAAAAACCCATTTATCTAAATTAAGAGGTGCGGGCTAACCTCCCTTTTCCCCCTTTACCCTTAACCAATGATCCCCCAAAACTAATGAGGGAAGTTCCTTAACATAATAAACCGGTATACCAAATTCGGAGCAAATCGAATCATTCTGCATGAAAAACACACTTATCTGAATTAAGGGGGTGGACTAACCCTGTTTTCACCCCTTTATCCTTAACCAATGAACCCCCAAAACTAATCAGGGAAGTTCCTTAACATAATAAACCAGTATACCAAATTCGGAGCAAATCGAATCATTCTGCATGAAAAACCCATTTATCTGATTTAAGGGGGGGGGGGGGTGGACTAACCCTGTTTTCCCCCTTTATCCTTAACCAATGAACTCCCAAAACTAATCAGGGAAGTTCCTTAACATAATAAACCGGTATACCAAATTCGGAGCAAATCGAATGATTCTGCATGAAAAACCCGTTTATCTGAATTAAGGGGGTGGACTAACCCCCCTTTATCCTTAACCAATGAACCCCCAAAACTAATCAGGGATGTTCCTTAACATAATAAACCGGTATATCAAATTCGGAGCAAATTGAATGATTCTGCATGAAAAACACATTTTTCTGAATTAAGGGGGTGGACTAACCCCGTTTTCCCCCTTTATCCTTAACCAATGAACTCCCAAAACTAATCAGGGAAGCGCCTTATCACAATGAACCTAGGAAAAAATTTTGAAGCAAATCGGATGTTTCTATCAAGAGTTATCGCGTTACGTACATACATACATACATACAGAACGGGCGGGCACATTAGCTCTCAGGCTTTGATAGCCTGTGAGCTAAAAACGAGTTAATTTGGATCATGATATTTGTTAAAATACCGAATAGTCGGCTTATCAGGATGGGAAGTTCCCGTCGATTCACGAGCCACTGGTGTACAATAAAACTACGAAAAATTAAAAAGATTACACAAAAATCGCTATTACAGCGCCCTCTTCCGGCAGAATTTTTCCAAATTGAGGGAGGTCCTTCTTGCCATGGCAAAAAACATACACAAAAAATTTGGTTCAATTCTATTCATACACTTTTCGATGGTACGATATTCAAAATGGCACAAAAATCACTATTACAGCGCCCTCTACTGGCAGTTTTTTTTTTCAATTTAAGGAAGGACCTGCTTACCATAGCCAAGAACTTAAAATTTTTTTGGTTCAATTCTATGCATAACTTCATACACTTTTCGATGGTACAATATTCAAAATCGCACAAATATCTCTATTACAGAGCCCCCTTCCGGCGGATTTTTTCCAAATTAAGGGTGGACCTGCTTGCTATAGCCAAAAACTTAAAAAAAATTTTTGATCAATTCTATGCATAACTTCATACACTTTTCGATGGTACAATATTCAAAATTGTGCAAAAATCGCTATTACAGCACTCCCTTCCGGTGGATTTTTTCCAAATGAAGGAAGGTTCTGCTTACCATATCCAAAAACTTTTTAAAAAAAATTGGTTCAATTCTATGCATAACTTCATGCACTTTTTGATGGTACAATGGCGACAGACACACAGACAGATGGACATTTTCTATAAGCATGTTTTTTGGGACCTCTTACCCCTAAAACGTGTAAATCCATCGAAAACCGGAAGTTGTAAAAAAATTCGATTACAATACTTTCTTCTGTCGAAGATAGAAGAAAGTAAAAATTCAGGTAGACAAATTGCACAGTTTGATTTTTTATAAAATTGTAGCATGCTATCTTTGGATCTTGCCAAGGATGAGGGGTGACAAAATAACACAGAGACATTTATTTTTAACAATTTGGTAAAATATAAGTCACCAATTATTCAACTTTCAATCTTAGTGTAGCAAAGTGACTTAAACAGACATAAAACTGCTAATCTTATAACTGTTCCTAATTCAATTTTAAGCTTAATCACAAAATTTAAGCATTAATAGAAATTTTCTCCAGCTAGATTATTGCTAGACTTTAGAAGTTTGTGACAGACATGGCAATCATGATGTGAGACAGATTTGATAGTTATAGATTAGCTATTTTCTGATCCCCAGGATTTGTGATTAGACAAGGATTTCCTTGACTTCCTCACCCTCCAATCACGAGCCATAAAGTTAATTTTTTATATATTACACAATAAGGTATATTTATTATAAACATAACAGATAGAATTGCTGTTTAGAGCATAATAACAGATTATTTAAAATATAAATGCAGATCAACTCAAATATATTAAAGAATATGATATACTGAAACTTAACAGGTCGCTACACTAATCATATCAACACTACATAACTAAAAATCAAACAATAAGGCAGGGGAAAAAAAAAACTCTTCAAAATCAAATAATAAAATACTTACAACCACAGCTTGCATAACCATCTTAGCCTTTAATTTCCTGGATGTAAACTTCTTTTTGGCACATTCATCATTATCAACAGCTCGAAGATGGTTAGATGTATAGTCAGGCTCTGGCATCTTTTCTTCTGGCGGAGGTGTAAAGCTTTGGGATGTTGCAGGTGTAGGCTGTTGTACATTTATTTCAATGGCCTGAAGGGTTTTAGCTTCTTCAGATTTGTTGTTCTCTATATTGAGAAATGGGGAAGGCTGGGGAAGGAGAGAAAGACGAACAAATTTCCAGCGCTACATTAGTTACAAATTGGAAGTTAATAGGAAGGAGAAAACATCAAAATTAGGAAAAATATATATGCTAAAATTAGAGAATGTGTTTAAAGAAAGTTATAAACTAAATAAGATAAAAGGTTGAAAACAAAAAGAATATACAAGCAAAAAAGAAGAAAAGAAAGTAAAATAAAAATTATATATGAGGTATTCAAAAATGACCAACACCAAATTTTTTCTCCTCCTAGTAACTATTTATTGAAATAAAATATGTACAGATAATATAACGGCAAAGCTGCCAACCTTTAATTTTTTTATAAACAAGTATGCATACTTAGAAACAGAATTTTTTTTTTTTTTTTTTTTTTTTTTTTTTTTTATATGTTACCTCCCTTTTATGTAGTTATATCTTTTTATTCGTTAAATAAATTTTCTGTTTGTAATATGCTTATTTGACTTGGTGAAAAAAAACTCTGGAACTTTGGCAGCTTTGTAAGAGGTATTTTCTAGAAATGTTTATGCACATATGCAGCTAAACATTTCCATATTTATGCAGCAAGCCAATCTTTGAGGTATCTGTGGGGCACAGATGAGGAAATTTATTTAGCTCATCATTAGATGCAAGTTTTATATCTCCCATTAGTCTTCTCATAATGTAGAATTATGCATAATTACAGGTAAGATCTAATGAGTAAGAAAAATGAGCCATGTTTCTGCTTCTATACAAGGATGATAGAATGTAATACAGAACTTTTTAATCTTCAAATCATACAGATAAATGGTGTTTGAAATTTTATAAGATAGAACAGTTGAATTTTCTAATGAGATAGAAAAATCTGTGAAGCCCATGATCTTTATTATCAAGTGAGACATGATCTGCTACTTCTTGTAGCTATATAATACAAAAAACACTGTATGCCCTCCTTACTATTATTGCTTCTATGTTACTTTAACTCTGTTCAAGAATGTAAAAGTATACCAGCATTAAGACATTACACTGATCTACTCATGATAGAGGATAGGTAGAGAGGTAGAAATAGGATTTTATGATAATAAATGACATTATACTTATCTTTACACATACACTAGGTAAGCATTTCAAACTGCTCTTTTTAAAGAATTATAGAAGAATTGTCAATCATTTTTGAATGCCCTATATAATCATAAAAAATTTAGTTCTTTGATTTATACTAAAATATCAAATTAAAAATGGTCAAATACTTAACATTTTATTGCAGTAGAGTTAAAGAATATAGCACAAAGTGAAGTTTTAAAAGATGAAAAATTAAATTTTTGAAAATAAGGATAAGAAAGGACAATTGTATGAGACACGAGGCAAAGCCTAATCTATAATCTATATAATAGTACACGATGGAGAATTAAATATGATGGAGATGTTTTAGGGTAAAAGAACACAGTGACATTTTAAATAAGTATCTACAGGTGCAAAGCAATGTTTAATGAGTGTAAAGATACAGAACAAAGATCAAGAGGAATGAGATAAAATATTTTAAGTTAATAAGCACTGATTTAAATTTACAGCAGTGACAACAATTAAAATAATATTTTAGCACATTACAGAGAGTGTTCGCACATTTTTTAGACTATTTTCAAGGTACTTACAGAACTATTTTACACAAAGTATTTGTGTTTTAAATGCTCAATTTGGTAACTCTTATTCTGAACTATTTTTGTAGACCATAAATTCAATGGTAATAATGCCTTTTGTAGTTTTGGAAGAAGTATTTCGACCCGTTCCTCTTGAACAGCTTTCCAAAGTCCATGAAAGGGTGTAGGTCGACATTTGAATAACACACTTTTTAAAAGTTCAAAGCTCACAAAAATCCATGCATGATACATCAGGAGATTTATCAGGTATATCAGTGAAGGGTGTAGCCCAGATACTCGTTTCCTGTTCCATTTTCTCTAGCGGATTGTGATGTGTGGGTGTTTGCTTTATCTGATGGTATTTCATGTTTGAAGGTTGGAAGTGAAATATATTTCTGATAATATGTGGAGATCTTAACATTTTTCTCCACTCTCTTCATTTTCATTTTTTATTTGCCTTTCTATGCAAAACCAGCAACAAATCTTCTGCTAAAACTTTCTTTAAATGCATTGAAACCATGTTTTAAGATTTTTTTCTCCTCTTGGATATTAATAAATAAAAATCTTTATATTACAATCATTTAAATAGACACAAGCTTCACTTATTGTAACAACATTTTTCCATTTTTTTCCTGGGAAAATGCTTCTCATAAAGGATTCTGCATTGAGTTCCATGTTTGGTGATATGTCGTGGAGAAAGACTAACGTTGTGTTTTGGGGTTTTTTTAAAATTAAAACCAGTATTAATGATTTTGTTAACAGTTGATACTGAGCATTTTAGAAATTTAGCAACAGTCCTTTCCCTTGGAGAATTTTCTTTTACCATAAAAGATCTTACCTTTGCAATATTCAAAGAATTGCTTTTTGTTCTTGTGTGCATATTTGGAACAATTTTCCCACTTGAAGCGATACATTCACATTTTTTCCCAATACATACTCTGGCTTTAAATATAGAAAAACCCCGCCTTTCACAGCATTTTTTAATAACCAAACACAAATAATTCTCTCCGGAAAGTGTAGAAATATAGTCTTCCATCAACCGGTTCTTTAAAAGCACCATTTTGCATGTAACCAAAAATTTCAGTTGTCAGATGAGAATTTATACTTTCAAAAACCTTAACTATGAAAAATAATTTCTAACACCAAAACAAACTTGTCTAAAAGAATATGCAACCAGCCTCTGCAATTCTCATGCAACATTTAAGATATAAAGATCAAAAAATACATTTAATACCTCACTATATAAATCTACACCTAATTCTGAAGCAATTTCAGACATAGAATGTGATCTTCGCAGCTTTTCGTCTTTAGGAGAAGATGTTGTTACATCCCCTCGAACATAAACTTGACTTATTTTTTTGCCAACACCACCAAGATCTGTCAATCTAATAAATAATGAAAATTAATTACAGTGTCTGTTAATATTACAATATTCACATTGAGTGCCACAGACAGGATAAATGGGTATAGGAAATGGAGGGGTTAAAGGCGCTCTTCTTTAAAGCCAAGTAAACTTTTTTAGACCAAAAATTCAAATGAGCTATTTCAAAGAATTTTTCCCACCTAATAAACTATTAATTTACCACTTTGGAATGAATTAAAACTAGGCAATCGAACCTGGCATACTGGATTACAGAATATAAAGTGAAAACCATTTTTTCAATTCAATTCCATTTTTTCAAGCCAAAAGATTTTTTACATTTAACATTTTTTTTAGATTGCCCACTAACAGCAATAAGCATTTTCATGTAAAAAATATCAATAATGTATTCAAATAAAGCTTTGAAATTCATTAAAAGCTATACTTTTGTATTTGTCGCATGCCAGGAGTTAATAGCCGAAGAAATCACCAAAGAAAACATAAAACATAATACAACATAAAACAACCTTTTTGATTCTGATTATTTCAGTTGTTTAAATGTGCAGTTTGATAACATGGCTGTTAAATTTGTGTTTTATTTATATTGTTTTATTATTTATTTATTTATCAAATTTTAATTTTGTTTTGGAATATTAACAAAAACAAATGCTATACTATTTATATTGTTTTAAGTGTAAACGGGTTAATCTTTTATATTTGAGCTGTATGTGATACATTTAACAAAGATTATGATTGGAATTTATTTTAAAAACAATAAAAAATTGCAATAGAATTTTTAAAATATTGCATTTAAAATTTTGCAATGTCTAGAAGTTAGAAAAATTGCAGTAAAAGCAAAATTTATTGGTTATGTGCTGCCACCGTTAATATGTCATCAGCATTGCTTACAGAACATGTTTTTGCTTTACAATATAGATATTAACAACATTAATAATTAATTTAAGCACCTAATTATTCTTATAAATATCTGATAACTTATAATAATTATTCAATTACTTGGATTGTGTGAAAATGATTTTTTGAGCCACATAATTTATTTGTTATACCTTTAAACAAGATATAAGGTGGTCACAAATTTATCCGATATTTCTATGTCTACATTAAAATTTCCAGATCAGCATTGAAATAATGAAATTTTCATAATTCTTTTCACAACACTATTTTAATACATACAGTTACAGTATTGTGTGAATTAATGTGAACACAAATGATAATTTAAAGGAATCATTTATTCAGTAGAAACAATAAAAAACAGGAGAGAAGAATTACATTTACAAGTTTTTTAATATGAAATATGTCCTCCCTCAGCTTTTATAGCATTTTCAACATGTTTTGTCATTGAGTCAACAACTTTTTGAAATTTTCTGATATTTGCAGGTCTTGAAACCATATCTGTATTACAGTTTCAATTAGTTTTGTTTTTATTGTACAACTAATTTTATGAAGTCTAGCTTTTACAATAGCCCATAAATTTTCCTTGGACAATCAAGGCATGAAATCTTTTTGACCTTGAAATATTTTTTCATGACCTTCAACAAGAGACAAGGAGCTGAATCTTGTTGGAAAACTGCTCAACTGTATAAGTAGACATTAAAATAATAATAATAAATAAATAAATAAATAAAAATCTCAGCACATTTAAACAGGGATAATAAATATTGTTTTTTTTTTTTTTCTAGGAAATTATACTATATCAATTTATTCAATTTACAGAGGGAAGGGGAATTATGATGTATTTACTTTACATCAAAATTCCTTGATAATTTCAGGTTAGTGCTAAAATTTCCATGATAATTAGTATTTTGGTGGAAATTACATTGCTCCCAACCAGTCATAATTTAGAAAAGTGGATACTTAAAAAAATCTCTTCATAAGAGCAAAAACAAATGATTTACTTTTTGAAACTCTATAGATGAAACCAATCACTAAAGGTGGTATTTTTTAAGAACAAATAAATTGCTTATTTTTTATTATATTTAAATACAGTAAAGAGTGCAAAATCTCACGATACAAAATTCGTAAGGCTCTAAAACCCGCTGTCTCTCAAGTATAAACAATGAAATCTGCCACCCACGATTTTAAAAAACTGCAGTAAAAAACAAGCTGTTTTCATGAAATCGGCGATGAAATCCTGTGCAAAAGCGTAGTTCGATTTGTAGATGTTCAGTTAGCAGACTTGCAAAGTCTATAGTTTAATCTTCAGATTACCATGAAAGATCTCCAGTTTTGTTGGGATTTTAGCTCTGGTTGGCTTAAGAAATTTAAGAAAGGGAATGACCTTTGTTCAAACTTGAGGAATACATAAAAATGGAAGGAGGCATCAAGGATAGCATTTATTTGTTAGCAGAATCCTAGAATTTCATTTCCAAATCCAGACTGGTAAACAGGTGGTGGCTTAATCATCCTCTCTTTGTATAGAAACAGGTGATGATCATACTGAATTTTCTGGTTTTAGAGACAACTCAACAGGGCTCCCAACACATTTTAGTCTCCTAAAAGGGAGAAAGGGGACCATTTTTATTTTAAAAGGGGACTTTGGGCACCAATTATATTTAAAAAGGGGACTTTAGGGGACCATGTCTAAAAATACTGCACTGAGTTTTCCGAAATATGCAAGCAAATTTTTAAAAATTACTCCCAAAAATATGTTAATTGGTTATCTTTAAACGATGGGTCACTGAAACGTACACTCAGATAAAGATTCTACTGCAAGAACATAGGAAGCATTCCAATATTCAGTACTCACAATGATAATTCTCCTTAAAGGAGCTTTTAATTTAAATTCATGCTTTATTAAGGGAAGACAAGACTGGGTGCAATCCTATGGGAGCTTTAAGGCCTGTGACTTTGTATCTTTTGAACTTGCACTTTGTGTTACAAAATGACAAAGCCGAAAAGTGTTTTTGAGGGAAGACAAGAATGGGTGCAATCACAGGGGAGAAATGCAAGCTTTAACCCCTTGAGGGGCAAGCAATTGCGTTTGTATAATGCTGAATTTCCACTGGAAATTTAGAAAAAAATTATTTCAAAATAAGGAAAAGCAATTTTACATCTTTTTTCTGCCAAAGTTAGAAAAGTAAAATTTCATAAAATATTTCTGATGTAAATCTTCATTAATCGTAGGTGGGATAAAATATATCCCACCGCCCCTTAAGGGATTAAGACATGTTTCCTCAGAAATAACCAGACCGATTTTGATGAAATTCTGAATCCCTATTCACTGGATAATGCTCAAGACTTACAGCAGACATTTTTTTTCCTCCGACTAAAACTTCCTATTTTAGAGCAATCGCAATTTTTCAGAAATTTTTTTTCTGAAGCTAATTAAATTCTTTTAAAACTGTTTACCACATATGATCTTATATTTGTACTCTACCAGCAAAATTTTTTTATCAAAATCACTCAAGTACTTTAGGAGTTAATGGGGGTTTTTAGCTGCAAAGTACAATTTTTCGAAAAGCTACAAATCTTAGACACTTCTAATTTGTGTGGAGTTCTTGCAGTGTTTTATCAATGACATGAATTAAAGTAAATATAAACACTTGGATAAAGTTTAGTTACATATAATAAATGAGTATAAAATGCTAGAGTAAAATTAATGTGAGTGGGCGTGGCCTTCCCTTGAATTAAAAAAATTAATTCTAATGGTCAGAAAAAAAACTGGGCATACCAATGGATTCAGGAAGGTTGAAAGAATTTTTTAAGCCAATAAAATATTTTTTTCAAAGAATTTCACTGATGTCTCCCCTTAATATTTATAACAGCAAAAAAATGATTTGCAATAAAATATAAACACTAAAAATTAATGTGTCTAAGACAATATTAAATCAACTGTTAACAGAGTTGCACACTAGCAATTACAAAGTATAGTGCATTTCTTCGAATTTAACACAGAGTAACAGTGATCAGTAGGGCTGGGCAGTATCAGAATTTTAATATCATAATATATCTCTGACCAAATACCTATATTTTCGATATATTTTAATTCATAGGCCACTCCATTACAGGGTCGTAAATGTAACTGTCCTCTGTATAATATATATATATATATATATATACATATGTATGCAAATCTCTTCCCCACAGATCTGATCTAAAATGCGTATTATTGAAAAATGTTGGAAAGTTAAACTATAAATTGTTCAAATAAAACAAGACTCCACGAGCGATTGTATCGGAAAGGGCCGATTTTCGAACGAGTCTTTCAATTTCGATTCTAGATGAACTCCAATGAACAAAGCAGTACATCAGAACAGTAGGCTATTCGCCCATATCCTGGTATGTGTGCGACACCAACACAAAACTGAAAATATCACACAAGTGTCTATATTGGCACACTAATTGTATATTATACTCTTATTTCAAAGAATAACACCCCTCGAAAAAAAAAAAATTAAGGTGGATCATACCCCTGTTTCCCCCCCCCCCCCTTTTATACTTAACCAACAGACCTCCAAATCTAATCAGGGAAGCGCCTTATCAAAATAAACCAGTATACTAAAATTGAAGCAAATCGGATAAAAAAACCCATTTATCTAAATTAAAAAGGGATCGTCCCCCCCACCCCACCCCCGTTGTATTTAAACAATGAACTTCCAAATCTAATCAGGGAAGAACCTTATCAGAATAAACCTGTATACTAAATTTGAAGCAAATCGGATAGAAAAATCCATTTATCTACATTAAGGGGTTATTGCCCCCACTCCCCACCCTGTGCGACCCTTTAGAGTTAAACAAAGAAGCTTCAAATCTAATCAGGGAAGCATAACACAGGGAAGAATCACAGCATAACAGCACCTCCTGTTGAGTATTAAAATTAGATTAAGTATTGATTAGATATTTTTAATTATTAATCTCAAACATAAAATTTAGCTCCTTTGTACTACCCAATACAAGCTGAAATAAGCTATAATGTTCATCGGAAAAAGCATAATATGGCAACATTAGGGTTAGCTGGGTGAATTAGTCCTCCAGATTCGTCCGGGATGACTCAGTAGGTAGAGCACTGGCGGCTCCAGCCAAGACATCCCTGGTTCAAATCCTGGCCTGAACTTTTTTTCCCCCATTTGGAAATTTACAACTGATATGATTTATTTAACTATTGAATGATTTTATTAAAAATTAATCTAATAAAGATAGAGGTTTGTCTATGTGTCTTTGTGCTGACGAGATCACTGCACATAGAGCTATAAGATTTGGCAAGAAGGTAGCTGTATGTCTAAAGTTATGCACATAGAAGCCAATTTTTGGACTTTGAGTAGTTTTAGCCTTTTTTCATGTTTTATGGTAATTTTTCCAAATTGGTAAAAGGAGTCTGGTTAAAAAAAATTAGCAGAATGTAGTAAACTTTGTCCTCTTTACAATAAAGTTTATTTGGAATTTATACAGTGATTTTTAAATTTTTCACAATTATTTCATTGTTTCTTGGCATTTTGCATTGATTTTTTGACATTTATAAAAGAAATTCGGTTTCAAAAATTTAACCCTAATGTAGTAAATTTTGTCTTTCCACGATTGCATCCTATGGTTTAAATTGTTAGTGATTAAAAAAAAAAAAAATTCACATCCCGCAGGGATTTTTTTCTCCATTTGTGAAAAAATTCCAGATACGATGTTTTAGCCCAATTATAGTACATTTTGACTTTTCTGATTTGCTGAATTTTTAGCGATTTTTATGCAGTGACTTTTTCACACTAGTAAATGGGATACAGTTTTGATATTTTAGCCCAATTTAGTAAATGTTGTCCTCTTTTCAATAAAGCTTATTACAGCAATTTTTAAATTTATGTGATTTTTGACTTTTGTAAAAGGATTCCAGTTTCAATCTTTTCGCAGAACTTATTAAATTTTGTCTTCTTTTCAATAAAATTGAATTCCTATAGCAATTTTTGAATTTTTTTTTTTTGAAATTTTTTTTCTTTGAAATCCGGTTTCAAACTTCTAGATTAAAGAAGTAAAATTTTGTCCTCCAACTTGAATTTTTAGTGATTTTTAATGAGATTTTCAATCTGTAATTTAACATCTTTCCACATTGTGCGGCTATTTTTTGACATTCATGAAAGAATTCCTCTTATAATGTTTTAGCTTGCTATAGTAAAACGCAATATTTTAACTTTTGTGATTTTTAGAGTTTGAGTTTTGCAGCGATTTTTCCAGCCACAAAAAGGGGACTAAAGGGACTAAAATGATAAAAGGGGACCATTTGGGAGCCCTACAATTTATGCTTAAGATGTCACTGATAAATACCAATGACTGATAGTGAAATCATGACACTGTTTTACAGTCACAAGATGTGGATTCTGATGGTGTTGGTTTTGACGATGCACAGGATAGTGACAAAATATTTTTTTTTTTTATGAAGGTTACAAGAGGTTAGTTTTCTCTAGGAGAAAAATATCAAAGTTTTTAGAGCAGCAAAACTGTATAAATGACCAAGAAATAATAAAAATACCTCAAATTACAACATCTTAAAATGCTAAAACAAGTTTCCAATAAAGTACAATGAATGTTTGCAAAATTAACCCTTTGTATCACCGTGTTGCAGATCTGCAACATACCCAAAACTTCATTGTTATTTCAACAGTAAATTTCGAAAGACGATTTTGTTGATTGTTGTTATTCTATTACACTACTATTAACATAATTATTCCATTAAATCCGCAACAAATGTCTATTACTGATTTTTTTTTCGCGCCAAAGTTTGATTTATCGCTTGATGAGCTACACATGATTTTTGCTGAATTAAGCTTTGAAATACAGAGAATAAAAAACCTGCAGACGTCTACAAGTATATTGTTTTCAAAGGTGAGTTTAAATTCCTTATTTAGAGACCATTTTCGAGCTAGGAAATTTATAATATTTATAAGATAAACATAAACTTCTGTTTGTTGCAGATCTGCAACAACACGCCATATCTTCTCTTGTAATGGATTTTTTAAAATATCAAAAGAGCATCGAAAATATCTTCTAATGGTTATTTAAGTTGCATTTCTTTCAGAAGAGCAAAATTATTGAAAAGGGGAAACATTAGTCTGTTTTTATATTTAATTTCTATAGGGTAAGTCACCCCCACCCCCCCTCTGTAAAATTAACACCTGATATATGTAAAACCCTATTACCTGTCTTGACACTGCTCGGGAATCTCCTCTACATTTCACTTTTACTCTGCTATACACTTCACATTCTATCTTTATCAAGTAATACATTCATTTTATCTTTCTTTATTTATCTATATAAAATATCTTTTATTAATACAATAAAGTTATTCTTTATTTCACTTACAGTTTATATATTCCTGCCATCTTATCTTTAAATCCTTCTTAAGTTGTTTATTTATCGTAGGTATTTTCCGACTTACGATTTTCAGCCATCCACGTTCCAGGCAATCAGAAGCATAGAATTCATTTCGAATGACGAGTGTTTCACAGCCGCCACTAGATGGCGTCGCTCGTTTGAAACCACTGCACATCGTTCGTACGACGTTTCGTCACGATGTCCTTCGAGAATCTTCTTCTACTGCTCCGTGATTGGTTTTTCCATTCACCTGGTTCATATAAGTTAAGGTGTAATATCTTTCCCTTCACCTCCTCGACCATCTTCTTCCTTTTCCTCTCACCTCAACAGTGTTTCGTTGGAGGAAGTTTACAGCGTGTTATTATGGCGTCTGATGTTGATATTTAAGTTCATTTTATATATCTTCATATAAAAGCTGTTTTCTACATTTCTTCATTTAACGTTTTATCACCGATTACGTATTCATTTTAAGTGAGCCATATTGTTTTATCATGAGCTCTGGAATCGCTGATAAACTTTGTTTAAGTGCTTTCCGAAATGAAGGATTGCGATTCATCATGAAACGTGTCGGCAGATGTAATGAAAATAGATCTTTATCTCCAGATATCTAAATGTTTTCCGTGCTGCTCTTCAATCAGATGTCATTTAGATGGAAGTTGGTAATGTTTAGTGTATTGACAAGAATGTATATTTTTCATGAAAGCTCCGAGATCGTATGGCCACTCGATGATCCTGTTTTTCATATGTCATGAGGGTTTGTTTTATTTTACTTTTGTTAAATCTGTTTTAATAGTTTAATATGTTTATATATAAAGTTTGGATATTGTATAATGCTATAGTTAAGCTATATATTTCTGCCTTTTGGTTTTTAATAAACTTCAGTTTGTTTTTAAACTTTCTTGTAATTATTTCATCACCATATTACTTCATAAACTTTTACACTTAAGGATTAACAGCTAAGTTTCCATTGTGTACTTTTGCTCTGCTATCTTTAATCTATAACTTAAATTTAATCGCCTTCAACACCAAGTCCAAAGCTAGCAAAAAAGGGAAAGGTCTCGTAGTAGAAAAAAGAATTCAACAGAAAAAGAATAGAGCGCCTACTCAACATATTCCACCAAAACAAGTGCACCTAGATGAAATTAGGCACTGACCATAGTGGGCAGAAAAAAGAATATGTTGTAAATACCGCGATTGTAAAAACTGTCAAACTGTTTGTGAGAAATGTGGTGTGGGACTTTGCTACAACAAAACTAACAATTGTTTCAAAAGTTTTCGTGCAAATTAAAATTTTAAATATTTTCAGTTTTTGTGCCATTTGGCAAGATGTTGCAGATATGAAACAAACCCATTTTTCCAAATAAAATTTTATTTTTCTGTTCTGAATTTTTTAAATTATTTTTTCCATGCTTAAAATGATGCATTTTAATATCTGTGTAAGAATTTTTCAAATCGGGGTTGTTGAGTTACAAAGGGTTAAAGGAATAATTTGTATAATCCTCAATTTCCTAGCTTCCCCATAATAGTGCATACACAATTCTTCTGTTATCATTAAATATTTTAACCATGTTTACATTACTTTCATGTATTTTGATTGTATTTCTTTTATCTAGGTGTGTGCGTGAGGGGAAATAATTTTCTTTTTAAGACCCGAAATCTGCAAAATTCTAAAACCCACACAAGGTCTGGTCCCAGTGCAGATTTTGGGTCTTCTGTATATAATATGATGCAATAAATACAAGCCTGATAGCCAAGGCATAAAGACAGAAATTTTCTAAGGAATTTTCAAAATTTTTTATAATAAATTATGAGAACCCTCTTAAGAGCCTCATTAATAGTAATTTTATTTCATATCTGAGAATAAGAAAATTTTCAGTATTCATCTATTATCCAGATTTTGACACGCAAGTTTTTGAGTTTTTATGACTTAATAATTTTAGTAGAATCAGCTACTTTGTTCATCCCAGTAAAGTGCTTAGATATATCAAAAAATATTCAAGCAATGGAAAACTGATATTATAAAAAACAAAAACTAAAAAAGTTAGAAAATGAAAAGCTTTCAACTGTAAAATTTTAAATCAGGTTGACCACTCAGCCTGAAATTAATACTTTTTTTTAAACCGGCAATTTTGTGCCATAATAATTTGCCATGAGACCATGTGATGTCATGATATGTAAGTCACACATGAAACCATATGGACTTATGGGGCGATCAACATGTTAAAATAATTTCCTAATTGCACGAACAGAAATAAAAAGAAAAATCACCTATGTTGAAAATCATCCCAACGTCCATAGCACAAGTCAATTCCGCCCAAAAAAGCATATGTCTGATCAATACAAACAATTTTTTCATGATGTGCCCACAATAAGGTTCCATTTTTTACATGATCTGGATGTCGTAAAACCTAGTGAGATCAAATAAGGAACAACTTATTAAAATATAAAAATATATTTAACATTTTACATTTATATATATCTAACAGTGAATATCCAAATTTTGAAAATAGTAAAAAAATGAATGTCTGTTATTTGAAATAATCTACTTTTTGAGAGAAACTGATAATTAGAGATCAGCTATAATGTTTCCTTAAATTAGGAATTTCAAAACCAAATTTACTTCTATTATTACTAACCATAACTTGTGGCACCTATAGCAATAACCCAATGACCCACAAGAATTTTGATAATTTTTTTAAAAAAGCAGAAATTTGCTGAAACACAAAAGATTTTCAGTCCTGATTAAAAAAGAATAAAAGAGTAAAATTAAGGGCTTTTGAGGAATTCTTGGAAAATTTGCAGAAAAATAAGGACTTTAAAGAATTGTACAAACCTTGATATTTGTTACGAAAAGGAATTTAAACCCACTAAATAAAAGTACAGTAAGAAAGGACAGTTCAGGAACTAGCATACTACAGTGCTATGGAAACATGCTGAAGTAGGAAGATAGAAATGCGACTTTGACTTGCCTATTTTAAAGAAATAGACTACAAGTGTGGCATAATACTGTAAGGACACTTTTCACCCCTCCCCTACAAAAAATAAATTTTATAAAGGGAAATTAAACCAACTAACTATGTACATTAAAAAACCTTTTTTAAAAAAATACTGAATATTAATATTACATAACATACTACTGAATATTAACTTTATACACACATATATATATATATATATATATTTATTTATATATATATATATATATAAAATATGCAAAACAATTACAAATAAATGGCCAATTAGCTCTATTCCGAAATCTCTATATGCATTTTTCATTATAATAACAAATGATGAATAAGTGAATAATAGGAATGGATTATTTATCAATATATCAGTCAGATATTGATATTTTTCAAATATCGCAATAACAATATTTAAATTCCGACTCTGCTGAATTTCCCAATAAAATAATGCTTTTCACTCACTCTGATTTCAAGCCCCAGCTTTGAAAAACAGTGCCAAATATCCCATTCCAATGTCTTCACTGGCCTTCTTCATCCAAAACAGAAATCTACCTTCGCTGATTATCTCTCTTTCCGCTGATGATCTCAGAGTTATGAATATCCCAATATATTACCTTGCTATATTGCTGCATACTGCAAATTCCACTGTTCATTAGAGATTAATACTGAATAACACTTATTGCCTTTGTAACAAATATATCTCCTATTTAGAGATTATTCCGCTAGATGGCAGCACTAGACAACAGTCTCTAATTTTTAGCGGCTATCAAATAGATTTCTCCCACCATTTTTAGCGGATGTTTTTATCAGAGTTCTACGAGACGCATGATTCAAAGAGGTTGTGAAATGCACACGGTCTTGCGTTGAGATTTCCTTGCAGAGTTTTTATAATGTATTTCCCGGAGAGATTTCTTCTGAAGTTCCCAAATTATGTAAATATGTACAGTCATCCTGTAAATAGAAATATGTCTTGTAGTACAGAGTTTCATTAAACATTTTTCTTTTAAATTAAATCTTAGAGTGGTAGTCTTCTAATTCGAGTGATGAGTCCATTGTTAAATATTGTGGTGCCTACTTATGGAAAGTAAGGTAGCTATAAAAATGGCTTCCCAACTTCGGGCCTGAATCTACATCCAACTGAGTTTAAGAGAAAAATGCTGGTGGTCTACAAGTTAAAGAGGTGCATGTGCTTCATTGAAGAAATATGGTATTTTTTAAAAAAATTCTGGTGTTTTATCCACAGTGTCGTGCTCTACGAATTTAAGAAAGAATGCTGGTGCTTTTTAAAGTATTTAGCATCTGCCGTTCAGATTTTGCTTATGATTTCAGCTAAGGCAAATTACAAAGATGCCATTCGTTCTACATGAGCTTCATGTATATGTGTCAAGTAGTTGTGTGAAAGTGTTCTAATAGTCCTGTAAACTGAACATCGACCTCAGAACAGAGAATAGATTATATTCTTAAATAAGTTTTACTGCTTGAAAGCTTATAAAAATATGGATGTGTGTAGCAGCTATCTGAAGATAAGTATCTGTATGAATTCATTTCACTGAACTTTTTATTTAATTTTCATAATGAATATTTGGTTTTATTTTACTTTTGATGTTAAAATTGTTTAAGATAAATTTGAAAGTATATAATTTTCTTTTAAAGAAAATAATTTGTGTCTGTTTTGTCATTAAAGGTTATCTTTAAGAATTTAATTTTTGGAAGTAGAATCTTTGTTTAGTTCAGATTAAATCAAAAGAGTAATTTAAGAACAAAGTTGTTCTATTAAATCATATATTTTACTTACTGATTTGAAAATTAAATTTTGTGTTCTAATTTGAGAAAACTTTTCGTTTTCAATTTAATAAATTGTATTTTATTAAAATGGTATCTTTTGACAGACATGTATGTAAATTTTTTTTTGTGAGTAAGCTGAATTTTGTTTTGAATAACGAAATGATTTGAATAACGTTGATTTATGAAATGACGAAATTAAGTTCAGAATAGAACTTTTATAGGAATAAGTTTTCATATATATTTAAATTTGTTTTTAAATGTAAAAGAATTTTGTTTCCCGGAACAAAAGTAGATTGTGTTCTTTTGAGAACAATTTTTAATTATTTTGCTAGTAATGTAATTTTAATTAATTTTGAATAATTGTGTTCTTACGACAAAAATAGGAAGTGTTCTTAGAACAAAAATTTTAAATATTCTTACTTAACATAATATAAATTTTTTTTCTTCTTCTTAAAAAGAAATTGAAAGTTAAGAACAGTGTAGTTATAATTTAGTTTTGTTTTATTTTGAGAGTTAATATTGAAGTTATAGAATTTTTTTTTTGTGTGTTTTCTTATAAGTATAGGGGTATCGTATTACATAATGATAAATTGAAACTGGTTCAATTTTGGTTTATCTCCCTAAGGAAAGAGTTATTTTGGAATTATATGTGAAATAAATAAAAATTTTATATTTGAATAATATTACTTTAATTTACATTTATATTTATATTGTATTAAGGACCCCAGTATTCGCACTGATATGAATCGGCTGAACGCCATCATTAAACGTGATAGCAAAAATTTCAAGAGTGAAAAATGGACGGATTTTATTATCTCCCTGACTCCTACGGATAACTCTCTTTGGAATTATCTGAAAAGAGTCAGGAAACCTTTTACTCCTATCCCCCCTCTTCATAAATGCCTCGACGCTGAAAAAGTGGAGGTACTTGTTGATCAATATGAAGGTCAATTTCAACCGCATAGTGATGTTTTTAATGCAGACACTATAGATCAGGTTGATCAGGTTGTTGGCAGATTCTTGGCCCATGAGTCTGTCAGATCAATTGAACCGACCACTCCTGAGGAAGTCATTGCGGTGATCAAAAATCTTCCTAATAGAAAGGCCCCTGGGCATGATGGAATTTCTAATTCGGCCATCAAAAATCTTCCCATTCAGTATGCTGATTATCTAGCAAAATTTTATCAATGCTCTTTTCAAATTCTATTACTTTCCTAATGACTGGAAAAAAGCTGATATTGTCCCTATTAAGAAACCTGGAGAAGACCCTTCTCTGGCCAAAAGCTACAGACCCATTAGTTTGCTTCCTGTTCTTGGTAAGTTGACTGAGCATATTTTTCTTGCATACCTTCAAAATTTCCTCCCCGATATCCCTGAACAATTTGGCTTCAGGCCTAAACACTCTACCGCACACCAATTGCTCAGAGTGGTTGAGTTCATTTTTGATGGACTCGAGAACTCTGAGTATGTTGGTTCACTGTTTATTGATGGCGCAAAGGCTTTTGACACAGTTTGGCTCCCCGGCCTGATTTACAAATTATTAAAGTTAAAAGTCCCTACGGCGCATGTTCGCTTTACTCTTAAGTACCTTCGCGGCAGAACATTCTGCATCCACTATGCCAATATCCTCTCTACACCTCGCCCGGTTAATGTGGGTATGCCGCAGGGCTCTAAGTTGGGCCCCCGGTTTTATAAAGCTGATATTCCTACATCTCCATATACATTATTGGCCATTTATGTGGATGACACCACTGTGATGGCTCGTGATAAGGACTGTCTTACTATGCATGAGTATCTACAGCAACACATTCTCAAATTGGAATCCTTCTTTACTAAATGGCGTATCAAAATTAACCCTACTAAATCACAGGCAGTCGTCTTCACTCGCAATCGTTCTACCACTCCTCCACTCTACCCTGATGGCTCCTTTGTCAGCTTTGGACGGGAAGTTAAATACCTTGGGGTTTTCCTGGACAGTACTCTTACTTGGCGAAAGCACATCGAATATAGCATCTAAAAGTTCTATAAAGCTAAATGTGATCTCGCCCATTTCCTGTATAGTGATGAGAAGAGTATAGGCAATAAAATACTGTTATATAAGACAGTTCTTTGCCCCATACTTCTCTACTGTGCCCAGATCTGAGGTTCTGCTGCAAAAACAAACCTTCAAAAAATTCAGATCCTTCAAAATAAGACTCTTCGTGGTATCGTCCGTGCACCTTGGTACAAGAGAAATACTACAATCCACCATGGCGTCAAAGTTCCACCAATCAGATCTGCCATCAAAAATCAAGCTACAAAATTTTTCAATAGCATTCCTGACATTCTAATCCTATTTTCCATAATATTTCTGTATATGATGAAAGGGAATGAAGGCGTAGACCTCGTGCCACTCTTCATCTTCCTGAGAATATCGACCCTGGTTAGGCTACTACTGTCGCTTTAATAGGGTTATTTTTCCCTGGTTACTCACTACTTAACTTCTTGTAAGTTTTGTTTTTATTCTTATTTGTAATTATTTCTTTTAAATCTCTTCTATTAATCCTATTTAATTTTACTAACTTTTATTTTTGTATTTTTATATCTTTTTGCTTGGTGCCTTAAATGGCCCTTTACACACACACATACATATATATATATATATATACATATACGCATTTCCAGATGTTCTGGACATTGGCTATGGTTTCAATGTTTCTACCACAGGTTACTACCGGAGGTGCGGAGTCGCTGATTCCTGGTACTCCTATCTCATCCAAGTCCAAAGGTTTTTTTTTTTTTTTTTTTTGTGTGTGTGTTATGATTTCTGTAAAGAAGAAATCCCTGGGTGTAAGGATAGGTTTACATAAAAAAAAAATATCTAAATTCTTGTTCTTGAAATTGAAAATTTTTAATCAAAATTTTTAAATTGAAATTCTTGTTCTAGAAGTGGATTTTTTTTAAATAAAAATTTGATTTTGGTTGTTAGTTTTGTTAAATTTAAACAAAATGGCGTGTTTTTTTTTTTTTTTTTTTTTTTTTTTTTTGGGAGAGTGCAAAAAAGAGGATCTAAGTGTCCTTTGCGATGAGTTAGGCTTAACTGCCACTGACGAAATGAAAATGGTTGATTTACATAATTACTACACACGCTGATTACGAGGAGGACTATACTAAAAACTTACTTACAACAACAGTCGAGAATAGAAAACTGAAGAGTGCTTTTGAACAAGAATAGCGTAAAATCGAACAAGAACATTTAGAGCGCGAATGAATTTTCGAACAAGAAAATTTACAGCGCAAAAGGACTTTTAAATAAGAAAATTTAGAGTACGAACAGGCTTTCAAACAAGACAATTTAGAGCACGAACGGACTTTCGAACTTGAAAAATTACGCCTTACCCGTTCGACTTCGGCATCTAATGCAGGAGTAGAAAATAATGAATGCACTTACGAAAAGCCGTGAATCGATCTACAAAAATTGATTCCCAGTTTTCGCCCGAACGAAGATGATATGAACATAATCTTAGTGCTTTGTGAGCGACAGTTAAAGGTCCTAGGGGTTCCACAAGAAAATTGGGTTATGTACCTCATAAGTAGTGTTTTACTTAGTGATATTGCTAGACTCATTGCTAGGGAACCTGAAGAAAAGGCCCAGGACTCGCATCAAGGCGATGTTGTTGAAACAATTCAAATTGACCGCTGAAAAATTTAAAATTCTGTTTGTTCAGCACAAGAAATTTTCAGAAAGTACCTGTAAAGATTATTTTTTTGAGCTTAGAACATACTTTGAAGGTTGGCTCTCTGAGCTCAACATAACTTCAAATATTTGAAAAGTCTTATTTTATCTGACAAATTAAAGAGAAGGTGCTCCCCACAGCATAGAAAACATTTCTTAGACGTTTGGACTGATTTAAACGATCCAAATGCATTAGTAGAGAAGCTAGATGCTTACGATGTTCTAAGGGTAAATCCCGTAAAATCTAAAGTAGTGGAAATCCACCAGAAAAATGAATACTGGTCAAAACTGAAACAGACCGCACCACTGAGCTCTTCTAATAAAGAGTTTTCCGAATAAATCCTTCTACTCAAAGAAGACAACCCAGTCAGACAAACCACAGAGTGAAGATCGCCCAACCTTGAAATGTTGTGGTGCTCTCGGATTTATTTGTGCTAAGTGCCCTACTTGCAAATCCTGTGATAAAAACTGAATTACTCATTTCGAGCAAATCCAAATATATACATGCTCAACCCCAACCACACCTTTAACCACAGTAAACCTGTAAATTAATGGAGGCTATGGCAAAGCCTGCGTAGATACCGGATGCAAATTCACAAACACTCGACGTCCCAGCGCCCTTAACGCCAACCTATGCAGCCAAGCACTTTGGCAAGAAAATGAACTTCAACGCGCATGCGTGTCTTCTCAACACAAATAAATTTGCAAAAATCAGAAGCTACTTTGACATTTTGTCCATTGAACTGCTTATTTCTTGTTTGTGAATACTTGAAAGAATACGAGTGCGAAATACTAAATTATTATGTTACCTTCTGAATAATTGTAATATATATGCATGCATATATATATTGTGAACAAGTCAAATATTTAATTTTATAGATCAGCTTGCTCTATAACTTTATCTTTTTTTCCCTCCCAAGCTAAAGTATTTATTTATGCAGTTGTACGTAGCTTATGCTGCCATCTAGTATCAACGTAAGTACTAAATACATTACAACAATAAGTCCTTATTTCATCCTCTGAATAATTATGATATGTATATGTATATGCATATAAATATATATATTGTGAATAAATGAAATATTTAATCTTATAGCTATGCTCTATAAATAATATAAATAATATATAATCCGCTCTTTTTAAATGATCATCATAAACAAATGGAAATTTACTATAATGATCTTAGTTAATTGCTGAGGCTATGCTCAAATTTAAGGGCTTTGTTGCTGATTGATAATAATTTAAAAGTAGCTAGCAGGAGGTGATCCAGACAAAATTTGAGGCCTATTTTGGGCACCTTCGAAAAAATCAATTTAATAAAACAGTCCCCTTCACGAAATTATTTTTAATGACATTGGCTCTTTCACAAAATTCTTCTTAATAAAATAGGCCCCTTCACAACGTTCATTTCATAAAAAAATATCCTTCATTAATTATTGTAAAACATGCATTTTGTAAACAAAGCAAATTCACCAGAAAGCAAAACTTTAGCAGGATGACTTAAAGACGTTTTAATTAATTAATACTTGGTTCAAATTTGAGTAACTGGATTTCGTTATAAAATTTATTTTTTACAAAAATATAAATAATTCTCATAAATAACTTTTGCTTTTCAGAAAATGCCATCCCTCTCCCCCCCCCCCCCCCAAAAAAAGTCCTGCATAGACTCCTGGCCAATAATGGACCCCCCCCCCCCCTTCCACACACACTCACAAGTTTTTGATTCATAAACAAATAGCAAATAATAATTTAGTTTTTAGTTTATTTTTAAACTTTTCCATACATGCTTCATAATCAAACCACTTAAGAAGCAGATAATTTGCATTTTTTTTTTTTTTCTTAGTAATGGAAAACTTTGAATTTAATATACTAACGGCCATTTACAAAATTGCATTTATTTCAAAGATTTTAGGATATTTTATCCATTTCTGCTTTTTATTATTTTTTTCCATATTTATCCATTAATGAAACGCTCAATTAATTAGTTTTCTTCTCTGAGCGACTATCAAATTTATTTAAAACAAATAAAAGTTTTTACTTAATTAGGGTGAATTTGAAAAAGTAAAAACCTAAACATGCTCATTACTTTATTATTGAATTTGTGGGATTATTGCAATGCTATATTATTAATTTAGAATGTGCATCCTTACATTGTAGCGATAATCTTATTCTAACAGCATCAATATTCGACTTAGCATAATCAATAATACAACTTGCATAGACTGAATTAATCTGCGAAAGAAAAAAAAATCTCTTTGAACTTTGTAAGCGTATCTAAAATATTCATATAAAGTAGATATCAATATTCGCACATGCAAACTTCGAACTACGATACTAAAAACAGACTGCAGCATGCATGCATGCACGTAAAAGTTCATTTTCTCGCCAAAGCGCTTGGCTGCAGATGTTGGCGTTAAGGGCGCTGGGACGTTGAGTGTTTGTGAATTTGCATACCGGATCTAGTCATAGCCTGGCAAGTGAATCATTATATTCTGTGTTAAAAGAAAAAGGTGCAAAGTTTCAGAAGACCTCTCTGAACATGTCCTTAGCAGATGGCCAGCGGTCAAAAGAAGACACTTTGACCATGATTGAAACTGTAGAAATTGAAGGAAGAAAATTTCGTACAGATTTTATTATGTTACCTGAAGCTAAAGGAAACAGAACCCTCTTAGGAAGATACTTTCTTGACAAGTCAGGTTTTGTACCAGATGTTAAGAACAAATGTTGGTACAGTAAAAGCTCAACTAACCGGCATGCTCGGGAAACGCCGATTGCCGGATACTTGAAAAGTCCGGATAGTTGAGCGCTACAAAATCTGTCATGAAAGAAGGGGGGGGGGCATCGACGTAAAAATGAAACAGGAAAATGATTTTTAGGCTATTTTCCTGCCATTAGGAAGCCGATCAAATAACTCTTATTATTATTATTAAATTTGCAGTTGATAAAGTTATTCTTTCCGAATAAAAAATAAAAGTAAACAAATTTCTATATTTATTTATTAATCTTTTATAAAGTTGTATTATTTATAATTTGACATCGCCCCTTTCCGGAAAAAGCACATGGAAGCTTGGAAAATTAACTTTGGTATGATTCACTTGTGTTACCTCAACTAACCTCACAGTAATAATGAATCTTTTCTGCATAGCTAAAAACGTTATCAGATGCAAACTGATAATGCCCGACTTCTCCGATCATGATAAAAACAAACTACACTCATTAGCTTTTTTTGTTTTTCTTCTTGGAGTGGCTCAGATAGTGAATTTTTTTTTTTTTTTTGGGGGGGGGGGGGGGGGATTTCTAAATTTCTGAAAACTCATTGTACGTTAATAAAAATTAGGTAAACGGCCTAATTTATTATTATTTGAATTCGGTGAAAATTTGAACACAATCGGACAATTAGCAATGGAGAAAGCAATTTTTTTATATAATAAGTAAGGGGGAAAAAAGAGTACCGTTTCATTCTTTCTTTTTATCTAGAATAATATTATTATTATTTCTGTTTACTGTTTAGGTTGATGAAAAATATTTTTCCTCGCTAATTCAACAACGCAAAACTTTGATGCAATCTCCTGGCTGAGGAGAAAAAGTTTGAACTGATAAAAATACAGCTGCAGTGTTTTCCTTTCATCCGTTGCTTTGCTTGATTCTGCAGAGGAAGCAAATGCCATCAACTTTTCTTTATGCGATTTAATATAGTAAATCGTTGAGGATTCAATATTGAATATACACATCAATTGTTGTTTATTTTCCCCTCTTTCTAAACGGCTAATAATGTCTAGCTTCTGAGTTATGGTTAAAACAACTCATTTCCTTTTATTAGGATTTGACTGATCAGCCATTTTTTAATTTGACAAAAAATATGACAGAACACGATTAATAAAGGTTGAGAGTATTTCCTAGGCTAGCTGATTAAGCACAAGCGAATGGCAATAAAAATGTGCCAAAATGGAAAAAAAAAAAAAAAAAAAAAGCATCAGCGTGATTTAAGTCAAATTCTAATTGGTCAAACTGAATGTGTAGACCCAAATGGGCAGGACAGATGGAAAGTTCTACAGACAGATGGAATTTTCTAGTAACTCCAGGGAGGGAGGGGGGCTACTGTGCATCTGGGGGGAAAATACGATATCTGAAATGACCATATCCCCATCCCAATTCTTAGAAAACAGTTTTCCTTCATGCTCTTGGCTTCCTCACTTAGCAGTTCAGTTTTTGAGAAAGACGTAGCTTTCTACCGTTTATCACGCCTCCCCATCTAGTTTCGCCAAGAACAGAAAAGAAAGATCAAGCCTCTCTTCTCTTGTCTTCATTTTCCACCCCCTCCTTCTCTCTTTCGGAAGGAAAAAAAGTCGGCGCGGCGGACTATCGCGTACTATGACGCAACATGAAGTTATTCTGCGCTAACGAGCTATAGACAGTTCTTTATGCTATATTTTTATTTTATAATGTTCACTGTTATGAACATACACACAGATCTGTTTTACGCCGAATTAATCGCTGAGATAATTTGAGAATGCTAACAGTAAATTTCCTAAAATAGTAGTAAAAATTTTTCAACTGTTTATGGGGGAAAAAAATAAACAATTTCTCCAAATTTTTCCGGTTAGTTGAGCTTTCCGGTTACTTGAAGGCCGAATAACAGAGCTTTTACTGTACTTGGGTGATATGCCTCATATAAAGTATGGTTTTGTAGATCCTGTTACAAAGCCTCTTGAATGTTCTGTTGATGACATTGTTTTAAACGCATGTATATTGCATGAAAATGAAGGAAAAGAGCTGACTCCCACCCCGAAATCACAGTTAAATTATTTGCTGAAAAGGTATGAAAACATCTTTGAGCCAGGGGGAGAAGCCACTTCATTTGTTGAGCATCACTTAAACACCAGAAACCACCCACCAGTGTCGGTTCCACCTTATTGCATGACTCCTGCAAAAAAGGAAGTTCTAAAGGCAGAATTAAATGACCTTTTACAGAAAGGAATTATTGAAGAGTGTGAATCACCTTACATAGCTCCTGTAGTTTTGATCCCAAAACCAGATGGAATGGTACGTCTTTGTATTGACTACCAGAAGTTGAATGCAATCACCCAGTTGGACTCTTATCCACTGATAGATTAAACATGTTATTTGTCAGCCGATTTGCACGGAAATCTATACATTTCTTAAAACAGTGGTCTATAACATAGCTGCCAAATGGGAGTTCAATCTGAAGTATCCTTTGAAAGTTATCATCTTTACTTATACAAGCACAAATCATGATTATAAAATTTTCTTCACACTATGTATTTGGAAAGTAAAAACACACAGTACTTTAGACATTCCAATGTTCAAGATTAACAAACTGCATAATTAACAGGTTTCTTTAAAATATTTTAATGCGATTTTGGTAATTACTTATGAATCGTAAATATGTAACATGTTCTGGAGATCAATAAACAATATATTATAATGCTCAAAAATTAAATTACACTGAACAATTACAATTCTAAAAGGTCAAACTTTGAAATACTATTAAAAAATATTCAATGTATATGCAAATTCACAGTTTCCTTCAAGTATTTAGTAGTTTTCAGAAACTAATAGTCTAATGACACATTCACAGCATAAGAAAGATCTTTCATACTCAAAATAAGACAAAATTAAGGTTTTAAATAATGAATGTATAATCACAGAGCTGAAAATCACAAAAAATATTCAAAATTATTACCTTTATATTTGGATGCATTTTAACTAGTTGTTGTTTACTGTAAAGGCTATTTATACCTAACGCAAATTCCACTTCCTTGTACAAAAGAACAAAAACCTTCACACCTTGTTCCTATAAAATAAAAAGTAGAAACAATATACAATAGAACATATAAATTTATAAAAGTAAACTGTATCATCAATTAAGTTCCTACACAATAAAAATTTGTAAAAAGTTTTTAATATATGAAATTGGAGTAAAATTAATGTTTGTCATAAACAGACAGAAAAAAATTTAACCAAATAATAAACTGGGATTTATTAAATATATTATAATTTATTTATTTAATGACAATTTATGATTGAAAAAGTAAACTGTGCAAAAAGAACTTTTATATTAAATCACTAAAAAGAAAAATGTTTATATTAAATCATTATTTCTAACTAAGTCAGCCATATGAGCTAAAACAAATTGTTAAATATTTAATTTGAATTTTTAAAGATTCATTAATTTTAAATATAAAAAATATTAAAATGCAAATGTGAAAAATGTATTTAATGCTTACCTGAATAAGTATGTACTATTTTTAAAGGTTAGCTTAAAATATTTTTAAAAAATTATACTCGAAACTATACACTTTTTACTTACAGTTATTGTTAAAATAATAAAAATGTTTTTAAACTGCTTAATATCTTTAGGTAAATTTGCTTTAAACAAACTTTTAATTAAATACAGAGAAGGTAATTTTTTTTTTTTATCTTTTTTAGCCATATAATCAAATTCAAGAGTGTTGTCTAATAAAGACTTAAAGGATACAGTGTATAAGTAAAAACAGTTTTCTTAATTTTAATTTATTACAAAGTAGCAATAAAATTAAAAGATAAAACCAAATGAAAAAGGAAATACTAGATGACAAAACACTTTAAATAAATTTAAATGAAGGATTTAAACCCACACCATATTATTGAATTGGTCTAATACACATACCTAAATGCATACCACCAGCACAATGTCATATATACTAACAAATCTAATTTCAAATGCAAAAAAAGTATACATATCCATATTTCTACATTCTACAATGAAAAAAAAAAGTTAATTTTAATTGGACATTTACTATACAGGGATCTGTTTAGAAGGAATTTGAGTACTTTAAAGGATTCTTCATAAAACTTTTCATCTTAAAACAAGACTCCACAAAATTTTTCAACTTAAACAAGTTGGAAATTGCTCGTCAAACGAGGCAAATGAGGTGCGTTTGTACTATAACTAGTTCTATAATTATTTTTTGCACCCCATATTGTACTGAATGTGTATTTATTTGCAATTCATAAGTGCATAGTCTGTAACATCATTAAAATGCACTTGCAATAATTTTTTCCCATTCCCCTTAATGTAACAGAAAACTTTTGACTGTACCTGTAATTAAGCTATACATCCGATTTTCATGAAATTTGAAATGGCTCGACAAAATTTTGCAGCAATTATATATTTAAAATTTTAGCCCATTCGGAAAGCTGTAACATCATTAAAATGCACTTGCAATAATTTTTCCCATTGGCTTTAATGTAAAGAAAAACTTTTGACTGTCCCTGTAATTAAACTATACATCCGATTTTCATAAAATTTGAAATGGCTCGACAAAATGTCGCAATAATTATATGTTTAAAATTTGAGACCATTCGGAAAGCTTTAACATCATTAAAATGCACATGCAATAATTTTTCCCATTGGCCGTAATGTAAAGAAAAACTTTTGACTGTCCCTGTAATTTAATTATACATCCGATTTTCATAAAATTTGAAATGGCTCAACAAAATTTTACAACAATCATATATTTAAAATTTCAGACCATTCAGTTGGGTAGTTTTTGCTCTATTATATGCAGACGGACGGACAGACAGACAGACAGACGGACTGAACGATGACTATAGGTGCTACGTATTTATACTAGTAAATCTGCAGATCAAGAGCCTCAACGTCAGCTCTACAATTCATTGTGTTAAGCACCCTTTGAGTAATATTAATCTTTCTACAAAAAACTAAATTTAAAGTTTTGAAATTACATAAACATTTATAAAACGAAAAAATATTTCGAAGGTTTCTGACATTAGAAGCGTTAAATTAAACCCCTTGTTATGTAAAGGTATTCTGAAAATCTCATGAGCTACTTATTCTGGTAATTTTTAGATAATAGAGTAGATTTCTTCGAAGGACAGAGCCCCCCTGAACCCCTTCGTAGTGTAATTTAATTTACATTTGTAGTTATCAATTAATTGTGTTAATGTCCTTTAGTAAATTCTACCAATAGACGGAAACGTACATGAATTCTTTTCTACAGCCCTGTATATTACGTGAAGATTTTTACGCATCGTCTATAACATTTAAATTTAATGCAGACAAAAAACCCTCTTAAAACTGCTCATATCGCATTTCCGGGGATTAGTATGCATAGTGTGCACCATATATCCAGTTTCTGCGGAGTCTTGTATATGGTTCTATTTAAATTCTGCAAACATTTGTTAGTATACTAAATGTAATTGGGCTGGGAAATACATAACTCAAAAAAAAAAAAAAACACTGAAGCAATTCGCGCTCATTTTCATTTATACTTACGAATTCATTTGTGTATCCCTGTACATGGTCTATACAATATTTATGCACTACTTATTAAGCACAAATTTACTTAACGTTAAAACGCACACCATAATCGAAAATGCTCTTCAGCAATCATCCCTAATAGACCTGAACTGTATCCGAAATTTTTTATGTGACCCTATAAATGAACGATAAATACGATACAAATCATATTCAAGCTTCTTGTAGTCAACCACAGTAATGTAATTTAATTTCATAATGTTTGAATTAGTGCAACACAATTAACACACTGACGACAGGCAATTTAATTAAATCTGGGTTTAAAAACAGTAGAAGCTCCTCCCTCTTCTGAAAGTGTCTCGGAAATTGGTTTCTGAGATATGTTTTTCATGTTTATGCAGCAGTAAATATCTTTCAATGTACGGATGTAATATATAATGTCTTACAATCTATAAAAAATATGGACAACACAATATAAATGTCTTTTCTGTAAGGTAGAAGTCACTCCCTTAGCCAATGATGTATTCTGAATAAAAACGAGAATTCTCGTTTCCCGTCGCTAATGTGTTAAAATAAGCTGTGAAGAGTTTTTTCCCCCCGTAGACCACATTTTAATCGACCACTTCTGTGTGACCCTGAAAAAAACATATGCTTTGCACCCCATATACTACAAAAATGTTTCAAAAATACATATCAATTTTATTATTTTGTAACAGAGTAACATCATTAAAAAACGCCACAAAAGGATTTTCTTCAAAGATTGTAATATTATGAATACTTTTGAGTTCCCTGTACGCATGCTGTAAGTGTTACACATAACATATTTTATAGTAACCAGGTTCTAGTGCACCTTAATAAAGTATATAAATTTCATTACGTTTAAAATTGTGTAACATTATTAAAATACACCGCAGACGATTTTTCCCAAAGACTATAATGTAACGGAATAGTTTTGAGTGCCCCTGTAATTAAGCTATGAATGCTACACTCTTCATTTTTAATATCAAACATACTTTGGCAAACCTCAATAGCGTATATCAATTACATGTAATCCCGACTATATTTACACGAGTTAGAGCACGTAGAGAAACACGGCAGGAGACAGATACAAAAACTGAAGTCATAAATACTTTTCATCCATGTTGGAAAGTGTTAAAAAGGATTTACATGCCTTTAACTGTACTTTTTTTTCACTTATAGCATGGTTAAACATTAGTTTAAACATCCTAATCCATGCGATAGCAATAACATATTAAAAGCCCCCCAAAATATGCATATCTGGAGATCTATAAATCTACTGGAAAATAATTCATTATCGTGGCCACTGTTAATTGCATAAATTGCATCGATTTGGCGCGATAAAATATTTTTTGTGATAGCCTTTTAATAGTACCTGCAACAAAATTAACGTAATTTACTAACTTCATTCATATTTGACGCAATGATAGGCTACGAATAACAGTCGCTAGGCAACGAAGAAAAGGAAAAAAAAAAAGAAATACGTATCATGTAAAACAAGAAAATTAATTTAAAAATTCTTTATATTATTGGAATACATGTATAAATGTCCTCAAAACATTATACACATAAATAAAAAAATCTGATAGATATATTGATAAAATTTCAATATAATAGGAATAATTTAAAACCCTTATTTGGAATTTTAGTATCCATAATTTGACATTTAAATCCATTAATCAAACGTGCCATTTTCTTTCAACAAATGGAAATTTGAAAATCGTCTGACTTGCCGTAGAAAAGCATTATAAAGAAAAATAAAATCTTCCATATTTTCCGAACGAATGAACCAAATTTAACCAAAAACTATACAGCTACGTCCGGGTATCTCACGAATATGCCCAATTAATTTCAAGCTGATCGGGTGCTTTTTGCGGCAGTTATCGCGGAACAGACGGACAGACAGACAGACAAACGGAAATCAAAACTTTTCGTGTCTCCACAGTAAGCCTTCACTGACGTTTCGGCAATAATTACGAACGCACCTAAAAAGGAGCCTTCATAAAATTCTTTGTCTTAAAAAGGTATCTTTCACAAAAATTTTCAAATAAAAAATAGACTTATCACAAATTTAACCATTTGAAAATAAAATCAGAATTATTTAAAAACAGCAGGAATGACAAAAGAATCTTTTACGTAGCTCTATAATTAAACAGGCACAAAAGCAGGAAATAGGAAAAAAAAGCAATTCTTTTTGTTTTGTTTTTCATGAATACAAAAGGCACAAATTTATACAACCAGCTGGGAAAACCAAGCTATGTTCGGTTAAAAATAAAAACGTTCTATGGACTGTTTGGTTGAATCGTGTTTCTTAGCTCCAATAGGAAAATTCTAGAAAATTCCTTCACATTGTAAAATCTAATTTTTTCACCAAGTATCGCCAAAATTTGGCAAAAAGTCACAAACTTGGTGCGATTCTTTCATTTGGCACCAGGCTTATGTTTTGCGATTGCTAATCCTGAAAGTGAATTTTCCTGCTAAATCTCACCAATATTTCTTTCAACCTTCATTCCCATTGACCTGTAGTGACCCCAAAATGTCAAGTAATTGAATTTTATCGAACATGTGACCTAGCCCAATGGTCTTCTCTCACCCCAAAATTTAGTCAAAATGGCTTAGTTAAATGGACTCTGATTGGTTGAATCATGTATCTTAGCTCCTATTGGGAATTTCTAGAAAAATCCTTCAGATTCTGAAAGCCAAATTTTTTGCCAAATGTCGCCAAATATTACCAAATTTGGCGACATTTCACTTGGCACGAAGCATGTGCTTTGGTTTTGTTAATCTTGAAAGTCTATTTCCTTGCACAAATTTTGCCAATATTGCCTCAAATATACCCAAATTTGGCGAAATGTTGCCAATTTTGCGACTTTGTTTACTGCAAACAACTTAATACTGTTTCAACATTCATTCCCATTGAAATGCATTGGTTCGTAGTGGCCTTAAAATGACCCGCTAACCCAATTTTCTCGAACAAGTGGCCTAGTCCAATGGTCTTGTATCCCAGAACGGTAGGGTACAAAATTTAGTCAAAATCGTTAGTCATATTTTAGATAAAATTTACATATACACACAAGATTTGCTCGTATTATAATATGATTTAGACACATTTTAACTGATATATAAGAAGAATATATTATAAGATGAAATGAAATATAATTGTACTCTGCTATTTTCATCCCATAACTTAAGAAATATTAAAATATAAATAAACTGACAATCAATATATAGGTTTATTCCTCTACATTCTTTCTAAGCACACACAGAGGAAAAAAGAAAAAAAAAACAATTCCATGCTAAATCCAAGTAACACGTACATCCAAGTAATCTTTGCTTCAGAAATGAGTGACTGAAATTACACAAAAGTGTTCTATAAATAGGACAAAACATTCTATCTGAAAACAACCTTATGCAAATTTCCATTCCCTTTTTAAAGACTAAAAAAAAAAAAAAAAAAAAAAAGAAAATTGACTCTGGAAATAAGCTTTAAATAACGAAATTTACGTGATTTTCAGATGTTTATAACATAAGCTGACCTTTGATTAGATAGCTGTACTGCACAGAAGTTCAGGATGAAATTTTCCAGACCCCAACCCTCCCTTGGATGCTTCAAGTATTTTCTTTGCAATTTTTGAACAAATTAGAGAATGTCCAAAATTACTTTCAAAAAGGTTGGAATTCCACCTTTTGGAAGAATTCTTTCAAAAATTTAAATTACCAAGATTATTTTTCTAACTTTAAAATCTAATACTCAACAATTAAGTTGCTCCTCATTAGTTTGTTTCTCAGCCCAGCATTTATCACATCCACACTTAAAATTTTAATTAACTTCACAAAAACTGCTGAGATTAACGCAACTCTCCTTTTCCTGTGGTCAATTCTGCTGGAAGCTATTCCTAGGAGCTACAGCACGGACTGACCCGGATATCAAAAGGTCCTAAGAAAATCATTAATATTATTCACATTGTCTCCTCCTTAAACTTCTACTGATAAAAATGAGAAATATGTCGTCATAAAAACAGCTTACACATGCAAAAGCGTGTACTTTTTCAGTAAAATGAAATGTTAATAATTATCCTGACACACTCTGCAATGGACTTGACTTAAAAGGAACAACATGAAAAATGAAAATTATGTATAAGAAAAGGTACGCCAGGATTTATTATATACAAATACATTTACATACATGAATTTATTTAATTTGTTCATTAAAACAGGACTTTAGTAAAAAAAATCTAAACAGGAACCTGAATATAACGATAATTTGAAAGTCCCAGAATTATTAGATTTTTCATGAGTATAAGAAACCACTCATGATTTTTACAAAAACAGGAATCTGTGAGAAAAAAACAAAAACTTCTAGACATATTCTTGCTATAACAAAGTATAATACTTTTCTTACTTGATAAATATTCTTAATATCCTTTATTTACGTTTAGTGTTATTACAGTACAACCTCAATACACAGTTCCATTATTTTGGACAACCCCTGTACCAAATAACATACATAAAATTTCACAACTTAACATTCATAAAAGAGTTAAAAAAAAAAAGTAAGAAAACAAAATCTTGCATTGAATACATACTAAAACACTTTATGTTTTTAAATGTATATTAAACTGCTAAAAGATTTACAAGCTATTACAAGTTTTCTATTAAAATATTTGTAATTCACCGAACTTTAGCTGAAAAATGTAAATAAATTTAAATTTCATTTAAATATTAGTTACACAGATATTTAAATGAAACTAGGAAACTTACAGCTTTTCTCTTTAAAATGTGGTCTAAACGCCATACTTCTCCTTGAATCACAGGACGCTTCATATATAATTCAGGACTTAGCCACCAGTCAGCGATGAAAATTTCTTCTTTAGCTTTGTCGAGAGCATCTGCAACTGCTTCAAAATAAGTTGATCCATCAACAAACCTAAGATACAAATCAAACAGTGAAACAAAATTACATTGAATTAACTTAATCCAATGCAAGAGAAATCCTTCTATATATAAAAAAAAGTAACGCTTTGGAAATGGACCAATGAAAATCTGCGTAGATACCGTGAAACGCATCTGATTGGTCAGAGCTTTCTCACGCTATAAGGGCGGAGGGACCCGTCTCTGTTGCCAAATTGTCGCCAACTTGGCACTATTTCCAGTATTTTGCCAAATTTCCATAGACTCCCATTGAAATACAATAGGGTTATTAACAACATTGCTTGCAGAAAATCAACAAATATTACAAATTGAGATATTTCAATGCAACAAAAAATAATATTAGCTTATGAATAGAGCTTAATTGAACTATTTACATTATTTTTAAGCACAAACACTAATTATTTACAATATTTGTAACACTATATGTATAATTTTACACTTATATGTTGGCGAAGAAAAGGCGGCAAAGTGAAAATTTCAGAGGAGAGGAGATTTATTTGATAAGATTATTTACTGTAACTACAAATTAGTGACGAACGCGTTTTTACCAAGTGGAATCTAAAAATTAAATGTATAGAAAATAAGGAATCGCGAAACAATTACGTCTGGGCTTGGGTAGAAAATAGGGATTGCTTCGCAATACCGAATGGAATCGCGAATCGAATATGCGGGGGTTGGTGAGCGTAGCGAGCAGGGGGCAGAGACCCCCTAGTTACATAAAAAATCATTTTAACAAGAATTTCCGATAGCATATTTTTTTACTCATATTAAGGACATTTAAAATGCACACCTTGCAAATGAATAACCCTTAAAGAAATTAGTAGCACATTTTTCCCCTCTTGTATTTTAAATTGATAAATTTAAAGCGTTCATGGTTTATTTTTAAGGACAGATAATTTGATTTATATGTATAAAAATTAATATCTTTTTTATTACTTTCTGTACACATATAGTGTAAGAAAAATATTGTAATCATGATAATAACCTGATTATGGAAATATTGGTATATTTTTTCATTTTGAGGTTCCCTAAATCCTGTTTTCACTATTTTTTAAACCTATTCTATATGTATATGTATATGTAAGTGTGTATAAAAGAATTCTCATGTACCCAAAACTCTTTTGATGATGTCGCTATGTATGTACATGTGTGAGACAAGATAGTGCCCAAATTATACTTACAATGGAGTTCTCATATATATACAATCCACTCCCTCTAATTCACAACTCTATAAACCCCAAACACCTATAATCTGCAATATGTTTCAGATGTAAACAAACAGTTAAGTCTTTTTTTAAGCAAGATAATGCAGACATTGACCATAATAAAAGTTGACTGATTGGATGAATTTACTAAGAAATTAAGGCAATTCTGCATTCATTAGAAGGAAATGTTCTGTGTATCTTGTAAATAACCATTAGACTGCTATATTCTGAATGCATTCATTGACTCGTTGAAACTACAAGAGTTAAAACATTGAGATATGTGGACATAGTCAACGCACCTACTGAATCATGAAATCATGAGCAATTGCAGCTGCAACTGCAGCGAATAGACTCAACTTATTCCACTATTATTGATATTACTAGGGAGTTCAAGCCCTCTGCAAGCTACGCTCACCAACCCCCCGTTCAGGCTTTGCAGCCTCTGAAAACATACTAATGTGCCCTGTTTAAAAAATATTACCAAGATACGGAAGATTGAATGATACTGACATCGCAATGCCATGTTTTTAAGTTCGAATGGGCATTTTTCGGTTGCCTTGGCCTCATCCATCGCTGTCATAATAAATGACATCAGTTTTCGAGATTGATAAGTAAGATCAATTCACATGTGAAAATCAACTTGTATAAAATGGTTAGGTTAAAAATGACGCTATCTTCCTGGGTTTTATAACAATACTATAAGCAATGTTCTTCCTTTAGGTTTGAGGTTAAAAAACTGGAATAGCTTTCAGATCGACATATTGAAAAGCATTGTGTTTTTAAATTTTATGCTTATATTTTGTCTTGAGTTTTAGGTATTTCAAGAACAGGTATATCTTATTCATGAATTCTTTTCTCTATTTTAATACGCTATATACATATTTTAAGGTTATTTTTACAATGTATATTGTTTGTATTAATTAGTAAGAATATACAAATTTTCAAATAAAAATTTATTTAACAGTAATTCGTGCAAAATAAATTGAAAGTATTTTACACATACATTTACATGTATTTATGCTGCATCAAGTGATGTAATATATAAACAAAACTGCTTGATGCACTAATTTTATACCATGTGACGTCAGATTAAGTCTCTGGAATGAAAATAGTTTTAAATATATCATTTTAATATGACATAATTTTCCCAATTAAATGCATTTCTCATGTAATAATTTATTTTAAATTTTCTTTTCTCTTTTAAGATTCGTAGGTACATATATTATTTAACTTAAAAGTATTTGGAAGTATTATTTGAGCTTTTTAAATATGACCCAATATTCACCATTAAAAGTTTTTCATGCGTAATAATTTAATTATTTTAGGCACTTTAAATATTATATTTAATGTTTGGGCCTTTTACATATGACATAATTATCATCTTTAAATGCTTTTCACATATGATAATTTTATTTTAAAGTTTTCATACATTTTAAATATTTATGTGCAAAGATTTCGAAGTAACTTTCCTTATTATCTGTTTTTAACACATGATCCTTTCATTCTTATTCTAAAATTTGCTTTCTGTTTTTAAGATTATTCATGTCATTTTCTCTTTAAAATTGAAAAAAAAAAAAACCTTTCTTCTTACATTAATGGAATTTGAAAGTGACAGACGATTTTTGGTTTCTAAAATAAACTGATTCTGGATGATCAAAATGTGAAAAAATGTTTTTTAATCCCCCCCCCCCCCCCTGAAAAACAATTTAATCACAATATTGTCTTCACTATCGATTGAAATAAAAGACTATTTCAATTCGAAAATGATGAAAAAGAAATTAAATAATCCCTGTGTTTTCGCCTTTTTTTCACAAAAATGGAGTAATCTAGTTGCCATTATTATACAAATGTCATTAAAATTAGAAAAAAATTTATATCTCGAAAACTAATTCCAATTTTAAAATTCTAACACCATTTTTTAAACATGTGCATTAATATGGATAATTAGAGTTAACTTTACCGTCAAACATTCCATACTTTAGGAATAACTGTAAAGCATAATCAGTCATTTAATCAGCCGTTTCATAAAATTGTTTCATAAATTTGTTTCATTAGGATTTTATATATATATATAGGGTAGACTAGTGTTATCTTGTATGGAAAAAGATGAATGTGGCTGTTGTCAAAACATTCTCACCTTGGACCCACATGCCAATCATTTTCAGAAAATCAATTCGATTAATGTTACTGCATTCATGTTGAATTAATGGCTAGAAAAATCTATGGCCAGCTATGCTGTTTATTGATAGCCAAAATGATGATTCTGAATTCGCTGGATTTAGATTATGTATTGCATGAGTAAAAGCAGCTGAATTACTAAAGTTTGCAAAAGAGGCATCAGCTTCTCTTCTCAGATCTGCACCGAAAAAAGATTTAATTAATTGTATGATGAAATCTTGTAATCAGAAAAAGTCACTGATGCAGAAATAATATTTTCTGTGTGTTGAATTCAGGAGAAATAGACTCAGAAACAAATTCTGAGGCTAAAAAAGATAAAATTGCTTTCGAAGAAGCAATTTTATCTCTTGAGGATAAATATCTTAGTTTTTAGAAACAAAAAATTTTGTTAGCGATCAAGAAATCCTGACTCTTAAAAGGCTTCAAGATTAAATTGCACAGCATAAATTAAGAGCTTTAAAGCAAACCACTATCACTGCAACGTTTTATAGATTGAAAAATAAGTAGAAATTTAATGGAAATGTTTTATATTAATTTTGTATTATTATATCTAAACGTATTTCTAATATCAAATATCTTTTTACTACTAAAAAAAAGCATTTTCTTTCATTTCTGTTTTTATTATTTACAGTGTGATTACTATATTTGTTGATGAATTCCAAATACAGTAGACTTCCTCAAATTCGCACAGCTTGGAAACAGAGGTTGTGCAGATTTTAGAATTTTGCAGATTTCTGGTCATTGCTTTGTTTACATTTTTTAAACAGTAATTTGAATGTAATGATACAATCAAAATTATAATGAATGCTTGCAATATAGTAAAATATGAAAATAATTAAGTAAAGTAATAAACTAAAATGATAAAAAGTATGATAATTTAAAAATGATTAAATTATTAAAAGTAAAGGTCAAGTAAATAATTAATAATGTATAATTAAATATGCATAATAAAGATGAGATACACTTTCCTTGAATTATTCAATGAAAGTTTCCTCATAAAGGTACCCTATTAATTCACATGAAAATCATAACATAAGGAAGTTTTGTTTCAGGTTTAGCCATTTTTAATAATAACCAAAAAAGCCTGATTAATACATAAATATATTTGGTAAAAAGATTGTGATTACCAGTAATACCAGCAATATCTTGCTTTTTTTCAGAAATAACCTTATATTTCCTTCATGAAAAAACATAAGTTCAGTCATTATCAAGAGTTACATATTAAAATACACATGGAATCAGACTTGTATAAAACCAAAAACTTTCTGCGCACACAAATATTGGGTCAAAAACTTTCTGCAAATTAATTTAACGTTTAATAAAAGAACGTGTTGTATTATTTTCACGATATGAATTAAAAACAGTAGTTTTAAAATAATTACCATTTAAATTAAAAATTAATATTAATTAAAGAATTAATTATTTTGGTTAAAAAAATAATAAAGCTAAAAATTCATGATAAGGGGATTCTTATCAATTATTTTGTCAATGCATTTAGAAACAACCCAATATTGTGACCTCTTCGCACAAAATTCCAGTCACTCTGCTCACAGAAATAATGTGGCATTGCTTCTGAAACAACTGAATCATGTTTTGTAGGAAGAGTTCCGTTCATACGTACTATCATTAAAAAAAACCAACGAGTTTTTACCGCAGCCCTTTGACAAAATTCTCATTTTTTCCGCGATCATTTGACGAAATTCCCGTTTTTTTTCGCGATCGTTTGACGAAATTTGCGTATTTTCTGCGATCCATTGACGAAATCAGTTTTTTTCTCCCGATCCTTCGACGAAATCCGCATTTTTTCTGCGATCTTTTGACGAAATTCGTGGTTTATTTCGCGATCTTTTGACGAAATTCGTGGTTTATTTCGCGATCTTTTGATGAAATTGTTGTTTTTTTCGGAATCTTTTAACGAAATTTGCGTTTTTTCGCGATCTTTTGCGGAAATTAGTTTTTTCCGCGATCTTGTGACAAAATTCGCGCTTTTTCCTCTATGCTTTTACGAAATTAGTTTTTTCCCTGTGCTTTGATGAAATTTGTGTTTTTTCGTGATCCTTTGATGAAATTCGCGCTTTTCCGCGGCCCTTTGACGAAATTAGTGGTTTTTTTTTTGCGATCCTTTGACGAAATTAGTTTTTTCCGCAATTCTTCTACGTAATTTGCGTTTTATTTTTTTCGCGATTCCTTGACAAAATCCGGGCATTCTCTGCTATGCTTTTACGAAATACGCTTTTTACTGAGCTTCTGTGATGAAATTTGCATTTTTTCTTCGATTCTTTCACGAAATTCGCAATCCTTTGGCGTAATTTGCGCTTTTTCCGTAGCCATTTGACGAAATTTGCGTTTTTTTCGCGATCCTTTGACAAAATTCTTTTACGAAATTTACGCTTTTTTCTCGATCCTTTGACAAAATTCGGGCTTTTTCCGCTATGCTTTTACGAAATTCTTTTTTCTTGAGCTTCTTTGAAGAAATTTGCGTTTTTTCAGCGATTCTTTGGCGAAAGTATCTTTTTTTTTTCACGATCCCTTGAAGTAATTCACCTTTTTTCCACGGTGACAAAATGCGCGTTTTTTCCGCGATACTTTGACGAAATTGGTAGAATTTTTTTTGTGAACGATTGACGAAATTAGTTTTTTTTCGGAGGCCATTGTTGAAACTCGCAATATTTTTCAGTGATATTCCTTCATGTCTGAATTTCCAGACTGATGGTTGATTTTTTTTTTCATTTTCGGAAAATTCGGAACAGAATTCCCCCTGGCAAACAATAAATAAATAGCACATAAAATTGCGAAATATTTTTAATTTTTAGGTATTTCAAAAAAAAAAAAAAAAGTTATAAGAATAAAAATTACGTAGGTTTTTTTTCTAAAAAATTTTCCGCAAAGTTCCAAATTTTGCGGAAAATTTTCCGCACACGGTGTGCACGTGTGCGTCTATATTATACAACACTGCATGGAATGATATAAAACCAAAAAATTCTGTAATTTTGCCCCTACATCTGAACGGAAAGTTTCATTGTTTACATCTGTGATGATGTGTGGATTTGAGGGAGTCTATTGCATTAAAATGTAAACAAAGAAATGACCTATAATCTGCAAAACCCTCAGTCCAGACCTGTGTGCATTAGGAGTATACTGTATATAAAACGCTAAGGTACGCGGTGGCGAAAAAGCAGTTATTTCTCTTTTGCTGATGGCAACAAGTGGTTTGTTTAGAAAATTAAACCTGCTAAACCTAACTTTAGCTGGCTTTGTTATTTGTTGTGGTGTGAAATATTTTGTCTATTTCTTGCAAAAAATAAGTTCATTAGGATTAAAATATTTTGATACGATAAAATGCTAAGGTATAAATGTGGCAAAACAGTGGTTATTTCTCTTTTACTAATGACAATGAGTGGTTTGTTTAGAAAATCAAACCTGTTAAATTTAACTTCAGCCGGCTTTGTTATTTGTTATAGTGTGAAATATTTTGTCTATTTCTCACAAAAATTGAGTTACTTATGATACTTTATATTACTTATGTTACTTATAATATTTTGATCTGATAAAACGTTAAGGTACATGGCGGCAAAAAAGCCTTTTATTTCTCTTTTGTCAATGGCAACAAGTGGTTTGTTTAGATAATAAACCTGCTAAACTGTACTTTAGATAGCTTTATTTTTTGATGTGGTGTGAAACAGTTTGCAGCTATCTATTTAAGATGTGTCTTCACAACTGGACAGTTCAATTCTAATCTTCTATACAGCAAGTCCTGTATGCCCTCCCCCCTAAATTTTATAGGTAACCCCATTCCAAGGTTGGAATTGTCAAGCAGCTCTACTTTTGACAAAACTGGTTTAAAATCAATTCCTACCCTACAGTTATGTTTTGAAAAGGTGTAGCTACAGACAGATTCTTCCATTGTTCTTTTTTTGGATCAATACTCTACCTCGCAAATTAAAAACTTTTGTTGTCAAAAGGGTAACTACGATCCAGTCTCTTTCTGAAAATTACTATTGGAACCATGTATACTCCAAAACCAATCTGTCTGATGTCATATCCAGAAGTGCATATGCCAAGGATCTCATAAACAAGAATTTGTGGTGGTTTGGCCCAGGCTGGCTTCAAAGAGAAATTATAGTACCCAGCCAGTTTCCAACTCCCACGGACATTGAATGTGAACAAGAACTGAAAAATGACTTTAGCTTACTGACAATCGCGAACAACTCTAATGACTTTTTTGATAAATTGTACAAATCTTATAACAATTATACTAAACTAATTAGAATATATAGCTTTATTTTCTGATTTCTCAGTAATATTTACCATCGAGAAAAGAGCCACAAGCAGCTTATGGACAGCAAGTAGCAATCCAGTATCCACTTTTTGATAAAAGGCCCAAGAAAGTAAGTTCGCTCCTGAGCTAGCTGCGCTGAGAAAGAGACAACCTGTTCCTTTGTCCAGTAAGTTAAAGGCATTAGATCCATTTTTGGATAAAATGGTTTACTTTGTGTAGGTGGTAGATTGATCAATTCTAACTTACCCTTTGATGTCAATCGTCAATTAATTCCTCTTGTGTTACATGTTTCAGGTATAACCCCAAGGCACTAGATCAATTAACGGGAGACCACCCATCCAAATTCAACGTTTCTAAATTTGGGTGTAGACTTCTGCCACCCATTACACATAAAATACAAAAATCAGGGAAAAGGAATGTATTCAAAAGTTTATGTGGCCATATTTATATCTATGTCTACCAAAACTATTAATCTAGAGATAGCAAGTTTATCTGCTGCTGCATTCATCACTGGTCTTAAAAGATTCTGTGCTAGGAGAGGCAAAGTACACTAACTTCTGATAATGCCACTAACTTTAAGGATGCATCAACAGAATTAAATAATTTTAAGAAATTATTGAAAACTCCTATCAAGGAATTGTCAAATTTCTTAGCCGAGGAATTCATAACATGGTAATTTATCCATCCGTGATCCTCTAATTTTTGCAGTCTGTGGGAAGCAAGAATTAAGTCCTTCAAACATCATTTGCTTAGGGCCATATGTAATAACAAAATTACTCTAAGATGACTTCAAAACTCTTATCATACAAATCGAAGGTACCCTAAATTTCTGGCCTTTATTTCCACTTTTAGATGGCATAAATGAATTTGAAGTGCTTACGCCAGGCCATTTTTTAATTGCCCAACCCATCAACAATATTGCCAAACCTGATGTTATGAATATTTCTGACAATAGATTAACCCATTGGCAACACATTACTAAATATGTTTAATGCATTTGGAGCTGTTGGTTTACTGACTACCTAAATCACTTGTAGCAGCAGGATAAATGGCAATTTTCAAGGGAAAACATTAAGTTAGGAACTCAAGTATTATTAAAAGAAGAAAATGTAATGGCCACCATGTAAGTGGGTTCCTGCCCAGATCATGAAAATAATTCAAGGCAAGGATAACAGGGCTCATGCAATAAAGGTCAAAACTGCCTCTGGCATATTTTTAGAATGTATTTCTAAAATATGCCTATTGCCCATGTCGAACAATTGAATATAATATAACATTTATGCAGTATTGTAATTTTTGTATTATTTTAAAGCAATTACTACTGTTGTTACTGTATGTTATTCATCTTGTATTCTAGAATAATTTGTAATGTTAATTATCTATTGTGTTATGTTTAAATTAGTTGCTGAAATATTTCATATTTCATCCCTGGGCAGCATGTTCTGCCCTGGAAGTATGTTGAAGCTCCACCTAGCCAGCATTCCGTAAAAATTCATAAAGCTGTTGGATCGTTGATGAATCAACACGCCTGTAACACTCTGCCCAATTCACACTGTGGATATTACTCAAACCAATGTTTATCATTCAAGATCTATGTGTGTCCTTGTAGTGTATTGTGTACAGTGTAAATAAAAAACCTAGTTCTAAAATAAAGTTCACAGTCCACTTAAGAAATGACAGAGTCAAGAAGACAAAATTCAATTTTTGGCATTTAATAAAATTTACAAGGGTCCACCAGTGAAACAAGTCTTTTCGAACAAAAAAGAATTATGAAAATCAAAGCATCTATTTGAAAGTTATGAGTGAACATATGTAGATAAATAAATATATGGTCAAATGTTTAATCTGCTTTATTTGAAGTTTATTAACATGTTGAACTTTGAGGACTTTTAGTCTTAAATAAGAACTGCCTATGAGGGTTGCTCTTGAATGTTGCATTATTTAACAATCAGATTTTCTGTGTTCATGTTTATATTACAGCTGAATATATATAATATTGATGCAGTTTCTAATTGAAGTATTTCAGTGACCAAGCTAAACATTCGCCACCTTCCCAAATGTGAAAAAAAATCTGAAATGTGGTGATAAAAAATCCATTTTTGTGAAATATTTCATGAACCATTATCTCAGCACCAATCATTTTAGAAATGTGTACAAATGACACTAAAATTTCTAATTTTTTTTTTTTTTTTTTTTTTTTAATAAATCGAAGAAAAGAGAAAATTTGAAATCAATCAAACCTACGACATGAAATGGACTTATAAAATTGAATCTAGGAGCAAATCAAGGTCCCATTTTGGAACCTATCCAACTTAAAACTTCAAGGTTTCCAGGAAAATGAGAAATCCAAGTTTTATGATAAAACTTTTGGAAATTGGCTAATGATTAAAATTTGGCTAATAGTATGAATAGTTTAGCATGGTCCCAGTATTTGTATGCATAGACATTAACAATATAATTTTGAGAAATAGTATAACTTATAAAATGCAAAGTTACTGACCTTCAGTGGTATTACACATAACAAAATGTTACAATGGACGCCTCCCGCCCTATATTCTTTAATTACATCTCTTCAAATCTTTATTTTCCCCTCCCGCTACCCCACCCCTTCTTCAAAGTACTTTTGGAGCAATTGTTTCAAGTCAAATATGTCACCTTTTAAAGTAATAAAATCCCTGCCGGCCCGGCCTACAGGCAGAGGTAGATTTCGAAGTTAAGTATATTAATTGCACCAACAAAAACTAAATCATGATTAGATATAAATCCACTTTAACAGTTTTATCTGGCCGCTTTTGACGAGTTTTTATTTCATTTTTATATAATAGCTGGTTTTATCAGAATCATGTTAAGGCGGTATTAAAAAAAATACTTTTCCATGCTCAACAACTCGAAATTTTCTGGCACATTTTCAGATTAATTTTTAATAGAAAAAATACGAAACTTGCTGACGTGATTTTTGAAAAGATTTATAAATAAGCAACATGTGCTTTTATTTTTCTTTCAATTAATTGAAACTTGATTAATAAACAATTATTTTCTCAGTAGGGCAATATTTTTTGTTTCTAACAAAATAGCTTCAGGAAATTCTGTTCAAAATACCCACTTTGGCATCATTTTTTGAAATATATTCTGCCTCAAAAAAAATCTATCATTACGCTACATTATATAGTTTCTGAAGAAGAGAATCTATCAATTGGACGCGCTTGAGAGCAAAAATTAATTTAAAAATGAGTAAGAAAATAAGCAGTTTGGATTTGAATACATTCTTAATAAGATGATTTTTTTTCTTCAACCGATATGTATTTTTAATTTGTTTTTGCTGTATGAATTGGTCCTATCAAAAACTTGTCTGTATAAATTTTGAAGACAATATTAAGAAGATATATGATAAATTCATGGGGATTTTATATCCTGTGAATTGACGGAGTTATAGAAGTTTTTCTTCTTCAGACCCCCTTTTTTTGTTTTCGTTTTTAATTTTTTTTTGCGGTACGAATTGGTCCTATAAAAACTTGTGAATACAAAAGTTGTAGATATTATTAAGGAGATGTATAATAAAATTAATTGGATTTGATATCTTGAGAATTGACGAAGTTATGAATTTTTTTCTCCCAAAACCCCTATTTTTGCGCTCCTTGAGCCCATTTTTAATTTTATCCAAAATCTGTGATACATAAATTTTTGGTCCTGTTTTTAGAAGTAATAAAAACTTCAAACTGATTTGATATGTACAAAAATTAAAAGTTATGGGGTTTTTTCTGTTTTCACAAAACCCCTCCCTATTTCCATCCCCTTGGTCCGATTTTGCCCATTCACGAACTTGACCCAGATTTTATGCCCCTTGATTTTATGTATCAGTTTGGGAGAGATTTGTGCAGAATTGTGGAAGTTATCGTGTCCAGAAGAAAGTGATTATATATATAAGTTTTTTACTGATGGTGGTTTTGGGTTCTAGGGGTCATGATTGGTGTAGATCTGAAAAAATTTTTCAGAATTTCCAACATAGGAACGACGCCAATAGGTAGTATTTCATACGAAATCTACCTAACACATTTTTAAATGTTAAGAGGTGGGAAATGAATGTGCATGCAAACAGTCTTTGAATCTTGGTACAGCATGAAATAAGAATAAAAAGAAAATTGCCCAGTTAAACTCATGGCATTGAGCTCACAGGCTATTCACACTAATTGTATATTACACTCTTATTTCAAAGAACATTCCCCCTCAAAATATAAATGAAGCGATTAGGCACCGTTTCCCCCCCCTTTATACTTAACCAAAGAACCTCCAAATCTAATCAGTAAGCTCTTTAACATAATGAACTGGCATACCAAATTTGAAACAAATCAGATAATTCTGCATGAAAAAAACCATTTCGCTAAATTAAGGGGGGGGGGGTATTAGCTCCCCCATTTCTCCTTTTATGCTGAACCCATGAACCTTCAAATCTAATCAGAAAAGCTCCTTATCAGAATGAACCTAGGAAAAAAAAAAAATTAAACTAAATTAGATAATTCTGCATGAAAACCCATTTATCTCAATTAAGGGGAGGGGACAATTTCCCCCTTTCTTGCTTTTATACTTAACCAATGAACCTTCAAATCAAATGAGAAAGCTATATCGGAATAAACTGGTATATGAAATTTGAAGCAAATCGAATTATTCTGCATGAAAAACTTCATTTATCTAAATTAGATGGTTTACTAGCCCCCGTCCCCCCTTTATATGTAACCAATTAACCTCCAAATCTAATCAAGGCAGTTCCTTAACATAATAAACCGATATACCAATTTTGCAGCAAATCAAATAACTCTGCATGAAAACCCCATTAACATAAATTAAGGGGGGGGGGAGGTCTAGAGCCCCTTTCCTCCCTTTATACTTAACTAATGAACCAATCTAATCAGGTAAGCTCCTTACCATAATAAACAACTATACCAAATTTGGAGCAAATCGAATAATTCTGCATGAAAAACCCATTTATCTAAATTGAGGGGGGGTAGCCCCCTTCCCTCCCTTTATATGTAACTAATGAACCTCCAAATGTAATAAAGGCAGCTCCTTAACATAATAAACTGGTATACCAAATTTGGAGCAAATCGAATAATTCTACATGAAAAACCCATTTATCTAAATTAAAGGGGGGGGTAGCCCCCTAACCCCCCCCCTTTATACTTAAGTAATGCGCTTCCAAATGTAATCAGGGAAGCTCCTTAGCATAATAAACCGGTATACCAAATTTGGAACAAATTGAATATTACTGCATGGAAAAACCCATTTATTTAAATTAAGGGGGGGGGGGCGACTAGCTCCCCTTTATCCTTAACCAATGAACCCCAAAAACTAATCAGGGAAGCGCCTTATCAGAATGAACCTGGAAAAAAAATTTGAAGCAAATCGGATATTTCTACCAAAAGTTATCGTGTTACGTATGTACATACATACATACAGAACCGGCTGGCACATAAGCTCTCAGGCTTTGATAGCCTGTGAGTTAATAAAAAATAGTGGCTAAATCGAAAGCAAAAATCAAATACAAAATGACATTTTAATCAGATCAGACTATTTAAAAAAAGTCATAAAAAATTTGTTTTTATAATTCTGGAAAATATTCCTACAAGAAAACAATTACAAGCACATTTTAACTAATTTAAAATAGAGTAAAAGGTTACACTAGTAGTATTTAACTTCACTCTGTGTTAGTAAAATTATCAAACATACCATCTACACTCATTATTGTTTCGAACTGGAGCAAATGATTCGTAGCGATTTATCTGTGTAAAATCTCGGGCGGTAGTTTTAGCTGCTTCCATCAAAGCTTCTGACCATTCCCTGGCTTTTCTTCTAGTCCAACAGCGAACAAGTAAATGCCTATAATATTTTACGAAAGCTATCACAAAAAAAAAGTTTATTCATTAACTAATATAAGACAGCATTGAAATGGACAATAAAATTGCCCAAAAATACATAAAACCAAGTTTTAAGATGATCTCTATAAGTAAACTAATGCATTTTCTCCTTAGATTTGGTGGATTTCTCAACATGCATAATAATTCATTAATTAAATTTTCAAGTTTGCTAAGTAGTAATTTAAATGTTAAATAAATAATCTGTGTGGATTCAGTTGGTAACAAAAAAGAAAATTTAGTAAGATTTTGAGGTTACATGAGTGGCAAAAGGATTTTACTAAATATTTTGGTCATTTAAATTCTTGCAAAACATTTTTATGCAACATGAAAATGCAAAAAAAATAACACTTTTTTTTTTTTCCCTAATTGAAATAGTCTGACAAAAAATTTTAAAATGAAAAAAAAGTTTAGAGTTCTCTTAACTGTAGTTATTAATCATAACATTTGATTAATGATTACTTCTAAAGATTATTGCTGCAGCTTCCATATAATAAATCACATGATAAATATGAAGTAATTAACATTTCCCATAATGACAGTTAATAATATTACAAACAAGTACCTAACTGAAGGGAGTAATGGGGGCAAATATTTTAATGCCCATGGACAAAACAATTTGGTATGGAAAACATATGAGACATTCTTAAATTTTGTACTTTTATGTCTTAAGAGCCAACACTAATCACAGAAAGAAATGCTCAAGCTAATGTTAATCCTAGGAGGAAATAGTTTACAGATTTCTCCCTTGCATTTAATATTTTAAAGTGATTTTTGTACAGAGGGTTGAGGTTGTGTCTTTGTCAATTTCTTTCCAAAAATATTTTACACGATCTTGATGTGCCAACAAATTTAGTGGATTGAAAAATCATGGAGGGAAAAAAAAAAAAAAAACTTTAACTAATAACATTAGAAAAAAAAAATCAAATGGGTAACATACAGGTGAGGTATTGCACTATTATGACCATAAAAAAAATTAAATTCTAGAAATTATTTAAAATATATGATTGAGTTGGTGCATCTTGGAAGGAAAATAATATCAGGTTCATACTAAGTTAATTTCAACAGAATGCAAACTGAACTGGATTTATATGATAGCTGCTTTTTATTTGATTTTTTGTATTATTCATTTTAGAAACTAATGACCTTGTGGACATAGATGGAAAAAATGTTAAAAGATCAAACACCAGTTTCTTTAAATAGCTCTGAATTAATTTCTAAGTTGAAATAATTTTATCATTTGGTACATTTACTAATGTGGTCCGTCCCTGCCTTATACAAAAAAATATCATTTAAAAATATTAAAATGCAAGCAAGAAATCTGTAAACAATTCCCCCTTAGGGTTAGCTTGACCATTTCCTTTCTGTGACTAGTGTAGACTCTTAAATGCCACAATTAGTTAAAAAAAATATATTGTTGCTAACCCTTTGAATTTTTTTTTTTTCAAAAAGGGTCGTTTTTGTGATTGACTTGTTCTCCCTTTTGGCAACACTCCTCTAATGTTCGATTTCAGAGGTACTGATTCACAAAAATACCTATTTAAAGTTGAGACCTTCTACTCTTTGATGGTGCAATCCGTAAAATACAGATTTTAACCCTTTCAAAAAAATTTGTGACTGCAAGTCACTTCGCACTTACTGAAGACGATCTTTTTTCTATGATAAAAATGAATAACCCTTTCAGGAGTGCCATTTGCAGTCTGCAAACGCTTAATTTTAATGCCCAAACTGCTAAACAGCACCAGTAATTTTTTAGTACAATTTCAATCTCATAATATACATGAAGAAAAGCTTTTGATTATTTTCAAATAAATTTGTTCATAAATTGCGGCGGGAATTAATTATTTGAACATTTTTGGAGCAGAAATCCCTTGCCCCTGAAAGGGTTAAACGCTGGCATTTTGACAGTGTCTTTTAAGAGAACCTCGGCAGATCAGATCTGCACCACCTACAAATATTTCAAAACATTCGGAAGTACTTTAAAAAATAAATAAAATCTGAGAGTTTTTCAATGAAAACGCTAAAACCAACTGTTGTTTTGACACTGTTTCAGCTCATGTTTTCACTACTAAATAAATATGGGTTATTCTCTACAATAGTGCAAAAAGTTTTTCCCAGTCATATAAATGCTCTTAATTTCATTACATTTTTATTTATTTTTATTTTTATTAGAAGATCTAAACATAGTTTATTAGGAACAGAAAGTAAAATTTAAAAATAAATAAATTTTGTATTTAAAAATGTAATATATATCATGCAAATATCATTCCCTCACCTTTCCCCCACCTGTATTACCATATTTTATTGCCTATTTCTTTCCATCCAGAAATAAATATAATTAAAAATACCCTAAGCAAAATAAAGTTTTTATTTGGTACATTACAAAAAATAATAAAAATATTATTTTTTACTATTATTATATAGTCTACTCAATTAATTATATGTTTCCTTATGTTAGACCATCATTCCCTCACACATTGCTATTATCTCAAATATCTACCACTAAAGAGCAGTAGCAGTCTAGCATCCTTCACAGAGAAGAAGCCATTTTGAGCACTTGTCAGTCCAGCAACATAAATTGGTGGTGTAAGATTTTGTTAATTTTTCAAAAAAAAAAATTTCAGTCAATATATCTGGAAGCGTTTTTATTAGCAGTCATTCCCTCACACAGAATACTAATTTTTTTTACAAATATCAAAAATTTTAATTTTATCATACATTATATATTAAGTGTTGCTCTTAAAGGAAACAGTTTGGATTTCTTCATAATTTTGCATTTTCCCCTACAACTTAGTAAAAATGTCTTATTTCATAATTCCCTCACTTGTCATTCCCTCACATTTTTTATTTTATTTTTTCCACAAATTTTTATTTTATTTTTTTTGTTAAGTCAAATTTTTAAAACGATTTCTGCTGCTATTAAAATCTTCAATAATTGACTGATTTCTTACCATTTTTCTAATTTTTATGAAAATTTACATATGTATCATTCAAGTCAGACTGCTTGGCCAAATTTGCAAGTATTGTAGAGAACAACCCATATGCATATTTTTTTTTAATGAAATTTTAAAGAGGCTTGGGTACAGTTATATTTATAACTGATTAAAATTTTAGAGAGTTTGGATGATAAGATTTTTTTTTTTCTATGTTAAAAACAACAACAAAAAAAAGGCGAGAAGAAATATTTCTATTAAAAATAGATATCAATATTTTTTTATGAAGATTTTTGCATGGGCTACAAAACAAAATCATATTTATAACCAATAAAAATCTTGAAGAGTTCAGACAACAAGAACTTTTTTTAAGTAATGAAACAGACCTACATGGGGAAAAAAAAAAAAAAAAATGTCTTTTTACGAGCATTTTTATCTCTAAATATCAATATTTTTCTTGTGAATTTTTCATTTAAAAATATAAAATCATACAAAATCAGATTAAAAATATAAAATCATGCAAATTTGAGTTTAAAGTTATCATGGGCCCAGGCAATGCCGATCGGGTCAACTAATAATAAGTAAAGTCTTCAACCTCAGAAGCAGAATATTTGCATCATCCTGCAGCACCAAAATTTATCTGTGTCCTTAATGACATCAACCTGTTGTACTATAATAATAATAAAAATCACACTAATCCTTGTAAGCAAAATATGCATTTACATATATCGGACAAGTACGATCAATACACAGAAAATAATTACTGCAGTTCAATACAATATACTGAAGAAGTGAAAGGGAAATAAATTCTCACATAAACTAAAGCAAAATAACTTAAACATAACTGATTATTTAAGAATAATTTATTATATTCTTTACTTACTCTGAGTGAAAGCATAATACGAAGTTATCAGAACAATTTAGATTTTTCTAAAACTGTCAAATTTAATCTGCAAGTTCAGAGCCCACTGTTGTTTTGGATGGTTACTTAATTCAAAATTTAAATTATTTTAGTCAAGTCACTATAGCAAAAGATATATTTAATTAAAAAAAAAAAAAAGAAAAAGAATTTACCTCGTTAAATTAGATATCTGAAGCCCATGATGAATACCAGTACTAAGAAAACCACATTCAACAGCAAATCCTTGATCCATCAACAGAATACATCTTACACGTCCATCTTTAGGTTTAATATATGCAATCCACGAATCTTTAATCAAAAGCCATCTAAAAGAATGCAGTGGGCTAAGAAATACTTCATAACATTTTATGTTCAAATAAAGAACTTAACATAATTAAATTTTACGAATGAAGAGAATACAGTGTTACATTGCTCAAAATTGCAGATTTAAGAATGTAATTTTTATGAAGCAACTGTGCATAAAACAGAGTATGTCACCATCTTATAATCATGAGAAATACAATATTTATAAATAACAATGGATTACAAAAATTAAAAAAAAAAAAACATTTTTAAGGAACATAAAAAAAAAAATAATAATCAAAATCAAAAATACATTTTTTACAACATAAATTTCAAGTAAATTGGGCAATCTGTGTCATTTAGATCTTTTAAACTGCTCTGCTACACTACATTAGAGTAAACATTTCATGATTCAAACTCAGACTTCTTAATCTTTCAAATTGCAATAAAAAACAAACAACACAGCATTAATTCAATGATTATGCAAATTTTTCTCTCTCTCCTTATATGATTCTACTAGGAGGCTCCGCCCCCTGTTTACTAACGCTCGCCAACCCCCGTGAATTGCGACACAATTCGTATTGGGACTGCTACCCGTTCTCAGCTCGCTTCGTTTGCTCGGCACTTTTTGCAGCAACTCTAGCCATAATGAGTACTATTATAAATCCTTTTAACTTATGAAATTTTCCAAAAAATTTAAGTTAAAAAACAGTAATTGAATACTTCGTTGAAATCACAATTAAAAATGCATTTAGTTGATGCTGCCAATAGGCATAAATCATTTTTACATTATTAAATTTACTATTTCTTTAAAATTTAAAATAATTAACTGAAAAAAAATTACTTTGAAACACAATTTAAAACGTTTTGCGTATAATACTGTACAGAATGGCTTAAATTTATTTCGAAAAACTTGGAAAAACACTACCTGATACCAAGATAGTTCAATGTAAATCAACAAACATTATCTGAAGTTCGTTCGATGTAAAAAATACAATATTTCTCAGACACTTGGCAAGTTAACAAAACATAAACAACATTTTTCGGATGTGTCTAAAAGAAACTTTTGATCAGAAAGCTGATATTCTGAATGCATCACGTGAACGTAACAAACCAATGGCCATTGCTATTCTTACATATGCCAAATGATCGTACCATGCTTAAAAAGAGCTACTGCTCTGAATTTTAATTTGCTGAATTAGATAGCCCAGTGAATAAGACGTCATATTGACAAAATTGTACTAAAATATTTTAGTTTTATATAGACTCTAAAGCTAATGTTGTCATTGGCAGTTCCTAAAAAACCGTTTCTGTGCAATTTCCTGGTTTTTTTCTGTGCTTTTTTCCAGGAAATAATTCCTTCACACTACGGAAAACTTTCCCAGAAATCGGTTGCTTCTTTGAAACAATTCTGCCGTGTGCCATAATACTTTTGGAGTCCATATGAGAATGAATCTTTTCTTTCAAATATAACATCAATTTCACTATCAGAACCATTCATCCCTTCCAAGATTAAAGCGTCATTTAAGCAACTGTTTTAAAATTCCTGAGTTTAAATAAATATTAATTTTAATTAACTGGAAATTATGCAATTTTCAGAAATATTTTATTTTGCGTATACCAAGGATCTTTAAATAAATAGCAAGAGTTTAGTCTATGTATGTGTAGGAATAAGGATAAGGAATATGACGTCATCACTGACACAGTTATAGTAAAATATTTTAATTCAGGGATGAAAATGCATCTTTTGTTTTCCGAATGACATCATTATTTTCATCGGAAACATTTCGTTTTCCATATTGCTTACTATAAAAGATTATTCTCTGTCATTTTATTTCAACAGATTACTTAATATTCTTTCTCAGTAAATAATCTGTGTTCTGCACTTATGCAATTAGTGCATAATTAAATGGAATCGTTTTAATAAGGTTACATTTTATGAAAACCATTGAAAATTTTCTTTTAAATATGACGCGAGTTTAAATGGTGATATCACTCTTATGATTGGTGGAATGTAATAAGGCAATTTAATTGTGTTACTGCTGTTGTTGCCAAAAGGCAAGCTACCAATTCAACCCTATTTTAGCACCACGCAATATATATAGATGATACGCCACTCTATAACTAACCACATACAATCTAACGCCACTCTAGAACCAAACACATGCAGTCGAACTCTGTTACTATTAGTTGGCATAATGTCTTTGTCTGAAGTGATAAAATAAGATCATACGAAGAAGTTGTATGCTTATTTAATGATAATCACCCAGAGCATTCTCACATATCACCAAATCAACAGTTTATAAAACAGCTACTTGGTAACGAGAAACGGGCTCTGTCAAACATTGACCGAGATCGGGAAGCAAATTCACAATCACTCAACCTCCCAGCGCTTTTCACACCAAGCTCTATAGCCAAGAGCTTTGGCGAGTAAATGAACTTTGACGCACATCTTCGACGCACATGCAAGTCTGAAGCTAATTTCGATCTTCGATATTTCGTACATTTGACCTCGTATTTTTTGTTTATGGAATACTTGCAAGAATACCAGGCGAAATAATAAATGCTTAGTTCATCATCTGAATAATTGTATATGCATTATAAACAAGGGAAGTATTTAATCGTATAGATATATGTTCTATAAGTACGATCTTTCTTCTTCCTAAACTATTTATTTATGCAGTTTTATAAGTGCCATGTGCTGCCATCTAGTGTCAAAATACTAAATACAAAACAATCATCTCTTGGTTAATGCATTTTCAAAATATATGCATGTACAGTATATTGTGAACAAGTGAAATACTTAATCTTTTTATAGACTCACTCTGTAACTTTGGCTTTTCTTTAAATGATAACCATAAATAAATAAAAATTCACTATAATTATCTGAGTTACTAGTTGAGAGTATGCTAAGATAGGTGATTTGTTGATGATTGATAACAAGTTAAAAATATCCAAAAATGCTCACACACCCCTCAAAGTATTTGGTTCATTAAAAAAATAGGACCTACCCTCTTTCCTACGACTTTGATTTATTGAGCCCTGCTAATACAGATATCAGAAATAGTTATTAAATTCTTTAAAACAGAAAAAGTCAATAAAAAAATTACAAGCGATTATAGTTTGAAAGTATTTAGGTGGACTCACTATTTTTCAATTTTCCTCCCCCCCCCCCCCCCCTCCTTCATTTTTCTATCAGATTAATGATTTTTCATTTTAAGTTAGGAGGGGCACACCCTACTTTTAGAATATGACTTTCATACTTTAATGAATTTATATAATATTTGTTTAACCCACTGACAGAAGAAAGTAATTTTGTCTACCAGTTATTCATTGAGATTTAGAAAAACTCTATATTATCTTATTAAGAAAAATGTCTATACTTAGCTTAAGGCGCTCAACTGCTCTGCTCAACAGGTGCAAAACGTTTTGACACATTTACAAATTCAATTTTTAATTGAAAGATATAAAATTGGAAGGCCTGATTATGGCAGTGATTTGGAATCGAACTGTGTTTTCCATTTTTTGATAAATAAATTAATCGCTATTGAATCATAAGCGATTTTGATCACGTGACAAAGACGTTTTTCTCCCTTCGCTGGCTGGTTTTTCTCCTTTCTTCGCGAACTTCGGTTCAAAAGGTCAACTTTGACAATATTTTCTGAAAGATATATCGTGTTTGCGAAAAAACAGTTCGATTACATAGTTTCTGAACAACAGCTTTATTTTTGGACACCTGCTACTTTCATGCATTTCTGAACAAAAATAAATTTAAACTTGTCACAAAGTTGCCCTTTTGGATTTGAGAACAGCCGTAAAGCTCTTCTTAAATTCCTTGCTCAACAAAAACAAAACTTCCTGACATGCTTTTAACCTAAAAAATATAACTGGTAGGCCTAATTGCTACTTACTTGCTACTTATTAAAGCAAGGTATCTGAAATAGTAATTAAATTCTTTAAAACAGAAAAAGTCGATAAAAATAGATTCATAAATAAATCTAAAAATAGAAATTTAGAATCGAGTAGCATTTTTCATTTGTTAGCTAAATTACTTGATTTACAAGTGATTTTTGTCAGGGGATGACAGGTTTTTTTCCTTTCCTACGCTGCCGCATCTAGAAATTCATTTAAAATGCAGACTTTAACAGTATTTTCTGTCAATTTCATGTGTTTCTGAACAAAAGAGAATTTCAAAATGTGTCCGAAATTAGTTCCAGTGGATTTGGGAATGGACTTAAAAGTTATTAATCCATATCTGCCAACCTTCCAGTTTTTAAATGTCAAACACACTTCATACCACAATTTTTTTGAAGAAATTAAATCAAACAAGTACCACATGAAAAGAGGGGGGAGGGGGCAGTGATATATTATTAAATAATAAAAAAAAGCCATACCATTAAACAATTTTATTAAATTTTTGGTGCCATCTACAGTATATGTTTTTTGATTCTAAAAAAATTGTAAGGTTGGCAGCTGTCTTAATTCTCAATACCTCAGCAATAATATGAATAAATAAAAAGAAAAAACTTATTATTTAATTTTCTAAGATTTTCTGTAAATTTAGAAACTATTTTGTAAACAACATTTGTATTCTCAGGCTATGCAAATAACTAAATCAAAATTCACCAGTGGTTTTTTAAGGATTACCAATATATATATATACTATATATATCTATCTATCTATATATATATATATTTATTTATTACTACAACTGTAGAATGAAAATGGAAAAGAAATATAACAAACAATAATTTTGACTTGAAAATTCAAAAATTTATTTTCATTTTGATACAATATAAAATTATATGAAATAGATATTTATATATATATATATATAAATGTAAAAATCATGAACTTTTTTATAATTTTTTTATGTTTTAAGAATCTACCCTGGTAACATTATGACATTCGCTACAAAGATGTAGCTTGAATTTTTCCGCTTCATCCTTATTTTGTTGCGGTAACATTATTATAACGGAATCAAAATTCGAGTTAGCATTATCAATAATACTATTTGGATACGTTGACTTAATATGGGGGGGGGGAATAAACCTCCTAAAATTCTGTAAGGGTATCCATAACATAAAAACATTTGACGAAACATAAATGCCGCGAAACTGACGAGAACAGAGTGGCGCATACGCGCATGCGCCTAGTTCGCTTTTTCGCCAAAACGCTTGGCTACAGAGCTTGGCATGAAAAGTGCTGGGGCATTGAGTATTTGTGAATTTGTGATCGGGAAGGCCAAAAAATGGTATGAATGAGAATAAGAGTTTTGAAGTTTGTTCAAGTGCTGTTGAAGATGTCCATACATCTATTAGAAAGATTGCCAAACAAACTGGCATAGGCAAAACATCCATGAATGAAATATTGATAGCAAATGAATTCCATCCCTATAAGATGAAATTGACTCACGAGCTTCTGGAGGACGACTTCTATCGCAGATTAGAATTTTGTGAAGAAATTATGAGACTGTGTGACGGAAATAGACTATTTTCCCTTTGGACGTACGTGCTTTTCTGATAAAGCTACCAGTTAAGTGGAGAGGCCGATAGATACTATATGTGATGCTGGTTCGATGAGAATACCTATTAGTCCAGGCAATAGAGACCGTATAGGGATTCTACCTAGCAAAATTAATGGTAGTACTGAAAATCGGCTTTCTATATGTTTTTTGGGTCACTGAATCCGAATTTTTAACTTCCCACCAAAATTTCCCCCGGCAACCGCCCCAAATTTTGGTAAAATTCCCCCCAAAAAAGGTTTATATTAAAAAATATCTAGAAATTCAGAAAGTAGACAAAATTTGCAATAAATTAGATATATGACATTATGACTTAGGATGAAGGGGAAGTGGGGATCTGCCTCGGAACATGTGCCGCAGTGCTGCGTGGACTAAGTTGCGCAATTCCATTTAACCACTCACATGTTTACATTACTCCTCCCATCTTCCCTCCGAACTTTCTCTATAAGGTTTACTTTAAGTTTTTTGGGTCGCTGAATCCAAATTTTTAACTTTCTCCCAAAATTTTAACCCCCGAAACCCCCCCCCCCCCCAATAGTTGTTTTTAACTTAAATTTCTTATTGTTTTAGAAGAAAAACATTACAAAATTCAGAAACTAGACAAAATTTGCAACAAATAAGATATATGACATTATGACGTAGGATAAACGGGGAGAGAGGGGGCTGCCTCGGAACATTCCCTGCATGCTTTTCTCAAAAACCAAATTTTTTCAAAAAAATCAATTTTTTGGTGGGTTGCCGGGTGAAATTTTGGTGGGAAGTTACAAATTCGGATTCAGCGACCCAAAAAACATCTAGAAAGCCGATTTCCAGTAATACCATTAATTTTGCCAGATAAAATCCCCTATTGCCTGGACTTCTTCATTTAGTGCATGTAGCGCCGCAGTGCATGTTCCGAGGCAGCCCTCACCTTCCCCGTTCATCCTAATTCATAATGTCATATAACCTATTTGCTGCAAATTTTGTCTAGTTTCTGAATTTCGTAATGCTTTCCCCCTAAAACAATAACAAATTTAAGTTAAAAACAACTATTTGGGGGGGGGGGGTTCAGGGGGGAAATTTTTGGGGGAAAGTTAAAAATTCGGATTCAGAGACCCAAAAATCTTAAAATAAACCTTATAGAGAAAGTTCGGAGGGGAGATGGGAGGGCGAATGTAAATGTAAGAGTGGTTAAGTGGAATTGCGCAACTTAGTTTACGCAGCACCATGCGCATGTTCGGAGGCAGATCCCCCCTTCCCCTTCATCCTAAGTCATAATGTCATATATCTAATTTGTTGGAAATTTTGTCTACTTTCTGAATTTCTACATAATTTTTTTCTAAAACAATAAAAAAATGGAATTTTTTAATAAAAACCTTTTTGGGGGGGCTTTTTACCAAATTTTGGGGGGGTTTGCCGAGAGAAATTTTGGTGGGAAGTTACAAATTCGGATTCAGCGACCCAAAAAACATCTAGAAAGCCGATTTCCAGTACTACCATTAATTTTGCTAGGTAAAATTCCCTATTGCCTGGACTATATTGGATGAGAGAATCCCATACGCAATATCAACAAAAAATTAATGTTAGAGCTGGAATATTGTGCAATCAAATTATCAGACCATTTTTCATCAACGGTAATTTAACTGGAGAAAAGTACATTGATTTACTGAACAAACAGATAATACATGAGATCTAAAACATTGCTGGAATAGAGTTTGACAATGACTGTTTTCAGCAGGGTGGGACTCAATGCCATTGCGCATTGATAGTATGCAATTTGCTCTTCACCATTTTTCCCAGACGTTGGATTGGTAGGAGGGTTGCAATTGAGTAACCACAAAGATCACCTGATCACCCTCTAGATTATTTCTACTGGGACTATTGGAAAACAAAGTATACGAAACAAAAACTTCAGACATCAAGGATTTAAAAGAAAGAATAATACGATGTTCTAATATGATAAATACCAGAAACTTTACAGAAAGCAATTGATAACATGTATGTCCAATTAGAACTCTGTCAAGTAGCAGGAGATCAGCAATTTTAACATCTAATTAAGTAGGGAATTCTGCCCTTATTGCCTAAACAGTGAGCAGTGAGAGGCTCACCTAAAACAAGTATACCGAATCTGGAAAGGCAAGGGGGCTCACGCTAATGCAGCACCCCAAAGGGAACAAGAAGCTTCTATCTGGTAGTGCATTCATTTAGAATATAAGCAGTGAAATTTTAGAAATATTATTTAGAATATAAACAGGAAAGGGGCTTTCTTGCCATGAGAGCAATAACATTTTTCTATTTAGCTTTTTATTTTAAAGTTTTAAAAATCAGGACTTCAATGAAAAATAGGATTTCCTGCTCAAGAAATGAATCTAACTGCATTTTGCTCGATTACAAAGTCATCTAGGATGAAACGAAAAGCATGTTAAATACAAAAGTTATGCATTTTTTCACATAGAATCCAAATTGCAATAAAAAATAGGGGTTCTCATTCAAGATTTCAAAGTCTGACCTTCTCTGACCCCTATTCAAGGGCCACCCCTCATAAGGGCCTATTTTCAATGGAACGAAATGTAACCTCATGGAATAACAAAATTTTAAAGGTATGAATCAATCTTTATTAATCTCTTTATTAATCTTTATAAATCTCTGACTGTTAATACACTAAATATTGCAAATCAGCAAAGGGTTTTTTAATGCTTTTTTTTTTGTTTTAAAAAATAGAATATATGTTAGAGTTAGGTGGATTAGTGTAAAAAAGTTTGCAAGAATCAAAATTATTAAGAAAATATAGCTACTGTTTTTCTAAAAAGCTATTTTACCAAAGACCAAAATAACCTTTCCTGAATAAAATTATTCGAATCAGACCAGCTAAGAACATATATAAATAGAAACAGTTAGGAAGAATTGAAAATTATTTAACTTTGTATTTTATTAAAATCATACCTCCATCTCCAACGCCCACACCAATCAATAAAACTTCTTTTTAATCTAAAACAACCTGTCGCACGATGGCCACCAGACCTTTTCTGAATTATACCTTCTTTTCGTTTGCTGCCCAAATTATGAACAAATGATAAGGGTGAAATTTCTAAAAAATCCATCTGCAAATTAAAATATTAGTTAAACTGAAACATAGTATTTAAACAATACACAGAAAAAAATTGCAATAAGAAAAAACTATAATAAAAAAACTTAAAATGACTTACACAAATTATAATTTTAAAAAAAAGGTCAAAACAAAATAATTTTTTTGGTAAGGAATTTAGTGATTTTGGGAAATAACTACAGTAGAAGATCTTTATAATGCAAACCTAAAAACGCAAGGTTGTGCGTTATATAGAATTTTGTGTTATATGGATCACATTTCACAAATCATTAAATTTATCTCATTAATATGGCCAAATATGTCTGAAATATATCAAAATACATTACAGTATCTTTATACTGCATTCCTTGTCCATATCATAAATTTTTGCATTATACAGATCATTCCACATATTGTTAAATATACTTTATAAACATGGCCCTGGACCCAAATCATTCATTATATTGTTCATTTTCAAAAACATGTAATAGCAATTTTTTTCATTAAAAAGTTCTAAAATAAGGAGATAAAGTTAAACAAATGCATTAAATTTAGTTTTTTAGAGAGTAACAATTTTTTACAATGTGGGAATTTAGGTGCTTCTTCACTGCAAAATTCATTGTTTACGTCTGAAAAGTTGTGCGTTATATGGAATTGCGTTATAAAGATCTTCTACTGTATTTTATAATTATATATATTGATAAATAGTGCCAATTAAAAATTCTGTTTTTATGCTTTTCCCAGATAAATATTGCAGCATATATTACTCAACAGTGAGGAGTTAGCATTTGTACCATGTGACTTTAGATGAATTCATTCAATAAATAAGCTTAGAATTCAATATTAATTCTTAATTAAATCTTTTTTTTTTTTTTTTTTTTTTGCATGAAATAATATAATCTCTTTTACAACAAATGTTCACAAACTTCTTATCTCAAATATTTTAATCTAAACAGGCCGTTAAACAGCCATAGACAGAAAGGGAAAAAAAAACGAGATGAAGACAGTTATTAGCAATTCAAAGACTAATTAAGAAAACAAAATCATAACAGTATATATTTTTTAAAATGTGAACAAATTTGGTTTGCATAATTATCAAATTACACATAAAACTTTTTTTATGGAAGTTAGGCTGCACAAACGCTTATGAACTGCCCACAAATGTGTCGTCTTCAAATGAGACTGAGTAAATCATTCCTGAAATATATACCACTATAGTTATCGAGATCAGGTAAAATAAGATCTTATACTGTCCATAGAGGAAATACTGTCTAAATTAGGGGTGCACAACCTTTTTCAGAGAAGGGCCACTTACAAAAATTTCTGTGTTGTCGAGGGCCACATCAATAACACGGAGAGAATCTATTTTGGGGAAGCGATCTATGGCCTATAATCAGATAAAAAATATGGTTTCAGTGGGAGGGGAGGGGGGAGAGTTTTATCCCTCTAGATTCCTCTACCCAGTCATCATAAACAATTCAGTTGGCAAGGATATATCAACAGTTTACGTTTGTATATATAACAGAGATATAGTAAGGATTATTGAGAAGGAGTTATAATATTCCTTGATTTTATTCGGGGAGTAAATTTTGTTTTATTAAAAGTGCTAAAAACAAACATAGGCATGAGAATGGCTAGTGCTGAAAAAAAATGTGAACTTTATTAACGAAAGGGGTGGAGGAGACGATCAACAAAATTTGCGAGTTTTCTGCACTTGATCAACGAAATTCGCACATTTTCCGCGTATGATTAACGAATTTTGCACATTTTTCACGCCTGATCGACAAAATTCACGATTTTCTGCGCTCGATCGACAACATTCGCGATTTTCCGTGCCTGATCGACAACATTCTCGATTTTTTCGTGCCCGACTAACGAAACTTGCTATTTTTCGGAGCCTGGTCGACAAAACTTGAGTTTTTTTCCGCGCCCGATCGACGAAATTTACGATTTTCTGCCCCTGATCGTCGAAATTCGCGATTTTCTGCGTTCGATCAACGAAAATTGCGATTCTTAACTGACTAACAAAATTCGCTATTTTTTCTCGCGATAAACTGATGAAACTCGCGATTTTTCAGCTGTCGATCAACGAAATTTTCAAATTTTCCGCGCAACATAGAGAAAATTCGTGATTTTCCCGTACCTGATTAACGAAATTTGCAATTTTTCCGCGCCTGATCAACAAAATTCGCGATTTTTTCATACCCGATCAACGAAATTCGCGCTTTTTAACTGAGTCTGACGAAATTTGAAAATTTTCCGCGGCAAATTGACAAATTTTGAGATAAACAGACGAAACACACCATTTTTCTGCAGCCAATCAACGAAATTTGAGATTTTTCCCGCTCTTAATAGACAAAATTTGTGATTTTTTCCGTACCCGATCGACGAAATTCTCGATTTTTAACTGACTGACAGAACTTGCAATTTTTTTTCGCCGCGGCAAATTAACGAAATTCGCGATTTTTTTCTCGCGACTGACGAAACGCATGATTTTTCCACAGCCGATCAACAAAATTTGCAATTTTTTCGCGCATCGTCAACAAAATTGATTTTTTTCCTGTCCGACCGACGACATTCATGATTTTTCCGAGCTCCATCACCTAACTGGCGCTTTTCCGTGCTCAATCGGCGATGTTAGAAATTTTTCCCGTGCCTCATCTTACAATATTCGCGATTTTTCCGTGCTTGATCAATGGAATTTGCGATTTTTCCGCACCTGATTGACAAAATCGCCGTTTTTCTGCACCCGATCAACGAAAATCGCGATTCTTAACTGACTGATGAAATTTTCAATTTTCCCACGACAAATTGACGAAATTCTTGATTTTTTTTTCCTGCGACCTATGGACAAAAATTGCAATTTTTTTCCAGAATTGACTAGATTCGCGGGACACAGGTTGTGCATCCCTAGTCTAAATGGTCCCGACCGATTTTGCCTTGGACAGTTTACTGCAATTACATGCACAAAATTTCTTATTTTCTGTATGATAAAGACAAGACTGATTTTTCAAAATATAATTTATATAATCTACAACAAGGGATACAATTATATTAAGTTATATATTAATATTTTAATTAAAATAATCTAACTTACCATTTCATGATGAGTGCGATATAAAGGAATTCTTAGTACATTCTTAATGTATTCTTCCAACTGTTTCTGGAAAAAATATATACATATTGTTAACTTTAATGCCATTTGCTAAAGGTTAGTCACAAAAAAATTCTGAAAAACAAATTTAATAAATCTTTCTTTTAAAACTACTTAAGCAGTAAACGTCTGACGTCATTTGAAGACAGTTATAAAATCCTATTTTCAGCAAGGTTTTTTTTTCTTTTAGAATGAACTAATTCTGGTATGGGCTATATATATTTTTTAAACTAAATGGTGGATTTCTTAAATTTAATGTTTAACTTACTCAGGATCATTTACATACTAAAATATATGACAAATAATAAAATACTTCAATTAGAATTAATTTAGGCATTAACTAGTTAAGATTTACAGATTTTGTAGCTATAAAATTTTGTTAAAAAAATAACGTTATGTAACTTTTTAATGTTAACACAATAACATCTATAAAATTTGATAATCATAAACTTACCATTTCTATTAAAGCAATTTGAGTACTTCAATGTTAATGAAAAACTTGCCATACTTGTAATAGTTACAATGAGTATAATAGTTTGAAATAATATAACTTAAAATGTAGATATGGAAGACTAAACATGTTTTTTGGTCGATACCGTAAATTCCTTAAATAATTTAAAGTGCAAACCAGTAATCCTAACAGCCAGCCCTTCAATCCTATATTTTGATCAAGGGAATGGGTCATGATTCCTTTATTTTGCATAATCAAAACATATTTTTTAGTCTATACATTTATCTTATTTTATATTTGTTTAAATCAATGTACCATAATATAAATCTGATTACAACAGTTAATATTCAAAACAAATTTATTATTAATAATGAAACTAAGCTATATATTAAATGAAATATGTGAAAACATTTCTATTATATAAGTGAATAGAATTTGAACATTTACAAATAAATATGTATGAAAATTTTAATTGAAAAATATACACTTATGATTTAATAAATTTTTGGTGAATGAATACTAGGCACATCAAACTCCCTTGAATATATATTATGTTTTCAGAGCTGGAGGACTTTGGTTCAGGTGAGTTATTTTATAATTTTTTTTTTACATGAATTTCTTTAACATGTATTTGTTTATTTTGCAAGTAATGTACTAACTACTTTTAAATATAATGTTGATCACTGGCCTTTTTCTAAATTGCTTTTCTTCTATTTTGGATTACCAAAATTTTATGATTTAAATTCATTTCCAAAATTCTCTATCACCACTGTTTCAGACTATCAAACCCCCTTTCTGATTTTTTCTTTTCTTTATCTTTACATATCTTTATTAGCAGTTCCATCAAACAGGCATATTCGTAAGCTTGATCGTAGGACCCCGCAAGTGGGTTTTGTAAGCAATCTTAAAACTAAAAATTCAGCTCTTCTGCGTGCAAGTTTTTGATTATATATGCATGCTTGGAATATTTTCCAGCAGAGGATGAAGATGTCAAATTGGAATGATAATTCAACTTGGATGATTATCTTTTGATTGATGGGTAGTCAAGGCCTATACGTTTCTCGGGCCGAGACTTTGCAGGGCCTTTAAACACAAATACTTACCAGATTTACTAACGTTAGCATTTCTAATTTTAGTGTTGCATAGAATTTAATGATCAAACATAATAAACATCAATCATACTGTGAAACAAACTTACAAGGGATAAAAAAGGTTTTAAATGTAAGATTTAAAGTTCAGGCATGAAAGTGGAAATCTTTTCCATCTACACATTGGCGTCAAATGCTTATAACTTTTTGTCTGATTTCAACAGATACTTATACAATAAAATTAAATATAACTGCACCCATGATTGCTATTTTTTTTTTTTTTTTTGTAACTTAGAAGGTATTAAAAATGTTAAAGGTGTAAATCCAAATATATCTGTGCAACTTATGTGAAGTACAGTGATTAATTTTTCAAAACAAATATTATTCTGAATGGTTAGGCTGTTAAAATCCCCCCCCCCTCCTTTTTTTTATCAAAAGAAAACATAGATGAAGCGAATAAGACTTTACTTGTTTCAAAGAAGACTCTTGTTTGTTATATGAGGCATTCTCACAATCTTTTGACTTTCCTATATTTTTCTGTCCCTGAATAATAATTTTTATTTTAGTACATATTCTTGGCTTTTGTTTTATTTTTTACACTGGAAAACATCCCATTGCATGACTGCATAACAATATTAACGAGATAAATAAGTTTTGGATGATTTTGGGGGTCCAAATATACCACGAAATTCCTATACCGTCCCATGTCCCTGACGCTGATTTTTAAGTTTAGAGCTGTCTGTATAAAATTGCTTCAAAAAAGTAATTCAACGTAATTTTTTTCCGAAACTGGGACTATTACTTTATATAAATAAATGTATCAAAAAATTAACCTGCACACATTTTTAGGCTTGTTATTATTTTTTGAACTCTGTTCCTGGGTTTTAGATTCCTTACCATCCCTCTTACTAAACTTATACAGAAAATCACTTCAGATGCAGCCACAGAATTTTTTTCAACTTTTTTTTTGTGCAGAATTATGCTAGAGAAAATGGTTAAAATTTTTTGACAGGAAATTTACTGCAGCATTTAAATATCAATTTCAAGCATCGTGGCTTTATTGGTAGTCTTACTAGCCAAGGTTTATTCCTGCACTTTGAGGTACATTAATTTTTTTTATTATTATTTAATCCAATGTAAATAACTGTTTCTAAAAATCAATGAACATTGTGGCTATCACTTAGTAGTCAAAATGATTTGCCTAAAAATAGGCAGTAATTTTCCTTACTGTCCCATCCTTACCATCCCTTTTTTTTTTCTTACCGTCCCTTTTTTCCTATACCGTCCCCCTTTTTTCCCTTAAAGTCCCTTCCTTAACATCCCTTTAAGACAATGTTATACCAAAATTTTGTACTAAAAATACTACATTGTTATTATTTCTTATTTGAATATCCTGTGGGTACTATGCAAATTCATTATAAGTAAAAATTTAGAAGAAAATAAAAAGTTATAGCAGTAAAATGGTAAGGAAAATTAAACTCACAAGTTTAACTTAAACCTAAGTTAAATAAAAAAAATTTCGTTGCTGACCATTTTTTCTTAATTTTGAATCATTAAGGCATTCGTTTATAAGTTTAAAATGTTATCTTAGTAAGTTTAATTTCACCAGATTTTTATTCTTGAAAAGTCAAAAGATTGTGAGAATGCCCCATATAATCCGCATGAAAAATCTGACTATACTTTTTCGTCATTCTATAGAAATTTCATCGAAAATGCATGACAAGTCTTTACTGTATTCATACACGTGCTTTCTTTTTCTTCACTTTTAAGGATAAAAATTTGTTATGTCATGTGTTGTTAAAAGTTTGGAATTAATATCTTTATTTAAATAAACATGACATACCTTATGTTTTTACCATCCCTAAGTCTACATTAAGGGTACATCGCAACACCATTGCTTCATGCGGTTTTCCCGGTAAATACGTGATTCAGTCACATAATAACTGCTATGATCTTGAATCACTGCTACTCGCTGTTCACAGCTTTTGCGATATTTGACGCTCTCTGATTCGTCAATGTTTGACGTCATCATTCGTGATCCAATGGCGTTTCACGTACGTTTTGCATTTTTCAGAATGGCAACAACTTTATGTAGATTTCCAAAAATAGACTACCATAGAGTAAATAAAGAGAAATAATAGATATGAAGTATAGTGTCTGGAGGTGACACTGAAAATCTAGCCCTAAAATCCATTTCATATGGCCCAAACACAACCATGTACTTTGATGCACTTGTCAATTCAAACCTGTACTTCTTTGCTTTTGCTTTTACCATTGCAAATTTTTATTCATAAATCATGTGTTGAGCATAGGTATGATCAAAATTTCGATTAAAAATGAGAATATGGGCAGTTATAGGATGAAATACCTATACCCTGTTCCACGTGCTTGTATTGTTTGTGCCGAATATGGGTATTTAAATTTGATCAATAACCGCTTTCCCATTGCAAACCGTTTTTAAAGCATACTGCATCTCCATCTATCTGTTACCTCCATGACGGATTACTATATCAGGGTTCGTGCACATTTCTTTAAATAAAAATCAAGGACTTTTAACGACTTTCAACGACCAAAAATAAAAAAAATGTAAGGGCCTAAAAATTAAATTATAAAATGCATTTTTAAATAAAGAGTTTCATTTTTGTTACAATACAAGTTTTAAACATTCAAATGGCCAAAAAGGGGGTGGAATTTCAGCATGTGGCAGTAGAAATTTAGAAAACTTTAAAATGACAGAAGAGTAGAAGAAAAAACTAGTCGAATGTGCCAATCTCAAAACTTTCTTCTATTTCATATATGTTAATACTTCAAAATTCACTATCAGAGTGCCAAAATTAAATGCCCATCATATTCTATGCCCATCATGAGGATTCTAAAAATATGAAATTCTGTGCATTAGTTCTTGAATTATGACTATTGCTAAAATCGTGTAAATCCTGCAAAATGCAGCATGGCAGCATCACCTTTTGGGTGATTTACACCAAAACCTAATCAACAACAACTTATGTTAACATCTAACTGAATCTGAAGTTTGATGAAAATCCGTGCAATACTTTTTCAGATAGAGCTATTGCGAAAATCTTGAAAAATCCAACATAGCAGTGCTCCCCAAAGCAGAATATGCTTAAATGTGCGACGTACGTCGCAGAACAATGAGATGTGCTGCAGAACATTTCAAGACAAATGTTACTTTTTTTTTTGTAAAAAAAAGAAAAAAAAATGCATATTGATGTGAAAGCAAAAATATTTCGGGGGGGGGGAGTACTACTTTCGTTGTGTTCGAATCTATTTAGGAAGAAATAAGAATGTCGCGCGGCAATCAATCTTTCTCACTCCCTCCTATTTCATCACCTACTTTCTGAATAACTAGCGATTTCTTTCCGAACGGGAGTTTTCTTTCGCGCATGGTCAAAGAACGAAGCTGGGAAGTTTTTCACTAAAGCTTAAAAGCTGGTAATCGCGAAAAAACGTGAATTTCGCCCAAGGACCACGTAAAAAATACGAATTACGTCAAAACATCGCAGAAAAAACGCAAATTTCGTGAAAAGATCGCGAAGAAAACGCAACTTTCGACAAAGAATCGCGAAAAAGAATCACAAACTTCTTCAAAGTATCGCGGAAAAACCCAAATTTCGTGAAACGATCGAGGAAAACGCAAATTCCGTGAAAAGATCGCGGATAAAACGCAAAATTCGTGAAAAGATCGCGGAAAAACGCAAATTTCGTGAAAAGATCGCGGATAAAACACAAAATTCGTGAAAAGATCGCGGAAAAAACGCAAAATTCGTGAAAAGATCGCGGAGAAAACGCAACTTTCGTGACAAAATCGCGGAAAAACATAAATTTCGAGTGAAGATTGCGGAAAAAACGCAAATTTCGACAAAGAACCGCGAAAAGAAAAATCACTAAATTCTTCAAAATATCGCGGAAAAACGCAAATTTCGTGAAAAAATCGCGGAAAAACGCAAATTTCGTGAAAAGATCGCGGAAAAACGCAAATTTCGTGAAAAGATCGCGAAAAACGCAAATTTCGTGAAAAGATCGCGAAAAACGCAAATTCCGTGAAAAGATCGCGAAAAAAACGCAAAATTCGTGAAAATATCGCGGAAAAACGCAAATTTCGAGAAAGAATCGCGAAAAAGAATCACCAAATTCTTCAAAGTATCTCGGAATAACGCAAATTTCGTGAAAAGATCGCGGATAAAACGCAAATTTCGTGAAAAGATCGCGGATAAAAAGCAAAATTCATGAAAAGATCGCGGAAAGAACACAAAATTTCGAGAAAAGATCGTGGAAAAAACGCAAATTTCGTCAAAAGACCGCGAAGAAAACGCAACTTTCGTTACAAAATCGCGGAAAAACACAAATTTCGAAAAAAGATCGCGGAAAAAACACAAATTTCGAGAAAAGATCGCGGGAAAAAACGCAAATTTCGTGAAAAAATCGCGGAAAAAACACAAATTTCGAGAAAAGATCGCGGGAAAAAAACGCAAATTTCGTGAAAAGATCGCGGAAAAAACGCAACTTTCGTCAAAAGATCGTGAAAAAAACGCAAATTTCACTAAAAATTGCGGAAAAAACATAAATTTCATCAAAAGATCGCAGAAAAAATGCAAATTTCATCAAAAAATCTTTAAAAAATGCAAATATTTTCACAAAATGGCTAAAAAACCCCACAAATTTCGTTAAAAAATTTTATAAAATCGAAACAACCATTGGTACAACAGACAAACGTATGTTTATTTATACGAATGGACCTCCATCTAGACATAAATCTGTTAGGAAACTTGTAAAAGCTGGCCTTATAACTATGTATGGACCAAATTTCCGAAGACATTTTCTTCATAAAAGTAATATGTCTAAATATCTCACTTCCAAAGTCAGTAACTTCTGTGTCAATGCCATGGTTCTAGAAATAAATCTTGCCTCCAGAATATGTTTCTTTTGTTTGACAGTGTTTTACGAAACACATCGTTAGCATTTTCATAAAAGATGATATTACATCCTTACATATGTATATAAACATTCCCCCCCCTTTTTTTCCCATTGCGCTTGCAGAACATTTTTGATCATCTGAAATTCCGCTGCAGAACATTGCAAAGTATTCTGCTTTGGGGGCAGTGCTACCTGTTGGGCAATTTACACCAAAACATAACCAGTGCAATATTTATCAACGTATACCTGAATCTGAAGTTTGAGGAAAATTCATGCATTAGTTTTTGAGATAGAGCTATTGCAGAAATCGTAAAAAAGGCAGCATAGCAGCGCAACCTGTCGAGTGATTTACACCAAAACGTAATCAGTACCAATATTTATCAAGGGGTATCTGAATCTGAAGTTCGATGAAAATTCATGCATTAGTTCTTGAGATAGAGCTATTGCAGAAATCGTAAAAAAAATGCAAGTACTCTTCAAGTTGGGGTAGGAGGGGGGGGGGGGGGGAGCCGGAGCAAAGGGAAAATGCAATTTTGAGTGAGAGGAGAAATCTTCATGATCAATTATTTATTGCAACAATAAAATGACAAACAGAGCAGATTTTTCTTTAATTAAACAGTTTTAAAGAGTTTTTAAACATTGAGTACTGTGTGTGTGTGGGAAGAGGACACAAACGGGGAAGCAAAATTTTAAGAAGGTGAAATTCAGATGAAATTTTAATGAAATGAATTGTCAATGAAATTTAAGGCTGATTATGTATTCACTATAAAGTAACAAACAGTAGAAAAAGCTTACAAAAATTAAGTTTTAAAGAGTTTTAAGTTTTAAATTTTAAACTTTGGTATTCAAGAAGAATTGAGCAAAAGGAAGTGAAATTTGGGAAGAAGGAGAGGCAAAGGGGGGTAAGATTTATTTTTAAATCAAATTCAAAGAAATGTAGAAGAGTTTCAGCCCTGATTAAGAAATAATACAAGAATAAAATTAAGTACTTTTAAGGACTTTTTGCAGATTTTGCATGAAAGTAAGTACCTGTAAGCACTTTTAAGGACTTTCAAGGGCCGTGCGAAATGTAGTGGAACGAGATGTGTCTTTCTCATGCCTCGCTTGCTTGAATGAAGCAGGGTTTTTTCTTTGCCATGTAATTATGGCGTTGTAGCTTTGCTATGTTACGATGAAGGCTGCTGGCAGTTTTCCTTTCTTGAATGAAGTTTAATTAATGTTTTAAGTTATTTTAATTTAGTTCGGAAAAGTTATGCTGACATCATTCTCCATATGTAAATTTTTGATCATCTTTAAATTTTTCAAGTCAACTCCTGCTGTATTTTTATTTAAAGTCTTCCACTAATATGCACAGGGGTTTAGTCAAATTAAAGGCTTATGCTATGATGAGGTATTTAGTCCAGTTGTAAATTTCTCAATTATAAGACTGTTTTTTTAAATGGTCAAATATACAAGTAGATGTAAATAATGCCTACTTATATGCAGATTTAGATAAAGTAATCTATATGCAGCAGCCACGGGGTTTCATAAGTGAAGTAGGTAAAGTTTGTAAATTAAACAAATCATTATATAGTCTCCACCAAAGTGGTAGACAGTGGTTTTTTGAAATAGACGATATGCTTTTAAAATTGAATTTTATTAAAATTAACTGGTGCAATTGTGTTTATACCTATAAAAATAAACTTGTTCTTTTATTATATGTAGATGACATAGTCATCTTTGGTAAAACTTAAGGTGATTTGGAAATTTGTGTAAGTTTGCTAAAAAAGTTTTTCAATCTGAAAGTTTTTGGGAAAACAAAAAAGCTCTTGGGTATTGAGTTTGAGGAGGTAAATGATATGCTGTACATTCATCAAAGTACTTACATTGATAAGGTCTGTAGCTTGTATTCAAAATATAATTTTCCTATGAATAATGTGCCAATACCTAAAGGGCTAATTTTGTCGAAAATGGACTCCAAGTAATCAGAGTGAAGTGAATGAGATGTCTGAATATCCTTACAGAAACTTAATAGGTTGAGTTTTATTGCTGGCCGTACTCGGCCAGACATAACGTATGCTGTAAATCTTCTATCACAGTTCCAATCCAGCCCGGGTATGAAGCACTGGAAGAGTTTACTTAGATTACTTGGCTACTTACAATGTATTAAACATTTTAAATTAGAATTATCCAGAATTAATTACTTAAAACTTTCTTGTTATTCAGACCCTGATTTTGCAGCAAATAGAGATGATCATGTTTCCATAGGAGGTTTTATTTTGTTTTACATGGTCACCAATTTCTTGGAAAACTTTTAAGCAAAAATGTATCAGCCTCTCAACTATGGAAGCTGAATATGTTACTCTCACTGAAGCTGCAAAAGAATTAATATGGATTGAAAATATCCTAGAGAATGAAAGTTTAAATTTAAATCTAAAAGAGTGCTCATTATTCAGTGACAATCAGGCATCTATTGCTTTTCCAACTCACCTGTAGAGAATCCAAATACAAAACACATCCATATTAAATATTTGTTTTTAAGAAATTTAGTCTATGATATAATATTTGAATTAAAGTATATCTCAAGTAAATTAAATTTAGCTGACCCATTCACAAAACCTCAAGTTAAAGAACAATTAAGAAATTTTGTAGACAAATTTTTGAAGTTTAAATTTTTGAATTACATTTTTGGTCACTCTTTTCATTGCCATGTCATTTGACATGACATTGATCAGATTGCCTTTTTACAGAAAATGTAAATTTTTTTGAGTTAGATTTCTTTTTAGGCCCACGTAAAAAAAAAAAAAAAAAAAAATCTTATACAATTTTTAGTCATTTTGATCAGTGCCTGGCAGGTGATTTTTGTTAGTTTTCCCCGACCTGGTGATGATTAGACAGACTTCTTTTTCAAATTAAATGTGTATTTTTCATGTTTAAATTTTTTAATATATATCTTTTTTAATGTTTTTGTAAAGCCTTAGGGATGCTAAAAAGGGGGCTGATTGGTATATCATGTGTTATTAAAAGTTTGGAATTAATATCTTTATTTAAATCTGCTTAACATGACATACCTTATGTTTTTACCATCCCCAAGTCTGCATTAAAGTACATCGCAACGTCATTGCTTCATGCTGTTTTCACAGTAAATACGTGATTCAGCCACACCGTAACTGCTGTGATCTTGAATGACTGCTACTTGCTATTCACAACTTTCTTGATGTTTGACGCTCTGTGATTCATCGATATTTGACGTCAACGTTTGTGAACCAATGGTGTTTCGCATACGTTTTGCACTTTTCAGAATGGCAACAACTTCATGTGGATTTCCAAAAATAGACTACTATATGTAGTGGAACGAGATGTTGTCTTTCTCTTGCCTCACTTGCTTGAATGCAGCATTTGTTTTGTTTTCCGCCATGAATTACGGCGTTGTAGCTTTGCTACGTTACGATGAAGGCTGCTGGCAGTTTTCCTTTTGTGAAAGAAGTTCAATTATGTTTTAAGTTACTTTAATTTAGTTGGGAAAAGTTATGCTGACATCATTCTCCATATGTAAATTTTTGATCATCATTAAATTTATTCAAGTCAACTCCTGCTGTATATTTATTCAAAGTCTTCCACTAATACGCATTTCCTCAATTAAGATTCCACTGTGCACTTCTGAATAGTCTTATTTTACAGAAAAATGCAACAAAATTTGTGACTGTTCTGGCCGAACAGTTAAAGACAATAGCCTAGTGATCCTAAGATCGCGAGTTCTATACTGATCGATGCTTATTTTCACATGTAAATCTTGATCTTTCTTAAGTCAGTTAATAAAGAATAGCTGACCATTATTATCAGTTCCTTTATAATTTTTTAATTGTTATTAAGTTAAATAAAATCAATAATTCTATACTTAAATTTCTTCTAGTGGTCCTTCTAGTATTATACAAAGATGCTGGGGGAAGTGTGTGTGTGTGTGGGGGGGGGGGGGGGGGGAGGTTATTATCTCACTATCTTTGGCACAAGCGCAAATGTGAAGAAAAAAATTTTTGCTTCTGTCATCGTCACAATGTTTTTTTATGTGCAAAGAAACTTGCTTGCAGAAAAAGGGTTTTGCGCAAACACATTTTTTAAAAACATTCTTGTGTGTTTAATGACAGACAACCTACGATGCATATAAAAAGTAGCATGAGTGAGAAGTGAAATTTATGTTACACTTTTCTTTTCAAACATCCACAACATATCAACATAAGCACGATCAAACAAATAAATCCTAAGTTCGAACACATGCACAGAACACAGTGTTTGAGAAAACAACTTTTGGAAATCTGGAAGTGGTTTTAAAGGAATATTAAATGAAACCCCCTCCCTGTGTGATCTGCGATCACACTTACCCACTTGTTTTTATATACACACTGCTATAAGAAAAATTGTAATAAAAATAGTAAAATTAAAATCTGCATCAAATCGCATATCCTTTTTTTAATCCTTTGATCCTTAACCTAAAAAAAGTAATGATATCAATACAAAAAACCCCTTAACAGGTTAAAAGTTTGTGACTATCTTATGCTCTAAGAATTTTAAATATGGAACTTAAAAATAATGATATCAAATTTTGAGTGATGCTATGCTATTTCTTAAATAAAAAGTATATATTTGTATTATTTATTTCATGATTATATTTTTGCTCTATTTATAATCACATGTGCAAAAGTTATGTTCAACATGAAAAGCTGTATAAAACTTTATTCGCTGTTGCTTTATCATCTACATCTCTCATAAATTCAAAATATGAGTTTTAAAAGATATGATATAAAATTTAAGTGATGCCTTGATGGGGTTTTAAAATTCAATTAAAATTATTTTTGATTTGGTTAAAATATATTTTCACATCTAAACAATATTTTTAATTTTCCAATGCACTGTTAAATATATCACTTTCATTGAATCTACACTATGCATTGAAATGTATTTAAATAAATCAGATAAATCGATTTATCTTTTGTGTTACGCTATTCAAAATTGTAAGTATGATCTATGTCAATGGTTTCTTTGCATCATTGTATCCAAACTAAGTAAATAGTTTGATGCAACAAAACCATTTACATAAATCTTATTTACAATTTTGAATAACGTGACACAAAAAATAAATCATTTTATTGAAATAAATACAGTTCAACACATAGTATAGATTCAATGAAAGTGATATATTTAACAGTGTATTGGAAAATTAAAAGTATTCTGTAGATGTGAAATATATTTTAACCAACTCAAAAATAATTTAAATTGAATTTTAAAACAAAGCTTTTAAAGCCACATCAAGGCATCACTTAAATTTTATACCACTAGGGGGCTCTGCCCCCTACGAGCTACGCTCGCCAACCCCCATTCCGGTACACCAAAATCCAAAAAGCACGCTAATTGCACGCATTTGATCGGCTTTAAAAATATTGAATTAAAATTAAAAAAAAAAAAAAACAGTAGCGATCTCTCTGTAAACGGGTTTCCATTCGTTTTTCTTGGATTGGGGATTTTTAAGACCAAGTCTGTTGCTGTTAAGAGATACAATGACTGTTTTCGTATTTAATTAAACACATTAGTTATTTGAAAATAAGCTAATGTAAAATGAATTAAGTAAACAGTGTCATTGTCTCCCGGTATTTTTTAGCAGCACTATAAGATAGTTCTTTTAAATAATTCATTTTAAATGTATCGTTTCAAATCTGACGTAATTTACACCAAACTTTTATTTCTCTTATTAATATTCACGTAAAAATACTTTTGTTGTTAGAAGGAAATATTATTTGCGCTGTCTTCGAACTCACGATAATAGTTGAAAAAATTATCTCAAAATATCTCGCGCAAATATATTTTTCAATTTAAATTGTTTTACCATATTTTTGGGGCATTTTAAATATGACGTAAAATTCAAGTGTAAATATGGTTCTTATGACATAATTTTCCTGCTTTTAACATGTAATCATTTAATTCTAATTTTAAAGTTTTTTTTTCTGTTTGTAATAGTCACGTGTAAATAAATTTTTAATTTGAAGAAATATTTGATATGATAATTTGTTTCGCTGTTTATACAATTGGCAACAGTTTAAATTAATGACATTTTCTAAAATTTGTAAAAAACATCTCTCAAAATGCTGAAAATTTGAATTAAAAATAGAAATAATACCTCAAAAAATGCGTCAAATAAGAAAAATAAATGCAATCTGCGCATTGGGAACTTATAACGTATAAAATGATCTAAAAATGATTAAATTCTCATGCATAGTTTTTGCTCAAATAAAACTTTTTTAATGGAACGACTTTGTCCAACTTTAGCATTAAATATCTCTTAAAATAATTCTTCGATTTGAAAACTGTCTGCATCAGCGTGTTTATCAAACATTTTTCTATAATACCACCGATTTTCACATTTTTGTATGCAACAGTTTTCTTAATATTAACGATGAAAGGCCATGCTTAAGCATTCAAATTGGATGCGGATCAACCCGGAATATCTACGCAGATGTTCATTGGCCTTTGTTCCAAATCAAAACTTTTTTTTATATATAGAAGGATATCTTTTAAAACTCATACTTTGAATTTATGAGATGTAGATGATAAAGCAACAACGAATAAAGTTTTATACAGCTTTTCATGCTGAACATAAAATTTGCACATGCAATTATAAATAGAACAAAAATAAAATGGTGAAATAAATAATACAAATATGTATATTTTAAAAAATAGCATAGCGTCACTCAAAATTTGATATCATTATTTTAAAGTTCCATATTTAAAATTCTTAAAACACAAGATAAAGTGCTGTGTTACAAACTTTTAACCCATTAATGGTTTTTGTGTTGATATATATATACCATAGAGCGCTAATTATCTGAACAAGTCGGGACCGGCGCTAATTCGGATAAGCAAAATTTTGGATAAATGGACAATTTAAGGGATGTTCCTGACTATACTAAAACCTTCACATTTTATCCAGGGTTAGGACTGGCAGTACCAGTTAGCGCTGGCATGTTTAATTTTTTTTTCTGCTTTGTTTGCTTGTTTATTTTTTTATCATTTAAAATTTTCTATTTCTCTTTTTATCATTTTCTGAACAGAAATTATAATTTAAGCAAAGAAGTTTTCAATTGTTGCTTTCTTCAAAGAAGACATTCTTTTCAATACTGCCATATCTCGAATTCTTAAATACATTAGTTGAATAGCATCAGCGTTCTTCTGCCATTCAAGCCATTTCATAGTTGTTTCCAAACACTCAAAGACATTGTTATGTGATTGACCTAGGTCCTTTTCAGAGCATTCATTTTCATTTTCTTCATTTTCGTTTTCATCTTGAATCTTATCGTTATTTAAAATCTGATATCCAGGGTCATCTACATCACTGTTTAACCACAAGATGAGAGAAATAGATTGTTTGGATATTTGAAGGTCAGTTTAAAAAAATTTTTGAGAGAAATAGGCTGTTTGGATAATTGGAAGTTCTGTTAATTGAAGTTCCGATAATCGGCGCTCTAGAGTATATATAAAATTTTAATCTATATTAATAAAAGAAAGTTTCACTCTGTCTGTCTGTGTGTGTCTTGTCTGTCTGGAATGGCTGACGAAATCTAGCGCACCTAGAAATCAGAAAATTTCAGTAAGGATAGTCCAAGGCAGGTCCTGATGCACCTGTGGCTCAGATTTTTAAATCTTTGAGAATTAGCCAAGATATTAATTAAAAATCACAATGAACTCTTATCCAAAAACTCATCTCTTTCATTCTGAGCCGGCAAAAGTGCTCACACATTCTCAGAACCAGATTTACAAAGCAAAAAGAAATGAACAGAATGCAAGGATCTTGGGAGGTTTATCATAGTTTTTGTTTAAATCACCATCGGTCAAACCATGTAGAATAGTTAAAAACAAAAGGCATATTCTGAAAGACTGTACTTTTACATCTTAAATGGCACAATCAGTTTTTTTAAAAATCAGTTTTAAATTTTTGAAAAGAAAATTTCAAAAAGGATTGTTTTCACAGTTATCTTTTTCTCCCATATGGCATTGCTTTCTTAGGATGCATTTTCAGTGATACCGATTAAAAAAAAAATACTTACATAAAGCCGAGACCTTCTTCTCTTCGGCAATGAAATCAGCTTTCAAAAATATGAATTTTAATCCTTTAAAAAAAATTCAGTCCCTTTGCGCCTTACAGAGACTATTTTTTTTTCTACAGTAAAAGTGCCTAAATGTTCATATTTCGACATAATCTTTTCAAAGCAACTCTGCTGACCGGATTTACATCACCTATAAAAATTTCGAAATGTTCAGACTTGTAGAAAAAATGTGTTAAAATTTCGACGAAAACAGTAAAAACCAGGGTGATTCGGTGTGATTTCGCTGGCCTTTGGCTCAAGTTTTCATTACTAAACATGCATATTTTTTCACAAAATTTTAAAGAAAGCTCATATACAGTTATATTTATAATCTATTAAAATTTCAGAGAATTCGGATGATAAGATCTATTCTTTTTGTTATGCTAACAGAACAGAATCAAAAACAAGAAAAAAAAATTTTTTTTTTCAACTAGATAGGTACGACTTTTACTCATGAGGTTAACCATCATATTTATAACTGCTGAAAATCTTAAAGAGTTCGAACAACAAGAACTATTTTTTATAACTACTGAAATAGGCCAAGTAAAAAAATGAAAATCTTTTACACCTAAATACCAAAAACAATTTTCTATTGTTTCACACAGGTTATGAAAACATGTTTTTAATTCCTAAAAATTTCAAAGTGTTTGAATGATAGTTTTCTTTAAAAATTATTTAAAATACTGAATGACCTCCATCCCTTTAAGGTTATTATCACAAGCCCGAGCAATGCCGGGCAGATCAGCTTGTAATAATGAGGAAAATAATCAGGTAAAATAATGAGGAAATATCAAGATTAAATAAAAAATAAGAACAATTATAATACATAAATTTCCTTATTAATACAAATGAATGTCATTTTTTATTTTAAACATTGAATTTTAGAGATAAAATATGAATAAACATTAATTACCCGACTACGGCAAAGCCAAAGGAGGGTTATGATTTTGACAGGCTATGTATGTATGTATGTATGTATGTATGTATGTATGTATGTATGTATGTATGTTCATCTGTTCCCTCGTAACTTCTAAACCACTAATCAGAATTCGACAAATGACATATCATTAGAAGCGTCTTAATTGTCCGCTGGTTATAGGCTATATAGATTTTCACCAAATTCAATGTGGCGCCTTCTAGCGGACAAAATATACAGAGTAAAAAAATAAAGTTAAGCTAGATATGCCGTGTTTGGTATCATTTTAAAGCGCTTCACTTCAAAACCATAGAGGGTTTGTTTATAAGTGCCTTGGATCATAATAAGTTGCTTAAAAATCCACATGACAGTCAATCGTTAGCAGAATTAGATAGATTAAGAAATCTTCCTAGGTCATCTTAATACATGAAACCTTCAATCTACATTACACATTTACACATTACACTAACGACCTCATCCACTAATCGGTCCATTACCCATTTGCTGCCATCGACGGATATGTGCGTCACTACTACCAAATACTGGAAGCGTCATACGTCAAAAAATAAAGTTAAGATAAATATGCCGTGTTTGGTATCATTCAAAAGCGCTTTACTTGTACATTTTGAATATATCTATATATTACTAGCATTTGCTTGTGACTTTACCTGTATTCATGGGGTACTTTTATACTTTTTCAGCGTAGTTTTTTGTCGTAGTTGGGTTTTAGTTTTTTTACTTTATCTTGTTTTCATTTAATATATCAGACATTCAATGAAAATTGCATACATACAGCACGATATTGAATCTTGTCATGAGGCACAAGAGCATCTGGTCTTTTTGGAAATCTTGGTAATTGTTTCTTCTCAACATTCCTACAACTTTTTCTTCTTGCTTTATGTCTAAAATAAATTTTAAGGTAAAGATATAATTGATAAATATAGCAACTGTTTATTTACAAAATACTATCTCATATTATAATAAGAGCAAAAATTGTGTGTGTATATGTGTGTGTGTATGCAAATTTTATCTTGAAAACGGCTCTAACGATTTTTACTACATTTTATATTTTACCATTTTCGGGCACGTAAAGACCATTGGGCTAGGTCAAATGTTCGAGAAAATTCTATTAGTGGGTCATTTTGGGCCAGGGTCAAGCTAATTATATCTAAAAAGCAGCTCAATCAATTTTGACTAAATTTTTATCTAACTGTTTTTGGGCACGAGAAGACTATTTGGGCTAGGTCATATGTTTGAGAAATTTCAATTAGTGGGTCATTTTTGGGTCACTATAGGTCCAACCAATTTTATCTAAAAAACGGCTAACGATTTTGACTAAAATTTATATTCTATCGTTTTGGATTACGAGAAGACCATTAAGCTAAGTCACATATTAGAGAAAATTCGATTAGTGGGTCATTTTTGGGTCACTGTGGGTCAAGCTAATTTTATCTAGAAAACGGTTCAAACGATTTTGACTAAATTTTGCATTCTATCATTTTCAGGCTTGAGAAGAACATTGGGCTAGGTAGAGCGTTCAAGAAAATTCGATTAGTGGGTCATTTTGGGTTACAATGGGTCAGGGTCAAGCTAATTGTATCCAGGGCTTAATTTGCGCCGGAACCCGGCTCTGATACTTCTCCGTTTTTAGTGAATATTTAAATATTGGTCGGAATTCACTGTAGCTCATAAATACAAGGCTCTGGAGCCCAGTGCAATAGCGCTTCGGAAAAACTGTAGCCTAAAATTCCTTTTCATTTCCTTCCCATCTCCAAGCTTTTGTATTCTTTTTTAATAAAACACTTATATGCGACCTAATGTGTCGCACACGTAGGAGATGGAGATTTAGGCTGGACTGACTCAAGCCAACGCCCCCTAGATAATGGATAAATTCAGCAAACATTTTCACATAAGTTAAAAAATTCTCAAAATTAATTTTCTAACTACTGATAATTAAAAAAAGTAAGTACCTAAAATAAAAGAAAAATTAAAGGAAAAAAAAAGTTCCCAAAATTTTTCTATCTCGCGAAAACGAAAAATAACTAACAATTTTTTTTTTCTATCACATGAAGAAAAAACATTTTTATCTAAATTAAAAAAAAAAAAAAAAAAAAAGGTCTACTTCCGCTTCGAAACGCTCTTATCAGCCTCATACTCTAAGATTAAAAAAAAAAAAAAAAACCCGGATGACCTTGATTGAACGCCCGTGGCGCAGAACTCTTATTTTCACACTACTGATATTTAAAAATTTTATTTTGCTAAAGAAAAAAAAAATTCTTTAAATTTTGCAAATAATGTACGAAATATAAATATGCAGATTGAAATGACAGGGGGGAACGGTACAGTTGTTGTACCGGTACCGCAAAATATTAAGGCTCCGGTACTTTTTTTGTTAGAAATTAAGCCCTGATTGTATCTAAAAAATGGCTCAAACGATTTTGACAAAATTTTGTATTACAGTACAGAACCATTTATCCGGAATGCTTGGGGTCAGATGTATTCCGGATAACTGGTTTTTCCGGTTAACTGGTTGTGCATGAAAGCAGCATCCATTTGATAAGTTTTGTGGAATATGTGTGGTTGTGGCATTATTTCTGATATTAAATTATTAGATTACTTGGATTAAAAGTCAATGCAAGAAAGATGAAAAGTTAACCAGAGTTTAAAAGAAGGTAATTTATGGGAATCCCTTAGGAACAAAAAGTCTTCTGTTTCCTCTGCATAAAAATTAAAACATGTACATTACAACTAAATATGTTTTCATTTCAAATACTAGATGTTGTCATCAAATTATACAATTGTTTCAAGCAAAGCTTATGTCAAACTGGCAGTGTGTGACACCTTTTTCTGCAAAGATTCTGAAATTAGTCTATCAGAAATATCATTCTGGATAACTGGTTTTCCGGTTAACTGGTTTCCGGATAAATGGTTCCATACTGTATACCATTTTCAGGCACAAGAAGATCATTGGGCTAGGTCACATGTTCGAGAAAATTAGATTAGTGGGTCATTTTTGGATCACTACAAGTCAAGCTAATTTTATCTAGAAAACGGCTGTAATAATTTAAAATAAATTTTGTTTTCTATTGTTTTCGGGATCGAGAAGACCATTGGGTTATATCCATGTTCGAGAAAATTTGATTAGTGGGTCATTTTGGGTCACTATTAGTCCGGGTCAAGCTAATATATCTAAAAAACAGCTCAAATGATATTGAAAATTTTTTGTATTATACTGTTTACGGTCCTGAGAAGATCACTGGGCTGGGTCACATGTTCGAGAAAATTAGATTAGTGGGTCTTTTGGGGTCACTGCAGGTCAAACTAATTTTATCTATAAAATGGCTTAAATGATTTTTTCTAAATTTTGTATCCTACCGTTTTTGATTACCAGAAGTCCATTAAGCTAAGTCACTTGTTTGAGCAGATTTGAATAGCGGGTCATTTTGGTTCACTACAAGTCAAGCTCACAAAACCGTGAAGTTGACAATTTTTGGCAAAATATTGGTGACATTTGGCCTAAAAGACTTTCAAGATTATGAATGTCAAAACACATAATTGGCGCCAAATGAAAGAATGTTGCCAAATTTGTCTATATTTGGTGAAAAAATAGTCTTGGAATTCGTGAAGGAATTTTTTAGAAATTCTTAATAGGACTCGAGATACATGGTTAAACCAATCACAGTCGAGCTCAAACTGTAATTTGGATTGATGTTTTTTCGTTGTAAATAATGTAAAACTTAGAAACATGTATGTACATAGTTTTCATATTGATTGTTTTTATAAATAATACTCTTATAAAATAACATGCTTTATAGCAATAATACAGAGAAAATGATACAATAATATTATACCGTGTTGAACACAAAGCTAATTTAGACCAAGCAATGCTCGGCCATCCCCGCTTGTAATACAAGATACAGTGTTGTATGTTGGTTACCCAAAAGTATTGTTTAAAAAAGTCTATTGTAAATGGTGATAGGTAAAAGAGAGATAAATAAAACTTGGTGAACACGATTTATAAAGCAGACAGCTGTTGTTGCATATGCTTTATCAATGATTAATTACTTGAAATTTGTCATCTTCCCATCCCTCCTCCTCACCCTAAAGAAAAAAAAAAATCACTACTTAGGCAGTTATTGGCCTTCAATCATTGTAGTTCAAAGCCTAAACCTGAAAAAACTTCCTGTGTGGTACACAATATCATTTCATGATCTTTTTTACCCAAATTTTTATTGATGACACATTAAACACAGATAAATAAATAAAAATTCTTTATGAGAAGATTGTGCATTTTTTTTTTTTATTGTTATGACTGTCATAATTATTGGTTTATGCAGGATGCAGCAAGACCACATCTTAAAGAGAATGTTTTCAAGTGTTCAGAACTTTGGTGCAAGAGAATCATTGGATTAGATTATCCATTGCACCTTAAAAAATGGTGAATGGTTACCATTTTTTCCAAGTTTGAATTTCTGCGATTTCCTTGTATGGATTTATTTGAGGGGCAAAGTGTTCCAGTGGCAAAAAATTCTCCAAGTGTCTGCAACAGATGCTTCAGGGGCAGAAAATAATCTGCAGGTAAAATATCTTAGAATTGAAACATTAATTAATCAAAAGATTACTTACCTTTGTTATTATGCATTTTATTAATTTTACTAATAATAACCTTAAGTTTTTGTATTAAGTAATGAAGAGCTAAACATAATATAAATCGAAATAAAGGTTCAATAGAAAAATAATCTGCAAGTGAGAAAAGAAAATCTGCAACACCTGTCTCCCGTCTCGAACTTTCTGCTACCGGGCAAAGTGTGATAGGTAAATACTATGATTTCCTCAACTGAAACCAACACTGCAATTTAAATATAAATAGAAAACAATGTTTAAAGCACCAAAACACTTTATTTCTAGTTGCAAACTAGTTTCGGTAGCCAGAGCGTATTATCATCAGTACAAAATGGGATCATATTTTGCACTGATGATGGTATGCTATGGCTAGGCTACCGAAACTAGTTTGCAACAAAAAATAAAGTGTTTTGGTGCTTTAAACGTTGTTTTTTTATTATTTATATTGCACTGCGCCAAGTAATTTCTTATTGCAACACTGCAATTGATGTCAACATGATTTGACAGCAAGGTCTGCTCATGTGTAATGGATGGATGGATGGCTTCGACAACCAGCCTTTGTATTATTTTCCTTGCTAAAGAAGACAGTCCTTTTTAACCTCTTTATGATTAACTGTGCATTATGTATTTTTAATATGGATCATTAACATTTTTCTTTATCTCTTACTTGCTTATTTTTTTCCATCTCAAACATTATCCTCTGGCCACCTTGTAAATTCATTCACTTTGTCAGGGTAACTTTGAGAATAAGTATATCAAAATCAGTGATGTCGCTGTACTTGAAAAATCCTGGGTCCCCAGATTTCCAAATATCTGGGTCCCTCTTTTACAAAAGCGGGTCCCCATCAATAATAATTCATATTTTAAAGGAATAAATTAAACTTGTTTATTTGGAAAAGATAAAATAAATGCATTAATTATTGTTTTAATAATAATTAAATAATGAATTAAAACCAGTATTATTAGCACTCAAATAAGATATTTTTTAAAAAATATTAAGAGAAATTTTCTTTACGTTTTTAAAAGTAAAAATGTAAGATACAATTTTAATTATAAAATAATGCTTATTTGAGAGTAGAAGATACCAAGTTCCACTAACAAGTATCACTAATGTTCGCATTTTCTTTTAAAAAGGAGCAAGACAGGTTTATTGAAAAAGCTATTTTTGCTGAAAAAAGAATACTTATGTTAAGAAAAGAGTTACTTTTTGTTGAATGAGTGGGTGCTTTTATTACACTTCCCATTGAATTATTTGTCAGCATAGATCTATGTTGGAATCAAGACATCATCCTTGGAAGGGAAATTCACATCTAAATCATTAATAAGCATCAAATCCTAAATCTTCCGAAGGTGGGAGACATTTCAATGCAGTAAGAAGGGGGGGGGGGGATTTTTCACAGGTCCACCCCCTGAATACATTATCAAAGTACACTGAAATCATGCTGTATTTTTAAGAATCTCATAAAAAAAATTAAATACCATTTTATGAATGTTCTACCTATAAGTTTCGTGTGCACGCCTCTTTTGGGTGCTTTGGATGCTTTGACTAAATTCGCATTTTTTCCGCGATACTTTGACGAAATTCGCTATTTTTTCGCAATCTTTCGGCGAAATACACAATTTTGTCGCGGCCCTTTTACGAAAATAGCATTTTTTCCGCGATATTTTTATGAAATTTGAGCTTTTTTCGCGATTTTTAGATATATAAAGCGGCTTTTTTTCCGCGATTCTTTGACAAAAATTGGCTTTTTCCCGCAATTTTTTGACGAAATTCGCTATTTTTTCGCGATCCTTTGGCGAAATACGCTATTTTTCGCGGCCCTTTTACGAGAATCGCGTTTTCTGCGCCATATTTTGATCAAATTTGCGCTTTTTTGCGATCTTTTGACAAAAAGCGGGCCTTTTTCCCGCGATCTTTTGACGAAATTCGCGTTTTCTCGCGATCCTTTGACGAAATTCGCTATTTTTTGCGAACCTGTTACGAAAATAGTGTTTTTTCCACGATACTTTGACGAAATTTGATATTTTTTCGAGATCCTTTGACGAAATTTGGCTTTATTCCGCGATATTTTTTCGCGAGCTTTTGACGAAATACGCTATTTTGTCGCGGCCCTTTTACGAAAATTGAGTTTTTTCCCGCGATATTTTAATGAAATTTGAGCTTTTTTCGCGATCCATTGACAAAAATGGACTTTTTTCCGCGATTTTTTGACGAAATCCGCTATTTTTTCACGGTCGTTTTACGAGAATCGCGTTTTTTCAGCGATTTTTTGACGAAATTACGCGTCCCACGGGACGCGTAAGAGCTATTTTTTGCATCCCGTCTCCGATTTTTCGAGTAATTTACGCGCTATAGCGCGTCCGCGGCATCGCTGAAATGGTAATCTTAGAAACACAGCAAAAACTGCTAAAACAGAACCACAGGGGATTGGAAGAAAATAACATTTCAAAACAGGTTTCTGTCTAACATTTTAATTGTGTTTTATTATTTTTGCCAATACTATGAAAGTTTACATTATACATAGGATCGGTTTTGGCAGGTCTTACTGTAATATTCTTTAAAGATGCTATTGTTAAAATATTTATAATTATAAAACAAACACTGAAACTTATTTTAATCAAGATTAACAATATATATACAACAATTCATATAAGGAATTTTGTAGCACATTTATATGTTTGTTTGACAGATCTAGAATTAATGTAACTGGCCTGATTTTCAGCTTCTTTATTTCTATTTCTAATTATATTCACTTCATATAGTTTTAAAAAACTGAAAAAAAAATTTCAAGCACAAATTATGCACTAGTGTGATTCAATCAGTGATCATAACAGATAACAGTATTAAATCTACAAACTAAACATCAACATCAAAAACATTCTAAATTTCAGCAAAACACTATACTAAGTCGGAGAATCTTTAAGCATTGGAGCCCAGATATTCTGTTCTTTTCATTTTAAGTTTCTTAATTGTAAAATATTTTATTTATAACACCAAATGCTATTATATTTTTACATAGTAATGTAGAATGTGCAAACAAATTTTTATTTTAGATGGATGGCATTTCTGGCAAATAGAGGTGATGGTATTAGGAAAGGCATTGGTTGTACACAGATAGAACTTTGCAAACCTGAAAAAGCAAACTAAATGCAGACCAATGCAAATAAAATATCAAGTAAAAAAAAAAAAAATGAAAATTAGGATGCAACTAACATTTACATTACATATATTTGACAAAAGCAATAACAAAAATTACTGATCGAACAACAACTGATCTCGGCTTTTAACATTCTAAGCAGTTTGCCTATATTTTTCAGTTTCCTTAAAACAACTTAAATGGTTGCAGACAAAAATAACTTTAGCAGAATTGTATTTTAAGATGCATGTCAAATAAAGTGTAAAAAAATCATGATTTTTTAAAAAAATATATTGGATTTTATGATTTTTTTCCCCCCAGTGTTCAAATAATGAATAGCTACCATGCGTTTTAAGTTTCCATAGCAATTAAACCTCTAATTGCTAACATAATCTATGTTCTACACACTTTAATAAATAAAATTATAATTAGTAACTACGAATATATCATAATCATTGAAATATCATAATCAAACTGTAAATTATGATTACAAAGCGAAGAAATTTATTTTATAGACTAGTATAAAAAAGGCCAATTGCATAACAAATATTATAAAACATTCTACATTCTGCTTACTAGACCAGCAGAAGTACACTGAAAATAAATAAAATGATAAACAACATACAATTGTACACTCATTTCTGAGTTATTCACAGATTAATAATTTTAATATTAAATAAGTATTAAGAAAAGAAAAGTTTACGAACTTAAAAAATATTCTAAATTGTTCTCAAAGAACATAATATGTGTAATAAATTTTATGGTGTAAAAACACTTTCATCTCTTTGGTTATAATAAATTATAAAAACTTTTTAATATATCTCACTACTTGAAAATACTACTTAAATGTTATTTCTTAAAAAAAGAAAAAAAAATAACCAAGTTAGAAATAAGCAAACATAATCACTATATTGAAATTACTAGGTAAATGTTTAATACATTCAATTAGGAATAATAAATCATACAAACTGCTAGCATAACTTGCGATCTATCTTCATCAGGATATCATCCCTGAATTTTCCGTTTTATTTTGTTAACTAGTGATAGCTTACAATAATAAATAACACATTCAGTTTTATCTACAAATTCAATTTTTATTTAGTTATACATCTTAAAACATCATTTAATCATCTTACTTCATCACGCTACAATACTCCATTGGCATTTAGCTTAAAAATGAAATACAAAAACTAAATCTTTTCATACTGACTAGAGAAATATTGGGAAATACAAAAGTATTTCCCAGAGGTTATGAATTAGCAGAGCTGCATTTAATGCAGTAAAAGCGTTAAGTGCTGATTTGTAACCCCGAATGAGATAAATATTAATTAAAGAAATTGCTAAAAATAAAGATAACTTAAATAAATAAATGTGGTGGTGTTAAAGTAAAGATGACATAGTTAAATTAACGTAACATATTTTATTAACATTTAAAAGATGAAAAACAATATACATATCTATATATATAAAAGAAAGTCTGAATTTTGTATTAATCAACGCGCAGCCAAAACTACTGAACCTAAAATCTTGAAAATTGGGGTAAAAATAGTTCTTATGGCATTGAGTGCCGCTAAGAAAGGATTTTTCAAAATTCCACCCCTAAGGGGGGTAAAAAAGATAACGAACTTTTAAAAAATTCCTTAAAAATCTGATTTTATAGTTATTTTTCAACTGATAACATATTTTGGTGTGTTTTTGTACGCTGAATCGAAAGGTACTAACTAAATTCTTTTAAGCCCAATAGTTCGCGAGGTATTTCATATTTTCATAATTTGGCACTATCTTTGGCGCCAAAACCTAAATTTTTCAAGTGATAATTTCTAAAAACTCACTCTTTTCATTCTGTTACAATAGCAAGGGAAAAAATTTAAATTGAATAATTTTTTAACCAATCTTTTTGGTTAAATAAAAACATCTTCGTCAGTTAAAAAAAAAATTCAAAAGCCTCAAAAGCTAAAACTAAATTTAAAAAAAAAAAAAAAAAAACTGTGGTTCTTTCGTTCTAATTTTCGTCGCGATACCATGCCAAAATGTATGGTATCGCGCCATTTATTTCAACCCTAATCATGCAAACGATTTTTATTGCAAACCGTGCCACACATTAACATTTGCTAATTATTGAATGTGAATATTTTTATGCAGGAATTTTTAATGATGGAATTTATTTTATTCCATCATAATCTCGCAAAACTTTTTATTTTGTTATTTTTTGAATAGAAAATATTTATTACTGATACTGATATAGATTTTACCATTATCTGATGATGAGGAAGCTACAATAAAATTATTTCAGAAGTTAAGAATTATACATATAAAAATGTTTTGTTCAAAAAACCATGAATGTCTTCATTGAAAGAATGAAATATTTACTGCAATGTGAGACATACATATTATGTACGCCATGCTTCAGTAGTAAAAGACATTTTTAATTTCAAGACTGCAGTTTAAATTGACTATATTTTATTACTTGCAAAATATATATTTATTCTTATATTTTAAGTATTTATTTTGGTACCCGTCGACCAATTTCGCCAAATTATATAAATCGCCAAACCACTCGCCAAATTATACAAATTGACGTAATTTTTATTTTAAATAACAAAAGAACAAATAAATTAGTATAACATTAATAAAAATGCATTTAAAACGTCGAAATAAAAATCACCTGATGACGTAAATACGTGTAACTTGCTTAAAGTCAAGTGAATGTGACATTTACGATCAACCATTATTGGCATTTAATCTTATAGTTTGGCAATAGATTTTTGGTCGACGGGATAACCAAGTAGTACCATTATTTTTATTGATTTAAAAAAATGGTAGGTCAAAGTCTGTAATTTTCAAAAGTTATATTTTTTAAATGCTTATTTTTTTTATCAACAAAATTATTATTATTATTTTTTTTTTTTTCAAATGTATCATTTCATTTTTGTGCCAACTATTACACTTGGTGAAAATGGTGTTGGCATAACAGGGAAATACCAAAACAGTTACTGATTTGATTTCAAATGTAAAGAAAAAAGTTTTAATGAGAAATAAATATTGGAAATATGACTATAACTCAGATTCTACTGAACAGAATTTTGTAGACCTTACACTGTTAAATAGTAAATTTGGTTTATAAAAGGTTTAATGTAAAAACCATCATTCTAAGTTGCTACGGGAGTTCAAAAATTAGTTGAACTCGATTTTGAAAGATTTCAAGTCAACAAATTTAATGCACAGTAAGTTAGATAATATTTCAGGGATTTTTTCAATATTTATCATATCATTCTGTGTTGTTTAGTTACGGAGCTATGCGGAAAAAGTTCTCAGTGGTAGAGTAAAGAAAATTGGAAGATATACGCTCAGAGATAGGGTATACTAGAGAGTATATATGCTATAGTTATGGAAGTTGAGCTGAGTTCCTTAAAAAATCCAGAAGTGATGCAGTATATACCTACCCCTACCTCCCAGAGAGTTCTATAATCAGGTTAACGCGATTATGAAAGTTGTATTTAACTATCTCAATATATATATAATGCAAAGAGAAATTTCATTCCGGCCGCTTATATCTTGAGTTCTGCTAAATAAATTTTGACGGGACTTACATTGTTAGTTAGATAATTTTTCAGAAAAGATGTTAGTATAAAACATAACGTTCTACATTGCTTAGTTAAATAATTATGAGGAAAGTTCTAAATCAGATGAACCCAATTTTGAAAGATTTGCTTTTTTTTAAGGTTCCACTGAATGAATTTTTATGGGATTTAAACTGTTAATTAGATCAATTTTAGGGAAGGTTTCGGTGTATTTTCCAGTTTAAAAGATTCTGCTAAGTGTATTTCGATGCAACTTGATTGGTTAGTTAATTTTTCAGTGAATGTTTTAGTATAAAGCACATATCATTTGCTGTTTCTTGATTGTTAGGTTGCTTGATTGTAGAATTACAGATGAAAGTTCTAGAATCAGGCGAACCCAATTATTATGAACGATCAGCCTTTTCAATAAGTCAAATTAACAGATTCTGATGAGACTTGCATTGATAATTTTTCATGAACGCTTTTAGTATATTAAACATTGTTCTATTGTTCTTTACCGAATCCTACACTAACAAATCAACTAAAGAAATTGGTCCTTAACAGTCTAAATTTTGTATGACTCAATAAAAGATATAATAGCGTAATGACATTCATATTGCTTTCAGCAATTCGGTTGGGTACACCAGGTAAATGTCCATATTGCTTTAAAACGCATGATCAAATTCACAGATATATTTTGTTTCATTCAAGATTTCTTTAGAAAAACCGACCAGCGTCGCGGGCGAAGGCGGCTAGTACTTTAAATAAAACATTTAAAAGCAAATGGAGATATATCGTTAAGATTACTCAAGTACTATTGAAAACAATATTAAACTTATCTGATTGAGTGTAAGATAACCATGACGTGATGGACACGATATCTCACTGTAACACATCACATAAAAAGGTATTTAACGTCTGGAACTTTTAAATATAACTTTAACTGGATTCAAGAAGATATTCAAGTCCTTATAAAAAGACTACTTTACTTGATATCGCAGTCAGACAGAAAGGTTGATTTAATTACATGAGATACCTCCAGGCAGAACTTCAAATAAAAGATGGGGATGATATCAATATAGATGAGAAACTCAGTCCAGCAAAAATACACCTGATGACAATTATCCATCTTTACAAAGCACGACTTATTCAAAGAACTTCATTACTCTATCTTAACTACTGTAAACATATTCCACCGAAAAAGCTCCTTTAATTTAGATTAAACATTATACTTAAATAAAGGTGACTTCAGGAAAAGAAACTTAACATCATTAAATGTAGCTGAACAAGCCACTCACATCTCTCGAGACACTCAAAGACATCAATGGTTGACAGAGACTGAAGGTAATTCCTTTTATCCTCCGCTGATGTCCGAAAACCAATCAATACGCATGACCAAACTACTTTCTATCTGTCTCCGGAACGTCATATGCAAATATTGACGGAGCGGAGTAAATCACGGAACAAGCCACGATTACGTCATCCCTCAACGCCATCTATCAGTAATAACAATAACCGCTAGGGAAAACAGATAATCGTGTTGGACATGCAAGAGTTACGGCGATATATCGATGTAAGCATTCATTGTAAACAGGAAAAGGAAACTAAAAAGTAAGAGTACTATTTCCTTATATTTAGATAAGAAGAAACGTCAAAAAGGAAATTATGAAAGGTAAGTTTATTCTTTCTTTACAGATAAAAATATAACTTAGACTTAATAAAAATAAATAGAGTAGTTAGTTACCAAGGGAAAGACTAGAGGCAGGAATACTTATGCATACATGCAATACAAGTCCCATATACTTACAGGCAAGTATGCTAATAAATATAAAATATATGCAAGGTGATAAGACACAAGTACAAGGCATCTTATTTTTCTAACAAGAAAGAGACAGAAAAAAAAGAATAACTATAGACAAGTGAGCAGGCATGAGATTGCAAAAAGATAAAAAAAGAGGAAAAGTGCGTGAAATGGGAAAATGAGAAATTATTTAAAATAACGTGCATATAAGATAATTAAGAAGGTTATTTTATTCGCAATAAAATTGTCAATAATTTTGTTTAAATCCTGCTTTTTTTTTGGGGGGGGGGGGGGGGAAATGAAAGAGAGAATTAATTTAATGCAAATACTTATAAGTAATTCTGAAATGAAAGTTTCTATTTTAAGTTCATTATTCTGATGCAGTGTTTTACACAGCAATCTTAGATAGTTGTCCAATTCAAATTTTAACAAGCTTTAACTCAAAACATCAGTTACTAATAAAAATGTCAGGCAACTCATCACACAGCTGCAAAAAAAAAAAAAATTACTGAAAACATTAATGTTGCAGCAAATTTTCCGCGATTCTTTGATGAAATTCATGTTTTTTTCACGATCTTTTGACGAAATTCGCGTTTCTTCATGATCTTTTGACGAAATTCCCCCCCCCCCCCCCCCCCGCAATCTTGACGAAACTCGCGTTTTTTTTTTTGGGGCGAACTTTTGATGAAATTCGCATTTTTTTCGTAACCTTTTGACGAAATTCGCATTTTTTTTTTCCCCCCCGACTTTTTGACAAAATTCGCATTTTTCGCGATATTCTTATGAAATTTGTTTCTTTTGCGATATTTCTTTTAATGAAATTCGAGATATTTTTATGAAATTCGCTATCTTTTGACAAAATTCTCATTTTCCCCCCGCAATCCTTTGACAGAATTCGCGTTTATTCCACGATCTTTTCACGGGATTCGAGTTTTTTCTGGATATTTTTATAAAATTCGTGATTTTTTGCGATATTTTGACTAAATTTGTGTTTTTTTACGATATTTTTATGAAATTTGAAATATTTTCACAAAATTCTCATTTATTCCCGCAATCCTTTGATAAAATTTGCGGTTTTCTGAGAACTTTAAAAAAAATCTCATTTTTTCCTGCGATCCTTTGGTGAAATTAGCGTTTTTTCCGCACCCTGTTGACGAATTTCACGTTTTTTTTCTTTCACGATCCTTTGATGAAAATTACGTTTTTTCAATGATCTGTCTGTTGTTAAATTTTCCTTTTTTCCAGTGGTCTTTTCACGAAAGTTGCTATTTTTTCGCGGCTTTACGTGCCCCCTTGATGAAATTCGTTTTTTTTTTTGCGATATTCGTGTGAAATTTGTTTTTTTCGCGATTTTTTTTTTATGAAATTCGCTATCCATTGACAAAATTCTCATTTTTTTTCTCCTCGCAATCCTTTGGTAGAATTCGTGTTTATTTCGCGATATTTTTACGAAATTCGCGATCCACGAAATTCTTATTTTTCCCTCGCAATTGATGAAATTCGCAGTTTTCCAAGAACTTTTGAAAAAACCCGCATTTTTTCCCGCAATCCTTTGCCAAAATTAGAGTTTTTTTTTTTCGATCCATTGACGAATTTTGTGTTTTTCCCCCTTTCTGTGCCCTCCTTCGAGTTTTTTCCGCGATTCTTTGATGAAAGTTGCTATTTTTCCCGAAGTCTTTTGGCAAAAGTTGCTATTTTTTCGCGATCCTATGGCAAAATGTGCGGGGTTTTTTCAAGATCTTTGGCGAAATTGGCATTTTATTTCTGCAAACAATTGAGAAAATCTTTTTTTTAGCGCGACCAGTTGTCGAAATTTGTGATTTTTTTAAATTTCAAAACTAATCACCCCTGCGAAAAACTGCAAAAAAGCAGAAAATCGTGGATCCGTGGAAGAACCTCATGCCTGAAGTGAGTGACATGCGTGACTGATTTACATTCTATAAAAAATTCAGATTTATTTATCTCAATACGTGATGATTATAATAGATCTTTACAAAAGGAAATATTTTGTAGAATTGATAATAATTTGACAACTTCCTTTAATTTAAAATAAATTTTCTAAAATGAAAAAAAATAATAATTACAGAATTTGTACAGCAAGTATTAAGCAATTTAGAAGGTTTAAAGTAAATTCAAGGACACATAGTAAGTGTTCAGAATTAAAATGAATGAAGTCCACAAAATGTTATCCAGAGATATTTGCAGATAAAGTTGATGGCGTCTATTGCATTTCATTGAGAATCATAAGAGACTATTCAAAATAAAACAAGTCTAAAAGTAAATAAAAGCTCATGCAAACTGCCTGCATTTACAATGCCTTAGCTACAATCAGCAAAAGCAAAACAATGATCCTTGCCTTGCTATAAAAAGGTTTTGAGTATTAAGTATTTATTGAGTATTTTTATACCTTTTGAATATTTTTGCTTATTTTGATCAGTATTTATTTATATTGTTTAAAATGGATAAAAAAAGAAGAAAAAAATCATTAAGTTCCTCCCCCCTCCCCCTCCCAAAAAGAAAGGCAAAAAAGATTGCAAAGTTGAGAAGGAAAGGATTTTAAATACCTATAAAATGGAATTGCAACTGAATTCCTAAATTAATACTTGGAAAAACATTTTTATAAAATCGCCAATTCAATTAAAAAAGAGCAGAGCTTGTTCTCTGCTGGTAACTGCTACATTTATTTCATATCTCGTTCAACAATAGCACCATATATTGCTATCATCCATATTGCTATATCAATCTAGGATTTGGTTTGTTACAGCACTAAAAAACTATTGTTTATAGAGGAAGAATTCACTTCAAACTCAGAAAACTGTACATGATTCACTTTGGTTCTGAATGCTCTATATATGTGATTAAATATGCATTTAATTCATCTGGTAATTGTAGGCAGCAGTTGAGTGGCCATATAAAATGAACACCCAAAAATAATTTTAAAAAATAAAGAAGACGACTCTATTATACAGAATTTTATTTACATTTTAAAAATAACTGAGAAGCTAAACCAAAACAAAGAAATTTGGGCTACTGGAAAAATTACAGAATGATCACCGTAAGCAACTTAAAGAGTTCTAAAAGAAAAAAAAAAAGGATTTATGAGAAAGGTGTATTGCTTTTTAATAATAGATTGAAAATTAATACAAAACCTACAATTTTAACCAAAACTGTGTTGCAGAGTTGGAGTCTGAATTAGGCCCATTTTTGAGCAAAAGAGTCCGAGTCTGAGCGGCTAAAAAAACAATCTGACTCAGACTACAACATAGTTGTTAGACAGTCGGAAATAAAATTAAACCAATTACAGTAAAACCCCGATTATCCGCAAAGCAATTTTAATTCAAGTCAACAGCAAGGAAAATACAATAAGCCCTACTATTAAATATAAACAGAAAAATCAATGTATTCGAAAGTCATAGAAGAATATTTCTAGATTCGGTTGTCATGTTTGAAATATCAGATATAAAGTCTTGATGTCCTTTCTTGATTTTATTAACCAAACGTAAACAGCAATTAAAATATTTTAAAATTAAATAACACTATTATGATAAGTTCCAGGACAGCATATCAAGAATAACTTCATTTTTGAGATAAAAATTATTCCATACTAAAAGAAAAATAATAGTTTACAATTTAGAATAAAGAAAAGGTGTTTCCAAAACAAGAAGCAAAAAGGAATGACTGATTTTTTAAAAAAGATGCAACTCACCTCTTTTTTAAAAAGCAGAAAAACCAACGTTTAAAATGCACAAATAATATATGAAAAGCAGCAAACAGCTGTTTCGAATCTACTAGCGAGATTCTTCTTCAGTGCAAAAGGAACAGCGTGCTAGAAAAAGCAAGGCTGAGCAAAATCATAGACAGAGACGCGCTGGCTTTTATACCCTATGCGGGTGGCGAAGGCGCCGAAACAACCAATGAGAGAGAAGCAGTGGAAACGACTGGGTGGACAAGTAGCGACATCTGATAGAGATACAAACACTGTATTTCTCATTGCCTCTTATCATCTCCTGTCATAAAACCCCATTTCACAAACTTCATTTTATTTTTAAGTTCATTGTCATTTATCTACTTTATTTACATTCATTTATTTTTTAAATAAAGACAGTAATAAATATTTCTTAAACTTTTACTTACCCTCTCTATTGATTCTAGACAATATCCAGCTGTAATAAAAGTTTCCTGACTCTTTTAACATCCATAGTAATTCATACCATTTTGCCGTTTTTAATTTCATTTCATTATCGTACTTCACCGGCAAAAACTTTCTTTCGACTACGTTTCAACTTCCGTGACGATATTTCTCCCGCCAGATGGCGACTTAGAATATCGTTTTCAAATCGAATCTTTTCATCGAATCTTGCTTTGCATCGATTCGATGCCGTTCTCTGATTGGTTCGTTCATCTGAAACGACGTTTTCAATCCGACCATTTTTATATAAATACGCGATTTCAATCTTAATAAAGGGCACTTTTATCTTCCTCTAATGGAAGAAATATTTCAAGTTACTGAACGTGGCTGGACCACGTTCTGGATGTTATATATTAGCTTTTATCTGTTTAATTATGTTTTATCTTAAAGTTCAAAGTCTGTGATATTTACAAATAACAATGTCGGTTCTGATATGTGAAACATTGTCATCAAGGCCTACAAAAATGTCTGTTTAAAATGAATGCTGCTTTTTACTATTGATGTCAAGTCTGTGTTTGGAATCAAGGAAAAATAAACTGTCTTTATTTTGTTTAATCTGCATACGTTTTACTTTGCCTTCATGAAGATCACAATACAATTTCTACATATTCACTTCCAGGATAATCCTTTTCCCAGCCAAAAGTTTCCACACGCGCTATCTGCTTCATTTAATTACATTTTTAACGTGCATAATCATCTTATATTTTAAAGTGTTATGATTAAAGCACATTAAAGGGTTATGGTGGAAAGAAAGGAAAGCCTGAAGAAGTTTGAAAAAGTGGAAGTTTTCAGTCAAGTGAGCGATCTTTACGTTTTGTTTACATTTTTAAGTTGCAGTTGAATTACGAAATATGTTGGTTTTCAGTTATTATTTGCAATAATCAAGAAAAATTATGCAGTTTTATGAAGATTTAATTTAGTTTAATGAATAATTGGTTTATTTTTACGAACTTTTACTTTCCTGATTTACGAACTTTGCCGTTTTGATTTTGCCGACTTGTGATTCAGTTTGTTTTGAAATAACTTTAATTTGCAGTTTTTATAGAAGATACCAAGAAGATTTATTTTAGTTTACTGAAATTTTGAGTTAATTCTGCTGACCTTTCACCTGTTAAAGCTGAACTTTAATTTTTGATTGCTGAACTCTGTATTATTTATCAAGTAGTTTTGCTGATTTCCGAACTTTTTTTTCCGTTTTTCATTATAATTTATTATGACAATAGACTGTTATTTTTATGATTTGACATTATGAAACTTTTATGTTAAAATTAGTAATTTTTTTTTTTCAAACAAGTGCTTGACAGAGGAAGAAGAGCTGATCATTAAGTGGGGGGGGGGCAGTCATACTGTGGTTACTAAAAGTTTTTTTCTCATTAAATTTTGAAAATTTTTCCTCTTTTCCCAAAAAATGGCCACTAACGTAATTGATAAGCTGAGCTCCAGAAATTATTCTACATGGAGCTGTGATATGAAATATCTACTACTTGAAAAGGGCCTATGGGAAATTGTTGAGAAAAAACAGAGTATCCCTGAAGTAAGTACCACAGTCACTGCTGAAGACGTCGAAAAATTAAAAACCCGTGCAAATAAGGTTCTATCGCTGATTTACCTTAACATTGAACCTGAGTTCAAGCGATTAATAGCAGATTGTTCTGAACCAGTAGATGCATGGGAACGCCTTCACAAAAATTTTCATCCAGACTCCCGCACCCACCATATGACAGTCTTCAATAGTTTGATGGAGGAAAGGATACGACACGGGGAAACAATGAATTTATTTGCAACAAGGCTGAAGAAAATATTCATGGAAATTAAACAAATTGATAAAAATTTTTCCGAGAATTATCTCAGCTATCAGTTTCTACGTTTCCTTCCATCAAAATATGACACATTAGTACAGCAAGTTTTAGCCAGGCCAGATGATAGTTTTAAATTTGACCTCATTGTCGACGAATTAGTTGCTGAAGAGACCCGTCAAAAATTACGTGACAAAGATGGTGCAACATATGTCAACATTTCCAATACTTATAAAACGGCTGAAAAGCAATCTTCCGTGAAACAAAAATCTATTTTTCGTAAGATTCAACGTAGAAGATGCTGGAGGTGCGGCAAACCAGGGCATCTACAAATAAATTGTTATGCCAGAGTCCCAGGTAGCCCTCAGCGTTCAAGAAATGTTTCTCCTGTGCCTTATAGACGTCGCAGTTCTACAGAAAGATCGGGTTCTCGCCATCGTCATCGTCACCGGTATTGCTCATCAGAAAGACGTTGCACTGATTCATCTGACCCATCTGCTGATTCCTTCACCGACTCCTTTGCTGATTCCTGTGATGACTCTCCTGACATATCACCTGTTGCTCCTAGACGATCCAGAGGCTCCAGAGACCAGTTCAAATCCCGCAGACGTTTCCGTTCTCCTACTTTCTGTCAAGGCAGGAATGGTGGCTCTCGTGCAAAACTATCAGATTCCTCACGTAAGTCTGTTTTCTTTATCTCTCACTCAAGTTTGAGTAAAGTTAATAGTGACTGTGACTGGATTTTCGATAGTGGCGCTAGCCATCATTTTTGTTCTAATAAAGCTTTATTTTCTAAATTTGAAGAGCTTAACGATGAAATGTCTGTCGCAGTGAAAAATGTCTTATTTCCTATAAAGGGGAAGGGGGAGGTAAAACTACGATTTGGTCAAAGAGTTTTTACTCTATGTAATGTAATGTATAGTGACCAACTTCGTAGGAATTTGATCTCTGGCCCACAACTCGACCTAAATGGTCTAACCTTTCATGGTTTTAATGGTGAGGTAAGGTTCCGTCGGGGGGGCGAGTATTTATTTAGTGCCTATTTGAAAGACCGTATCTATCGTCTTTACCCTAAAATTCCAGTTTCCAAGTCTAGATCTGTTAAATTTGAGACTTCCTCAGTAAATAATGAAAAAATGCTTAATTGGCACCGGAAGTATGGACATATTAGTCCTTCATTAATTGCTCATACTAGTCGTAAAAATGGTGTTCGGGGTTTACCAGGTCTGAAGGAATCAAACTTGTTCTGTGAATCATGTAAATTGGGGAAATTAAGAAGTATCTCCCATAAATATAATAAAAATATTCGTTCCAATCATCCCTTGGAATTGCTGTATGCCGATTTGTGGGGACCCTGTAGAGTTGAAGGCAGAAATGGTGAAAGATATTTTCTTTCTATCATTGATGATTTTTCTCGCCGTGTGTCAGTTTACCCTTTGCGATTAAAGTCAGATACTTTTGACGTGGTAAAAAGGCACATTACTAGAGCTGAAACTTACCTGAATCGTAAAGTTAAGAGCTTCAGAACTGACAACGGTGGGGAATTCGACAATGCTTCTTTTAAAAATTTTTTTGAGGAGAAGGGGATCCGCCACGAATTTACCAACTGCTACACACCGCAACAAAACGGCGTTGCTGAGCGTTTTATGTCCACAGCAGCCGATGGGATGCGGACGTTATTGATTGACAGCAATTTGGATTTGACCTTTTGGCCCGAGGCTTTAAAATTTTTTGTTTACTCATGGAACAGAGTATGTCCTAAACTTTTAGGAAGGACACCGTTTGAATTATACGGTGGCAGGAAGCCCTCTGTTAGGCACTTAAAACCATTTGGCACAACAGCCTATGTGAAAATTCCCAAACAGAGAAGTGGGAAATTGGATGCCAGAGCCAAGAAGGGATTCCTGGTCGGGTACGCTTTCCGTACAAAAGGATACCGTATATGGTTGCCAGATACTGACGAAATAGTAGAATCCTCGAATGTCTCTTTCAATGAGAACTCTGATGGTTTGAAGCGCAATGGAGCAAGGCTGGGCTCTGATGAATATGCCCTCTTCTCTCCCAAAACGGAGAGGAATCGAGATAATGTTGTCGAAGATGAACCTGAGGACATCCCAGGTCCTTCCAACACTTCTCAAGATTCCCCGATTGGGAGGGGGGAGGACATGGATTCAGGGTCCAATCAAATCAATCAACCAGTTATTCCCTCACTTAGAGAAGTTAGTTGGTTGAGGAAAGCAGTCAAGCGCAGAAATGAGAACCGTTATGATATATATTATTATGAAACGGGAAAAACCAACAGATTATGTTCATTGAATGAGGTACAGAAATACTGTAAGGAAAACAAGATATTGTTTAAACCAGAGATTTTCGATTTTCAGGGTTCAAATCACTATTCAGGTCAAATCCCAAAACCAAATAATTCAAATTCAGATAGTGATTCAAATACTGAAGATGAATCCTGTTCCAGTGAATCCAGTTATGTAAATCCTACAGCATGACTAGTTGGTGAAAATTATACTCCCCGCACTTTTAAACAAGCATGCAAATCCGAACAGAGTGCGATCTGGTGGGAAGCGATGAAGCTTGAGATGCAGGTCATGCATGACCGTGGGGTTTAGCACTTGGCGGAATTGCCAGTGCATGTCTCTCCAGTCGGTTGCAGGTGGGTGTATACGACAAAAAGAGATGAAAATGGGCGGATCGCCAGGCACAAGGCTCGCCTTGTTGCCCTAGGTTTTAAACAAATTAAGGGCCAGTCCTACGAAGAGACTTTTAGCCCCGTTGTTAATTTTGGCGTCATCCGGTTCTTCTTCTCTCTTCTTGTGTCGTACAGCGGGTGGTCACACACTCAGTGTGATGTAACCTGCGCCTACTTATATGCACCACTGACTGAAGACGTGTACATGAGTCAACCTCCCGGTTTTGTAGAGCCAGGCAAAGAGCATCTGTATTGCAAATTGGATCGCGCCCTGTACGGTTTGCATCAAAGCGGGAGAGAATGGTTTTTAGAAATACACAAAGTCCTACTAGAACTTGGTTTTAAAAAGTTTACAAGTTGCAACTGTGTTTATATTTTTAACTCTGATATTTTACTTTTACTCTATGTCGATGATATCGTGATTTTCGGGAAGACTCAGAAGCTAATCGACAAGACTTTAAGTAAACTGAGGTCTAAATTTGACATTAAGGTACTTGGGAAGACAAGAAAGCTTTTGGGTGTACAATTTGAAGATACTCCAACCGGAGTTATAATTCACCAAAAGAACTACATCGAAGATGTATGTGATCGTTTTCAAAAATTCAAGATACCTTTATCATCTTTACCAATTAGTAAAGGTGTAGTCTTCTCGAGGTCGCAGTGTCCTGTTTCTGATCAAGATATAGAGGAAATGTCACATATTCCTTATCGCAGCCTTTTAGGTTGTCTCTCTTTTATTGCTAATCGCACTCGCCCTGACTTGTCTTACGCCGTGAATGTTTTAAGTCAATTCCAGTCAAACCCAGGGATTGCGCACTGGGACGGATTGTTGAGGTTGCTAGGGTACCTAAGATCCACTAAACATTTCCGGCTTAAACTCTCGTGCAAATCTAATGATCTAATGATCTTCACTGACGCCGACTTTGCGGCTAACCGCGATGACCGAACCTCGATCGGCGGCCAAATAGTCATGATTGACGAAGCTCCTGTCGATTGGCGCACTTTCAAGGAGAAGTGCGTCTCGTTATCGACTATGGAGTCTGAATTCGTGGCAATGACTGAGGCCGTCAAGAACCTGGTCTGGTTTGACCGGATACGTCGCGAGTGTGCGCGGGAAGGGATCATTCATGTACTTGGGAGGAAAGCCGAAATGAAAGCGGATAATCAGGCTGCAATCGACTTCGTTAAATCTCCTGTTGAGAATTATAAGTCCAAGCATATTGATATTAAGTTATTTTTTTATAAGGGATCTTTTCAACAGGGGGGAATTTCTGCTTTCTCACGTGCGGAGCAAGTCTAACCTGGCGGATACCTTTACCAAACCTCTATCTAAGAGTGAGATCATGAGCTTCTTAAAGTTAATTTTTCTGATGTAATATTAATTTTAAGCTAAATATGTTTTAAGTTTAATGTATCTCATTCATATATATAAATTTTTCATATAAATCGTACCACATTAAATGCTATTATGGTGAATTAAATTGTAAAATTGTTTTTTTAAGCTTTCTGTCGCTACACTGTACCTTCTGAAATTGTTATTCACAAGTGTTAAGGGATTAGTGTAGACGCTTGCTACTTAACTTTGTTAATTTGCCTGTATGCATTTTTTTTTATATCATCAGCGTCACTTGATCATTCCATAAGTTTTAAAGATTTCTTTTTAAAGAGGTTTATTTTACATAGCAGTTTTTAATATTTGAAAGACCTCCATTATTGTGATTAACTGTGCTTATACATTGAAATTTATTTTATGCATATTATTAATTCTTGCTTTGTTCATCCTAGGCATCTAGAGCGCCATCCTTTTTATGTGGTTTAATTGATTCTGGTGCACCAGAAGACTGCGAGTTGTATGAATGAGCCCTTTATTCATTTATGAATACGTAAGCTAGTTAGTTTGTAAGAGCCGTTAGTTCCTGTCTTTTGAGCCTAGATGTCTGGAATATGAATCATCAATAACTGTTTAATTATCTACATAATTTTTTTTATATAATTGTAATAAAGAATTATATTTAATTATATTTAATGTAACATAGTGATCAAGTTGTCATATTGAGCTGATGCTGACATTTCCAAATTGGAAATTGTTCGATTTTCGAATTGGTACGTATTCATCTTTTTCTTTAAGTAACTGTGTGAGAATTTTGCATTTAACATTGTTGGACCTTTTTAAACCTTCTGTCTGGATTATGTCGACCTCTGGTCTTGGACTTAGAAGGTGTAACTTATAGCCAACAAGCTTTCATTAAATTGGATCATTTTCTTTTATCCAGCAAGTTCTCCATGCATTACTACTTCATTTTTCAATTTAAATCGTTGAGATCATCAATTGTTAAACTTTTCTAGTTAAATTGTTAAAATTTGTTAAATTTTTTTTCGTAGTTAATCTTTTTGAAGTATTTAAAACTTCTCTTTAAACTTGTTAATGAAGTTCAAACTTCACTTTTTCAACCATTTAGGTTGTTTCAATTTTTGAGGTTCAAAATTGAACCATTTTTCAAGTCCTCATATTGGGGGGGCAGTTAAATTTTTTTTTAGGTGTAATGTTTCAGGTTTGCACTTTAAAGTTAAAAAAAAATTTTTTTCAAGTTTAAAAACCTTTCCGGTTTATTGTCCTTTATTATTGTCCAGTTTTTTTATAGTTTTATGTTGTTAAACTTAAAATTTTGTGAAGATGCTGTTTGGTGATAGTCTTTGGATTTTTTTTTTTAAAAATCCTTTGTCTTTGAGTTTACTTGTTTTCACAAGTTATCTCTTTTAAGAGACAATGAGAGGGGGGGGGGGGGGCATTTGATAGAGATACAAACACTGTATTTCTCATTGCCTCTTATCATCTCCTGTCATAAAACCCCATTTCACAAACTTCATTTTATTTTTAAGTTCATTGTCATTTATCTACTTTATTTACATTCATTTATTTTTTAAATAAAGACAGTAATAAATATTTCTTAAACTTTTACTTACCCTCTCTATTGATTCTAGACAATATCCAGCTGTAATAAAAGTTTCCTGACTCTTTTAACATCCATAGTAATTCATACCATTTTGCCGTTTTTAATTTCATTTCATTATCGTACTTCACCGGCAAAAACTTTCTTTCGACTACGTTTCAACTTCCGTGACGATATTTCTCCCGCCAGATGGCGACTTAGAATAACGTTTTCAAATCGAATCTTTTCATCGAATCTTGCTTTGCATCGATTCGATGCCGTTCTCTGATTGGTTCGTTCATCTGAAACGACGTTTTCAATCCGACCATTTTTATATAAATACGCGATTTCAATCTTAATAAAGGGCACTTTTATCTTCCTCTAATGGAAGAAATATTTCAAGTTACTGAACGTGGCTGGACCACGTTCTGGATGTTATATATTAGCTTTTATCTGTTTAATTATGTTTTATCTTAAAGTTCAAAGTCTGTGATATTTACAAATAACAATGTCGGTTCTGATATGTGAAACATTGTCATCAAGGCCTACAAAAATGTCTGTTTAAAATGAATGCTGCTTTTTACTATTGATGTCAAGTCTGTGTTTGGAATCAAGGAAAAATAAACTGTCTTTATTTTGTTTAATCTGCATACGTTTTACTTTGCCTTCATGAAGATCACAATACAATTTCTACATATTCACTTCCAGGATAATCCTTTTCCCAGCCAAAAGTTTCCACACGCGCTATCTGCTTCATTTAATTACATTTTTAACGTGCATAATCATCTTATATTTTAAAGTGTTATGATTAAAGCACATTAACATCTACCGGAGAAGTAGAGAAAAGAAACCAAAAAAGGGGGAATTAAATTAAATTAACGCTTTCCAAATACTTGGAAAATCTGGAGTACTAGATAAGTCATTGACTAAAGAGTGAGAATTTTTAATGATATGGTAAGCTTCCCAAAAATCAAGATCAAGGTTAGAAGAACATTTTTGGATAATGATGGCTGAGGAAAAATCAAACCTATGTTGAGAAGACCAAGAATGTTGAGCAATAGAAGAACGTTTGAGCTCCTGATTTTTAACATAACCTTCATGCTCTTTTAAACGAAATCTAAGAGCACGTTTAGTCTGACCAATATAAGAAAGACCACACTGACAAGAGATCTGGTAAATGCCCCAATTATCTAGGCGATCAACGGGGTGTTTGAGATTTGAAAAAGGGATTTTATTAACAGGAGAAAAAATAACTTTAAAATCAAACCTTCTTAGGATTTTAGCAACTTGCTGACTGATTTTAGGAAAAAATGGTAAAACAACTGAAGTATTAGAGTTGGAATTAGAATGCTTTTCAGAATGGTCGGATTTCATCAATTTCTTATAAATAGAATCGATAATATTAGAGGAATAACCACGATCGACAGCAATAGCTTTGAGGTAATTAAGTTCAGCACTAAGTAACTGAGGAGTGGAACAAATATTAGTAGCCCGAAAAACAAAAGTATTGAAAGCAGCGAATTTCTGGTTAGGGGGATGAGAAGAATACCTGTGAGGTGGGAGACTGACAGCAAAAGGTTTACGAAAGACGGTAGTCTGAAAGCCATTTTCACAACGAATAACAAGGACATTCAGGAAAGAAAGACAGTTATTGGTCTCAATTTCAGAGGTAAATTGAATGCAGGGATCAATGGAATTCATAATAGAGAGAATATGATTAATATCCGAATTCATTTCAATCAGGACATAAACATCATCAACATAACGAGCATAGAACGGAAATTTTAAGATTTCAAAAAGCTTGACCTCAAAATAGTGCATATAAATATCGCATAAAATTGGACTAAGAGGATTACCCATAGCCAAACCGTCAATCATACGGAAGAAATTACCATTGAAAACAAAAGTATTTTGCGATAAGCAAGCGCGAGTGAGAAGTATAAGTTCCTCGATTTCAAAATAAGAGAAATGGAATTCACAAAGCCTTTTCTTGAGGCAATCTAAAGCCCCCTCAACCGGAACGTTTGTAAATAATGATTTAACATCAAAAGAAACCATCATGTGACCCTGCGGCTTAAAATTATGAAGTTTTTTAACAAAATCAAAAGAATTCTTAACAGTGAAACAGTTACTGCTCAAAAGTGGGGAAAAAACAGAAACTAAATATTTGGCAAGCTTATAAGAAGCTGTACCGATACTAGAGACAATAGGTCTAAAAGGAATGTCAGGTTTATGGACCTTAGGTAAAGCATAAAACCTGGCACAATGCGCAATAGACGGAATAAGGGATTTCTTAAAGTTAGCAGGAATAATGGAAGAAGACTTAATGGCAGACTTAATAGAATTAATTTCACTAGTGGAAGGGTCTTTGCGGATATCCACATACGGACCATCATTAATTAATTTATGGGTTTTTTCCAAATACGTAGATTTGTCGAGAAGAACAATCTGACCACCTTTGTCGGCCTTAGTAATAATTAAGTTTGGATCAGAACGCAAATTTTTCAGACATTGTTTAACAGGATGTTTAAGATTGGGTTTATAAACATTAGAATTGAAATCAACAGTATTGGCAATGAGATGCCTAATAGACTCTTTTTGAGAAGAAGATAGAGCGCTATGCTTAAAGGCTCTTTCAATAGGAGCAATAAGATTAGGTAAAGAAGGAATAACAGAGACAGAAAAATTGTTATTCAATTTGAGAGCATTGAGCTGATTGTTACTTAATGGAACACTAGAAAGATTGACAACAGCATTTTGGTTAACAAGAGGCAAATTACTGCAGTTATTAGCGACAGAACTTCCACAAAGCGCATTAAATTTCTTCTTTAAAACCGAACAATGAACAGAAGAAGCTGTGAGAACTCTGCTCCATGACCTTCTGTCAATGGACTGAAAATCAGGAGTAGAATTAGCAAGGCTGATATGTAAAGAATATAACTCGCGCTCTATATGAGCAATTTTGTGGCGAGTCTCTTGAATCAAAGCTCTTAAAAGAGCTAATTTAGAACGAAATAAGACCTTCTCAATCCTATTTGAAGAAAATAAATTACAACGAATGGAAATGAATTTAGGAATAACCTTCTTACGCCTACAATCAAGTAGGAAATGTAAGTGTTCCAAAAACCTGTACTTTTTTAATCGTAAATTACAAAACCTATTGATTTGAGACATTGCAGAAAAAAAAAAAAAAAAAAAATTACAGAAGAATAAAGGCCCGTTAACGCCAAATACATAAAAATAGCAAAAATAGCACCTCTTTTTGTACAGTGTGTACAGCATTGTTTCTTGTTCTTTATTTTAGTGATTTAGACATAAAGCAAAGGTTTCTGACAAATTGTGCATATGTATGTATTTTAAATGTTTTATGTTTTTTTGTACACTAAAACATAGTTTTTAAATTGAATTTTCTTTTTTTTTTTGTGTTTACACTCCATTTTCAGTCTTTTTCGGGTTATCCGTGATTTTTGTTATCCACGGTGTCCTTGCCACCCAATCCAGCGGGTAATCGGGGCTGTACTGTATATGTAATTTTAAATTTTTTATGAACTGAATTATTTTTATTTTTGGACTATACCAGGCAACCCAGGTTAAAGATGCCCAATATACTGCCTGGTGTACAAAGAAGATGAAAACCATTTTTAATGGAAATCTCTAGTAGATATTTTACATTTAGTATATAGTCTTTTCAATCGGATTTTTTGGGTTTATGAAACCCGAGGTAGAAAAGTCTGCAAGGACCCAAGGCCCACAAAATGAAGCCAATTTTTAAAATGCTCAGGGCTAGTAAAATAAAGACAATTTAATAGAATCGAGTATGTCGATAAAATAGGAACAATTTTCAATGGACATGACTGGGATGAGAATAAGGTATAAATGTGCTGCATGAGCTTATGCTAGTTTGACAGCATCAATTACAGAAATGTAATATGTCCAACTTAGTAATCGGCATCAGACACTTACATTCTGTCTGAGCCAGAGTTGAATTTTTTCAGCAGACTCACGCCATGACAGGATCAAGCTTACATTTTTCCCACAAACTCAAGCCGAACCGAGCCACAACTGGACTTAACAATAATTATTCCCAGGACATGTCGGATGCAATTTGTTTTGTAAAAATAGTACTTGTGATAATGAATTACAGTTAATTGAATCTTTAAAAATATATTATAATAAATCACAGAGAAATATTTCAAAAATCTACTTATTTTATTATATGGCTTCAAAAGTTATGTTTTAAACATCCTGTAAAATCAGAACCTGCATTAAACGGAAGATGTTCATCATTGTCCTGTAGAAAAGAATAAAATACATTTAGAATAGGCAATCAGCCTGCTAAGATGGAAACCTGCATATTAATGTGGAATCAAACTAGCTTCATTGAGGGGATATCCTTATAGTTTCGTAAACCAACCTTCAGGTAAAATACAACTTATATAAATGTTGCAATTTTACTCAATTATTTTTACATTTTTAAAATCCAGAACATGATCAGTTTCTAACAAGACATTTACAAGCTTCGATTATAAACTTCCACTCCTATATCCAAGTTTATGCTATTTAAACTGTTTGGTAATATTATTTATCCATTTTATATAAATTTAAACTGCTTGGCAATATTATTACTTGTCCATTTTCTACATGACGTAATTTCCTCCATTTACAGCTTTTAATGCATACTAATGAATTATTATAAAATTGTCTTTCTCTTTTAAAATTCATGTATAAATATAGTTTTTATGGTATAATTTTCCATATTTTCCTGCTTTTAATACATAATCATTTAATTCTAATTTGAAAGTTTTTCTCTGTTTATAATTTGTCTATAATTCTGTCTATAATTAGTATCTGGTCATTTTTGAGGCTTTATTTCTATTTTAAATTTAAATTTTCAGCATTTTGAGAGATTTTTTTACATATTTTAGAAAATGGTATTAATTTAAACTGTTGCCAACTGTATAAACAGCGCAAACAATAATGTTTGCTTCAAATTAAAAATTTATTATAAACAGAAAAAAAACCCCTTCAAATTAGAATTAAATAATCATGTATAAAAAATAGGAACTTATTGAAAATTACGTCATAAAAACTATATTTACAGGTTAATTTTAAAAGAGAAAGGATATTGTAAAACAATAAATTCATTAACATGCATTAGGAGTCTTAAATAGGACAAATTATGTCACATTACACTTATAACGTAAAATGGACAAAAAATAATATTGCAAAACAGTTTAAATTTAAAAATTGCACGAGACATTCTTTTGATATTTTGAGATGATCTTTTCAACTATTTTTGTTAGGACAGCACAAATAATATTTCAGTTCTAACAAAAGTATTTACACGTGAATATTAAAAAGAGAAAAAAAGTTTGGTGAAAATTACTTCAGATTAAAAATGATATATTTAAAATGTTTTATTTAAAAGAACTTTCTTTTTGCTTTGTTAAAAAATACCGGGAGACAAAGACTCTGTTTACTTAATTCATTTTATATTAGCTTATTTTGAAATGTTTAACTGGTTTTATTTAAGCAAAGACGAAAACAGCCATTGTATCTTTTAACAGCAGCTGATTTGGCCTTAAAATTCCCCAATCAAAGAGAAATGAATAGAAACCCGTTTATAGGGAGATTGCCACTGTTTTTTAAATTACAATTCAATCTTCCGAAATCTTTTTAAAAACGATCAAATTAGCATGCTTTTAGAGTCTTCAGTGTCTGAACAGGTGTTGGCGAGCGTAGCTTGTAGGGGGCAGAGCCACCTAGTCTCTTAAAATAATTATTTGATTAAAAACCTGTCTGCATCAGCATGTTTATCAAACATTTCTCTATAATACGACTGATTTTCATATTTTTGTATGCAGTAGTTTTCTTAATATTAGCAAAGAAAGACCCCCGGTCACAAAATATTCATTTACAGCGGCAGTGACAGCGTTAGTTACCTTTTTTTAGAATAGAGAGATTCCATGCAAGGACTATAATTTGGTATATATAAGTGAAACTGGATGTATGTGTGATATCTGTTTAAAAGAACATAAACTTGCATATAGGGTAGAAGCTTACAATCAAAGCTTGTAAATCACTCACTAGAAACTGATCATGTTCTGGATTTTGAAAATTTAAAAATAATCAAGCCGAACTGTAACAGTTATATAAGTTGTATGTTCCTTGAAGGCTGGTTTATGAAACTACAAGGATACCCCGTCAATTAAACTTGTTTGGTTCCACCCAAATATATGGTACTGCTGTGACGTATGATCCTAGTGTTTACTTTAAGCCGCTTTAGCGGGACACAGCACCCAGCGGCCCTTTTTATTTCTTTTTTGTGCCCAGTGGCTCTTTTAAACCCTTCCGATGTGCCCGACTGCCCTTTTTAACAATTCCTATGCACCCCGTTGCAATTCAGTTGATCCCGGGAAAATATCTCAAATTCTATGGACTCTAAACAAACCAGTTCAAAATATTTTTTGTGAACAAGGTACAAGTGTGCCCTTTTTAAAAAAAAAATGTGCCCTTTTAAAGAATAGTGTTCTCTCTTTTTTTTTAAATGTACCCCCTTTTTTAGAATAATGTTCCCTTTTTCAAAAATGTACCCTTTTTTTAGAATAGTGGTCCCTTTTTGAAAATTCCCCGCCCGGCGGCCCTTTTTTTCTAGAGTCAACACTATATGTGATCCAATATGTGAATTTTGGATGTGTTTCAATTGTAAGTTACATGTATATTAGATACAGAAGTCGATTGTTTTTTGTACTTATGAGGCGCTTTGGTGTTCAAAAGAATGCAGTGTTACAATAATGAACTTTTTATAATAATATTGACATTTAAAAGTATATTATCCCTTCAGGAAAATATGATTATATTATTCTCTCTAAATTTTGTTAACAAATTATACATTTAGATATATTTTTTTAGAGTCTAACCTATAATGAAAAAATTTAAAGAAATAGAAAATATACACACTTTTTAGTGGGAAGAGGTATAGCTAATGCAGTTTTAAACAATCTTAATTGCTGGTGTAGATGAACAAAGTGCTTGTAGCGCCTCTTAACAATCCACTGGTATGGCCCATGCTGAAGCTGAAGTACATACCTGAAATTGAAAATAAACAAATGAGGACCAAACTTTTATCTTCTAACACAATTAATATTATATTTAAATACTAAAACAAATTTGAAAAGTCAAAATAAAATCAAGAAAATTGCAAAGATATTTATCAGAAATCTTAGATTATTAACAGAAATACATGAAAGTCAATATAACAAAAATCTTTTTGAAAAATTTGCACTTTTTTTTTTTTAATCACAAGCATTTCAGAATTTGAATTATAAAAACAAAAATATTTAAAATATTATTACAAATTAGGATAGATCATATGTGTGGCTGTGTGCCTTTCAACATCAATTATTTTCACACTGATTGAGCATCCAGGTATAAGCATAACTTCTTGAGGATCTTTGAAACTTTTTGGTGGATCATGGACTCTAGAATAAGGTATAGCAGCTTGCCCTAAAAAAAAATAATAAAGATATATAAATAATACAATATTACAAAAAAATATACAGAGCACATTTTAGGAGGAAAGTTTAAAGTAAAAAATTCAAATTTCAGATAGCTTCAACATTAATTTCCTAAAAACATTTGTGGGTGCCATTGCTTTAGGGCACCAAATTACAAATGTGTTTTTTTTTTTTTTTTTTTTTTTTTTTCTCAGTTAGTTCTTTCTTTCTGCAATTTTTTTAATAACTTCTTTCTAAAGAAAATATGCACCCATTTATTTTACAATATATGGTACTTTTCCACTATAGGGATCCTGGTGTTTCCTTTTAAAAGATTGCCACAATTTGGTAATCAAAGTGAGATTTGTTGCCACATGATATACTATATTTTCGGGAATACCCACCGCAAGCCCCGCACCAATGAAAATCTGTTTAAAAAAAAAAAAAAGTATATCGACGTAAGCGCCACACCCAAGGAGATGATATTTATACAGTACAATATCTAAATTCCGGAATCATTCCGGCCGCGGCTTTTCTGGATTTTAGAGATCTTGAAATAACAACATAGCAAAAATTATAAAGAATCATAGAAAAAAAATCACAAATAATATTTATAAAAAATCATAAATAACGATTCAACAGCAAAGCCAAGCATTTAATCTTATAAAATTAAATATTCAACGAACATTTTTACGATTATGATTTTATTTAAATATGTCAGTTAGTGTTTGCTGTCTTAATTTAGGCCTATTGGCCATTACTTTTTCCCTAATTCAACATAATGACATTAATTTATTCTCAGTTATAAGATTCTTATGTTCTAGGCCTAATAATGTTTTATAACTATTTATTAGTTCTTTTGTTGATATTTCTTTGTTTTCTCAATTTACCAAATCATACAAAATAATAACAAACTATGAAAAGAATTAGGGGAAATGATTGGTATGGCCATCTGTCGGCAAAATGCAGAATATAAACTAGAACAGCAAAAATTTAAGGAAATTGTTTGGTGCTGCCATCTATCGAAAATAGGATAACTGAACTAAACAAATGCGAAAAATTTGATTAACATTTATGCGGTCCGTATTTGAGGTTTCCAGAATGATGTCTGGATTTTAGAGACTGTACAGTATATAAAATATTTTCACTTTTACAACAGCACAAAAAAAAGAACAATTAAATATAAAGAAATATCGTAATCTATACATAAATATTTTCATTTAAGTGCCTAAAAAATACATATTTACAATATAAAGGAATATCGTATAGAGACACTTAGAGGTCTGCACGGGCCGAAATTTCCAGGGCCGGTCCTGACCAGAGTCGTAGAAAAGAAAAATTGGCACTGACCGGCCCAATACAAAAATTAAAAGTTCGGCCCGGCCCGTACAAAAAAAAAATATTGGCCTGGCTCAGTAAAAAATTTAAAAGTTTGGCCCAGAAAAAAGTTAAAATCTTGGCCCAACCCGAGTGAATTTCTACAAGACTGATTTTTACATCGATTTGGTTAAAAATTTGTCGTGTACGAGAAGTTCTGAACAAAAATATTTATCTTAACTTTTTTTTTTCATGTTGATAATCATCATTTTTATAGAAGTGCCACAGGCTGCAATATTCATTTTTTAATGAATGTCTATTTCTTGTATGTAAATGTTTCAGTTATCATTAATATTGTTAATCCATATAAATCCATATGTATTGAAGTGTTAAAAATCTGAAAAATACTACACAGTAAAATCTGCTAAGACGGAATTGCATAGAAAAGAAAAACAAATGTGTTATAAACAAGTTCTCTTCTTAGTAAGTGTAAATGTATTATATATTCTTTTCTTATGCATTAGTATATTAATTTTGCATGGATTAACACATTTTTCAGTTTAAAACAGAGTTCCGTCATATTCAGGTTCTTTTTCACACATTTAACTTTTTTTTAAATTTAGCAATATTTTAATAAGCATATGAAATATTGCTACTACTCTTTAAAAAGGATAAATTTTAATGTTTAATTGTAGAATAATGGCGATTTAAAAATGTGCTTTTTTTTGCAAAAATTTTTGGGTCAGGCGTAATTTTACTGACCTTTGAATGGACCAGGCCATGATGGCCGAGAATCTTCATATGGGATGGGTCAAAACTAGGACTGAAAATTTTGGGTCTTGAAGACTAGGAATGAAACCAGTCCCAGCTCTATACAGAAAAAATAAGGCAGGCGCAGCCTGATCTTTCAGGAAAAAAGTAAGGCCTGAACCCTCAGAAAAGAGTATGGCCCGGCTCAAAAAGAGTGGAGATTCGGGCCACGGGCCAGCTCGTGCAGATCTCTGGAGACACTGCCGAAACTAGCATAACTAAAAACACTTTTTTTTTTTACATTTCAGCTATTGATAACTGTTTCATTGATTCCGTTTGTGGCAGATTAGTTTATTTTTTATTTGGTACATACGTATCTTTTCTTGTTCATTTATAAAAATAATTTTGTAAGTCTTAAAAATATTTCTTGCTGAGAATTTAGACTTTCCTTTTCATCATAAGTTATTATGATGATAATTATTATGAAGATACATAAGTTTTTAAGGAAAAAGAAGAAAATCCATGAATCCACTTTGCATTAAAAAAATCTCTTACCTCATTACCTCTTTTTTCTACTGCATTCAAAGTTCTTTTCAAAGAAACAAAACTGAAGCTATCAGTCAACTTACGTGTCAAGGTCATAGGGCAATGTGTTCAAACGTTCAGTCCAAGAAGGAGATCAGATAAGAGTGGATTTGAAATCAAGTGCGTTTTTCTTTTAGTTGAGTCAGGAATTAACAAAATTGCATGTTTGTTTTTTAGTTATAAATATGTAATTGAGTAATTTTATTAATCGCTTCTTTAAAAATAAAGATTATGAACATGAAAAAAAAAAAAAAAAAAGAAAGAATTTTTGTTCAAAACTCTTCGTATGAAACAATTTTTAACCATATCAAAGTAAAAATCAATGTTTTGAAGAAATTCAGCTGGGTTGGGCCGAGATTTTAACGGTTTTCCGGGCCAAGCCAAATTTTTAGTTTTTATGCCAGGCCAAATTTTTCTCTCCTATGGATCGGGCTACTTCACTCAAGCGAAAACACCGGTTCACTAATGTTAATCCTACGAAAGAAATTTTTTTACATACATCATTTGAATTTCAATATGCTTAAATGATTTTTTTGCAGTGGGTAGCTGAGGTCGATCTCTAAAAAGACCCTTTTTCAATTTGGTTACAGATGTTTTTAGTAGTGTATACTTTGATTTTCGGAACCAGTTTCAAAAGTGAAAAAATTCTAGTAAAAAAATCTAAACACAATCGAAAAAGTAAAAATGCTCTTTGTAGAGATCGACCTCAGCTATACAATGCAAAAAAAAAAAGATCATTTAAGAATAATGGAATGCAAACGACATATTTATTATTTTTTTTTTTTTTTAGGATTAACATTAACAAGCCAGTGCTTTTGCGTGAGTGAAATAGCCCTTAAAGTTATCAAGCTAGCGTCGGTTCGTGCAGCACATTTATACTTATTCTTGCAAAGTCATATGCGTTGAAAATGGTTCATATTTTATGGCTTCTTTTAAATGTTTATATTGGCCAGGACCGTTTATTTTGTTTATTGCTCGGCCCGGTTCATTAAAAAAATTGTCCTAATTCTGCTGATCCGTCCGGTTTCAAAGTTTGAATTCATTTTGCCTTGTCGAGTTGGGTACAGACCTCTATTTTTGGGACCGGGTTTAAAAAAACTAAGTACTAAAAAAAAAAGAAAAATCTTGCTCTCCAGTGTTTTTACTGTGTATTAGGAGAACAATTCCACAAGAGTTCTATGCCGGGATTTGAGATACTCTAGTTAGAGACCAGTAGTTTCACAGAGTGAGCACTCTGTGAGCAGTTTTGCTTTGCAAGTGGAAGGAAACAACCCACTGATTGTTTAAAAATAAACAAATAACATTTCTCGGACATCTGCAGTTGAGAGACATTTTCTAATGTTTTGATACCAATTCGAGAGCATGCAACTATTGGTCAAAGGACAAAAAATGGCATCATATGATATCAGTATGACAAAAAGCAGGTGCCATAAGACATTGCTATAGAAGGAAAAAATCACCGTACCCGCTAGGTGTAAGCGCCTGGTATAAGAGCCGCAGTTAGAATATTTTATACTTCCAAACTCATATGCGTCGCAGCTCATATGCCGAAAATACAGTAAACAGCTATGAAAACAAAATTAACTTTTTTGTTTGTTTATATATGTATTTTTATTATATTTATATTATTAAATTTTTTATATAAAAATTACTTCTGTACCTATATAACATTAGATAAAATCTTTACTTGTATGCTAAATAAATTGTATAAATATTGAAAAAAAATTATTGTGAATGTGAAATGAAACAGTGGATAGGTTGCCATATAATGCATGAATAGAGCTCTTCATTATTTAGCTACCGCATATAGTATAGTTGCTATACAGTAATATAGCTATCACTATTACTCCCTTGCTATACAGTTTTATACAGTATAGTTGCAACTATTATTGGGATATACTATGTATAAAAGACAATCTTCATATTAATTGTTTTTAACTGAAATTTTGACCTTTTTTTTCCATTTGATTATCTATAACAGGGTCGGCGAACCTTTTTACATCCCCGTGCCCATTTTCTTTCAAAAAAGATTTTACATGACCATGACGTGCCAAGCACCAAAAAGTAATTTAGTAGATCAAAATTTCTAGATTTTTATTCATTGGGATTTAAAAATATGGAGCAATATACATCTAATATCTAGACTATCATATATCTTAAAGTAATAAAAGGCTGAATGCGATGTCGGTTATGCCAAATATTAATATGGTGTTCAACCTACTCACTTTTAATAGGATGCTAGCTGAATTCGGGTTATCTAACAAGTGGTTTGGGTTTCTAGTATTTAAGATTTTCGTATCATTTCCTAAAATAATGACCCTCAGGAATAAATAGAGCGAACAATTGTGAAGATTATATATTTTATACTACGTCGCTTTAGTTTCATGACTAGGAATTTTGCTTCTAATGTGTGATATTTTTATTTTGATATGCTACAAACCTTCTCTAAATTTGATAACTTATTGAGCCGACACTGAAATAATTTATAAATTCAATTAGTTGCTTTCTAATATAATAAAAAAAAAGAAAAGAAAGAAAAGCCCAGATCGTAAAAGTTTGCATATTTTGTTTAACTTAATTCTATTTCGTTTTAGGATTTCACCGCTGTGCCGAAAATATTCTATTGCGTGCCAAGTTTGGCACGTGTGCCATAGGTTCGCCATCCCTGATCTATAATAATGAGGAAAGAAATTTGTGTGTGGGTGTGGGTGATTGTCAGCTGTGTTCTGAAGAGACGGCTGCATGTAGAGCTACGTAATTTGGTGAGAAAGTTACCTCTATATATACTAGATAGTTTTGCACCTCAAAGCCTGATTTTGGATTTTTTGATTAGATTTTTTTAATTTAATTTTTATGCGATTTTTAGAACTTTTCACATTTTAAGACTATTTTTCTACATTAATAAAAATAATCCAGTTTCAATTTTTTTTAGCCCAATATAGTAAATTTTGTCTCATTTAATAATTTTTATTTTGTGAAAATCTGCTCATAATTATTCTAGATATTAATTAAAAACTCATTAAAAGACTCATCAAATAGCATACTTTTTTTCCTGAAACGGCACAAAATGACGCATGAACTGGACTTGATTTCCAAGTGAAAATGAAAGATAATGACAATTTTCACAAATTGGCTATAATTAAGAAAAATAATATATTGATTTGAAAATCTCAGAGCAACCGTAGAAAATTTTTTTACATTTGGATATTCAATTTTTTTTTTAAATTGGTCTGTAATTTTTCTTAATTTTTGCAAAAAACTGGCGGCAGTGGTACAAAATTTCCGAGAAAGAACCAGACAGGGAATTAAACATTGTCAGATGCTAAAAACATAACTTAAAAGGATTTTATAAACTTAATCGAAGATTATTAGTGTGTTCTGTGGCAAGAGTAACTTGATATGAGTTAAGAATTTGCCCATAAGGGTTTCTTCCCACTTAATTAAATTGCAAAACATATTTCCCTGAATATAGATTTCAATTACGACCATTTTCAAACATTAATAGCATTCTTTTCTAGGGTTCTATGGGTCCGATTTCATCAAGAACTGATTGATTGAACTTCTCTTACGATTCTCTTACAGTTTTTAGTGACACTTTTCAGAACAAGAGAGAGAATTCTTATCTCGAGTTCTATGGACCTGATTTCAACAAGGTTTTGCTCATTCAACTTTTTACCTAACTGATCCTTTTATTAATAACTCAACTCCTATTACTCACTCTAAACTAAGCTACGAAGTCCTATAACTCATATTTCTTTTAAACTAATTCCATTAATATCTTAATTATCCTTTTTTCACAGTCTTAAAGTTAATATATGAGTAATGGTTACCACTATTTCCGAATAGTAATTTCAGCAAATTTCTTAAATTAGGTTCCTGGATTAGGTACCAGCCCAAAATTTTTGACCAAGGACTCTAGTAATCTTAATTAGTCATTTGTTGAAGAGCACATACATCTTCCCTGCCCCCTTCATCAATTTTTGTTCAAATGAGCCCTGTCTTAATAATTCAACTTCTATTACTCATATCTCTTCAAAACTAATTCCAAATTTTATTAATATCTTAATTATCATCTCTCACAGCCGTAAAATTACTTTATGAGTAGTGGTTACAACTATTTCTGAATAGTAATTTCAGCAAATTTCTTAAATTAGGTTCCTCGCTCAGGATCCAGTGTAAATTTTTGACCAAGGACTCCAACAGTCTTAATTAGTCATTTGTCGAAGAGCACTTGCATCTCCGTTCCTCCCCTCTCCATCATAAGTTTTTGCTTAACTGAGCCCTATCTTAATAACTCATCTGTTCAAAACTAATTCCAAATTACATTAATATCTTAATTAAGGTTAATTAGGTTAACTGGACCACAAGGTAACTGGGCCATAGGCTATTTTATAAAAAAACTGTTGATGTTTTTTTAAGTCTTAGACTTTTGGGAACAATGCACCTTAATCTCTACTTCCTAAAACAACGTTTGTCAACTCAATCATAACTCTCACTTTGCTGTGATAGGTTGTCAAAAATTTACGTTTCTTTTTTTAAAAACAATGTCAATATGGTTGAACTTCCTCGGCGTTTTATTAAAATACTGTAAGTACTTTTATTAAACAATCTTTTTACAAAAAGATTAGGCATATAACTACATTAATATTATTAGGTATCTATACATATTTACTTCATGTTTCAAATGTAAGCCCGGTGTTCCAGTTACCCCATAAATTTTTCAAGAATGGGGTAACTGGGACATGTATCCGGGTAACTGGACCATGCTGGAACCAGTTACCCCAATAGTTATAAATAATTTTTTTGAGTTGTTTTTACTAAGGGAAATAAATTTCTCCATTGTTTTTTGCTCACAATAAAGAAAATTATAGAATACTTTATTAAAATTACGTAATAAAATTTTTTAAAAAAGCATATTGGGTGGTATCAAACCAAATTTCTTGACCCCTTGAGAGGCGGTGATGCCGTTATGGCATCAAACAATTTTAATCCCTAATTGCCTCATTGGCACCGGAATTTTATAATGACAATTTCAGCTTTAGTATGCGAAAATATACTTTTATACTTGTTTACAAATAGATTCTCTTCTAAATACTAGTGTCATTAAATTATTTCAACATTTTACGAATGTAAGTACCTTGCCCCTGAAAACGAGATGCCAAACCTTGAAATTGTACGATACACTGTGGTCGCATTCTATAGGGAAATTTTATTGTTCCTACCGCTATTTTGAAAACAATATCTTTATCGCATCTTTCTTTAAAACATGTTAAATAAAATCATCATGAAGGTAACTCATTAAGGATTCTGGTAGGAACAATAAAATTTTCCCTATATAATGCAATCCCTGGGTACAGATAAAGTACTTAAGTACTTACGTAGCCGTTTATTCATAGATTTACCTTGCTATTTTTTTCCTTAAAATACCAATGTGACTTTTATACTTATTACCTATACTAAAGTACATAAGTACTTACTTAATTTTTATGTTTTTGGTATAAATAAATTAATATTTTCACTTTTAGTGCTTTTTTTAGACACATTGACAGCAAAGGTTTCCCTTACAACACTCTTTATTGACATATAATTAACATGATCTGCCTGGTTTAATTTTTTTTAAGTTGTTTACACTTTTTCAAACAGGACCTGATATCCCATATTAAAAAAAATAAATGCGTGTGGAACATAGACCCTCCTGGTCCACTTACCCTATTTTTATGGGGCAACTGGACCCATGAGGAAAGAAAGATTAAATATGCATATTTTTAAATGTTAAAATGTTATTTTGAGCATTTCTGCTGATAGAGGGAACCTAACTGAACACATTTACAGAAGTTCAGACTTTAATTCAAATGAACATTAGTTTTCTGAAGCTGAATTGTCAGAAGCTCCAGAGTCACATTGTAAAATCATGGCCCAGTTGCCCCAACTAACCTTATCACCTCTCACAGTCTTAAAGTTAATTTATGAGTAGTAGTTACCACTATTTCCTAATAGTAATTTCAGCATATTTTTAAATAAGTTTTCTGCCTCAGGTATCAGTCTAAATTTTTGACAAAGGATTACAGTAATCTTAATCAGTTGTCAAAAGGCACTTGCATCTTTCCTCCAACAACAACAAATCACAGGGCCAAACTTTTGATAAATGCATTTTTATTTACATTTTCAACAAAATTTTCAATTACTTTTTTTATGAATTATTTTTCATTTCAAAAATTTGTAAATTAGCACCACCTAAATGCATTTTTATTTACATTTTTGACAAAGTTTTGCATGACTTTTTATACATTAAAAATATTTGTAAATTTCATATGTTGCTTGCTCGGATCGTATAGCGTTCTAACTAAAGCTATTTTTTATTGTGTTTTCACTAAAGTTTTAAATTAATTCTGTTTCCAAGGTTTTTAAATACATTTTTATTTACATTTTCAACAAAGTTTTCCATTATTTTTTTATACATTAAAATTGTAAATTTAATACATTATAATCATATATGATAGCACTCTTTCTGGCGAGAGTTGACACAAATACTGGCGAGCAAGCGAAGCGAGCTGGGATTGCGTAGCAATTCACGGGGTTGGCGAGCATTAGCAAGCAGGGGGCTGAGCCCCCTAGTGGTACATTAATTATGATCCTAGGTATTTCCAGAAAAGATTTTTAAACCTTAGATAAATTATTAACTTTTGACAAACAAGCATTTTATTTTTACCTAAAACCTTTTTGTGAAGCTGCTCTTTTTGTAGAATTCCAAAGTGAAAACTTTCACGTAACGTTAAAATTACAAATAAATAGAATATCAATAAATTTTCAAAAGATAAACATATAAGGCAGAAAGAACTAAAGAAACAACATGAAATAAAAGGTCAAACTAGCTACTTGCTAAGGTCAAACTTGTTTTCTTTTTGCTCTAGGCTTCCTACAATAAAAAAAAAAATCTTTAATATTGAACAGGGTACGCTGATTTAAATCAGCTTGATTTTAATCATGATTAAAATCATGATTTAAATCACTTTATTTTTTTTTTTTTAATAATTGATTAAAATCACAATTTTTTTAAATTAATTTTTAACTATACTCTAAATTAAAATAATCTTGGAAAGAGTATGTGTTATTTAAATGAACCCCCCCCCCCCCCCCAAAAAAAAAAATGTACATTCTCAATGCACTCTAAGGCTGCGTACAGACGCAAGTTTTGCCTTCATTCTCCAGTTTTTGTGGAAAATCTTTTATTCTGAATGGTTTTGCGGTTTATTCACAAAAGAATGAGGGGAATCAACAATGGGTCAGGAGATAAGGAGCTCGACTCAACTTGAAGGAAAGGTTCCTCTTTTGTAGGACATCAGTCCCTTTCCTGCTAAAGTCATTAAAAATTAAAAAGACCATGTGGCCACAACAATCGACGCCGACACTGATAACATTAGAAGGATGGTGCGTTCGTAGCCTAAGAATCTTTCATTTTCAACAGAAATTCTCTGAATGCTTTTCTTTGTAGTCACCTGGAGAGATAAGGGACTTCATTGTTTGGTATAACAAAGGTATCCCAGACCCAGAGTAAATAGATAAGAAAGAGGAATTTGTTTCGTTTGTCAACTGTCCAACAGGGATTAGTTTCAAACCTGTTTTGCATGAACACTTGGTCCAAAATACTTGAATCAACTATTACAAGCTTTGCTTGAAGTTACAAGTTAGTGCAGTGCAGATAGAAAAATTTGATATAGTATAGGACATATTGGATTTTTTTTTTTTTTTTTTTTTTAAACAAAATGGCTGGTAGGAAAAAGGATCCCATATGGCTTTATTTTTCAGAGATATCAACAGTTTCAGGCAAAGGTCTGAAAGCTAAATGCAAAAAATGTGGGAAAGAAATGATGGGATTAGTTGCAAGACTGAAAAAACATCAAGAGATATGTGAAAATCCTACTGATGATGCTGGTATTTTCAAGATTGAAAGTGATAAAATAGGTAAGTAGTTATTTATTTTTATTTATTTTTTTATTTATTTATTTTTTTTTTTTTGCTTTGCTTAAAAAAAAAAAAGAAATATATGTATGTAATTTAAATATATTTATGTTCATAAAAATAGATTAAATAAACATTTATATATAGTAACTTAATGAAAAGTGAAATTTTAAATCATTTTATACTACTAAGCTAACAAAATACGACACAGGCTCAAGTGAGCCTGTGATAAAATTTTTATTTCAATTATCTTATGTTTTAAATTATTAATGTTTAAAAAAATTATTATAAATTTATTTTTTTAAATATGCTTATATTTTATTCAAACATGTTTATGTTAATAAAAATAGAATAAACATTTACATATAACTTAATGGAATGACCATTTTAAATAATCAAAACTAACATGAGCAAAATAAAACATAGTCTTGAATGGCATTGTGATAATTTTTTTCTTCCCATTATCTTATGTTTTTAAATTATTAATGTTTAAAAAATGAATTATTATAAATTTAATTTTTATTAAATAAGTTTATATTTAATTTTATAGATTGTCCACCAACATCATGTAGCTCACAACAGATGTTACGCAATAATACTGTGGACAATGTTAAACAACAAAAAAGAAAAGCCTCTGAAAATTTATGCAAACTACAAGCAAAAAAAAAAAAAAAAAAGATAGCTATGTATGTAAAACATCAAGTAATCAAAAGAACATTATTGATAAACAGGTAGCTAGATTCGTTTATGCAACCAATTCTTCTTTCTGCAGTGTAGAGCATAAATAATTTAAAAACATCATTGCTATGCTACATCCTGGTTATACCCCCACCAACCTGTAAAGAAGTTGGAGGTGTTCTTTTAGAAGAAATTTATAAAGGAGAGAGCCAGAAAAGCTTTAAAGTTCTTGAAGGCCAAACAGTCAGTATGAGCTTAGATGGGTGGTCAAATGTCCACAACGAGCCAATCATTTGTGCAACTATCAGTACTTGTGATGGGAATTTTTATCTGGTAGATTCGATTGACACAGCAGGTCATCCTCACACAAAAGAATACTATATGGTTAAAATTGCTCAAGAAACAATATCCAAATGTCAGTCAGAATTTAATTGTTTTATCAGCAGTCTCATAACTGATAATGCAGCTAACGTTATGCGTGAAGAGTTTGAAAATTATGATATTCTTACTTATGGCTGCTCTGCACATCTTTTAAATTTATTAGCCAGTGATTTGCAAATTCCTGATGTGAAAGAACATATTGTTTATGTGGTTAAATACTTCAGAAATAATCACTTTGCAGCTGCTAAATATAAACAAGAAGGTGGCCAAAAGTTAGTAATGCCACAGGATGTTCGCTGGAATACAATGTTTGACTGTCTATCAACTTATATAAAACACTGGCCAACATTAATGAAAATATGCGAGGAACACAGAGAAAAAATTGATAAAGTTGTTAGTAATAAAGTGTTAAACTTCTCAATTAAAAGAAATGCAGAAGACTTGATAAACAGACTTGAACCAATTGTCATCTCCTTAGATTCTGTACAGAAAGATAACTGTTCCATTGCTGGTTCTGTTGATATTTGGAAAAAACTTGAAGAAAAATTCATCGAGCAAAAGCTTGAAAAATTTTTTTTAAAGTGTTTTGCAACTCAATATGATCAAGCACTTGGTGCACCTCATTTTCTTGCATACTTAATAGACCCACGATTTTGTGGAAGTAAGCTAACTGAACTGGAAAAAAAAAGGTCTTTGAATTTGCAAATGAAAAATATTCAACTTCCTTTATGTCTTTAATCATGAAATTTTTAGCTAAGGCAGATCCTTTTTATCCTTTACTTTTTGAGGAAACTATCACATCCCAAATGTCACCTTTGGAATGGTGGAGGGTACATTTCAAAACAACTGTTTGTGTAGATGACCAAAATGCGATAAAGCAACTACTTTCTGCGGTAGCTACTTCTGCTTCTGTAGAAAGAATATTTTCTGCTTATGGTTTAGTGCACTCTACACTTCGAAACAAGTTGGGTCATGAAAAAGCAGGAAAATTAGTTTTAAAAAAGTCATGAAAAAGCATTAAATTTGCCTTAGTTACCTTGATACCTTGAACATTTTATTTCTTTGAAATTGTCAATATAAAGAATTTGTATTTTAAAAGAGCTTAGTTTTTTATTAAAAATTTCATGATTACATTTCCAGATTTAAAGTAAATAAATATAATTGGTTACCTTGATAACTTGTCCATTTTTTTCTTTAAAAATGCCAGTATAAGGAATTTGTATTATAAGAGTTTAACAGAACTTAGTTTATTATTATTTTAGTTAACACCAGTTTATAATATGACCAGCTATAAAATTAGTATTTTTAATTTTATTTTGAGCTTTAAACATGTGAAAATATATATTAGTTAAATTGAGAAAAGAATGCACTAGTACTTTATTGGATGCTTATTCTGGGCTTAGTCTTGCATTTGTTACAAGTATTAATCTTTTTATATATTGTACTAATAACATACATTTAAAATAATATGTAATGATGGGATTTGTTTTGGGAAGTGGCGCATTAAGGCAATGGATGGTACTTTGAATGGTGTTAACATCTTATTGACAGCTCTTAAGGTAAATGATGTAATTAATCATTACACAAAAAAGTATAAATCAAGTATAAAGATTTCTATACATAAAAATTTTTGAAATACTATTTTCAAGTGTCTATCTAAATTGTATTTATAAAATAATTGAAAATGACATGTTATAACCTTCAAAGTTTAAAATAATGTCGTTCGTTAATATTAATAAAAAAAATCCGATTTAAATAAAAAAAAATCTGATGTTTTTTATTTTATTTTTTTTAATTGTGATTTTTTCATACCCTGATATTGAATGTTAAAAATTCATTTTCAACTAACTCCTTTCTTAATCTAAAGGGCAATCCTCCATCCTAACCTAAAACATATCTAGTTTTGAAATTAGAAAGAAATTAAAACTTTATACTTTGGGCAACTTGTACTAGGGTGCCTACTAGGGTGGCTTACAGAAATTATAAAAAAAAAGTTCCCTGATTCCATGATTTCCCTGACTATCTTAATCAGACTGCCCTGATTTCCATTATAACAATACATATACGGTCTTTATTTATGTATGCCGATTCTAACTTATCCAGCTTGCTAATAATCTCATTTGGGAGAAAAAAACAAGAGAAAAACATAAAAATTGCCTAATATTCATTAAGTATTGGTTGACAGTTTTATAAATCCGAATTCGAACTCAAAATTTAGCCCAACAACTTCATATAGTGGCCAATGGATATATGGTGACCAGAAAATTTCCTTATTTTCTGAAAAATATTCAGTTCTAAGACTTATCTACATCTGACGGGATAGCTAATTGGATTAAGCTGGCCACCTGCCTAGGTGATGCTAACACATCATTAAAAATTTTTTAAAAATTTTATTGTAATAAAATTGCCTTCAATATAAGTGCTATTTACAGAAAATGAGGACATCTGATCACCTTAATTTACGTTACATATCAAAAACTCATACCCTGTGCATCTTTTTAAAAATATTGGGAAAGACTACTCAGCGTGTGAAATAATATGGTATATAAAATAGACGAATCAGGTCTCGTTGACAAGATCAAAATGCAAATATTTTCGCATATAGACAAATTTCCCTGGTTTTCAAGTATTTTTATAAAGTTCCCTGACTTTTCCAGATTGATAAAACTTCTTGATTTCTCCGATTCCCTGATTTCCAGATTCTGTAGACACCTTGCAGTTTCAGTACACATAATCTGATATAACTTTTGACATGATCTACATATAAATAGAGATCAAAAGTAAATGATGTGAATGATTTGCAATTTGTCTTTTAAATAACTGAAATTTATTAATCGAACATTTAGCAATAAAAACGTTTTTAAGTAGATTTAAAAAATTGGGAACAAAAAAAAAAAAAAGAAAAAAAAAAAAAAAAGAGTTTAATTTCAGCTCCAAAACTGAAAAACAATTTAGGTTCAGTTCTGGTTTTTGTTCCTTCAGAAATGAGTTTTTTTTTTTTTTTTTTTTTTTTTACATATGTATAAATTAGTAATTTTTCTTATGTTTCAATCCAAACAATGACAGACTGATAAAAAATACAATACTTATCATTTGCCCACAGTAGCCTATATTTTGACTCAGCCTATTCTTTTTAGGAATAACTAATTACCCAGTTTATTTGTTTCTTTTTCTTAAAAATGTTAATTATTTGGGGGTAGAGCTAACCAAATTACTTCTTATCCTGGTTGCCCAAAACTGTAGCTATGCCATTAGGTATTGTAACTACAATTGGGTGTTGTATAATACAATTTCAAAAGTTCTGTGATACATTTAATGCTGATTTTTTTTACAATGTTTAGAAAAGTAACAATTTCATGTAAGATTTAATATTCATGGTATACTGCTCTGTCGAAAAAGAAAGAAAATCAAAACAGGGCAGCTGGAAAAGACAACAGAGTGAATGAAGTGCTTATTTAATATTTAGCTCGAAAAGAATTAAGCTCTAAACTAAGTACTAATTACAAACATACGAGAATTCCGTGGTCCTGATTAAAGAAATATATCTCGGAGCCTTCTGACAATTTCTGGAGGAACCTGGGACTTATGCCCCACATCCCTGAACCATAATCAATGAAGACCATAGCAGGAAACAGTCATAAAGGATGGATGGTGGGGAATTCAGAATGGTTGGGGCAAGCCCTACCCAATCGAACTCCAGAGCATGTCAGGTCGATCAAAACTCAAATACATCTCAATTAGAGGCACTAAAATGTTTTCATGCTGAACAGAGTAAAAAATTTAGTTTTACTAATCAGTTTTATCAAGACCATTAAAAATTTCCATATATTTGTTTACTAACTTTCCTTGGGAGGAGGGGTCCCCTCCAAGACTCTAGAACAGCAATACTCAACCTGCGGCCTGGCGAGTTTTTACGTGCGGCCCGAGACATAATCATTATAATTTAATGAGATGTGCATAAAGATTATTATTTCAAAACTTCGCTGCTGTTTTATATATTTTCACGGGAAGACACAATCTGTTTTGTTATCCATAATTCATTTAAAATAATTTAGAACATTTTAATTGCCGTTTTTATAAACAAAAGCTCTTTTTACATGTAGTTATATTTGTCCTACAGTGTTGCATACAATTTTTTTTAATGCTCAACGCTAATGAAACATTCAAAATTAATTAAATTTTCACCGTACATTTTATAATTAAGAAAACAGTTTTTGCATTGATCAATAGACTGATTTATTAGAGACAATCTTTTTTTTTTTTTACTCGGAAATTCTGCATTGTTATATTATTACATTTTACATTTATTATAGGGCTAAAATTACTTTTTATGGTTAAACATTTCTGCTTAAAAAATCCACGCACACAAAACAAAAAATTCATACCTTAGAAAAACAAACTTTGTGATCTATTTCTACAACATTTGCAATAGAAATCTATCACAATGCTTATTGTTCAGAAGTAATGGCGTTAAAATTTTTTGGTAACATTTCTTCTGAAACAAACATTAAATCGCACTGGATAATACTAAATTTGTTATACTACTTATGTTACTTTACTATTTTAATTGGGTCAAACCACAGTATTTGGTCCCAAGCCATCTTAATTTTTTTTATTTTGAAACTGATAAAACTTTATATTTTTAAAATCTGCAGACATTGAAGTTTCTGAAAAATGTAAACAAAAGTACTTATAACATTTTTGAATAAAAGTAATTTATAGTTAAAATCGGATTTAGAAGAAAAATGTGTTGCGGAGGGGACAAACTAAAAAATGCTATTTAAAGGATAAGTATTTTTAATGCATTTCTTTTTTAAAATAATGCTTCAAACCCACATTTGTGTCATATTGAAACATTTTAAGGCTTTAATTGATTAAAAAATATAAAATTAATAAATTTAGACAAATAGAAAATTTTGGTTGTCCCCTCCAAAACATTTTTAAATATTATTTTTTGTTTTTTTCAGTGTTAGTACATTTTTAAAAACATTCGACTTTAAACTTATCAAGTATTAGCAGAATGCAATAAATAAATTCTAAATTTGTATCAAATTCAATAATTTAAACATATATATAAAGCAAAAGAAAAATGTTTCGGAGGGGACACTTTTGTGATGGAGGGGACATTTTTTTTTTTTTTATTCCATTTTTATTCATTGTTTACGCTGAAACATCAACAAAATTCTCCTACAGTTTCTATTTGATAATGTTACTACCAAATGGCACTACTGAAGTGTATGATTTCCTTTTCTTTACATTTGTGAACTCCTGTATACTAGGTCGTACAACACAGTATTTTGACCATGTGCTTCTCATTTTGTTGTCATTCTCAGTCTAGTGCATAATTGAGTGTGATTCTAAAATATCTTTCCTAATTGGTAGGAAAATTTTAAAAATATATTTCATTTGAGCAAAGTTTCTAAAAAATATGGCAAAAACAGCCACACAAAGATCAAGAGAATAGAAGAGAGGGAATAAAGTTAGATTCAGCTTTGCATGAAACACAGAAGGAAGAAAGAGGGAAGTGGAAAGTAAGGGCTGCTAAAATTTAAAAAGCAGTAAGAACACCAGCAGAAGAAAAATAAAAGGAAAGAGAAAGAAAGAAAAAATAGAAAAGCAAACTGGAGGACAAAAAAAAAGTAACAATATTACTCCAGAAAATCCATCCACAGGCTATCAGAATTCTTCAGCTTTAGGAAAAGCACTTTCCAAGGCAAGTAAGAGTTTACCAAATGAATCTCCTAAGAAGGTATACTCATAAGGTACTTGCAAAAATTGTTCAAAATTTAACTCCACACAGAAAAACAGATTGAATTTCACAATGTTCTGTTAAAAGGTGCAATTTACTTCAAGAAAGAAAGCGACGAGCTGATGCCATTCCCGAAAAAACTGTTGCGAATATTACAGCTTTTTTTTTTAATGTGATGACATTAGTCAAATGTTACCTGGCATCAAAGATTCCATCCTGATATGTAATGGTAAATTTAAAGAAAGAAAGCAAAAAAGAGTTTTAGAAATGTCTTTAAATGAAGCATATTTTTTGTATTGTTCTCCTTATACTATGCAAAGTATTGGAATTACTAAATTCCGATTGTTATGCTTGCTTCACAAAAGCACCAAGAACTGTGCTATTGCATTTACCATGAAAACATTGACTTAATTCTTCATTGTTTCCAAAACAAGTCTTGTGTGATGCAGGTTAAAGAAGCAAAAGAGCTATGCAATTTAACTTTATGTGAAGGAGATAAACGTGTAGAACTCTGTATTGATTGTCAGTGTATGGACTGCGGTGTGAAGTTATTGAAACACATTTTGATCAGTTTGACTTTGATGATAATGTTAGTTATCATCAATGGATCAACATTAAAGGCAGTACAAAGAAACTTCCTGTAACATGCTCAGTTGCTGAAGCATTGTATGTTTCATACAGAATAATAAATTGTTTTAGTGATTATAGCATTGGTTGACGAAAATTAATTGATTATATATATTTAATGACTATCATGAACTGACTTTAAAAGCTTAATTCTTTTCTATGAAGTGTATACAATTGTTAAAAAATACAAAATAATGAATAGGTTCCTAATTTTAACTAAATTCCAAAATGTCCCCTCCAAAACAGTCCCCTCCGCAACATAGTGCTAATCTAAAAAAAAAACAAATTCAGGATGAATTTTTTGTAATTCAGGTGTAATATTTTATGGCTAAAATGCTAAATAGCATAGTTTAGTAAAAAAAAAAATGCTTTTAGAGCTATACTTTATTATACATAGGAAAAATATTGATGCAAACTGAAAATTTTAAAATTGTAATATTTTCCTGTCCCCTCTGCAACAATAAGAAAAAAAATTTGTTCTCCTTCACTTTTAATACTTGTTTCATTTTTTATGTTAGAATGTTTTCAGCATATCTTATGCACTCATAAAAAAATTTTAACTCTGAGAAAAAAAATTATTTTGATGTATTTAGTTGAAAATAAATGATTAAATGTCCCCTCCGCAACAAAACAATTTACTGTGATTTGGCCCAATTAGTCATTTTTTTACCCTTTTTTAAGTGTGCTGTGGCCTGCTTAACGTCACAAATGTATCTTTGCAACCCGCGAGAAAAAAAGGTTGAGTATGGCTGCTCTAGAATGTCCCTAGGATTGTATCTTGTTGCTCAAAAATATATATGAAATGTTTAAACTTTTATAAATTTTGTTTAATCTTAATTATTCATTCCGTAAAATATTATATAGTTGTATTCATAATATAGATTATCATTTCCTTTTTTGCTCAAAGTTTTCTGCTGCGAAAAATAAATGATCTAGGGAAGGGGGGGGGGGGGAAGCTTATTTTCTTCATCCCTTACTTTTAAACAGAAAAAATTGGCAGAAGAAGGACACGACAAAATACACAAGTAAATATGGTAATACAGAAAGATAAACTCACATCAACAACAACTTCTTTAAGAGAAGGTAGAAAAGAAACTGAACAATTTCTTCAATTTGCAGTATGTTAAATATACATACTTTAAAAACACTACTGAAAACAAAACATTTATTATTAAAGTTTCAAATAATATAGGTCAAAAACCTTAACCATGAAAAAAAAAAAAAAATGCATATACAGTAGAGGGCTCTGCACAATTTGTGCTGCAGCCACCAGGCTTATACATAACTATATAGATATAAATTAATAAAATACTAATTACATATAATTATAAAGAAGGAGCTTGGTGCAATATAATAGAAGCGTAAAAAATACAACGTTAAAAGCACCAAAAATTTTTAATTTTAAGCATACCGGTTTTGGTAGCATATGGCATACCTTCCTCAGTGCTAAGGATGGCGCAATTTGCTCACATATATAGGAGAGATGGGGATTCAAGTTAAAGGTTTATTGACCAATAGGAAAACAGAGGATTGCAGGTAACAGCCATTAGGAAAATAGATGGGAAATTGAACCGAAGTAGTAAGGAAAAAAAATTAAGCGACAGAAGTTTTTATGTAATATTTCCAACAATCTGATAATGGAGGAATAGCGAATTCACAATTAACAATATTTTTAAAATTTTTATAAATATGGGATGCTTTAAGGAAGTTAAGTTCGTGTATAGAAGTAGGTTTAGAGATTATTTTAACCGAATTGAAGTCAAAAGTATGATTCATCTCCCAGCAATATTTTGCAATAGAGTTCAACTGCAATAGAGTTTTGCAATTCTTCTTAGAAATTCTTAGACAATATGACTTCAAAATAATTTTTGCCTATACCAATAAACTCACCCTCTCCAAACTCAAAGACCCTATTGAATTATCCAATTCATGGAGTATCTACTGTATTAATTACCAGTGTGGCCTCTCTTATATTGGACAAACCAAACGCTGCTTAAAATTTCATATCAAAGAACATCAACAATATATTAAAAAACAAGAAATCAATAAAGCCTCTATTGCAAAACATTGCTGGGAGATGAATCATACTTTTGACTTCAATTCAGTTAAAATAATCTCTAAACCTACTTTTATACACAAACTTAACTTCCTTGAAGCATTTCATATTTATAAAAATTTTAAAAATATTGTTAATTGTGAAATCGCTATTCCCCATTATCAGATTGTTGGAAATATTACATAAAAACTTCTGTCTCTTAATTTTTTTTTCCCTTACTACTTCAGTTCCATTTTCCATCTATTTTCCTATTGGCTGTTACCTGCAATCCTCTGTTTTCCTATTAGTTAATAAACCTTTAACTTGAATCCCCATCTCACCTATATATGTGAGCAAATTTCTGCCATCCTTAGCACTGAGGAAGGTATGGCTATATGCTACAGAAACCGGTATGCTTAAAATTTTAAATTTTTGGTGCTTTTAACGTTGTATTTTTTATGCTTCTACTAATTAACCAAATTTACATAAGATAAAATTTATTTTAAACAAAATTAAAAACATGCCATATATTTTCTGATACACAGATTCATAAACTGCTTTATAACATGTTTATTTACATCTACTAAATATTATCTATATTAATTTTTTTTTTAAATTGTGTTTGTGTGTCTGTCGGCAATAGATAGGAAAATCGGTTCTATCACATGCAAATGCCTGCATATTTTATATTGAACGGAACAATTTTAGCATTTCCCTAATTTTTCAAGTCCACAGGCAATTTTGGTCCACTTATAAAAGCTATTTACCGTAATTTTTGGCCTATAATCCGTGGCGGCATATAATCCACAGCCACAATTTTTAGCCCTTATAAAAAAATTTCAGCAGATAATCCGCATCGGCGTATAATCCACAGATTATACGCCAGACTATACGAGGATTACTCATTGTTTTCAACATTCCAAAGTACTACTAATAAACCACCTCCCTATTTATTTAGTTGCTCTATTTAAATGATAATTGTATTAAAATAATTGGAAAAAAAATAATTACAAGTTAAAAAAATACAAAAAAAATTTTTCCCATTGAATCTTATATCTAAAACGTAGAATGTATTGTGATAGATTTGCATGAGATTTATGCTAAAAATCTATATCGATTTGACTATAGATTTATGCTAATAATGGCTATATCGATTTGACTAGATTTATGCTAATTTCGATACTTATATCGATTTGGGCCTACATTTATGCTAATTCCGATGCCTATATCGATTTGGCTATATATTTATGCTAATAATCGGTACCTATATCGATTTGACTATAGATTTATGTTAATTGTGATACCTATATCGATTTGGCTATAGATTTATAGTAATCAATACCTATATCGAAGTCATCTTTCGCTATTTTAATAACGTTCAGTTTAAATTCTGCAGTGTTAAATAACACGTTTTCTCTTAGACATTATTATAACTCTTCAACGTCATAATAATACACTATTTTATTAATGATTGAGACTGAAATTTTTGAAAGAGATGAGTTGAGAAACGCTTTGTTCATCATAGAAACATGTTGCCAAAAGGCAAAAAAATAACATAAAAATTGGAAGTCACTCCCACTAGCACATTTACATCATATGTGAACCAATCACGAGCAACTCCGCGAACGGTCATTAGCAGACAATCATGCGGTAGAAAGTGGATATCTGACGTGAACTTCTGCTTAAAAAAATTTCAGCAGATAATCCGCACTTAAAAAAAAAATTGAGGTTTTTTAACGGATAATCTGCAGCCGGAAATTACGGTAAATTCACTTTTTTAGCCCAATCTAGCAAATTTTATCCTCTTTTTAATAAAGTTTAACTTTTTTTTTTTTTTTTTTTTTTTCATTTTGCCCAGACTTGGGCAATGCTAGAACAGGTTTGCCAGTAATATATAAATGTAAGTGCACGTATAATATTTTTTAATCACAAATTAAGCTTTAGTTTTTACCATCTCCTTCAGCATCATCATCAGTTTCATCAACTTCAATACCTGGTGCACCTAAGACATCATAATCATCATCAGCATCTAAAGTAGTAGACTCCTTAGTTTCTAAAGGCAATAAATCACGAGTTGATAATGGACTAGCCATTAGAAACCTAAAATCAAAAGACAAGATTTCAATTAAATAAAATAAGGATGTTTTACAACTGAAACAACACACACAATAAAAGAATATACACATATTTTCAAAACAAATTTTAAAAAAGGTATAATTTTAGAATTTCCAATTTATTTTTTTATCCCCAATAAAAAACATAAAATAGTGAAAATGCACAAAAGGAATAATGAAATGATACAATCAGTATACATAGAAACGATACCTCGCTAACAAGGGCTGTCAGAAAGAAAATCCACAGCAGATGGCGTTATGAGAAACAAAGAAAAAAATAAAATAGCACAAAAGGAAATATACAATGAAGCTGTATCCAAAAGGCAATGTAATCAATCTTTGAAAGCTACACATACTATATTTTCCTGCATATAATCCGCAGCCACAATTTTTAGCCCCTAAAAAGGTTTTCAGCAGATAATTCGCACCGGCATATAATGTGTGGATAATACGCCGGACCATACTAGGATTACTCATTATTTCAGCATTCCAAAGGACTACTAATAAACCACCTCCCTATTTATTTAGTTGCTCTATTTAAATGATAATTGTAAGAAAATAATTGCAAATAAAATAAAAATAAAATAATTACAAGTTAAAAAATACAAATACTGTTTTTTCATTGAATCTTATATCTAAACCATGAATTTAATGATAATAATTGCTGTTTTTAAATTATCTTCAACATCATCTGCTTGTTAGGCATTTTATTTCTGAGCAGTTAAATTTCCACCTACAATGAATCCTGTATATAAAATCATAACAATAACTTTTAGCTGAATTACTAAAATTACTGAAAAGATAAACTTTAACCCTAAAATATCAATGCCCCACTTAAGGATTTTTAAAATTGTAACAAAATACTAAAGCAATACAGGGTTCTCAATTTATCTGCTCAGATCAACCCCAACAATTGTCATAGAGTCAGAATATTCATGCATGACCAGAGAAAATCACTTAAAATAGATGAATATAATTAATTAAATGAAATTTAAACATACCGCAAGACAAATTACTTAAAGGAATGTAAATGAACTGAGAAAGTAGATTAATTTAAGAATTTTGAATAAGTTAATAATCAAGAGCTGAAATATGAAAACAAATTTCAAAGTCATATATAAATAGAATCTAACTCTAGGGGCTGTGATCGTGATATGGCTAATTTCATTGAATTGTAAAGGTTTGTGAAATTGAAAATTTTAGTTAACTTATGCTGTTTACTTTCATTACAATAAAAAAAAACTAGAAAAACACTGTTCATAGATTCCATATACTTCAATTTATTAATGATTTATTTTAAATCTTTATTTTTAAATTAATATATGATTTTAAAATGAGTAATCTTATAAAAACAGACCATAACTATTTTTTCTTGGATTGATTAGAACTGAAACATTTATTCTCATTATTTCTGTTTTTTAAAATATATTTACTCATTTAAATTTAGAGAAGTTACTTTATTGAAGAACAGTTTTAGCAGTGCAAAAATAGATACAAGTCAAGAGAATAGGATTAAAATTAATTTAATTATTCGTTAATGAGTTTTAATTCTTATACATAGAGGTGTTCTAATGCTTATTCTTCAAGCCATCACAATTAGTAGACAAAATCGTAGATATTCTTACATAATAGGAAAACTTTATCAAGTTGATATTTACTGGCTCCAATTATACATATAATAAAATTAAAACAAAGATATCAATCATAACGTCATAATAGAACAAGAAAAAAAAAAGGAACTTAACATACCCAATGTAGTCCACAGAATGTTTCGGATGTTGAATACCACAAGTTATTTTACCTTTTAATAATTTTTTTTTTTCTTTATTTTATTACTTCAGTTTGGAGTTGATAAACTAGTACTGTTCACGCATAATTATTTTAACACAATGTTCAGATGATTTCTCTTTGAACACTCCATCTTGACTGGCAGTGCTATAGTTTTTATTAAAAGGGTTTATGTTATTTAAATTCGGTCTTGAAGATTTTTCTAAATTCGTGCACTGGGACCTGGATACACTCCCTGTCATCAATATCTCATCTTGTGAGAACGTCTCCAGTAGGGCTGGTATCGCTGTTTAAACTCTGAGCCAGAGTTGCATAATATAGACGCGCACGCAGTGCGCGGAAAATTTTCCGCAAAATTCGGAACTTTGCGGAAAATTTTTTTGAAAAAAAAAAAAAAGTAATTTTTGTTTTTGTAACTTTTTTTTTAAAATACCGAAATATTAGAAATATTTCCCAATTTTATGTATGATTTATTTATTGTTTGCCAGGGGTAGTTCTGTTCCGAATTTTCCGAAAATTTAAGGCATTCGGTTCCGAAAATTAAAAAAAAAATCGGTCATCAGCCCGAAAATTCAGGTATAAAAAAATATCACTTAAAAATATTGCAAATTTCAACAAATGGTCGTCGAAAAAAAACAATTTCGTCAATCGTTCACAGAAAAAGATCACCACTTTCGTCAAAGCATCGCAGAAAAAACGTGAATTTCGTCAAAGGATCCTAAAAGAAAAAAGATAATTTCGTCAAAAAATGAGAAAACCGCAATCAAAAGATCGCGAAAAGGACGCGGATTTTGTCAAAATCGAAAAACTTGTGAATTTTATCAAAATATCGCGAAAAACATGCCATATTAGTCAAATGATCACGAAAAAAGTGGGGATTTTGTCAAAAAGAAACAAAATGCTGTCAAAAGATCGCGAAAAAACACGAATTTCGTCAAAAGGTCGCGAAACAAACAGCAACTTTCGTCAAAATACCGGAAAAAACACGTGAATTTCGTCGAAAGATAGCGAAAAATGCACGAATTCCATCAAAAGATCGTGAAAAAAAATGCGAATTTTCTCAAAGGATCGCTAGTTTCGTGAAAAAACGCAGAAAACGCAGTCAAAAGATAGAAAAAAAACCCTGTAAATTTCTACAAAAATCGTGAAAAACAAGCGAATTCCACCCAAAGATCACGAAAAACACGCGAATTTCGCTAAAAGATCCCAAAAAATATGCAATTTTAGCCAAAAGATTGCACAAAAACACGCAAATTTTGTCAAAAAATCTCAAAAATACGCGAATTTCGTCAAAAGACCGCAAAAATACGCGAATTTCGTCACAATGCCGCAAAAATAGCAAATTTCGTCATAAGACCGCAAAAATACGTGAATTTCGATAAAAGATCGCGAAAAACAAGCGAATTTCGTCAAAAACCCCCAAAATTATGCGAATTTCGTCAAAAGACCGCAAAAATACGCGAATTTCATCAAAAGATCGCGAAAAATAAGCAAAATTTTGGCAAGAGATTGTGAAATCACATTAATTTTGTCAAAGGATCGCGAAAAACGCTAATTTCGTGAAATGACTGTGAGAATTTTGTTTATTTTATTTTGTGATTTGCTGAAATTAGGTCCCCAGAGGTTCCTTTTTATGCAAAATATATGGTCTTTTTTTGAAAAAAAAATGATTCCCTTTTACCATTTTTTACTATAAAAGTTGAGTGGGAGTCCTGTATGTTGTATTCATAGGCTTTCCTTTGATTAATTAAAATTATTGCTCTAAAATAATATTTTTTAAAGCCAAATAAACTGATTTTTTTTTCTTCCTGCTGCTAATTTTTCATTATTGCAATCTGTACCTAATTGTCGTTTAGTTAGCCCAGAGTTAGCAAAATGTGTGCAGAAATTTTATCTGAGTAATTACTCTTTCAAATGTGAAAACATTTTCAAGATAGCAGTCATTTTAATTTTTAGGAGTTTATTAGCATAAGAATTTCAGTCTGCTCCAAAAACAGAATTTTAATTTCATTGCTACAAAATTAGATTTTTGCTGCTCCAAAAATGGATTTTACTGCTACAAAAATGTATTTTACTGCTCCAAAAATGGATTTTACTGCTCCAAAAATGGATTTTACTGCTCCAAAAGTAGATTTTTGCTGCTCCAAAGGTGCTCCAAAATGGCTTTAGTGCACTTTCAACCTTGCATCAGTTCACTTTAATGGTGATACCTATGAATAGACCTTTTCAACTAAAATAATTATACTTTAATTAATATCGATTAATTTTTAATTTAAATGGAAATTACTTTAAAACTACTGTTTTTAATTAATATCGTCAAAATAATGTAACACATTATTTTATTAAACATTAATTTAATTTGCAGAAAGTTTTTGACCCAATATTTGCGTGCGCAGAAAGTTTTTGGTTTTATACAAGTCTGCTCTGAGCTCCTCTGGTGAAATTGTTGGGTTGTCATGTCAGCTGGACATCGGATGTTAAACTTCTCTTTCAATTTTCTGCTTGGCAATCCTCATCCACCACCACTATAAAAATATCGATGAAACCGGATTGTCGGGGACTGGGAAGTTCAACGATTTCTTCTTGTCTAACTCCAAAAACCTCTGATTTGAGTCTGCATATTGCTTGTAGTCAAAAAATACGCATTGCTTTTACGACTGCACTCCTCGAAAACAACGACGGCCTTCTCCAACAAAACGTCTTCTCTGTGTTAGAATCACGACTGCTCTGCTCAACAAAAGTGTTTACTTTCTATCACCAAAATGACTGTTCTCTCCAAAAACAACGAAAGTTCTGACCCACAGACATTAGAAAACTTTTCGTAAAAAGGGCCAAAAACAAGGGGGAGGGGGGGGCAAAGGGCCCCTCAAGCCCCTTCAAATTTTTATCTTCTCTCACATATTACTGGGCTCAGGACACACCTAAAAAATTCTCGACCAACAGACCATGTGCTCGCTTCTCGAAACTTCTAAAAATCCCCGCGCTTACTTCCCGGGAAGCTATCAAGCCTGGGGGACGAGGTGGGTTGTCATTGGTCAATTTCCCTCTCTGACGCCAAACCCTACCTGTTGCTATGTCCCTCTTTCCACGGGGACATCACGTGATCTCAATTCTCGGAACTCAAAGCCACCCTTGCTGCTGTTTAAAATTTGTTTTTCGTAAACAAAGTCATAAAAATGCATTGCAAAAGGGGCTGATGCTATGAGAAAAGTACCATTCCCACACAATAATCCTGTATTTAAAATGTAAATGTGTGTGGTCCCAATTATTTCTGGAAGCTGAATTTCCCGTATCTGAACACATCTGACAATTTACCCCACATTGCTAGTAAAAGAAAGAAAGAAAGGTGGATTTTTTCGAATCCATGAGAGAAAATTCCAGAATAAAAAGGTTTTATTTACAGAAAAAAAAAGGAATGGTTTTTGAGTAACAACATTTATATGTTGTAACCTAATTTAACTATGATACATTAATACTACAAAATAAGGGGGGGGGGGGCTTAATTTAGTAAATTACTTTTATTTATTTATTTATTATTATTATATTTAGAAAACACAACTGACTTTAAACTTAACTCTTAAAAATAAATAAAGTGTACAATGAATAATTTTGAATAGAACCAAGCTATTAATGATACACAAAAAAAAGGGGGGGGGGGGGGGCACATGCTGTGTACAAATAATATATTTTAAAGGAAAATTGCTTAAAAATTAGTAAAGTACTCCTAACATGCTTTTTTAATTTAATAATAATTGCTGTTTTTAAATTATCTTCAACATCTTCTGCTTTTTTAATAACTTTCAGTTTAAATTCTGCAGTGTAACTAACACGTTTTCTCTCAGGCATTATTATAACATTCAACGTGATGACAATACACAATGTTTCAAAGTTGTTTGTTTATGTTTCATTTTTATTTATTTATTGAACACATACATCTGACTTGTGTGCTTGACATCAGGGGCCTGCTTATAAGTCATCGTCAATATACAAGGACGAGATAGCACAAGGAAATTTACACCAGAGAATTACATCCGGGAGCTCCACAAAGAGAGTGCAATGGAGCCAGTTGGAATTGAACCTGCAACCCACATACGCTCTCAAGTGATTAGCAGTGTGGTGTCTTAACCCCACTCAGCCTCGGTGGGCCCTCATTCAGCTAAAATGATTGAGATTGCAATTTTTGAAAGAGATGAATTGAGAAATGCTTTGTTCTTCATAGAAGCATGTTGCCAAAAGGCTAAAAAAGTATAACATAAAAAGTATAACATGTGGAAGCCACTCCTACTAGCATGTACACGTCCTATGTGAACCAATCACAAGCAACTACGCGAATGATTGATGCAGACAATCATGTGATAGCTGTTTACATTTTTATTTTATGACTGCCGGTAGAAACTGGATATCTGATGTGAACTTCTGCTTAAAAGGAACTTCAGCATATAATTTGTACCAGTAGAAAATCCGCACTTAAATGTTTGAGGTTTTTTAACAAATAATCTGTGGATTATACGCAGAAAAATATGGTAATTTTAAGGTGCTAAAATTAGTATTTTCTCTAAAAAGGCTTCAGGAAGTAGTGATCTTAGCATTAATTTGCAATATTTAAGAAAAAAGTATTATAAAATACCCTGTTTCTACAAAATTAAGACAATTAGAAAATAAGTCCTAGCAGGGCAGAAGTTCAAATTTTGTAATTTCAGAAAGTTTGCAAAATGAACCCTATCTCAAAAGTGAGCTTGTCTCACTTTTATAAATAGTTAATTTCTAAGATAACATTCAGACTTCGTGGCATAGACAAAGGAGCATCCAAACATCTCAGGCTTCCAGATCTGAGCTCATTGGGAAAAACGGAAAAATTTTGGAATCTTTTGATGTTCTGCTTTCAAATGAATGCTAGACAATCAAACATAAAATGGTTACAAAAAATTAACACATTTTATGTTGACCAAATATTGGAAGCAACTATTGAGGCTGAATATTTACTTTGGTACAAAAAAAAAATTAAAATTGAATAAAGCATAGATGAAGAATTATTGCTATTTCAGGCTTGTAAATACAAACTATTTTTCCTGACATCAACTATTTGTTGCATATGTTGTTTCACTATCTGTTTCTATAGCTGAAATTGACAGACCTTTTTTCTTCTTTAAAAATAATAGAACCTTATTAGAGAAACTCCATGGAAAATGAGTGGCTGACGGGATTGTCCCTTATGTCAATTCATTATCCAGTAGATTTTAGAAGAAGTTCTTGATCAATGACAAGAAGTAAAAAAGAAAATTGCTGTTATAAACTTAACCATTCAATTCCTAACTTTAAAGTACGTAAATGTTCATATTATATGAAACTGGATTTAAATACATATTTAACCTTGCACTATGTGCTCAGTTTTTTATATTGTAGTATTTGTAAAATCTTTTTCACTGATAAATATTGATGCAACTTCATTGTACTATTATATGAAATACCGTATTTTCGGGTGTATAGCCCGCGGGTTATACAAGAAAAAAACATTTGGAATAGCCGCTGCGGCTTATACAAAGATTTTTTTTTTTTTAAAGAAATGGAAATCATGATTTTTCTGTAATTTTTAAACCTCAAAAAATTTCAAAAATCGTAGAAATTTGTGAATTTTTTTTTCACTATGCCACGAAATTTAAAGAATTTTCCCGTGTTTGTAATGTTTTTTTACTGTTTAAATGCTATTATTATTTATTTCTGTGTTTGGAAATAGTGATATTATTGATTTGTCTATGACGGACTTGGAAACTTCAGATTTTGAAGGATTTTCCGATTCCAGTGATTAAAATCAATATTTTTGAGCAAATTACTGTGTGCCTTTTTATACAATAGTTTTATATTACTTATATTAAAATAATAAGATATTTTCTAGGTGGTAAAATGCCATTAATGGTTCCAGTTCTATATTACGTCATGTTCTCTCAAAGTTACTGTTGTGGTAATTTACCTATTATCTGCTGCTGCAATGCAAAAAATTAAACTGATATAAATGGTATTTAATGTTTGCCAGAAATGCATGCAATTAGCACAATAATTAAATTTACCTTTTGACATGAAAAAAAATTCATTTAAATAAATATTATTTCTCTATAATTTAATAAAATGAAATGAATTTCTATAGATTTCATCGAACAAATGAAAAATTTCACTGTTATTTTCGAAAAAACCTCCCAGTCTAACATTGTCTGCCCCCCCCCCCCCCCCCCAAAAAAAAAAAAATAAATAAATAAAAATAAATAAATAAATTAGTAGTTCTCCTGTCCCAGCCCGGGGACTGGAAATAAAAATTAAGCTCGAGCGCGGTCTGGCCCGAATCTAATAAAAAGAGATTAGCCAGGTCTGTGCAGATCTCTAATGTGTACATTAAAATCCTATAAAAATGATTTAAAACAATATTCATAGGTTACATAAAACAAATTTGTGGATATAAATTTTTAAAATGCTTAATATTCCATATTTTCTAAGAAAATATTCTATTTGTGAAAAATGTATTTTTCTAGAAAAAATCCATTTTTTTCCACTCTATCCATAACAAAACAATAACAGGTAAAATCAGTTTACAAGATCAAATGTTGGACTCTACTCTGAACTGCAAGGTCCGGATTGTATCCTATCCGAATCCAAAAATAACAACTCGAGACCCGACAAGAACAAATTTTGCAAACCAAAATATTAAAACCTGATTCTAAAATGAAGGAAAATTAATCTATATTTTAATGCATTTACGGAAAAGTAGTCTACAATTATATTTTTCTTGTATCAAGTTATTTCGGTTTTTACCATTTAAACAAATATCCAGCATCATCTTTTGGGGGAAAAAAGTTAACTCGAACGAATCAAATTCCAACCCGAATAGAACATTTAAAACCAACCCAACCCGCGACGGGGAAAAAAAAAACAAAAACGCCAACCCGACCCGAACTTTAGTTGGGTTCGGATATTATCCGATTACCCGACCCAATGCAGGATTCAATTCTGTACCAAGTGATTGAAATAAATATAAAATATAACTTTGAGATGTTCATGCAAGACGCATTTTTAAAATATCTACAATAACGCCAAATATTCTTAAAAACGACCATAAAATAAAACAGATTCAATTGCATTGCTAAAATATTTTGTATTTAAGAAACAGCACAGTGATGATAAATATATTTTTTTTTCTCTCGGTAATCATTTCGCGTATAAATGCTTTTAAAGCAAAACCTTCTAATTGAAGACAGCTAGCTCTTCTACTTGTGACAGCTAAAATGTTCCAAACAGAGCGATAGAAGACGGGGAAAAAAGAAAATAGCTTTAGGGTCGCACGTGATATCTTTTCGTAGTGGTTAGCATGAGTCATATAATGTTTATAATCCTTATCGCTCCATGTGCAAAGAAATAACAAAAGTAGGTCATCATGAAATTTCTTGCAGATTGATTGGAATTAAATAAAAAGTTTTGTTTTGTTTCTGAGAACTTTATTATAAAACACGCATACACACATAAATAACTGCTGCATTCACTATAAGTCATTTTTAATTTTAATTGTATAAAACTATTGGTGTATTTATTAATACTTAACGAAATCGAATAGCGTTTTTCAGTTTTTGATAAGGGAAAAAACATTTAGAAAATGCTGAAAGTTGATTTTTTTAATTGAATTTCCAGATGAGACAGCTCGGGGAAGGTCATCATCAAATAGCAATCGCTTATAACATAAGATATAATACATTTATCAAAAACGGAAAAACGCATTCGATTCCAAATCACTTTTATAGATATGCCAGCAGATTCCATGCTTTTCCATTTAAAAATGAGTTTAAAATTACCGGATCTCGATGAATTATTGCACGAGGTTTCTTTTTAATCCCCCCCCCCCCCAAAAAAATTCTATATTCCCGATCTACAGATTCTTTTAGAAATGATTAAAATGAGAATTTTTATATCTTATTCAATTGACGAAATGGGATGTGATAACGTTATTTTATTTGTACATAGCGGTAAATATTAAAATTAATGCGTTTATTATCTACTTGTAAATAATTTTAATATTGTACTGTGAAAATAAATGTCATTTTATCCCGTTCGAACATGCTATTTTAGATACTTGAGTTAAAATTGAGATTGCTAACGCCCAATCGTTCTCATGGCGCTCCTCAGTGCATAGAAAAGTTTACTCAATTTTAACGGGATTTTTTCTTTTAAATATTATTTATAATGAATTATTAATTTTGAATATCGTACTTATATTATTAATATCAAATTAATAATTTCATATTTCGGTGCTTGCGGTTTCTAAAATTCAGTTTAATTTTTTTGTTGCAAAATCATTCGCGATATACCAAGGTAATAATACATTTTATCATCAGCGCCATATGCCGGAATTTAAGCTACAAATTTTACACAATTTTATTGTACTTTTTCGTATTTATATTATTTAAATCATATTAATAATTTCGAATTTTGTATTTAAATTATTTATTTCTAATTAATAATTTCATTTTTATGATTTCTTAATTCAGATTATTAATGTGTTTCTGTTTAGCACGACATTAGCAGCCGTGATTACTGCGGAAATTTCACATGCGGTGTAATCCCTGGTCGAAATATACATTCGTAGATGGTGTATACCCACGATGCAACTCCGCGGCTTATACATGAACTTTTTTACGGTACTGCTCGATTTAGGGGTGCGGGCTATACACCCGAAAACACGGTAACTTATTTTTTGCCAATAGGTGTAGTTTTTAGGGTGCAGAGTTATAATAGAGAAAATACCAAATATAAATATTGTAACAGAGTTCATTCTAGGCATTTTTCGCAGGGTGGGCTGCCCTGCCTGCCCTTCTTTACAAAATTTGCCACCCCGATTCCCTCACTGTCTGAAAACCCCGCCCCGCAAGCCCTATCACTCGAAAAATTGACCGAGGAAAAAAAAAAGCGTCCCCTTTAAGTTAATTTCATCGCTTATTTCAAGCAAACTCTAAACTATTTGTAAACATTATATAACCTCCTAGCCCCATTTTACTCCTTATCTGTTCCTTTTCACCCCCCCCCCCCCCCCCAAGCTCCTCATACAGACACCAATTATTTTCAGTAAAATTCCAGCACCGACGCAGTCATAAATTTTTCTCTCTCTCTGTCTCTATATCCTGTTTCTTGGCTACTGTGAAAATTTGGCCAACATAAAAGGAAAAAAAAAAAAAAAAAAAAAAAAAAAAATCCCCATCCCCAGTATTGTGATAGTTATCTTGGAGGAGTGGATGAGGTAGCCCCAGGGGTCGTGACATGGAAAAATGACCGGAAACACAAACATATGCTTTGTCCGTAGTAGTGATGCATTATATCCACCACATAACACTTCTGCTTTATAGCCGGCATTAGTCGTATCCTACCCTAATTTTATGAAGCCTACTATATTTTCTTACATTTCCAACTTTGATTCATCGAAAATTCATTCATTCTTGCTTGCTTCACTATAAAAGGTTTATTTTTACTATCGGAAATAATTGATCCTCATTTCATTTCAGATGAGGATTCACAACGCCGCATTTCTTTAAGAGTCTTAATTGGTGGTTTTATAATATAAACACATCACTATTTCACTAAAGAAATGCAAAACATCAAATGCATTGAAAGCTAAATGTTTGCTTTTTCCGTCCTTTATCTTCTTGCACAGCTGTCTGTCTCTGTGTCCCAAATTAAATTAGCTAGACTAAGTTTTTTATTCAAAATAAGTTTCGTTTTCATCTTATTAATTTTCTTCCAATTTAAAATCTTTGGAAATCATTTGGGTCCAAGCGGGACGTGTGTTACAATCCGCAAATTCTACTTATCAACCCTCAACCTAACCCTAAAAAATTATTTAAAATTTCCTGCAACCCAAACTAAATATACCTACAACTTCAAAATTTATGTTTCTATGGCTTACGGATACATAGTTTGAAATATGCTGTAAAATTTTCGCGTAAATATTTATTCAGTATTCTTTAAAAAAAGAACAAAAAACTGAATTCCATGGTATGATTTCATTGATTTTTAATGTTTGAAAAAAAAAAAAAAAAAAAATCTCAATTCCATGGTAAGAAAAATCGGAACTTCTGTAGAAATTGAGTCAGATGAGGCATGACTTCATTGATTTTTAATGTTTGAAATGGTCCAGGCATTAGAGTCTGCACGGGCCAGAATTTCCAGTCCTGGGCCTGGCCCGGAACGAATGAAATCTTAGCCCGGCCCAGTGTAAAAATTAAAAGTTCGGCCCGAACCCGGTCTATACAGAAATCAGTGAAAATGGCCCGACTCAATTTCTACAAAAAATTCAGATTTTTCTTAACATATAATCGAGATTCCTTTAAAGAATACTGCATACATATTTATGTGATCATTTTACAGTATATTTTAAAATTACGATGTGTTCGCAAGACAGAAAATACACAATAGCAACATTAATGATCAGATTCTTAAACGTTTCAACATTCAAATAAGGATTCATTTAAACATTTATGTAGTTTAGAATAAAAAAAAAAAAAAAGAAGGGTTAAAAACAAAACTTTTGAAGCCATATAGTAATTAAATTTAAAAAATCAAAAAACCTGACTGCATAAAAAGCGAACTAATTAATTATTTCTCATCAATGTGAAACTATTTTTTATATTACTTACCTATTTTTTTTATTTACTAGTACTGATGACTTTTAAGCAGAGTTGGGTTTTAGCCATCAAAAACCAGTTTTTGACGTGACAGTGGTTTAAACCGTGTTTTAACCACCAAAAACTCCAATATTTAAATATGATCAGAACAACAAACAAAAAATTGCCGTTAGTATAGCAAGATACAACATTGCATTTAATTAATGATAGTGCATTTTAGTTTTAGTATTTATTAATTAAATGTTAAAGTAATTTTTTTCTTTGTTTATGACAAAATTGCCAAATGTTTTATGCAGATTTTGGTATAGCTTTTTAGCATACTTGGTTGTGTATCTTAAAAGTTTTACAAATCCTCATCAATTTTAGAAATAAAAAGTATAAATGAAGTTCAATTAAGAAACAAACAAACCATATAAAGTTTAACCTGGAAAGAAGATATATAATAACAGCCTCTAACAGAAATATTTTCTCTGCAGCATTAATCATTATATATATATTATTTTTCATTTAGTACAAACACAGAACAATAAAAATAACATTTATTTTATAAATCAGAAAAGAATTAAATGTTGGGATAAAACGATAAAATATGATATTTTAATCCTTTTATCCCAAAATTAATTTTGTTTAGTTTTAGTAACTGACTTTTACTGATGAAAATATCTCATTTATGGAGTATCTCCTGAAAAAATAAAATTGCAAGCAAAATTGAAAATTAAACGGTCTTTGTAGCGATCAATATTAGATACCCAATGCAAATAAATAAATAAATAATATTGAAATAAACAAAATTTCTATCATAGCATTGACTTTACTGAATGGGTGTTTTTCATTTTTACTTTCAAAATAATCATTTAAAATTTTGAAATTTCAAACAAGATATTTAAAAAAAAAATCTCCTTATAGGATTAACATTAGCAGGTAGGTGTTTTCACATTAGTGAAGTAGTCCCTTAAGCAACCCCATCCATAAGAATATAGTAAGGGGCCCAGTAGCAGAAATTTCTCGAAGTGTCTGTGACAGATAATTCAGGGGCAAAAAATTTTCTGCAGGTAAAATATTTTTATAAATGAAGCGTTAATTAGTGATGGGCGATAACGAGATGTTTTTCTCGATTTTCTCGATTGTATGGACATCTCGATAATTTTCGATTGTGTAAATTTTTTCTCGATGACTGCAGTTTGCAAATTTTTTTTATAAATCATATATTATGTATTATATACGTCATACATTTATCAAGAATCGTCTGCGGGTGAACTGGAATGCGTCGATGTTAATAAAGATCTCTTGGGGGAGGGGTCAAAGCGAGCGGAGGGACACAGCAGCTGCATAATATGATTAAGTCGTCACAGGTCTTTAGGCCTTTCCAACCATATGTCACATGAGAAGTCTGGATCTGAAATTATAAAAAAAGTTTTCCCCGTGGGGGCAAAGGGGGAGAGGGGTGCGGGAGGTGGATAACATGAGTAAGTGGTCATAAGCCTTTCCAACAATATGTCACATGAGGGGTCCCGGCTAAATTTAGAAAAACACCCCATGGGGGAAAAGTGGGGTGGGGGCGGTCACCGGAGGTGCATTACATCAATAAGTAGTCACAGACCTTTCCAACGATATCTCACATGTGGGGTCTTGGCAAAATTTGGAAAAGTGTCCCCCGTGGGGGTGCAAAATGGGGGGATGGACACCGGAGGAGCATAACATCAATAAGTAGTCACAGACCTTTCCAACGATATCTCACATGAGGGTTCTTGGCTAAATTTGAAAAAGTGTCCCCCGGGAGGGGCAAATTGGGGGAGACTGTCACCGGAGGTGCATAACATCAATAAATAGTCACAGACCTTTCCAACGATATCTCACATGTGGGGTCTTGGCTAAATTTGGAAAAGTGCCCCCGGAGGGGGGGGCAAAGTGGTGGTGGGGACACCGTAGGTACATAACATCAATAAGTAGTCACAGACCTTTCCAACGATATCTCACACTAGGGGTCTTGACTAAATTTGAAAAAGTGCCCCCGGGGGGGGGGGGAGGAGGAGAGTGGTGGGGACTGTCACCGGAAGTGCATAACATCAATAAGTAGTCACAGACTTTTTCAACGATATCTCACAAGAGGGGTATTGACTAAATTTGGAAAAGTGTCCTCCGGGGGGGGGGGGGGGGGCACCGGAAGTGCATAGCATCAATAAGTAGTCACAAACCTTTCCAACGATATGTCACATGAGGGGTCTTGGCTAAATTTGGAAAAGTGTCCTGAAATTTCATATATTATAAATAATATTTAGCGGAGGGCTCCATAAAAAAATCTGATCTAAAATGATAAAAACGGAAAAAACTACCCTCGCAGTGGGGGCCAAATTGGGGAGGGGAGGAAGAAAGTCTCATAATATGAAAGAGTCATCCGAGAGCTTACCGATCACATATCACATGACTGGTCCAAAAAAAGTTTGAAAATTGCTCCCCCTCCCACCCCCCGTGAGCCCACTCTTTCGCCCCGAAATTCACACTGCCGCCACTTTAAAATTTTTATGTTCAATAATTAATATTTACCGGAAGACTGCATAAAAAACCCACATCTAAAGTGATATTTAAATTTATTATAGAAATCGGCTACGGTTTTAAAAATTTGTTCGCCCCTTCCCCATCCCCCTTTGGGCGAAGAAAGGTTCATAGTATGAAAGAGTGGTCAAAGGGCTTTTCAATTATATGCCACAGGAAGTGTTCGGTAAAATTTTTAAAATTGCACCCCGCATGATTCCACTCTCACGTCCTCCTTCCTCGAAATCACCCGACCCACCTTCCTCTTTGAAATTTTTATCGGAGGGCTCCAGGTATGTGACATCTTGGTAGGGCTAAAATAAGAGAAACTTTGAAAATTAGGGCTTCATTTCACAGCTCATTGCCATGCCTCTTTCTCTATCTCGTCCCTTGGTACTCTCGATAAATTTTCTTACTTTTCTTCTCTGCCGAGGACGAGAGAAATCCTCGAAAAGCTTCTCATAGCGAAATGTTGAAAACCGCGAGCGAAATCCTCGAAAGGCTTTTCGTTGGGAGATTTCGAAAAGAACGAGAGAAACCAGCCACCAGCGAGAGGCTTCCCATCGGGAAACGTTGAAAAGGGCGAGAGACACTCTCGAGAGACTTTCCATTCCGAAAGGTTTAAAACCGCGAGAGAACAAACCATCGAGCAGCTTTCCCATCTGGAAGCATCGAAATGCTGGAAAAATCATCAAGATGAGATTTGCCGAAATCCGAGATGGAAATGAAGCTTTTAGAGTCAAACTTACCGGTTGGTTTAAGTCATAATTTCTCAAAGGAGTCCATCTGCTTATCCAATCTCTTTTTAGCTCACAGGCTATCTAAGCCTGAGAGCTAATGTACCCGTCGGTTCTGTGTGTATGCATGTAAGTACGTATGTACGTAACGCGATAACTCTTGATTAAAATGTATGATTTGCTTCAATTTTTTTTATGTTTATTCTGATAAGGCGTTCCGCTGATTAGTTTTGACGGTTCATTGGTTAAGGATAAAGGGAGAGAAGGGGGGCTGGTCCCCCCCCTCCCTCCTTAATTTAGATAAATAGGTTTTTCATGCAGAATTATTCGATTTGCTCCAAATTTCGTATACCGGTTTATTATGTTAAGGAGCTTCCCTGATTAAACTTGGAGGTTCATTAGTTATGTATGAAGGCGGGAAAGGGGGGTAGACCCCCTCCTTAATTTAGATAAATGGGTTTTTCATGCAGAATTATTCGATTTGCTCCAAATTTGGTATACCGGTTTATTATTTTAAGGAGCTTCCCTGATTAAACTTGGGAGTTCATTGGTTAAGGATAAAGGGGGAGAAGGGGGGCTGCCCGCCCCCTCTTAATTTAGATAAATGGGTTTTTCATGCAGAATTATTCGATTTGTTCCAAATTTGGTATACCGGTTTATTATGTTAAGGAGCTTCCCTGATTAAACTTGGAAGTTCATTAGTTAAGTATAAAGGGGAGAAAGGGGGGGGGGGTAGACCCCCTCCTTAATTTAGATAAATGGGTTTTTCATGCAGAATTATTCGATTTGCTCCAAATTTGATATACCGGTTTATTATGTTAAGAAGTTACCTTGATTAGATTTGGAGGTTTACAGGTTAAGTATAAAGGGGGAGAAGGGGGCTGGTCCCCCCTTAATTTAGATAAATGGGCTTTTCATGCAGAATTATTCGATTTGCTCCAAATTTGGTATACCGGTTTATTATGTTAAGGAGCTTCCCTGATTAAACTTGGAGGTTCATTACTTAAGTATAAAGGGGGGAAAGGGGGTTAGACCCCCTCCTTAATGTAGATAAATGGGTTTTTCATGCAGAATTATTCGATTTGCTCCAAATTTGGGATACCGGTTTATTATGTTAAGAAGCTGCCTTGATTAGATTTGGGGGTTTATGGGTTAAGTATAAATGGGAGGGGCTGGCCTCCCCCATAATTTAGATAAAAGGGTTTTTCATGCAGAATTATTCGATTTGCTTCAAATTTAATATACCGATTTATTCCGATATGGCGCTTCCTTCATTAGATTTGGAGGTTCATTGGTTAAGTATACAAGGGCGAAAAGGGGGCAAGTCCCCTCTCCTTAATTTAGATAAATGGATTTTCATGGAGAATTATCCAATTTACTTTAATTTTTTTTTTTTTTCTATGTTCGTTCTGATAAGGAGCTTTCCTGATTAGATTTGGAGGTTCATTATTTAAGTATAAAGGGGTTAGACCACCCTTAATTTAGCGATATGTTTCTTTTTTTCATGCAGAATTATCTGATTTTCTTCAAATTTGATATACTGATTTATTATAGTTAAGGAGTTTCCCTGATTTGATTTGGAGGTTCATTGGTTAAGTATAAAAGGGGCAAACGGGGTATATTTCCCTTCATTTATTTTTTGAGGGACATTATTCTTTGAAATAAGAGTATAATATACAATTAATGTGAATAACCTGTGAGCTCAATGCCATCAGTTTAACTGGCACTTATCTTTTTATTGCTATTAACCGATGTGGGTTATGAAGCATAGTGGTTTATGTATTCAGTTCTGTATAGTCCTAGTTTCAAACTTTACTGTTAAATTTAGTGTCATTTTGCCCCGAATTTTCGATGTTTCTCTTATTTTAGCTCTGCCAAGCTGCCCCATACCTGGAAACTCAGATAAATACTACTTATTAAATATAAAAAGTTCAAAGAGGAAGGTGAGTGAATTCTGGGGACGCGAGAGTGGACAAAGGGGGGGGGGGGGGGGTAATTTTCAAATTTTTACCAAACCTCTCCATCGGAAAGTCCTTTCACCACTCTTTCATATTATGAACCTTTCTCCTCCCAGACTTGAATTCCGGAAGGGGGTGGGGGGGGGAGCGGTGCGGGGGGATTTTTTTTTTAATTGTAGAGATTTCTACAATAAATATCATCAAATGAGGTTTTTTAATGGAGCTCTCCGATAAATATTATTTATTAAATATAAAATTTTGGTGGCTGCGTGGGGGATGCTGTGGGTGAAAAGTGGGGCTGCGTGATTTCCGGGTATATTCTGGGATAAAAGAGGGAACCCACGTGGGAGGGGTAGATTTCAAACTTTTTTTGGACCAGTCATTTGATATATCATCGGAAAGTTTTCGGTTATCATCGGAAAGTTACTCTTTCATATTATGAACCTTTCTTCTTCCCTCCCTATTTTGGCGCCCCGAGAGAGGCACTTTTCGAACTTTTTTGAAATCGTAGCGTTTTTAAACATTTTAGATCGGATTTTTTTACGGAGCCCTCCGATAAATAATTTTTAATATATGAAAATTTCAAAGAGAAGGATGAGCAGGGTATATTTCGGGGGAACGATAATTGGAATCCTGGGAGTTGGGACTCTTTTCTATCTTTTGCTGATACCCCTCATGTGATATATCATTGGAAATCTCTGTGACTACTATTTCATTTTATATATCGCTCCCCTTACTTTGCCCCGCGTGGGGGCACTTTTCTAAATTTAGCCGACACCCCTCATGTGACATATCGTTGGAAAGTCCTGTGACCACTTATTCATATTATGCACTTTCCTTGCCCCTGCCCCCTACTTTGCTCCCCGCGGGGGTTCGTTTAATGTATTCCAGTCGAAGTCTTTCTAAAAATGGGGAAATTAAAGATCCAATCTCAAATGACGTAGAAAAATCAATAAAAAATTTTGATCCCTTTTATCATCCTTTAGTTCATGTTTTTGCCACTAGGGGGTACTTTTGATTCTTATTTCTTTGGCCATTTTGGTGCTAATTGCCGAAAAATTCTAATTTTTGATACTTAAACTTCCCTTACCGCTTCATAGCTACTCGCGTTTTTTCAGCTTTTTTCAACCAGGGGGCAGTTTAGACTTTTCCAGTCTTATGGCTCCTTTATAGCCTCCCTTTGGTTTGTTGTTTTTTTATTCCATCTGTTTTCAGTTACCCTATATTTAATAAAATCTGCCTTATATATATGTAAAAACAATGATTTCAATAATAATTTCTAGAATATCTCCTTTGTAGATTCTCGAAAATAATCGATGACTGTATCGATTGTGTATTTTACAATAACGATTTTTTTCGATTGGTAAATTTTAGAGAATCGCCCATCACTAAGCCCTATCACTACTATGAAATTGTCGGCCAGAATAATAGCTAAGTTTTCCAATAACTGTTTTTAGCTTTTCTCGTTATAATCGATTGTAAAACATCTCGATTGTAGATTCTAGGAATTAATCGATGGCTGTATCGATTGTGATTTTTTACGATGACGATTTTTCTCGATTGTTGAATTCTCGAGAATCGCCCATCACTGGCGTTAATTAATCAAACAATCACTTACCTGTAGTGTTTTTAGGCATTTTATAAATTTTTATTAATAATAGTCTTAACTTTTTGTATTAAGTAATAAAGAGCTAAACATAATACGAAGCAACATAAAAGTTCGATGAAAAAGAATCTGCAAAAGAGAAAAGAAAATCTGCGATGCCCGTCTCTATAGGTCTAAATTAACATTTTTACCCACTGGGCAGTACACTGATTTTTTTCACTGGCCAGTAACAAAGTTATGTACGCTCCATACAAAATTGTGTTTTTTCTAACTATCAATATTGTAATTCACTAATATATTTTACTTACCATTCGATATGATTACACTCAACTGAAAAATTTTGTTTTTACTATTAATTGCAATGAAATAAATTCACAGGAAATTTTCTGAAAGGTTACAGCAGAGGGGGACCCCCATCCCCCCCTCGGCACTAACTAATATGCATTTTTCTGCGACCATTTAACAAATTTCGCGATTTTTTGACGAAATCTGCATTTTTTCCGCGATCTTTTTCACAAAATTGCGTTTTTTTGTAATCTTTAAACGAAATTTGTGAGTTTTTTTCCGCCATTCATTGAAAATATTTGCATTTTTTTCAAGATTTTTTGACGAAATTTGCGTTTTTAGGCGATCTTTTGACGAAGTTTACGTTTTTTCAGCGATCTTTTGATGAAAATTGCGTTTTTTCCCCGATCTTTTGATGAAATTTGTGTTTTTTCGGCAATCTTTTTCGTGAAATTTTCGTTTTTTTCACGATCTTTTGACGAAAGTTGCGTTTCTTCCGCGATCTTTTCATGAATTTTGCGTTTTTCCTGCGATTTTTTCACTAATTTTGCGTTTTATCCACAATCTTTTCACGAATTTTGCATTTTTCCCGTGATTTTGTCACGAAAGTTGCGTTTTATCCGCGATCTTTTCACGAATTTTGCGTTTTATCCGCGATCTTTACACGAAATGTGCATTTTCCCACGATCTTTTCACGAAATTTACGTTTTTCGGCGATACTTTGAAGAATTTTGCGATTTTTTTTTGGTATTCTTTGTCGAAATTTGCGTTTTTCCGCGATCTTCTCACGAATTTTGCATTTTTTCCGCGATCTTTTCATGAATTTTGCGTTTTTTCCGCGATCTATTCATGAATTTTGTGCTTTATCCGCGATCTTTTCACGAATTTTGCGCTTTATCCGCGATCTTTTCACGAAATTTGTGTTTTTTCCGCGATCTTTCCTCGAAATTTGTGTTTTTCCGCAATCATTTGACAAAAGTTGTGTTTTTTCCGCGATTTTGTCAGGAAAGTTGCGTTTCCTCTGCGATCTTTTCACGAAATTTGCATTTTTCCGCGATACTTTGAAGAATTTAGTGATTCTTTTTCGCAATTCTTGGTCGAAATTTGCGTTTTTTCCACGATCTTTTCACGAAATTTGTGTTTTTTCCGTGATTTTTTTGACGAAATTTGCATTTTTCCACGATCTTGTCATGAAAGTTGTGTTTTCTCTGCGATCTTTTCACGAAATTTGCATTTTTTCCGCGATGTTTTGACGTAATTCGCATTTTTTACGTGGTCCTTGGGCGAAAATCACTTTTTTCGCGATTGGTAATTTTTTTCTACGAATGATTGACGAAATAGATTTTTTTCGGCGACCATATCGAAATTAGCGATATTTTTATGTCCGAATTTTCAGACTGATGACCTTTTTTTTTTTTTCCTTCTTTCTTTCGGAACCAAATGCCTTAAATTTTCGTAAAATTCGAGACAGAATCACCCCTGTTACTTTCTTTTTTTACGTTCGGAAGAATTGCCGATTTGGACGCCGTAAATGTTGTGTTATACCCGTCTCCCGTCTCGAACTTTCTGCTACCGGGGTAGGGGGGAAAGCAAGAAAAATTGTTTTTGTAGCAATAGCAATACTGTTTTGTACTGAAAAAGAATCTTTGAATTTGCTCTATCTTAAGAATAGTAAATATGCTCATTAGATACCACAAATTGTTATACATTACTTTCCGCTTCTAACCATAAACAAATATATATAAAAATATAAACAATTTATTTACCTTTGCAAAATTTAGATTAAGCTTACACAGTTTTAATGATTACAAATAGTTAAAGATTTATTAACTGTTCATTTTAAAGGCATAGATTAATGATAAACTAAATCATTAAATAAGAGCTAGGTAATTTTTTTCAAAATTTTTTTAAAAAAATCATGCAACTATCAATTTGTAGTTTACAATATCCTATACAAATAGGTTTCAGTAATGAATTTATATCCCACAGTTTCAATGTATTTATGCAGTTTTAGTTTTATTTAGACTTTATTGATTAATTAAAACTAAATCATTAAATAAGAGTTAGGTAATTTTCATTCAAAATTTCTTTTAAAAAATCATGCAATAATCTATTTGCAGTTTACCATACCTTACGCAAATAGGTTTCAAGAATATATTTATATCCCACATTTTTAATGTATTTATGCAGTTTTATTTAGAATTTATTGATTAAAGTCTGTCTAACTCTTCTAAATAATTCATTTGGTATTATTTTATTAAAACTAGGTTTTTGACACTTTTCGACATGACAGTTTAAACCGCAGTTTAAATCGGTTTAAACCGTCGCATGTCAAAAATTTGCCAACCCTGCTTTTAAGTTGTGCTTAATTGTTAGTTCCTATCTATAAACACTGTTTTGATGAGGCCTATAGATGTCTATGAAGGTTAGAGTTGCAGTAAAGCTAGAGATCCTACTTACATAACTTCTAAGTTGTGTAATATTTAAACGGAACTTCTGACTGTAAAATAGTCAATGAAACATCGTCTTCATTTTGAAAGATCTATCCAATGATATGCCACTCAATATAGTGCGTAATTTTTTGTTTTTTTTTGTATCTACCGACATTTTCTATTTTATGGCCGCCATTTTGAATTTATAAAAACAAAACCTAGCCTGCAATCATCGGACGGATTAGACGAATCGTTAGAGACCTCATTCATTAAAATCCATCCAGCCGTTGGGATGTTTCGAAGGTATAAAGAAATCCACATACCCAGATACGCGTGAAACACATAACCCTTCTTGGCAGTCGGGTAAAAAGTAGATTTATGAAAATATTTCTCTATCATTTATTAAGGCTTTTCTCAAATCCAAAGGAGATACTTTCTGACACATTTCTTTTCAGAAACGCATAAGATTGGCAGGTGTTCCTATTCAGAAACTGCCATCGAGTGGCGAGTGAAAAGAATCTCATATCTCAACAGGTAATTTATTTATCAAAAATGGAAAACGCTATTCAATTCCAAATCCCTTCTATAGTCAGGCTTGTCAATTCTATGCCTTTAGAGTTAAAAATTAGTCAGAAAATGTGTCGAAGTTTTGCGTTGTTGAGCAGTGAATTTGAGAACCACATTAAAGTATATTTCTAAGGATTACTTAACAGATGTTCATTATCGCTATTGCCCCACCAGCGGCCATCTCAAAGCTGGTAGACAGGAGGTACTGGTTTCGAACCCAATTGCGCCCGTCGTCGTTTTCCGTGCTTTTCTTCGAACCTTATGTAAATACAGGTTAGGATCCCTTAAAGTATCGCGGAAAGACAGGGGAAAAAACGCAAAATTCGTGAAAAGATCGCGGAAAAAATGCAAAATTCGTGAAAAGATCGCGGAAAAAACGCAACTTTCGTGACAAAATCGCGGAAAAAACGCAAATTTCGTGAAAAGATCGCGAAAAAACACAAATTGCAAGAAAAGATTGCGGAAAAACACAAATTGCGAGAAAAGATCGCGGAAAAACACAAATTTCGACAAAGAATCGCGAAAAAGAATCACAAAAATCTTCAAAGTATCGCTGAAAAACGCAAAATTCGTCAAAAGATCGCGGAAAAAACGCAAAATTCATAAAAAGATCACAGAAAAACGCAAATTTCGTGAAAAGATCGTGGAAAACGCAAATTTCGTGAAAAGATCGCGGAAAAACACAAAATTCGTGAAAAAACACAAATTTCATGAAAAGATCGCGGAGGAAACGTGAAATTAGTTAAATGTCGCAGAAAAACGCATATTAGTTAGTGCCGAGGGGGGGGGGTGGGGTCCCCCTCTGCTGTAACCTTTCTGAAAATTTCCTCTGAATTTATTTCATTGCAATTAATAGTAAAAATAAAATTTTTCAGGGGAGTGTAATCATATCGAATGGTAAGTAATATATATTAGTAAATTACAATGTTGATAGTTAGAAAAAACACAATTTTGTATGGAGCGTACATAACTTTGTTACTGGCCAGTGAAAAAAAATCAGTGTACTGGCCAATGACCAGTGGGTAAAAATGTTAATTTTGACCTATACTAAGTTACAAAAGCTATTAAAAATCTATTTTCTGCCTTAAATGTTTCTTTTATTCACCTCTGACCACAAAAGGTAATATCAATGAAAGTTATAGGTAATATTCATGAAACCAGTAAATCTGCAGATCAGTGGCCTCAAACATCAGTTCTACAGTTTTATTTTGAAATTATTTTATTTAGTATTTAAAATATTCAATTCACAATATCATTTCTTTCATATTTGTAATATTAATTATTATAAATGATATATCAAGTAGTCTCTGGAAGATTAATTGTTAAAAATAGCGAGACAAAACTAGGGTGTAAAAAAATGTTTTTTTTTTTTTTTTAAATCAAAAAAATCAAATTTTTTTATTTAAATCAGATTTTTTTGATTTAAATCAGATTTTATGATTTTTTTCCCAGCGTCCAAATACTGAATAGCTACCAAGAGTTTTAGGTTTCCAAAACAATTAAACCACTAATTGCTAAATATAATCTATGTTTTTACACTTTAATTAATAAAATTATAATTATTAGTTTGTAATTACAGAAATTATAGATCTCTAAATTAGTAGTTTCATTAGTTAGTATCATACAATAATGCTATATACATTAATATTGTAATAATTATGCAAAACTTTATTAAATACTAGTGATATTTAACATTCATTACAATTATTACCAACTGCATTTAATATTAAAATTGTTAAAACTACTTCAACTTAATAATTATTAAACAATTAACTCTGTAATAGGAACATATTATACATTTTTAAGCTTTAATTATTAAAATAATTAATAATGTAGAAATTAGAAAGAAACATTACATTTTAGAAAGAAAAAGGTGGCAGGATGCTAGTCCCAAAAAAGGGCACTATTTCATGAGGGTAATGATATAAGTAAAAAAAAAAAAAAAGAATGTTTAGTATGATAAATAAATTGTCCTTAATTTTTACTAATTTTATGAATCACAATTATAAAAATACAATTAAATAACATCATATTTTAACAATATATCCTGCTTTTTTCTAAAGAAATTAAAGTTTTATTATTTTTGCAAGATCTTGGGCGCATGAGTTGAGAAATACTGTTGAATGGGGAAGTTTTAGGTAGCTTTCTTTACAAAAAAGCTACCTATTGCAGCCGTTCGGAGGAAAGCGATTTCAAAAAATTTTGGTATATTTTCATCGATCATGACCCCCAGACCCCGAAACCACCCTCCGTTCAAAATTGATATATATATAATATATATATCTGACCTATGTCACACTGTAACTCCCGTAATTATGAACCGATTTCGATGTAATTCGGTGTGTACATAGTACATACCAATGTCTCGACCGAGTTCGTTGGCCAGCTTCATCCGCCGTTTTGTTTAAAAATGGCGGCCATTTAAAAATTTTAAAAAAATTTAAAACTTGAAATGTGGTACCAAAAAATTAAAAATGGAAAAATATTTTTTTCTTATGTATTTGACCTTTATACAAAGATTCCGGAGCAGTTTTTGTTTCGTCTATATCTTAAAAAATGGCTGAGTTATAGCATTTTGAATTTCTAGCGTAGCTGACATTTTGAAACGTCCTGAATTTTGTCACGCGATAAAAGGCGTATTTATGAACCGATTTGGATGTAATTCAGTGTGTACATAGTACATACCAATCTCTCGACCGAGTTAGTTGGCCAGCTTCATCCGCCGTTTTATTTCAAAATGGCGGCCATTTAAAATTTTTAAAAAATTTTAAAACTTGAAATGTGGTACCAAAAAATTAAAAATGGAAATTTTTTTTTCTTATGTATTTGACCTTTATACAAAGATTCCGGAGCAGTTTTTGTTTCGTCTATATCTTAAAAAATGGCTGAGTTATAGCATTTTGAATTTCTAGCGTGGCTGACATTTTGAAACGTCCTGAATTTTGTCACGCGATAAAAGGCGTATTTATGAACCGATTTGGATGTAATTCAGTGTGTACATAGTACATACCAATCTCTCGACCGAGTTCGTTGGCCAGCTTCATCCGCCATTTTGTTTCAAAATGGCGGCCATTTAAATTTTTTGAAAAATTTAAAATTTGAAATGTGGTACCAAAAAATTGAAAATGGAAAAATATTTTTTCTTATGTATTTGACCTTTATACAAAGATTTCGGAACAGTTTTTGTTTCGTCTATATCTTAAAAAATGGCTGAGTTATAGCATTTTGAATTTCTAGAGTGGCTGACATTTTGAAACGTCCTGAATTTTGTCACGCGATAAAAGGCGTATTTATGAACCGATTTGGATGTAACTTCGTTTATACATAGTACATACCAATGTCTCGACCGGGATCGTTGGTCAGCTTCATCCACCATCTTGTTTAAAAATGGTAGCCATTTAAATTTTTAAGAAAAATTAATTTGAAATGTGGTACCAAAAAATTAAAAATTGAAAAAATATTTTCTTCTTATGTGTTTGACCTTGATAAAAAGATTCGGGAGCAGTTTTTGTTTCGACTATATCTTAAGAAATGGCTGAGTTATAGCATTTTGAATTTCTAGCGTGGCTGACATTTTGAAACGTCCTGATTTTTCTCACGTAATAACAGGCGTATTTATGAACCAACTTGGATGTACCTTGATGTGTACATAGTACATACAAATATCTCGACCGAGTTCGTTGGCCGGCTTCATCCGCCATCTTGTTTCAAAATGGCGGCCATTTAAAAAAATTAAAAAATTAAAAAATTTAAATGAGATACCAAAAAATTGGAAAGTGAAAAAGATATTTTTTGTATGTGTTTGACCTTAATACAAAGATTCCGGAACAGTTTTTCTTTCGTCTATATCTAAAAAAAATGGCTGAGTAATAGCATTTTGAATTTCTCTTGTGGCTGACATTTTAAAACGGCCTGATTTTTGTCACGCGCTAACAGGCGTAATTATGAACCTATTTGGATGTAACTTGGTCTGTACATAGTACATACCAATGTCTCGAGCGAGTTCGTTGGCCAGCTTCATTCGCCATCTTGTTTCAAAAGGGTTGCCATTTAAAAAAATTAAATTTAAAATTCAAAATGAGGTATTAAACAATTGGAAAATGAAAAAGATTTTTTTATGTGTTTGGCCTTGATACAAAGATTCCGGAGCAGTTTTTGTTTCTGAAAATTTGTTCTTTTGTTTATATCTTAAAAAATGGTTGATTTATAGCACTTTGAATTTCTAGCATGGCTAACATTTTGAAACGATCTTGTATTTGTCACGCGATAACACACGTATTCGCCTATTTCGATGTAAGAAGGCATGTGGATAGTATACATCAACACCTCGACCAAGTTCGCTGGCCAGATTCATCAGCCATCTTGTTTCAAAATGGCGAAGATTAAATTAATATATATATATATATATTTAAAGTGAGGTGCAAAAGAATTATAAATTGAAAAAGGTTTCTTTCTTAAGTATTTGGCCTTGATATAAGGATTCAGGAGCATTTTTGTTTGTCTTTACCTTAAAAAATGGCTCAGATATAGCAGTTTCAATTTCTATTGTGGGTGACATTTTGAAAAATCTGATTTTTTGCATGCGACAGCGCTCCTATATATTAACCGATTCCGATGTGAGTGAGCATGTGCACAGCAATTACTAAGGTCTCGACCAAGTTCACTGCTTAGCCTCATCCACCATGTTTTCTTAAAATGACAGGCACTTTAAGAAATTGCCGAATTTGGCAGCCAAATATATGTTACTTTAAAGTGCTGTTTTAAAATGGCGGGCACATCAAGATATTGCCGAATTTGGCGGACAAATGTAAATCACTTTTAAATAAAACCAGCTTGGATAAAGCTGACTAATTTCGCGAAATTCTCATTCATTATATTGATAAAAATTAGTATTGAATCTCCTATATTCAGTTTCCACTAAATTGAGCTTCGTGTGTTTGAATGATATAATTTGGCTTTTTTTAAATAAGGATTATGAAAGCTACCTCTTCCTCCCGGCACTGGCCGGAAGGACTTTTTTTACAAGAAATCTCTGGCTAAAACTACAGGTAAATTTCACTATTTTTTAAAAAGGCAGGGTGCATTTTGCCAATTTAAAAAAAAAAAATGGTATAAGAGAAACAGTAAGAAATTACAGAATTAATAAAAATTGCAAATAAGTAATTTCATTAGTTAGTAGCACAAATAACAAACATTATTTGCAGCCTTTGCATTTAGAAAAATTATTGTTAATCACCAAAATCTAAGCTTACACACACGTATGTGTATGCTAACAAAAAAAAAATATGTTCATCCATTCATACACACATACAATAATAAATGTAAGGAGAGGCAGTTATATCTGAAATCCTCAAAATATTTATATAACAGCATTATCACCTCTCAGTGGGGATAATTAGTTTTCAATGGTTATTTTTTTTTTTTTTTTTTTAAGAAAAGTTTTGCTGTCTTTTCAACCCCTAATTGGTTTTTTATTTAGCATACTAGGGGGCGCTGCCCCCTATGAGCTACGCTCGTCAACCCCCGTTCAGACACCGCAGACTCTAAAAGCACGCTAATTTGATCAGCTTAAAAATATTTCGGAAGATTGAATTATAAGTTTAAAAACAGTGGCGATCTCCCTATAAACGGGTTTCTATTCATTTCTCTTTGATTGGGGAATTTTAAAGCCATATCAGCGGCTGCTAAATGATACAATGAGTGTTTCCGTCTGTGATTAAATAAAATCAGTTGAAATTTCAAAATAAGCTAATATAAAATGAATTAAAGAAACAGAGTCTTTGCCTCCGGTATTTTTTAGCAAAGCGAAAAGAAAGTTTTTTTTTAATGACACTTTAAATGTATCGTTTTTAATCTGACATAATTTTCACTAAACTTTTCTTTCTCTTTTTACTATTCACGTGAAAATAATTTTGTTAGAAATGAAATATTATTTGAGCTATCCTAATAAAAATAGTTGAAAATATCATCTTAAAATATTACATAAATGTCTCACGCAATTTTAAAATTTAAACTGTTTTGCAATATTATTTTTTGTTCATTTTACGTAATGTGTAATGTGACGTAATTTCTCCTATTTCAGACTTCTAACACATGTTAATGAATTTATTATTTTACAACATTCTTTCACATTTAAAATTCATGTGTAATATGGTTTTTATGATAATTTTCAATGAGTTCCTGCTTTTTATATTTTCTTGTTTATAATAGTCACGTGTAAAATAAATTTTTAATTTGAAGCAAATATTATTATTTGCACTGTTTATACAGTTGGCAACAGTTTAAATTAATACCAATTTCTAAAATGTGTAAAAAAATATCACTCGAAATGCTGAAAATTTGAATTTAAAATAGAAATAAAACCTCAAAAAATGAGTCAAGTTAATAAACTGAGTGCAGTCTGCACACCGCGAAATTCTGACACATAAAATGATCTAAAAATGATTAAATTCGGATGTACAGTTTTTGCTCCTATAAAACTTTTTTAATGGAACGATTTTATCCAACTTTAGCATTAAATATCTCTAAGTATTTCTTCAATTTGAAAACTGTCTGCATCAGCGTGTTTATCAAACATTTCTCTATAATTCCGCCGATTTTCATATTTTTGTATGCAATATTTTTCTTAATATTAACGAAGAAAGACCTCCGGTCACAAAAAATTCAAAACCGGCAGCGGCGGCGGTGACAGCGGTAGTTACTTTTTTTTAGAATAGAGAAATATGAGTTACAAAGCAAAAAAAAAAAAAAAACATTTATTCAACCTATACCGTAGAAGCTCTTGCTGTGCTTAACATTTTTATATAAATTAGTTCTTTTTCTCTTATGCATTCATTTACAATTTAGCTGTTGAGCAGATGTTACTCTTTCATTCTTATTTGACTCGAGATTGCTGTTAATTTATTATTACAATAGGGCGATTCCGTGGAGAGTGTCACACACATAAGGCAGGCTTTAATTTGCATTTATTCAATTATTTATTAAATTTTAATGTTAATTCTGATTTTAAGTGGTATCGTAAATAAGTTATTAGCATATTTTTAAATTTAAATGTGTGTCAATAAAACTCACAGAAGTATTATTTAATTTCATTACTCAAAATGTGCTTTTTTTTCTACTTCAGAAAAAAAGCCCATTTTGAGTATGAAATTAAATGATATATTTCTGTGAGTTTTACTTACACACATTTAAACTAAAAAATATGTTAATAACTTATTTACCATACCACCTAAAATCAGAATTAACATTAAAATATAATAAATAATTGAATAAATGCAAATTAAAGCCTGCGTTACGTGTGTGACTCTCCGCATGGAATCGCCCAATAGTAGAACAAGAAACTAAGACACTGACTATGACTATTCTTTTACTTGAAGAAATTTATTACACTTGCTATGTTTATTATTATTTTATATAAAATAATGCATGAATTGATTACCTAAAGGAAATTATGACATTGCAAATTATATTACATATCATTTTTAAATTAAACTGTTTTGTGTTGGATAAAAACAACGTTTTTTACAAACTTAACTGTTTTTAAGTTTTTACAATACTAATAAAGCTTAGAAACAATTATTTAAAGCTCTTTTTTTGTTTATTCATAAAGTCAAAATACCTGTAGAAACTTTCGAATTATGTTAATCTTAGATTTTAATACTTTTTTTGACATTTTAAACATTTAGAAAATTTTTGATTTTAATCAATGATTTTTAAAAAAAATCAGTTGATTAAAATCACGATTTAAATCGCTGATTTAAATCAACTGATTAAAATCGCTGACACCCTAGACAAAACTAAACACCAATATTCCAAAACTTTTTTTTTTAATTACTTTTAAAATCCTCCACTGTTTCAATAATTTTATAGCTGTAATTGCCTGATATTTAGTATTTTAAACTATCCATCTAAAATAATTAAAACATCGATCTTCTGATAATTACAATAATTGATGCAAACAGTAAATGATTTTTCACAAATATTTTATTAATTACTGGTATTCTAATTGTTCAATTTATTTTTAAATAACTATTTTGTTTCATTAGTATGTATTCATTAAATTCTGGTTCTAAATACAGTCATAAAAACAATTATATTTCTTAATTTTTATGGGGTGTCCATTACTGGAACAGAGGGTGTCCATTACTGGGCTTTTGGGTGTTTTGATATATTTCTGTTATTTAAAATTAAATTTTGATTCATATTGGGAAATGAGACTATATGATTGGTTAAATATTGTTGAAAGATTAATATAGTATTGAAAAAACTGGAATATAATAATTATAACTATTAATAAAAAAATAATTAAAAAAAATTCCTTAAGGGTGTCCATTACTGGCACATCTACCCTACATACACATATACATTATATATATATAAGCTACGGTGGCTTTAATACGTAAATACCCATTAAACCTAAGCAAATATATAAGATTTTCTCTCATGATTTAATACATACTAAATTTGATCAATTTTAATAATTTAAGCTGGGAAAAAAAGCGAAATTTTGTATCACCAGACATGGAAATTAGTAACAAATAGTAAATAAATATCATCTGCGAGCACCTTTACATAACAGCATGAAAGGAGATATTAAATACTTATTAATTATACTTTTGTATATTACTACAACATATTGACAGGGTATAAAAATACAAGTAAGACAATGTCTGTAAACATATTATTCTAAAATTGTTGATGCCTCTTACTGTAAAGATTTGGCTAAAAATGGAGGTATATTTTTAAATGAAAATTATTTATGATCAGCAACTGCCTGCATTGAAAAAGGAGAGGGATCACAGTGACTTATATTTTAATAAACATAAATAAAAGCTTATTTTGTTAAAACTGGAGGACAGCAATTAATATTATGGTTCTTAGTAATAGGTAACATATCCCAGTTATAAAATATTATCTAATGAAGGGCTTGGGAAAGCCCGAAAGTATACTAAGAAGTTTTTAAATAAAATATATTTTTTTAACTTGTAACATCTCTTCTATTATTTTAGTCGCCTTTTAAGCAAAACAGTGAGCTTTTTAAAGTTCATATTGTCTATTTTATGTTCAGATTTACTTTTTACTATTTTTAACCCGCATGCGGAAAAAAAGGCGTGATTTCATAAAAACAATACATTTACTTACAAAACTAATAACAATCCTTATCTTCGTGTAGCATTTATTTTAAAACTGTGTAAGAAACAAATGCTACAACTGAGACTGAAAAATTTTAATTGCGCGTAATTTGAAAGATGGCCTTGTAAAAAAGTGTTTGCGAACAAAGCGCGTTATTCAACACATATATAATAGCTATTAAATCAAACAATCGCAAATGTTCATGAATCGCATGATGTCATTAGCTTGTAATTAAACAAGTTAGGATTTTTTAACCTTGACCTGTTGCTTTGAGACCCTCTTCTCTTGTTTTTTGACACATTTCAAGAGAAAGTTAGAAGCAGAAACTAACGTGAACTTCCGCTTCCGTTTTAATATACTTCCGTTTTCAGTAGTCACAAATAAAATAAATACTTATTGAAATTATGAAAAATAATTAATTTAATTATGAAAGAAATTTGGATTGTTGAGAAATCTTTCCTTTATATGATTTTTTAAAAAAATGTCAAAAAAGTTATTTTTTCTATAATTTTAAGTGTTCCTCAAAACATGTTAACATTTAAATCATGTATAAACTACTTGAAAAGTTTTTACCGAAAAAAAAAAAGATTTTTACTCTAAACAATGGAGACTTTTCTTCACTGTGATAATTGTGAACTGTGACCGTGACTGTAATTTCTAATATTTATTATTTGTTTACAATTCCAGAGAATAGCACACGTTAATGTTTATTTCGCGTTCGCGGGTTATTTTAAATAAAATTAATGTCCTATACTTTTTTTGTAGTAAAATGCAGGTTTGTTGCTACTTTAATTTTTGGATCTATCTGATATCAGGATTATTATTACGATTCTTTCGCTGTAAATTAATAAATATGCACTATTATATAAACAGAGCCCGACTTAGACTACCTATTTAGTGTCCCGGGCAAATAATATTCTGGAGTGATTTATCTATTCATTGAAGATTTTCTTGAATTATGCTGAGGCGGACTAAATTTCATGCCTAAATTTTGCTCTAGGTATTTACATCTGTATACAGGATATCGAGAAACATCATCGCAACTTTAAGAGTTGATAGAATATGCGTTTTTGGTTTTTTTTTTTTTTTTTTTTTTTTTTTTTTTTTTTTTTTGTAAAGACACATAAGGGCTCATGCAAGCCGTTGTAATGTAAATACAGGTCTTTCAATCATTCTTGATGATTTGTCATACTATCATACGTATGTCATTAGATGTGTAAAAGAAAAATGCCCTTGAATAATCATCAATGTTTTTAATTTGCCTTGTTATGAGGATAACATCAATCATGAATCTCTCTTGAAAACAATGGACTACCGTTTCTTTTTTTTGCCCCCCCTCGCATTAGTCAAACCCTATAAACACATTTATAAGTTGTGTGCGTTTTATTCCAATTATTCCAATTCGGACATTTTAAAATTTTGATCAATTTTCGGAACAGATGTCATATTCGCCCCATATTGGTGCGATTTTTTTCTGTCGCCAAATCATATAGGCAAAGGGTACTTAACTTGCGCCAAAGTGTCGTTATTTTGCTTGATGTGGTAACCCGGAATTATGTTGTTTATGCTGTTTATGTTTTCGCCAAATTGGCAACCGAAAAAAATCGCGCCAATATGGGGCGAATATGACATCTGTACCCAATTTTCTTGTATCAAAAAAGGCCTACTATTTTATTGTTTCTTTCTTTCTCAAAATATCGAAATTGTTTTTTCCTTTCTAAAAGTTTTTTGAAAGAAATGAGGTTAATAAAAAATTAAACATTTTTGAGTTTGTCATATCATTATACTATATAGGGTAGATGTGCCAGTAATGGACACCCCTTGATGTTTTTGGCTCATAAAAAAAAACTAATAAATATTTAGCTTTAATTATTTTTTTTATAATTTCCCCTTGCATGTTTTATAAAACTGGGTTTTTGTTGATACTTTTAATCAAACCAATCAGAAAGCAGAAAATAATGTTTCAAAGTTTCGCCGGTTTTCTCTGAAAATCTTAATGAAGAGGTTAAGAGCTGGGTTCGTTTAATTAATTTATAATTTATATATTATTTATTGTCTTGCAAAATTTGAATGTTTTTGTTTGAGTAGTAATAGAAACTTGGAATTTTATATACTAACGGCCATTTACAAAATTTCATTTATTTTTAAGGTTTTAAGAGGGGGGTGTCCATTACTGGGATGGTCAATTGGTCATTTTCCAGCAATGGACACCTCATGTAGACATTGCTAAAAATGCAATTTCAGTAATGTTTATAGTGCATAAAATAGTTTGACTTAACTGCAAACCTAAATAATCAAATTTAATTTTTAAATTATACTTACCAAAATGTAATAACACCAAAACTTTTATAAATAGCTGCTTTTAAGTTATTTTATGTGACTAATAAAATTTCAATATTTTCTTTCTTTTTTTTATGTATAGTATATGTACCTTCCATATTTTATAATCTGCAATCAAACCAGCCAGGAAGCAGAAAATATTGTTTAAGAGCACAGTCAAAGAGGAGCTCATAGGGCTTAATCCCTCTCCATTTTAATAAAAACAACTAAGTTACAAAAGCTATTAAAAATCTATTTTCTGCCTTAAATGTTTCTTTTATTCACTTCTGACCAAAAAATGTAATATTAATGAAAGTTATATAGGTAATAATCATGAAACTAGTAAATCTGCGGATCAGTGGCCTTCTACAGTTTTATTTTGAAATTATATTATTTAGTATTTAAAATATATTCAACTCACAGTATCATTTCTTTCATATTTGTAATATTAATTATTATAAATGATATATCAAGTAGTCTCTGGAAGATTAATTGTTAAAAATAGTGAGACAAAACTAAACACTAATACTCCAAAACTTTTTTTTTTTTTTTCAACCTTTTAAATCCTCTACTGTTTCAATAATTTTATAGCTGTAACTGCCTGATATTTAGTATTTTAAACTATCCATCTAAAATAATTAAAACATCGGATCTTCTGATAATTACAATAATTGATGCAAACAGTAAATGATTTATCACAAATATTTTATTAATTACTGGTATCCTAATTGTTAAATTTATTTGAAAATAACTATTTTGTTTCCTTAGTATGTATTCATTTAATTCTGGTTCTAAATACAGTCATAAAAACAATTATATTTATTACTTTTTATGGGGTGTCCATTACTGGGCTTTTGGGTGTTTTGATATACAGGGTGTCCGAGAAAGATCCGTACGACTTCAAAAATTTATTGAAAAAGAAACACAGTGCAACTAATTAGTACATTAGATAGAATAACTCAAAAAGTTTTTTTTTCCTATAACTTAAGTTATTACCTTAGGAAATTTCTACATGAGACCCTTTCGTAGCACGAACAATATCAAGACGATATTCCAATTCCATCCACGACCGTTTCAGCATGCTAACATCAACAGTAGCTACAGCTGTTTGGATGTTTTGCTTTAATTCTTCGAGACTGTTAACTTGCGTTCGGTATACAGTATCTTTAACATAACCCCAAAAGAAAAAATCCAGTGGTGTTAGGTCAGGAGACCGGGGTGGCCATGCAATGAGACCACCCCTGCCAATCCAACACTGTGGAAAAGAATTATTCAGCGACTCACGAACTGTCAATCCCCAATGAGGAGGCGCACCGTCTTGTTGGAAAAGGACATTCGGTTGAAGGTCTTGCAGTTGTGGGAATGCATAAATCTCAAGCATATCTAAGTAGGTACTTGAGGTCACAGTCGTTTCTGAGAAAAAAAAAAAGGTCCAAGGATGCGATCGTGAAGCAATCCGCACCACACGTTCACCTTTTCACTGCTCCGTTGGAGTTCACGTACGGCATGTGGTTGTTCGGATCCCCAAAATCGAACGTTATGTTTATTGACCATTCCGGACACATGAAACGTTGATTCATCAGAAAACAGTATTCGTTTCAGAAAATGTTCATCGGCATCCAAACGATGCAGCATGTCAACTGCAAATCCATAACGCTTCGCATAATCATCCGGTTGTAACGCATGCAGAATCTGAACTTTGTAGGCTGTAAGTCGCAATTGTTTATGAAGCACATCGTGTACAGTGGATCTTGGCATTTGTAGCTCCCGGGATGCTTGTCGAACTGATTTTGTAGGGCTCCTACGAAATGTTTCACGTATTCGTTCCACACTTTCTTCGCTAGTTCTAGGGCGACCATATCCTTTTTTATGTTCCACACTACCCGTTGTCATAAATTTGTGATACCACTCACGAATGCTTGACCGAGATTGTGGCGATTCCCCATACGTCGTTCGATAATTCCGTTGTGTTTGCGTATCGGATTTTGTTTCGATAAACCACGCAACACATTGAGCTTTCTTCACGCGATCCGCCATTGAAATAACTAAAATGCTTTAATATTCCTTTGCATGACATGTAGCGCCATCTATGGTCAGAAACATGCTGCAGAAAAAAACTTTTTGAGTTATTCTATCTAATGTCCTAATTAGTTTCGCTGTTGGGTCATTCCATGTCAGTTCAGGCAGGCATGTAACCCACCATCACAGATTTTGATGAAACTGCGTGTGTTTGTTCCTATTAATAAGATATGATCACCAGTATTTTTTTTTACTCCTTGGTCAAATAGTTTCTGAGAAAAAAATTGTCAAAATTTTGAAGAATTGCCGTCAGTTGGCATTCTTGACTGCTCGGTTTTCAAATGTAGCATGACATAAATATGATCATATTTCTATATCTACTCTACAAATCATCTTCAAATAATTTATGCATAATATATAGGGTACACAGTTTATGAAAAAAATATACTGTTACGCTTATAACATTTTAAGTGTGTCTAAAAAAATGTTTAAACTTTGAAGTCATGAACTTTTTATGAAAAATAATGCATTAACTAAAAAAGCATTATAAACAAAAGGCGGTATTTTTATAAAATTTATTTTTTGTGGGGGATATACTTAAAGGTGTCCTTTACCTGATTCTGAAATAAAAATAGTGGGATTTTGGGTGTTTTTAGTAGTATTTCCTATTTTAAAATATTTTGAGGCGTGTTTCAAATCAAATCAAGCAGAGTTATTCCATGTCAGTTCGCCTAAGACATTTAATTCACTGTCACAAATTTCAATGAAACTGTGTATGTTTATAGCTCATTTTAAGACGTAATCACCTTGATCCTAAGTAAAATATTTTTTAAGATAAAAAAAATCTAAATATTGATTTTTTTTTAAATGTTTTTAATGACGGATCTATATTTAAAGACTGCATAAAAAAAAGTCATTTCAATATAAAATCACTAAATAAGTTTCAAATAATGTATATGTGACAAATAACGTAGACAGATTATTATTTATTGTTGTTTGTTATGTTTAAACACCAAGAGTGTGTTTAATCTTGTGAATTTTTAAAATCAAGAATTTTATGAAAAATAATGTGTTAATCAAAAATTTATTATTAACTGAAGGCAGGCTGTTATTACTTTTTTTAATTGTACGTAAAAATATCTTTTCAATAGTTATAAAATAAAAATAGTGAAAATATGAGCAATTTTAACAAAATTTTCATAAAATGTGAATGTTTAATGATAAATATTGAAGCTTTTTATGCTAAGATGTACTATAATGACTACGATATCGTGTATTGCTACTCTTGCTTAAATATAATACATACAATAATAAAATAACAAATATTATTTACAGCAATAAAAATTAAATTAAATAGCACCAGTTCCTTTACCAACACTACACTGATCAACAGCCGTCTTAAAATCAACAGCCCACTCTTATTGAAAAATACTTTCAACTGTTCAAATAATAAATAAACTAAATTAAAAAATCTTAATACCAACTAATTATCTTAAGACGATAATACAGTCGACGCTCGTTTTTACGAACCTGTAGGGAACGCTAAAATAGTTCGTAAAATAGAAAGTTCGTAAAATAGAAAAACACCAAAAATGATATGAATACGTACTTTATTCTTATCTAATTTTATTAAACTGCCCCCTCTTCATAGATGAAGCAGTATTTCAAGATTATTTATTATATAATAAATTTATACATGTATTTTTAAATATACAAGAAATAAATGCAAATTTATACAAAAAAAAATAATTTTAGTACACAAAAACATGCTTTGAAAACATTAAATATGAAAACACAGACTGTATTAGTACTTAGTAGGTGAAAATACATCGATGAAAGCATAGATACAAAATTAGGAATGGAAATAATCACTCATCTTTTTTTTTTTTTTAATCACATTTTGAAAAATATATGTTTCCATTTTACCTATGATTGAAATCCTTTCACAGTTTTGTTCCCTTCAAAATAGTGCCTTAGTGCTTTTAACCACCACTTGAAATTGTTGCTATGGCCTCTTCCTCCGAAAGAGATTGCGAAAAACAACACATTCTTGGAATGCACCTAATGCCTCATTACACCTGTTGAAAGTTTCATTGACGTAACACTGCGTTCCGACATTTAAAAAAAAAATGCAGAAGTATGAAAACTGAGTTCGCAAAAAAGAGATTTTCATAATCCGTAGTTCGTAAATGGGAGCGAAAAATTGCATTGCTTCTATGGGAGCGTATTCGGGACCACTCTATAGTTCGTAAAATCGCAAGTGTTCGTGAAAAAGAGGTTCGTAAAAACGAGCGTCTACTGTAATAACTAAACAACATAATGAATTTATAAATCAGCTTTTAATTGAAAATTCATGAAATGGTCGCTTTAAATGTTGCTGTTAATCGAGTCAATCAAAATAAATTATATAACAAAAATAGTGAACCTAATATGCTGACTGCAATGACACTTCTAACAAAACTAATTAATTCATTACCATCTGAAATCAAACACGAAAGATCAAAAAGAAAAAATCAGCTGTAGTGCGAATGTGACATACTCAGTTGTTGTTGAGATAGGAATGTCTTTGTGACATTTTCACCTGTACTTCAATAAAATATAAACATGTACGCCTTTTTCATTCATCCAAATTAAGAAAAACAATTATAAAATTTTGTTGTAATTACACCAGATGTTAAATTTTTCATTACATACTATTAGTTCTTTACTTTTATATATTATTTACATAATATCATAAAATTTACCATATGTATTTTCTATAAGTGTATAAACAATATATATGCTTTATTAAACATAAATGAATAATTTTTAAATAATTTGTTTGAGAACAGGGATGTATATACACACACATATACATATATATACATACAATATATCTTAAAAATCCATCTTTCAGCAATATTGTGATGAAATATATCAAATTACATATCATTAGAAACTGAATAAAGTTACAAAAGTGCAACTCATTAAGTTTTAAATAATATTTTAGATATAGTTATTTGAAAGATATAAATTCGGATTATGCATTTTCTGCATATATTTATATATGTCAAAATTTTCTTCAAAGGAGTGAAATTTGGTATTTTTTTCAATATTAGCAGCTCAATGCTAAATTTTCAATATTAGCAGCCAAATATGAGTTTAAAGATTAGGAGTGTCATTTTAGGTAGCTTTCTTTACAAAAAAGCTACCTATTGCAGCCGTTCGGAGGAAAGCGATTTCAAAAAATTTTGGTATATTTTCATCGATCATGACCCCCAGACCCCGAAACCACCCTCCGTTCAAAATTGATATATATATAATATATATATCTGACCTATGTCACACTGTAACTCCCGTAATTATGAACCGATTTCGATGTAATTCGGTGTGTACATAGTACATACCAATGTCTCGACCGAGTTCGTTGGCCAGCTTCATCCGCCGTTTTGTTTCAAAATGGCGGCCATTTAAAATTTTTAAAAAAATTTAAAACTTGAAATGTGGTACCAAAAAATTAAAAATGGAAAAATATTTTTTTCTTATGTATTTGACCTTTATACAAGGATTTCGGAGCAGTTTTTGTTTCGTCTATATCTTAAAAAATGGCTGAGTTATAGCATTTTGAATTTCTAGCGTGGCTGACATTTTGAAACGTCCTGAATGTTGTCACGCGATAAAAGGCGTATTTATGAACCGATTTGGATGTAACTTCGTTTATACATAGTACATACGAATGTCTCGACCGGGTTCGTTGGCCAGCTTCACCCGCCATCTTGTTTAAAAATGGCGGCCATTTAAATTTTTAAGAAAAATTTAAATTTAAAATGTGGTACCAAAAATTGAAAATTTGAAAAAATATTTTCTTCTTATGTGTTTGACCTTGATAAAAAGATTCGGGAGCAGTTTTTGTTTCGTCTATATCTTAAGAAATGGCTGAGTTATAGCATTTTGAATTTCTAGCGTGGCTGACATTTTGAAACGTCCTGATTTTTCTCACGTAATAACAGGCGTATTTATGAACCGACTTGAATGTACCTTGGTGTGTACATAGTACATACAAATATCTCGACCGAGTTCGTTGGCCAGCTTCATCCGCCATCTTGTTTTAAAATGGCGGCCATTTAAAAAAATTAAAAAATAAAAAAATTTAAATGAGATACCAAAAAATTGGAAAATGAAAAAGATTTTTTTTGTATGTGTTTGACCTTAATACAAAGATTCCGGAACAGTTTTTCTTTCGTCTATATCTATAAAAAAATGGCTGAGTAATAGCATTTTGAATTTCTCTTGTGGCTGACATTTTAAAACGACCTGATTTTTGTCACGCGATAACAGGCGTATTTATGAACCTATTTGGATGTAACTTGGTCTGTACATAGTACATACCAATGTCTCGACCGAGTTCGTTGGCCAGCTTCATTCGCCATCTTGTTTCAAATGGGTTGCCATTTAAAAAAAATTAAATTTATAATTCAAAATGAGGTATTAAAATATTGGAAAATGAAAAAGATTTTTTTTATGTGTTTGGCCTTGATACAAAGATTCCGGAGCAGTTTTTGTTTCTGAAAATTTGTTCTTTTGTTGATATCTTAAAAAATGGTTGATTTATAGCACTTTGAATTTCTAGCATGGATGACATTTTGAAACGATCTAATATTTGTCACGTGATAACACGCTTATTTATTAACCTATTTCGATGTAAGAAGGCATGTGGATAGTATACATCAACACCTCGACCAAGTTCGCTGGCCAGATTCATCAGCCATCTTGTTTCAAAATGGCGGCCATTAAATTAAAATATATATATATATTTAAAGTGAGGTGCAAAAAAATTAGAAATTGAAAAAGGTTTCTTTCTTAAGTATTTGATCTTGATATAAGGATTCAGGAGCATTTTCTGTTTGTCTTTACCTTAAAAAATGGCTCAGATATAGCAGTTTCAATTTCTATTGTGGGTGACATTTTGAAAAATCTGATTTTTTGCATGCGACAGCACTCCTATATATTAACCGATTCCGATGTGAGTGAGCATGTGCACAGCAATTACTAAGGTCTCGACCAAGTTCACTGCTTAGCCTCATCCACCATGTTGTCCTAAAATGACAGGCACTTTAAGAAATTGCCGAATTTGGCAGCCAAATATAAGTTACTTTAAAGAAAAGCAGCTTGGATAAAGCTGACTAATTTCGAGAAATTCTCATTCATTATATTGATAAAAATTAGTATTGAATCTCCTATATTCGGTTTCCACTAAATTGAGCTTCGTGTGTTTGCATGATATAAGTTGGCTATTTTTAAATAAGGATTATGAAAGCTACCTCTTCCTCCCGGCACTGGCCGGAAGGACTTTTGAAAATTTCTATTGGGCGGTGAGGAGCTAGTGATTTTTCTCTTTTTTGGAAAGGGATAATTGCTATTTGCCCTAGAAATTTTACAAAAAAACAATATTGTTTATTTTTTTCCTTAAGAAAGGAACATAAAAGATAATTTGAAAAATAAAATAAATGTACCGTAATTTCCGGTGTATAGCCCGCAGATCAAACAATCGTGTTTCGACACAGAAATTTCTTTAAATAAAATGTAACTTTTTAGATCACGGTAAATATTGGTCTTCAAATACTGAATAAAATTTCTGTGTCCAAACTGAATTGTTTGATCTGCGGGCTATACACCCGAAATTATGGTATAAATAAAAATATTTCCAGGGATGATACATTGGATAGATTTTACATCTGAAAATATTGATAATTTTAAATATGATTTAAATACTACTAAAACACACCAAAATCCCACTATTTTTATTTCAGATCCAGTTTAATGTAGTATTATGTACAACTTAAAATTAAAAAATTAGTCATAGCAACTCCGCCTCTCATTGATAAAGCTTTTTTAATAATTTCATTATTTTTTGTAAAATATTTTTGATTTCAAAGATTGTACAATTTTTAAGACACATTTAAATATTTTTTAACATTGCAGCAATATTTTTTTCATAATCTACATACTTTATTTACCTTGCTTAAAGTATTGCAAGAAGATTTCTTTATTAGTTATTGAAATATGATTTTATATATAAAATGAGGCCTTTGAAAATTGAACAATCATTAATGGCAACTCGTGGCAATTTTCCAAAACTTTGATAATTTTTTCTCATATTTTCACTATTTTTATTTTATAACCATTTAAAAGATATTTTTACATAAAAAGCAATAACACCCTGCCTTCGGTTGGTAATAAATTTTTGATTAACACATTATTTTTGACAAAATTCTTGATTTAAAAAATTCACAAGATAAAACACTCTCAACAAGATACGCACTCTTAAACATGATAAAAAACAAGAAATAATAATCTGCAACATTATTTGTCGCATATACATTATTTGAAACCTATTTAGTGATTTTATATTGAAATGACTTTTTTTTTTTTAATGCAGTCTTTGAATATAGAACTGTCATTAAAAAAAAATTTAAACAATTTTTCAAAATTTTGATTTTTTTATCTTAAAAAATATTTTACTTGGGATCAAGAAAATTAAAGGTGATTACGTCTTAAAATGAGCTATAAATAAACCCAGTTTCATTGAAATTTGTGACAGTGATTAAATGGCTTAGGGGAACTGACATGGAATGACTCTGCTTGATTTGATTTGAAATGCACCTCAAAATATTTTTAATTAGAAAATACTACTAAAAACACCCAAAATCCCACTATTTTTATTTCAGAATCAGGTAAAGGACACCTTTAAGTATATCTCCCATAAAAAATAAATTTAATAAAAATACCGCCTTTTGTTGATAATGCTTTTTTTGTTAATGCATTATTTTTCATAAAAAATGTACGACTTCAAAGTTTAAACATTTTTTTAGACCCACTTAAAATGTTATAAGCGTAACAGTATATTTTTTTCATAAACTGCGTACCCTAAATATTATGCATAAATTATTTGAAGATGATTTGTAGAGTAGATATTGAAATATGATTATTATTACTACTGATCTTATTCTCTGTTTCTAATTTTCTTATTAATCTTATTATCTAATAAAAAGCTTTCAACTTATACAATCATAAAATAAAAGTTAAATGTCCTACCTGTTCTTTCCTTCGCTTAAGGAGGAATAGCCGGGGATTCTATGCATTAAATAAGACGACATCCAAATAATAAGTCTTGAATCTTCGAAGTAAATAAAACTGTATTATATTAAACATTATTGAAAACGTACACAACTTGCTTAGACACTCACAAAACAAAAATTATTTACATTATGTTACAATTCGAGTATTAAAGTTTTCTTTTTTTTAAGTTATTTTCTTTTCTCTACGTTCATATCTAGTTTCTGTTCTAATCTAAATCTGAGTCAATTCTCACAGAAAAAAAGGAAAACAAGTTCTGTCCGCTCTTGCGCAGTAGGTCTGACGTAACACATTGCAGGTGCGTTTTTTGTTCTTGTTTCAAAGGGTAAGTGGTAAGAGGAGTTGCTTGATTTCACAACATCCTCCCACCTTGAGTTGTGATCCATGGGAGGAACTCAACAATTTAGAAGTCCAGATTGGAGTCTCAGAGGCGGTTTCACTAGTCGTCCACTTCTGGTAACCAAAGGAGAGATATTTCTGTCACAGGGTTGGCTCTTTTCTACACTGCTTCTAGTCTGATCGATTTCTGGAGTAACCTTTCGTTGTTCATTAGGGAGATTAAAGTTCACTTTTTGCTGAGTTCTGTTATCTGATGGGGAATCGCTAGCTGCATCAATTTCCAAAGGAAACAGGCGTTGGAAAGGACGGAGGAAAATGCCATTTTCTGTTTGGACTTTGGCCAATCTTGCTATTTTGTCTTTTCCGGGAAATATATCAATTATTTTGGCTAAAGGCCAGTGAAGACGTCTTTTGTTGGTATCTTCCAGAAGAACGATGTCTCCTATTTGCAAAGGTTTGGAATTCTTCTTCATAGACTGTTGCCGCAGCTGTCCTAAGTACTCCGTTCTAAATCGGTTTCGCAGATCATTTCTTATTCTTTGACGATATCTTGCTCGTCTGTTAAGATCTTGGGAGTCTAATGCATCTATATCTGGGACACCGGATGTAGGCAGTTCTTGAAGGAACATCAGTGGAGTTAAAGGTTCGGTATCGCGATTATCTTCGGAGATGTATGTTATCGGTCTCGAATTGAATACATTTTCACAGTCACAGAGTATTGTGCTCAGTTCTTCGTAATTTAATGAGGCGTGACCCAAAACTTTTCTTAAAATATCTTTCACTGTTCGCACGAGGCGTTCCCACCACCCTCCCCACCAGGGGGCTGAAGGGGGGGTTGAATTTCCATCTGATCTTCTGAATGGAGGCCAATGTACTTATAGCTTGCCAATCCACACTAGAAAGGGCTCTGTTAGTGCCAACAAAATTCTTTCCGTTATCTGAGTAAATTATATATGGTCTGCCTCACCGTGCTATAAATCTTCTTAGGGACTGCATAAAGCATTCAGCTGATAAAGATGTTATCAACTCCAAATGTACTGCTCGATAGACAGCACAGGTGAATAAAGCTATCCACACCTTTGAACCATCGGCAAGGTATAGAGGACCGGCTAAATCGACTCCCACCACTTCAAATATAGCTGCATCTCTGATTCTGTCTTCAGGTGGGATTCCTGGTTCGACCTCTGTTCTGGGTGTTTGGAATCTTTGACACTTAACACATTGTCTAATGACGTTTCTGATATACTTTCTTGATTTCAAAATCCAAAAATTTTCTCAAAGTTGAGCCATTAGTATGCTAACTCCAGCGTGATGATTTTCTAAATGTTTTTCAAAAATTAACTTCTGTACCACAGGATGTTTTGAGGGCAAAATTATTGGATAACGAAAATCTTCTTTGTCTTGTCTACAGATTATATTTGTTTTTGCTCTCAAAAGTCCGTTTTTATCTTCTAATGGTCTTAAGGCTCTTAATTTGGGATCTGTGTTTCCTGAAAATGATTCCTTTTGTACTAATCTGAGTAGTATTTTTTCTGCTTTTTCAAATTCATCAACGGAGATGTTAGGTGATGAAATTCTTTCTTTCTTTCTTGTGTTATAAAAACGATATATAAATGCAATCATTCTTATGTTTTTTCTATAAGAGGAAAAATATCGATAAAAACGGTGTAAATCAGTGTCTTCATTGTCTAAAAGTGTTAGGATTGTCTTTTTCCTTTCTTTATTTATTATATCCTCGTCAGGGTGTTCTTCCGGTTGTGGCCACTGATCTTCCGGTAAATACAGCCAAGCTGGTCCCTCCCACCATCGTGATTTCTCCAATTGCTCAAAGGAACATCCTCTGGATGGGAGGTCTGCCGGATTTAAATTTCCTGGTATATGTCGCCAATCTTCAACTTGGGTAAGGCTTCTGATTTCTAAAACTCTATTGTGGACAAATGTACCCCAAGATTGTTCTCTTCTTATCCACCCTAAAACTGCTGAGGAATCGCTCCAAAAGATTGTCTTCTCTGGTTTTAACTGAAGATCACTCATGATAGTTTTAGCGAGTCTAGCTCCAATGAGGCACGAGAGTAGCTCCAGTCGAGGAATTGTGAGTTCTTTAATGGGCGCTACTCTACTTCTAGCATTGACTAACTGAACTTTAACTCCTTCTTGTGTTTGACATCTAAGATACACGCAAGTGGCATAGGCGTGTCTACTCGCATCGGAAAAGGTATGCAAGGAAATGTTATTTTCATTTTCGGGCGATACATTCAACCAACGTGGAACTTGAATTTCTTGTAAAAACTTAATTTGTTTTAACCAGGTCTCAAACTGTTTTCTTAAATTTTCAGGAAGTTCTTCATCCCATTTCAATTTCTGTTTCCAGGTTTCCTGAAGAATTAATTTTGGAATAAGAGTGCTCGAGGCGGAGAATCCTATGGGGTCGAATATCTTTTGGGTAACCGATAAAATTTTTCTCTTTGTGAGTGGTTCTTTCGTTTCAATTTTTTCTTCTATTTTACACATTAATCTATCTTGCTCTAAGTCCCAGACCAATCCCAAAACTGGTGCTAACTTTGTATTTTCTTCAGAAACATCGATCATGGCCTGAGGCAAATTTGATCGCCAACATCTTAAATTAAAATGAGCTGATGATAAAATACATCATGATTCTGTTATAAATTTTCCAATATCTGCAATCGATTTTAAACTAGTAATGGAATTGTCAATGTAAAATGAATCTTTCAAAATTCGTGCTGTATTTTCCCACTGTTCGGGTACTTGACTTAAAAGATGGTTTAGTGTACCCATTAATAAAAACGGGCTTGAAGTGAGTCCGAAGACTACGCGACAATGTCTATAAACTTTCAAATTATGTTTGGAGTCAAACCAGAGAAAGCGTAAAAAATCGCGATCTTTTTCTGTGATTTTTATCTGGAGAAATGCCTTTTCAATATCTGAAGAAATACCTATTTTGTATTTACGAAAACGATTCAAAATACTCGGAATTATTTCAATCAAATTAGGTCCCTTTGTGAGACAGTCGTTCAAAGAAGGAGAGTTTGCATTATGTGCGGAGGCATTAAAAACCGGACGCATTTTCGTCGTTTCACTATTTTCTTTAATTACTGGTCTGTGGGGTAAGAAATGTACTTTATTCTCCTTATCGTCTGAAATTTCTTCTATAATATTATTATCCTTCCACAAATTAAAAATTTCTTCATATTGTATTTTCTTATTTGTTTTGATAAGCTTTTGTTCTGTCTTGCGCAAATGTTTCTCGGCTAATACGCGATTGCTCGCTAAAATTGAATTATCAACAACCCAGGGTAGTGTCACTTCGTAGCGGCCACTTTCATCACGTTTGACTGTTTCAAGAAAATGGTTATAAGTTTCTTTAGCTAAATCGTCTTTATTTTTGTAATCTTCATTAGTGATACCCAAGGTATCTAAGTTCCACAGTTGTGATAAACTGGCATTTGAAGTAAATAATGACAGCGATAGAACTGACAACGAACTTTCTGAATCATTTCCATTACCCTCTGTTTTCCCCATAATTGTCCAGCCTAACTTCGTTTCAAAAGCTGTTATACCCAAATCAGGAAAATATTTTATATTATCTGTGAATAATTTTGCCGCCATGTCAGCGCCGATTAAAATGTGTACTTCTTCCGGATTATTCTCATATAAACATAGTCGATTATTTTCACGAACATCGGTCAGATGAACTCCCCTTTTTTCTAAGATTTTTATCATTTCGCTATCGCGGCATAAATTTACTCCTGAACAAATTTTTCCTTCATCTAAAGCTTGTATTTTAAATCGGAAACTATGATCTAAATTACTGATAGTAAATTCATAGCGATTATGTTTACTCGTTTTTTCTACCCCTCCGAATAGTCCGTGTCTAATTGTTTCTGATCGAATTTTCCTTAATTTCAATTTATTTGCAGCATATCTAGTTATATAGCTATTGTGACTCCCAGTATCTATAATGATACGAATAAATTCGGAAGATTGATTATCATTACGGATCTCCACTATCAAAGTTTGTAAATAGACATTAGAAATTATATCCTGATTTGACAGCATTGGTCTCGTAACATCGCTACTCTCTGAATTAGTAGATTTCCCTTTTGAATTTATTTCTTTATTAAACATTATCTGGGCGTGTCTCGAATTACAAATACCGCATAAATCCTTCGATACACAGTATTTCCCAATATGTCCGCGGGATAAACAAATATAACAAAGGCCTCTCTTTCTCAGTAAATCAAGTCTTTTTTCAAACGGTAAATTGCAAGTGCTAAAACATTTATTTGTCTGGTGCCTGCCAAAGCAAAATCCACAAGTAGTCTCATTTTCGCTCTGAACCAATAAATCACTCGCTGACAGTAATTTTCTATTCGGAGAATCAAATTTATTACTCTGCGTATTAAATTTATTGACTCGGGGGGAAAAAGGAAGGATTTTTCCTAAATGACTGCGCAACATAATTATTTTGTGTTGATTTTTCATTTATTTCATTCAGTGATGACGCATGCATTTTCTCTCTGGATATTAATTGCTTATGTAAGAACGATATTAAATCTTGGACATTAATTGAGTCTTCATGCGTTTTATTATATTCCAAAACTAGGTCTCTCAGTAATAATTTAAATAAAATGGGGGATAATAAACTTCCATAAGAGTCTAATGAAATGTTAAGCGACTCTAGACTTCTAATGTTCGTTTGTATCTCATCAAAAAGTTTTCGAAATGATTTGGTGTCATTCGAGTGCCTGAGTGGAGTTAAATTAAGAAGTTTATTTGTATGTACTGAAATTAACATATCCTTATTCCCGTACCTTTCTTTCAAAATATCGACGGCCTTTAAATAATTCTCTGCAGTGACACAAAATCCATCTATACTTTTTAATGGAATGGGGGCTAGAAAACTTTTTAAATAGTTAAATTTATCTACTGGATCTAATGTGTCATTGTTGTGAATGGTTGTTTCAAAAGCTGACCAAAACGAAAGCCATTCAACAAAATCCCCAGAAAATTTTGCGATATTTAGTTTCGGTAATTTAATGCTTACGTTTTCCTTTAAGGGATTTTCTCGTTTAGAAAACGAATCATCCTGTGTTTTCTTTTTATCTAACTCTTTTATTTTTCTGTTTGCTCTAAAGCGCCATGACGTAATTTTCTCTTTAAATTCGCGAGCGCCCTGTAATTCTGTATCTAATTGTGCTTCTTGCACCAATTTTTTAATTTCCCCTTCTGCTCGTGTCAGTTCCATTTCTGTCACACTTAACTGTTCCACTACCTCTTCCAAATCAAAAATGTCTGGTTCTCCCTCTTTCAAAATAGCTTCTATTTTATTTATAAACTTATTTATGCTTTCACGTAGCACAGCTCTTTCTTTTTTGGCGATAACTAAACTTTCAGCCATTGCGAACTAATAACAACAACTAAATTCTATTAAAAAGTACAATTCTCTATATGTTCAACAGTTCTCAATATTTTTGCAGTTCTTCAAATTAAATAGCTTGATAAATAATTTCTAATTTTTCTAATATCTTAATATCTTATTCTATTTATCTCATAATTAGGTTATATCGCCGGAAGGGATGCCAAAATGTTACTACTGATCTTATTCTCTGTTTCTAATTTTCTTATTAATCTTATTATCTAATAAAAAGCTTTCAACTTATACAATCATAAAATAAAAGTTAAATGTCCTACCTGTTCTTTCCTTCGCTTAAGGAGAAATAGCCGGGGATTCTATGCATTAAATAAGACGACATCCAAATAATAAGTCTTGAATCTTCGAAGTAAATAAAACTGTATTACATTAAACATTATTGAAAACGTACACAACTTGCTTAGACACTCACAAAACAAAAATTATTTACATTTTATTACAATTCGAGTATTAAAGTTTTCTTTTTTAAAAAGTTATTTTCTTTTCTCTACGTTCATATCTAGTTTCTGTTCTAATCTAAATCTGAGTCAATTCTCACAGAAAAAAGGAAAAAAAAGTTCTGTTCGCTCTTGCGCAGTAGGTCTAACGTAACACACTGCAGGTGCGTTTTTTGTTCTTGTTTCAAAGGGTAAGTGGTAAGAGGAGTTGCTTGATTTCGCAACACTACCAGTCAAATTAATGTTTCAAAAATGTAAACAAATCAATGACCAGAAATCCGCAAAATTCTAAAATCCACGCAACCTCTGGTCCCAAGCTGTGCAGATTTGAGGGAGTCTACTGTACTGTGCAATTTCAGCACTAACAATTAGATTCTAATAGAGTAAAATTTGTTTTGAAATGTTTTTCTCTCCAAATTGGGCATTAAAAAGTGGAGTGTGCATACCACATAACGATGCAGCACATAAAAACATCGACAACAAAAAATAAAAAAGGCAAATCCTTGAAATTTTTTGGACTCCTTGGATTTTTTGGGTACTCCTTGGATTTTTTCTTCCCAACTCTGTATGAACCCTGATATACATATATTGTATATAAACACATACAGATATATGTAAATATATATGTATATATACATACATTTATATATACATATATATGTACAGTGAAACCTCCTACAACGGTGACTCCGAACAACGGCAACCTCCGAATACCGGTCATGTTTCAGTGTTACCGTATCTCTTCCATTGAAATAGCATTACATTAAACCTCCGAACAATGGCCACCCCACAGCATTTTTTTTTCTTTTTTACGTTAATTTTTAACTACTACTAAGTTTGCAAAGATTGTGCAGACATATTTTCTTATTTGACGTCCCTACAAATTTTCTACTAATCTCTAGCGGTTGCTTAACAAAACCCCGTTCGTAAATAGGTTTGGCGGAGATGAAATTTAAGTGTGAGCAATCAGTAGTCATTTGTACTCTTTCTGAATCGTGTCATGATTTTTCTTGTCTATGTGTAGCACGTATTTTTCACTAAAAGAATGAGTTAATTTTACTAAAAGAATTTTTTACTTTTAAGTGATAAGTTGAAAGTTATTCAGGACAGCAAAAAAGGTGTAAGTGCACGAAAATTAGCTGAAATGTACAATTGCGGAAGAACACGAAAGGACATTCTGAAAAAAAGTTATTTTTATTTAGAAAGACGTTTCAAGGTATAAATTTGGAATCTTAAACTAAGCGTCGAAAAACTGGTTATGATGAGATTGATAACTTGCGTTTGGAATGGCTTTCTAATTGTCGAGAGAAAAATCTCCCAATTTCTGGGCCAATGGTGTAGGAAAGTGCTCCAAAAATTGCAGTGAAAAATTTTGCGGTCACTCAAAATGATAACAAATCCTCGGAAATGATTATGCATTTAGAGAAAGAGATATGCTTAAAAAAAAAAACTGCGAATAACTGATTTCTTTAGTGTTTAATAATAGTATGTATAATACGATGTATTTTTTAACTGTAAAAATAAAATAATTTTGGTCAGTTATTTTGAGTTTAATGTAGGTAATTTTGAGCTTTTAAAATGTGGAACCTCTGAATAACGGTAACCTCCGAAGTACGGTCACTTTATCGTGCTCCCAGCGGTGGCCGGTATTCAGAGGTTTTACTGTATATATAACACTGGCGCCCGGCTAACCGAAAAGTACCAACTACTATTTAAAAAAGGTATTTTTTTTTAAAGTAATGATAGGTAAATGTGAAATTTTTCCCAATCCTAAAACATAAAACAAAAAAAAAAATTAACTTTGCAGGTCAATTGTTTTACCATTTTATTTTGTTTCCAAAACAATGCATTCAATTTCTGCCCGAAAACTGGTACATAGGTTATTACATATTAATTGCCAAAGCATCAGTTGAGTTTCACTGTGGATATGCATGCAGTTTTTAGTTTCTGTTAATATGCCCACTAACAAGGGCTGCGGAGTCAGTCGGAAAAATGGCCGACTCAGACTCTGGGATATTTTAATGACTCCGACTCTGGGCTGACAACACTAGTACTCAGGCTGGGGTACTAGTGTTGCCTGTTGGTTAAAATAATAATGGAATATAAAGAAAAATAAAGCTAAAATCTCACGATTTCAGCATTGATTATCTATTTAGGGCTTCAAAAATAAAACAGAAAAAAATTATATTTTCCGCCTTTATATAATTTTACAATGTCATGCCCACAAACACGAAAAATACAACTATCAAAGTCTATAGAACACAAAATGGAAATTTTACTATTTTGGATCTAGGGACTGAGAAGAAAAAGTGAAATCGTTACAATTTAGTTGTTATTTTGCTCCTCCAGACTTGAAAAACTTATATGGAAAGGAGGAAAAATAAAGATGAAAATTTTATTATTTTGGAAATAATTCAGATCCTGTGGATTCTAATGATGTAATAAAAAAAAAAATTGCATTTTTAAAAATTAAGTTTACAATTTTGACTTTATTTCGGGTTCTGCAGACCTGAAAAATCCGAAATTCAAAAGGTGAAAGATAATGAAATTTCACTATTTTATTGTTATTTTGGGTACCGCAGATTCAGAAAAAAAAATTACAATTTCATCTTATTTTGATTCATGTGCACAAAAATAAATAAAGAAAGAAAGGGTATTTTAAAATTTTTACTTTTGATCATAAAGAATGGAAAAATTTCAGGGGGGATAAAAATGGAAAAAGGCTTCTATTACAATGCTATACCTGGGTCTTAGTTCTTTTGCCTCCAAAAATAACCCCGATTTATAATTTTTGCATTACCTCTGGTAAGAGATCTGCACGAACTGAAATTTTAAGGCCCGTCCCCTAAAACATTCCACCGTGCTTTTATATTTATTCATACTTCAATCATGCCTATTGTAAGTTGCTCCTATTTTATTGCCGTCATTTGATTCTTTCAAATTTGTTATATTGGGCTTGTCAGACTGCTCAATTTTTTCATCAGTCTGATCGGACCCATTAACATAAATTGTCTTAATTAATTCTACTTACACGTCCTGTTTGAAAAATTGCCTTCATTTTCCAGGCCTTGGGTCCTTCCAGATCTTTGTATCTTAGATTCTATCCACAAATCCTAAAAATACGAGGGGAAGTACTTGTATACTAAATGTAAAATATCTACTACAGTTATGAATTAAAACAGTTTTCATCTACTCTATACATGGGTAGTAAGTACCCTGTACCTACCCCTGTATATACTTTGTACACCACAGTAAATCGGTCATCTTTAACTTGAGTAGCCTGATATAATCCATAAATAACAATAATTCATTTTATAGATTTAAAATTACATGAAATTAGTTTAATTTCACTTTAAAATGTCTAACAAAAAAATCTGGAGTCAGAGTCGGCTTGTCTTTTAGCGACTCTGACTCTTTTGCTCAAAAATGAGTCCGACTCTTGACTCCACAGCCCTGATGCTAACTGCAGAAACAAGTGGATAAGTGTGATCATATAGATCGCACAGAGGGTTTCGTTTCTTTCAAAAAACTATCCTTTTGCAAAATCTGTTAGCTCCACAATTCGCAACTAGGGAGTGCACTCTATTCTAAACAAACGTCTGCCCGACAAAACTCCGTTTTAAAACCTATTCGCACTTATATTAGTCGAGGAAATTGGACCCATAAAACTTAAAATAGGAAAGCCCTCCTGGCCAAGTGGAAATAAAATATGAAAGGCTAGTGTGCATAAAATGAAAGAGTGGCCGAAGGGTCGTCAAATGATATATCAGATGAGGGGTTTGGGGAAAAATTTACCCCCCCCCCCCCTTCCCGGAGCCTTCAAGTGAAACTTGCTCGCTGTAGCTTAATTAGCGGCTAAGTTAGAAAAATTGCTTAAAAAACACAAGTTAGAGCCCAGAGGAGTCAATAATATGACTTTTTGAAAAAATTATCATTTACCGTGTGATCACAAGTGTTCAACTATAAGTATGCAAAATTTCATATCCCCAGCTTAATTAGGGCTCAGTTAGAAATAATTGCTTATAATACAGAAGTTGAAGTCCAAAGGGTTAATTATAAGACTTTTTCAAAAATTCATATTTTGTCTTATGGTCTGACGCGTTCAGCTATAAGTATGCAAAATTTCATGTCTCCAATTTAATTAGGAGCTCAGTTAGAAAGAATTGATTAAAAAACACAAGCTGGAGTCCAAAGGGTTAAATATAAAACTTTTTCGAAAAAACAAAATATTTGTCGTGTGGTCTCAGGTGTTCTGCTATAAGTATGCAAAATTTCAATTTCATGTCTCCAACTTTATTATGGGTCTCATTTAGAAAGAATTCCTTAAAAAATATATATAAGAGCTCAAAGGGTTAAATGTAAGACTTTTTCAAGATTTTATAATTTGTCGCCTGGCCTCAGGTGTTCTGCTATAAGTATGAAAATTTCAAATCTCAAATTTAAATATGGTCTCGGTTAGAATAAATTGCTTAAAATACACAAGCTGGAGTCCAAAGGGTTAAATATAAAACTTTATCGAAATTTATTATTTGGCGTGTGATCTGAGGCGTTCAGCTATAAGTATGCAAAATTTCAAGTCCCCAATTCACTTAGGGACTCTGTTAAAATGAATTGCTTAAAATACACAAGCTGGACTCCAAAGGCTTAAACATAAAACTTTTTCGAAATTTATTATTTGTCGTGTGATCTGAGGTGTTTAGCTATCAGAATACAAAATTGCATGCCTCCAATTTGATTAGGAATTCTGTTATAAAGGATTGCTGAAAATACACAAATTGGAACCCAAAGGGTTAAATATAACACTTTTTCAAAGTTTTATGATTTGTTGTGTGGGCTCGTGTGTTTAACTATAACAATTCAAAATTCCATGTCCTAACTTAATTAGGGGCTCTGTTAGAAAAAATTGCTTAAAATACACAAGTTGGAGCCCAAAGGGTTAAATATAAAACTTTTTTCAAAATTTTATGTTTTGTCTTGCTGTCTCAGGTATTCAGCTATAAGTATGAGGAATTTCATGGCTCCAACCTTATTAAAGGCTGACTTAGAAAGAATTGTTTGAAATACACATGTGGGAGCCCAAAGGGTTAAATTTAAGACTTTTTCAAAATTTTAGGATTTGTCGTTTCATGTGACGTGTTCAGCTATAAGTACCCAAAATTTCAAGTCTCCAACGTATATAGTTTCTGAGAACGGGCTCTGTGACGGACAGACAGACAGACAGACAGACAAAGGAGTGAGACGAATAGGGTTTCGTCAGATGAACGAAACCCTAAAAAGCATTCAATTAGCTTGTAATTAAGTATGTATGTTGGTGAGATATCTGGAATTAGCTGTGTAGTTTTCAGGTTAAAATGATTTAAATGTTAAGTTATAGATGCTAAAATTTTCCACTGGGGGTCTTAAATTATCCAGATTAATTAGAAATTCATAAAAGGAGGGGAGGATTGTACTTTGTGCCAATATGACTGCACTTTGTGCTTTTATTCCACTGTTTTAATTTTAATTTTTAAGCACTGATGATGAAGCCTTAGAGGCTTCGAAATAGCTATATGCGTTTTAAACTTCTTATATTTGTGTTTTGTAACGTTGGTTCTCTCTTTTTAATTTGAAGTTCTTTTAATATATTTGTCACAATTTTAAAATTAGGTGTATAACTTTTGATGGAAATTCATACATCTGTTCGCAAAATATAAAGCATTTTGTTTTTCACTTTACATATTTGACACGATATACAGTGTGTCCACGTATAACCTGACTGACCTTTATTTTCGCAACCGTTGGTCCTAGATGCATACTTCCAGTTACAAAAATGGTCAAAATTAGGTGCAGGGTTAAGATAAAAAAAAAAATTTAAGCAAAAAACAATTTAATGAAGAATTACAGAATCTAAATTTTTATACAGTCCCCCGATCCTATAAGTTATATTTAGTAAAATTTCCCTGTTACACTGGCAAGTAAGGCAAAAAAAGTCCTGTTATTCTATGATTAAAATTAACTGAGTAATAGCTGTTTAAAGTTGGAGTATACTTTTTGCTGCATTTTAGGGGTCATTCACAAATTTAGTAGAAATATAATTTCGTCAGATATATTAAAGAAATGGTTGAGAGTAAATTTAGCATTGCAATATAAATTCGAAATCTTTAATCATTCTGACATATTACTGCAAAATGCACAATTTGTACTGAACATCATAAGAGGATAAAAATAACAGATTTTTTGTTAAATAAAAGGAGGAAAAACAACATCCTCAATTCTTTACAAAATGATACATATTTTTAAATGCTGTTAGATTACACTGTCTTTCAAATTTTGGGTTGTGGCATGTTTTTTAGCTTTTGAAAATTGATTCTTATGTAATTTTTAGCACTGAATCCGAAAATGACCTTCATTTTAAACCATTATGTCAGGAATTTTCTCAAATCGCAAATTTCAAAATTAAAAAGCTAAAAGTTAAAATTGATCCCCTCTCCCCTCCCAACCTCATCAGACCCCCGAGTTGTTTAGCTGTAAGAAACCCAGTATAAGCCAAAAAATCTAATAAATTATTGAATTAAATAAAATTAAACTGAATAAAAAAGTCTTACATCTATTTTATAGTATCAGATTTTTCGCTATTTTTACCTTGAAATTTACGATTTACGAAAGATCCTGACATGATGGTTAAAAGTGAAGGTAATTTTTTTATTCAGCGTTAAAAAATACATAAAATGTAATTATAAAATTTAAAAAACACAACCATCGCAGGTTTATGTTATCTAATCTAAAACTCTTTCTTAAACTTCTTGATGGTAATCTATCCGAATTTTTTTGTCTTATCCTCTAATATAAGTATGTATAAGATGGTAACAGTCGAAAATCATAATAATATTGCATTGTCATCGGATTTAAGTCAGTATGTAAAATTTAACTTCGATCGGACATTTGAAAGTAAGTTAAAGTTCTAGTACAAATTTTAAACTGGAAAGACGATCATTGCAAGTTAAATAAAACCTTATGAAAATAACACAATTTTAGTTAAAAGAAATCATAACCTCAAATCCTTACAAAATAAAACATATGTTAAAATACAATTATTTTAACTAATCTGAAACTTAACTAATAAAACTTAATCGTAATATTTGTACGATTTCTTTCAAAGCGCAGATACCTTGAAATAAGTTTAAGTACTTTAAATATGATCCCTGAAAGCATGGCAGAAATCATCTGTTTTGAGATGCATAAAAGTGGTTTAAGTCATGCATTTCAAAGTTTCATAACTTGGTCAATTTTAATTTTAGATAAATGGGACTTTTTTTTTGTCTTACTTGTTAGTGTCACAGTAAAGTTTTACTAAATATCATTTATAGGACCAGGGGACCGTGTAAAAATTTAAATTTCATAATTTTTTAATAAATTTTTTTCTTGACCCAAATCGCTTTAAAAATAATTCTTCACCTTATTTAAACCATTTTTGTAATTGAAAGTATGCATCTAGGACCAATGGTTACGAAAATAAAGGTCAGTCAGCTTATACGTGGACACACTGTATATTTAATATTTCTTCTTATCGGTCCCCTACCAACTGTATCTCACAGCGTATTAGAAATCATTATGAAAGGTTAAGCAGAAAGTCTGGATGTATTAGTGTAATTTATATAGAGCTTATATGTACGATAGCGTTTCCCCCAGGTTTAAAAAAGGGCAGGGTGCTGCTGGTGGAAAAAGGCACTTTTTAAGGGTGTCCTCAAATCCAAAAGGGCAACTTTCTGACATAAGTTTTAATTTATTTTTGTTTGAAAATGCATGAAACTAGCTGGTGTTGTTGTTCAGAAACTATGTAATTGAGCTGTTTTTTCCATTTTTTTGCAAACGCAATAGATCTTTCAGAAAATAGTGTCAAATTAGACGTTTTGAACCGAATTTCCACGCGAAAGAAGAAAGAGCACTCAAGAAAGGTCGAAAAACGGGTTTGTCACGTGATCAAAAATGCTTATAACTCAATAGGTAATTGATTGATCAAAAAATAGAAAAAACAGTTCAATTCCAAATCACTTCCATGGCCAGGCTTTCCAATTTTATACCTTTCCGTTAAAAAATGAATTTGTAAATGTGTCGTTTTGCGCTTGTTGAGCAGAGCAATTAAGAACAAACAGCCTTAAGATTCTAAAGTGTACTTTTTTGGGTTTTTTAGGTATTTTTTTAATTTTTAAAGCCACTTTTAATATATAAAATTCAGAGCATGCTTAAGATAACAATGAGGAAGTTTACTATGCAAACAAATTTTTAAAATAAAAAAGAGTAAGGGCTAATTTTTTGGATAAAGGGCAAGAAGGATACTTTTTTTTTTTTTTTTTTTGGATGAAGAGCAAAGAGGGTGCTATTTTGTAAATCAAAGGGCAGGGAGCGTTCAGCACCTCACTTGGAACTGTCATGGGGAAACTCTTGATATATGTTTTAATAATTCACCTGTTTAAATTTGTTTTTAAAAGTATTTTTGAAAAAAAAAAAAAAAAAATTGTTTCTAATGTTATCACCAAAACAAGTTTTAGGAAATCTTTAAAGTATTAAAGGCAGTATTAGTATATCATTAATTATATATATATATATATATATATATAATATTACTATCAATTATTATTTAAAAAATTGAATGTGAACCATGACACAGCCCTGTGTACACTGTTTCTTTGTATAATTCTATACTACCCATATATATATATAGTGTTGTTGTGTTGTTACACCACCTGGAAAAGTTAAAAAAAAAAAATGGGTATATGTCTGAATAAGTCGGGGGATTTTCCATATTTTATCCAAAATCAGGAAATTTAATCAAATTTCATGGTGATTGCCAAATAAGTGCAAGCTTTGGCTCATAATGAAAGAAAAATTTTCCATGTTTTTGAAGATTCCAGTTTTGTTTCTTTAGAAATTTCATCTCCTTCCACCTGAAATCAAATTTTCACTTCCAGCTTTTATGACTCCCGCACACAGTTTAAAACTCAATGTACTTTGTTGAAATTTGTCTGCAATATTTGTTATTTTGAAGTGACAATTATTGTAACTAATAAATCATTTCAAATTTTCTCAACCCCCAACCTGAAATGTCTCTTAACACGTTCGCTGCCAAAGCTGATATGGTGCATCTGTTCATACATGCCAAGATCATATCTGCAATTTAGTATTTTTAAATTATTTTCTGTTTTATTATTTAAATACTATATGTATGACAAATTACTTTTAGCAGCAAATAAATTCACACGAGTGTGCTTGTTGTTGCCATATGGTTTGGTTGGTTTTCTGTGGCAGTACTCGTAATTGGTGATTTAGATAAGAAGAGCAATAACGAGTTATCTCGTAGCTGGCAGCGAACGTGTTAAGCTGGTCTGAAATGATTTTGTGATAGTTACATAAGTGAACTATTGATGTTCAGTACAACAAATATTCTATTGCTTGGATTTTTTTTTTTAAATGTTACAGAAAACTTTATTTGACAGTTTGTAACTATCATAACTTATTAACAAAAGCAATTCCTATCATAGTCCCAAGAGCAAATTTTTTGGAGGAAAGCAGATGTGGAAATTTTCTATAGTTGAAAATTTAAGTATTTTCATAGTGATGTAATATTTGTTTTAATCTCAGCATGTCCTGTGCATGTGCACACTATGCTGAAATTTTCTTAAAATACTTCTGGAAAATTTGAAGAATTTCATTCCCCTATATCAGGGATGGCAAACCTATGGAACGCGTGCCGAACTTAGCACCCAAGAAATCTTTTGTGGCACGCGAAAAAACGTATGGATTATATTCAGTTTACAGAGAATAATCCATTTTATGTTTTTCTACAACAAGTATAGTTTTTGTAACAAGTATATAATTTACTTTAAAATATTCCGTTACTTTTGAATGAGTAAAGGTATCATAAATTTCAATGATAGCGCCCTAGCCTCGCCAAACCATTCAACATACAATGTTTTCCAAATAATTTTGCGTCTCTATCAAATTCCAAAGATTTTATTTTTAAAAATTGATTTTAAGAGATAGTTTGCATAGTAATATACTTAATTGACACAGCTCTACTTCAGATTAGGTTTTATTTCATTTAGGTTTAGGGTTTTAAGTTATTTTCTGTTTTAAAATATTTCGGTTTTAATTTTGAAAATTGAATGTTAACTGTTAGTGTAACTAATTATGTATCTATTTAACCTACTTCTATGTTATGAATTTAAAATGATCTCATTCGGAAGTATACAATATACAATAAAAGAAAAGCTCATTTATAGATTAATAAAATAAATTTGATGCGACAGGGCTATATTATTGAGTAAAAGCAGCATAATAAATAAGTTAGTAATAGAATTTAGTATAAGTGTAAAAATATTTAAGTAAAAATTCTATAACAATTGGTTATTGGATTTTGTATAAGTTAAAATGTTTCCGGCATGTTAGAATGTTGGTACATAATAATTTTGAAAGTTTTGGCATGCACGCTCAAAAAGGTTCTCCATCCCTGCCCTATATGAATAGCAACCATGTGTATGTGTACTAGGGATGCACCGAATAGTGATTTTGGCCGAATGCTGAATATTCGGCCTTCAGGCAAACCGAATACCGAATATTCAGCTAACCGAATAGTAACTGCTAGGCCGAATATTCGGCCGAATACCGAATATTCGGCTTATCGAATAATTTTATATTTCAAAGTTTAAAGGCATTAAAATGTTAACCTTTAAAACAGTTTTACATAATATTTAAAACAGAAACTTTCATTTTGATAATAAAGAGCTTTTTTCAAGTAAATTTTATGCTGAAAAAAATCTGCTTGGAGTTATTTAAGAAGAGGATAGTTATAAAACTTTTTTAATTAATAAAATTTTGAATTTCATGGCTTCTTCTGTGAATTAAAACAAATGAATAACATTTTCTTAAATTCTAAAACAAACATTTTAAAATCAAAGAGAAATTGTGAAAAAATTGGAAGAAAAATTGTACAGAATCATATATTATTTGTTTGTCAGGAAGAGACTAAAGTAAAAGTAAATAAGTAATACAATCTATTCAAATTTTATAAGGTGGCAACTCGGCAAGAATAACTGTTCTACTCTCTTTTATTAAGCAAGGAAGTTTTTAAATACATCCTAGATCGGTGTCTGGAGTGGGCGATCATTTTCAGAGATTGTAAATGTTGTTCTTAAAATTTTAGCAAGAAACAGATTATTTACTGGACAATGTTCAGGAACTTGCATTTGTACATAATTAATTCCTATTAAAATCCTCGTGATTGGTTAATTTTTTTAAATAATACTTAACAAACAACAAATAAATAATGTAAAAACATTCTCTTTTATTTAAATATATGATTTTGTTTCTAATTTTTCCGAATATCTTTATAAGTTGACTGTTAAACTTATAAGTGGTATAAGGTTTTTAAAAATATGTTTTAAAAGTTTTTTTTAAGTATTCGGTTGGCCTAATATTTCGATATTCGGCAGGCCAAATAGTTTGTTATTCGACCAAGCCGAATATTCGGTACACCGAATAGTTTAATATTCGGTAACATGGTCGAATACCAAATAGATACCGAATATCCGGTGCATCCCTAATGTGTACATATATATATATAATAAGCAATAAGTATCGTAATCACCAATAAAAAACAAATATACATTTATATGAATTGCACTAAAATGCTGCAGTAAAACACACAAATTCAATATAAACCAGCAAAAGAATGCCAAATCTATTCTTTTGCTGATTTATATGTATATGTGTGTAAATTCATCTTTTATTTTTGTAATTAAGTTTACTATTCATTTTTAAGAAGCATTTTAAACTTACATCTTAAGCAACATTATGCATCAGGTATCACAAACAATCTGCATTAGATTACAACTAAACCTTGTCAGAAACATGTAAAACAATTTTCAAATAGTAATTTCTTTTACCATTATTTTTCAGGCTTTCCACTGGTCTAATTCAGGCTACTTATTTTAATGGTATTTTCTATCTATACCAAAAGCTCGCCTTTTCAATTCTATTAATTCAGATTTAAAGTACACATTTGAAAACATGAATAAATTCAAATAATGTGATAAGTTTTCGAGAAGCAGGCCACTCGTTAGGATGAGAAATTCTGCCGATATGAAAAGCTTACTTTTACAGTTCTATGATTTCTAATTTGTAGTACTCATTTGGAAAACAGGAGTTATATATTTTTAAGAAATGTATTCTATCATCATACTCAAGAAATATTCAGAAGTAGTAAGAAAATAAGATTTTTTTTTTTCCAATACTGCTTTCATTTTCTTTCTTCAGTGCAGTTATTATTATTATTTTTTTTTTTTTTTGGTTTTATTTTAATTCTTGATGTACGTAAACAAGAAGATACCTCTGGCTATGCATATGAGTTTATCTAATCTTTGATTTGAAAATAAAATTCGTATTGTGAAGGAAAATTATTAATCGCCATTTATTTTCTGGAATTTCAGGATTAAAAAGAACAGGTATGACCTCATATTTAGCAATGTCGATTTGATAAGGGGGACAAAAAAAATTAAAGAAAAAAAAAATACTTGGGATCACCCTGTAAAATTAAATGCACAAAATGATCTATCGCTACAGAATATAAATAAACAGATATTGTGCAATATGTGTATTCATTTGTGTAAGAATAGCACGTATATTAATAGAGATATAGCAATTCATTTAAAAAAATTACAAAAAACCTTGCATGTTTTTTGCTTATAACATGCTGGGTTTTCAACCAAATTTAACGTCGGTTTCAGAGAAATTGATAAAATATAGTTAGAAACAATATAGTGCAATTGGAATATAAATATATTAAATATTTTAGGAAATATGAGCAGTTGTATGAAATATTTTTTATCTGCGCATGAGCGAACAATAACAAGGATCATTTTACATAATTTAATAGTCAACTCCATGGAGAAACTTATTTAAAAAAAATCTAGTCAAATATCGTAAAAATTCAGAAAGATATCGGCGTTAGAGTGAGCAAATTTTTAGTTGTTCTCTAAAAGCAGCTGAATGATAAGGGATTTTCCACAAATTGTCATTTCTTATTTACTGACTTTCAGAAAAAAGTTAGTATTTAGTGACTGTCAATGAGTTGATTTGGAAAAAATGCTTAGATTTTTATACTTCTTTTTATCATGGTGTAGGCTTGTTCTGGTGGTTATCCAAGAACTAAGGCATCAATAAAAATGAATATAAAAAAAAATTAAAATTAATAACTTGTGGACAATCCCATCAATAGAAATGAATATATAAAAAAAAATTAAAAATTTGTGGACAATCCCTTATCATTCAGCTAGTTTTAATGAGCAACTAAAAATTAGCTCACTTTAACCCCGATATCTTTCTGAATTTTTACGATATTTGACTAGATTTTTAAGTTGCTCCATAGATTTGTCTGTTAAATTATGTAAAAAGATCCTTGTTATTGTTCGCGCATGTGCAGATAAAAATTATTTAATACAACTGCTCATATTTCCTAAAATATTTAATTCATTTATATTCCAGTTGCATTATATTGTGTCTACTACATTTTGTCAATTTCTCTGAAATTGGCTTTAAATTTGGTTGAGAACTCATTTTTAAAAAAAATTGATATATCTCTATTAATATATATGCTATTCTTACACAAATGAATACACATATTGCACAATACCTATTTATTTATATTCTGTATCGATAGATCATTTCGTGCATTTTATTTTACAGGATGATCCCAAGTATTATTTTTTTCCTTTTATTTTTTTGTTGACCCCGTAATTGTCCCTCTTGTCAAATCGACATTGATAAATATGAGGTCATACCTGTTCTTTTTAATCTTGAAATTCCAGAAGAATCTGACAAGTATATTTCTAAATATTCAACAAAATGTCTAAAATTGAAAGTTGCCGGTCATTAACCCTTAAATGCCTGGTGTTGCTTTTCGGCAACATACCCAATTTAAACTCTAAAATACTATTAGAATAATATTGAAGCTGTAATGCCTAATGTTACCAATAAAATACATTCTGAAAATATTATTAAATCGATTTTCAACATGTACATGGCAACACTTGTGCTATTTAAGAATAAAGATTATTTTTTCAATTGTTGCTTCTTGTTCATTTTGTTTTGTTTGGAAGCTTGCGAAATATCCTATTTTGACCTGTAGTGAGCAAGTAAAATTTATTTCTTATTATGGTTCCTAAAATTCTTATTTGTTTAATAATATAGAATTTTATCAAGGGAAATTATTTTTTCAATTAAACACCAGTATTACTTATTAGCAACAAACTGTTTTTTAGCCGTAAACTATACTTAAAACAAAATATGATTTTTTAAAGTATTTTTCCCATGATTTATTTAAAAAATGAAAGCCGAAAAACATTATTACAATGATTTTTGAAAAATCAGGCATTTAAGGGTTAATGGTCATATAGTGTACTTTAACTAGCAGTTATATTTTTTCTGCTGAATTCTAATTTTAAAACATACAAAATTACAACATGTCAAGGTGCCTAGGCATGTCAAAGCATAGACAAGGTCAATTATTACATGTCAAGGTGTCACAAGAGAATTTATTCTTTAAAAAAATTTATTTTTTGAGAAAAGTATGCATGTAAGAGCAATTTTTCCTTTTCAATTGAAAATACTGCATAAAAATGTTCTATATATAGTTACTCTAAATTTGAATAAAAGTATTACATGTGTTCTCTTTAAGACCCGATCAAAGAAATATTTCAAAGAGGTTTATCTCAAAATATGCTTTTCCATTGTGTGCAAGTATCTATTGAACTAAATATTTTTACACGTAATTTTCACTTATTATATCTATATTTCAAAATAAAAGCTAAATTTATATATTTTTTTAAAATAAAGTTGAAAGTATCCCATATTCTTTCAAAAATAAAAAGTTTATGCATCATTATTTACACAAGATACATTTTTAGTTTATAATCAGCATAATTAATTCTAAGAAGTTTTTTTTTTCTTTTGTAATGCTGAGAAATCATTGCTCTTCCATTTTTTATTCATCTCATTTCATTTTTTGTTTTTCTTTTTCAAAAATTCATTTTTTTTTTTTAAATTATTATCTATTATTATTGAAGAATAAAATTAACTGTTTTCCTCATCAGGCAAATGAATATTTACAACTGTAGTATATTACCTTAATTAAAGTCTGATGTTAAAACATTATGATAAAAAAGATTTATTCAAATATGTCTTTGGTGTCAAGTCATTTAATAAGAGCATATTTTTTTAAAATATGATGCATTTGTTAATTTGTTTTACTTAGTCTTTTAAATTTTATTGCATATTTTTAAAAATATCATGCAGTTGTTTATTTATTTTACTTATTCTTTGAAATTTTATCTTTCATCCTTTACTTTTATTAGATGTTATTACTTAATAAATGCATGTAATCTGGAAAAGATTTGATTAACCAATGGTGAGATACAAAATCTTTGTCAAATTTAGTTTAATGGTAAATAATTAGGATTTAAATCCTTCTGTATAAGATCAGAAAAATCAATATCTATTATAATTTAATATAAAACATTGCAAAATTGTGATTGTGAACAAAATTTCTAAATTTGTAAGGTAGTGAAAAGTGGAAAATTAGCATTTTTTCCTCATTTTAAACAAATATGTCAGCAAAAGTAGTTTTTAGATTTCTGAATAATAATTTGATTACTCATATAAAAAGGGAATTACTATGCGATGCACTACTTAAGGGGACAAGGGACCTTTAAAACCTTAAAAATTAATTTTTTATTTTTTGTAAATTTCACTTTAAATATTATTCAAGGGTACAACATTATATGCTTTATGGTAAGCATTTATCACAAAAAAAAAAAATGAAAAAAAAAATATTTTTGAGAAAAAAGTGGAATTTTACGCGTCATCTTAGAAATCTTCGAAATGCGGCTTGCACTTTCCATATCATTGAAAATCCCCAACAATTTTTATAAAAGTCTGGTTTATATATATGAATAAAACTGTGCATCCAATTTTATATATTGAATACAAAGGTAAAAAAAAAAATTTCAAAATTTTTTGAAAATTTTTCGAAAAAATTTCAAAATTTTTTTTATATTCAAATAATATAAATTTTGATGCACAGTTTTATTTATATATATAAACCCAACTTTTATAAAATATATTGGGGATTTTCATTGATATGGAACGCGCAAGCCGCATTTTGAAGTTTTCTAATTCCATTTTTTTCTCAAAAATAATTTATTTTTTTGTGATGAATAGATGCCATGTCAAGGGTTACCATAATGCCCTTGAGTAATATTTAAAGTGAAATTTACAAAAAAATTTTGAAAAATTACAAAATTTTGAAATTTAAAAAAATTTTTGAATTTTTTTTTTTAAACCTTTATATTCAAATATATAAAATTCGATGCACAGTTTTATTTATATATATATAAACCAAACTTTAAAAAAAATATTGGGGATTTTCATTGATATGGAACGCGAAGAGGGCATTTCGAAGATTTCTAAGACAACGCTTAAAATTCCATTTTTTTTCACAAAAAAAATTTTTTTTTTCACAAAAAAAAATTTTTTTTTTCATTTTTTTGTGATAAATGCTTGCTATAATGCATATAATGTACCCTTGAATAATATAATGTATGTCCTTGAATATATAATAAAATATGATGCATTTGTTAATTTATTTTACTTATTCTTTTAAATTTTATCTTTCATCCTTTACTTTTATTAGATGTTATTACTTAATAAATGCATGTAATCTGGAAAAGATATGGTCAACTAATAGTTACATATAAAATCTTTTGTCAAATTTAGTTAAATGTTAAATAATTGATTTAATTTTAAATCCTTCTGCGTAAGATCAAAAAGATCTATAATAATAATAATCTATAATAATTTAACATAAAACATTTCAAAATTGTGAACAAAATTTCCTAATTTGTAAGGTAGTGAAAAGTGAAAATTCCCCCTTCTTAAACAAATATGTCTACTAAAATAGTTTTTAGATTTCTACACCAATGCAGTTTTTTCAGAGTCCCTACAGAAGTCGTCATGCTTCTGTTTATCTCATTCGAATTTGGTGGGTCGAATTTGACAGAGTGCTTGAATAATAATTTGATTAATCAAATAAAAAGGAATTGCTATGTGATGCACTACTTAAAAATCATGTGAATCATAAATCCATCATATCATGTGAAATCTTTAAAGAATTTTTTGCTCAAATTTCTGAAAAAAAAATATATATAATGAGTAAGATAAAATAATAAGAATATATATATTGTATAAGATAAAACTCTTTATTATCTTGCTCCTTATGATGCTCCATTTTGAAATTAACTTTGAAATAATATTTACACTTTCGGTCTTCATCAATAATTAATTATCAAATTGATATCTTGGCATCTGTAATCAATGAAATTGTGAATGTTACTGGGAGAACGAAAACATAAATAAATAAATATATGCAAGTTAACAGAGTACAAACAGATTTAGTCGCAATTCGTAAATAACAAACAGTACCCTACATAGATAAATACAAATTGTAAATATATAGATTTCTTTAAGTATTAATTAAATATAAATCTTTTCAAGAGAATACAAATATTTATGAAATAACTTTACCGGAATCATTAAATGATAAATATATATACCATATATTAATAAATAAATAAAATCCCATTTAGTATTTGCTAGACCTTCAGGAATAAAAAAAATTGAAAAAAAAAAAAAAATCAGCAGCCTTTAAGACGGTGTATATACAAAATCAAATATGCTTTTAAAGCAATAGACTAACAACACTAATATCTTTTTAAAATGAAATTATAAATTTAATATGTACAAAATGAAAATGATGCAGTGAAACAAGTTGTTAAATTAAAAATGTTATCCATTGCACAAACATTTCCGAAAATGTCTGAAAGTCAAAACTATTCTCGTATTTAAAATTTTCAACAGTTTTATAAACATATGCTCTGCAGATTCATTATAATATACTTTTTTAACCAGTTCCCAACACATCACTTTTTTTCTCACCACAAATGCTTTCCAGAAAGTCCATAAAATATAAAGCAGAATTACCCATTATTTTTTAGCTTTTGCTTTTTTTGCTGCTGGTTTCTTTTTAGGGCTGGCTTTTGCTGGCTTCTTCTTAGCTGCCGTCTTCGCTGGTTTCGTTTTCTTAGCTGCGATCTTTACTACAGGTTTCGGTTTTTTTGCGGCAGCGGTTTTGGGCTTACTTTTCTGCGGTGTTTTTTTAGGTTTTGCTGCTTTCTTCACAGTCGATGCTGGTTTTGCAGCTTTGGGTTTAGCTGCAGTCTTTTTTGCTTTCTTGGGGCTTTTCTTCACTGCGCCAGATGCACCGCCCATGCGAAATGATCCACTTGCACCTTTGCCTTTAGTTTGAACTAATCCTCCACTAACAACTGACGATTTGAGATATTTTCTGATGAAAGGTGCCAGTTTCTCGGCATCTACCTTATAATTAGATGCGATGTATTTTTTAATAGCCTGAAGCGATGAACCACCACGATCTTTCAAGTCTTTTATTGCCGAATTCACCATCTCAGAAACTTTTGGATGAGATGGGGTAGTCTTCGGTTTTTTGGCTCTCGGAGACTTTCCCTTTTTGGGAGTTGAAACTTTTTCTGTCATGATTACGAAAATTTGTATATGAACGCCAAACAAACAAACAAACCGTAACGCGCAACTCAGTCAACGAAAAAGTTTGATGGGAAACTTGTTTGACTGGCGAGATATATATAGACTCAGCGCGGACGTCGGGGAAAGCTGTCAACTTGGAGCGCAACGCGCCGAACTTCTCTGGGAAACGTTCCTGTTTTCAGATGAAAGTTGTGTTTCTTCCTAGACTTAAACTATCTACAATAGTTTTATTATCATTTTGAAAATTCCTGCTCTTTCTTCATAAGCAACCTGCATATCTCTTCTTATATATACTAGCTCAAGTTAATATTTCTACAATTCTGTAGAAAGTTTAAAACTGTTTTTCCATCGTATTAAGGTCACAATTTTTTACAGGGGCTTTATCGATTTATGTTTAGTTTCGAAATTATAAAAAGTGAAAAGAAAATTTCTTTGTTATTATAAAGCTAGATGTATCAGCTTTCGATAAACAAAAATGAAAGATGCCAAGGGTACTTTTTAGAGATAGAAATAAAGCTATTTTTAAAGGTACCTAGCACAAACCAGGTTGCCTCAAGCCAATTTGTGACGCCATTACTTTTTTGATGTATATTTTTCGAATCTCTTTTTAAAAAGTTATTAAATAATAAGTTACATTCTAGTTAGAAAAAAAAATCGAATCAATAACGCATACTTTCTCACTCAAAACTACGCTAAAATAGCAAATAAGAGACATTATAACTGAAGATCATGAAGCTAGCTTATGCATTCAAGGTAGTCAGGGACAAAATATAATTTCAAATTTCGAATCTTTACTCAGACTATTATTGCGTTGTGGGTCTTTTTCGTTCTATTTTACAAATTATTTATTTTCAAAGTTATTTTATGAAGTCTTTTTTTTTTCTATTCTATGAAACACTTGAATCACTGAATTAAAAAAAAAAGAAAAGAAAACTTGTTCAGTTAAGATATTTATGATAAAATTAAATTAAACCTTAAGTCACAATATTTTCTAAGCCGTATAAAAGTATACATTAAAAATTATATATATATCAGTGGCGTGGCGTGAAAATTTTCGGTGGTCATCGCAACTATTTAAGTTTGTGGTGAAAAATTATTAACTCTAAAATTCAATGGTTGAATGTTCAAAAAAGAAACTTTAAATCTTACCTTCACTTATACATGAACTCCAAATGTTCTGCTAAAACTGGATCTTAGAGTTTTAAAAGCTTATTAAGAGTTTTAATATATTGCTTGGTCATCGCCGCATCCAGCGATGACCGGACGCCACGCCACTGATATATATATATATATATATGTGTGTGTATATATATAACAATTTAAATTCGGTTTGCAGTCTAAAGTATAAAATCTACAAGCAGGGCTTCAGTTAATGCATTGTAAATTGCTAATTGGGAGTTAAAATTAATTTGATTATTTAAAAAACCTTTGTTACAAGACTTCATAAAAAATACGCTTTTTAATTTTTTATATAAAAAAAATAAAATAAAATTTTAAGCCTTGTCTAAATTATCAAAACGGGGCATTAAGTCATTGCAAACATTCAAATTTAGCTTTATGTCGATAGCTTAAATTATTGCTCGTTGGCTATTTTACTTATAATTTGATTTTTTAGAAAGCTTGCAGTAGAATAATTTTTAAGTGAACTGAATAAAACTTATGCCACAATGCATTTTGAGCCGTTAGTAAAAAAATGCATTTAAAATTGTATTCCCACTTTCTTTTAAAAAATAACATTTTAAGCTTAGCCTGAAGTCTAATGTATAGATTCTACAGATAGGGCTTCATTAATTCATTGTAAATATTTTAATTTAACATTATGTCGATAAATTCGACTCTTGCTGATTCAGAAATTTAAATATAAAGTTTATTTTTATTATTATTATTTTCTAAAAAAAAAAAAAAAAAAAAAATCAAACTTATGTCATAATACTTTCTAAGCCATTGTAAAAATATTCATTTATTTTTATTTTTTAACTAACAACGAAAGAAAGTTCCTGAAGAAAATTTAGGCTGCAGTCTAAACTGAAATACTGAACTGAACTGCAGTCAAAAGCTGTGCATAGCAATTTAACCACCTTTTTCAGGCACATATATACTTGATCAGATTGTAGTGTGCAGTATTCAATCATTTTTTAAACATCTAATTTTATATTCAAACTTCCAAACTAAAGTATAAATTACACAAACATAAGCTTAATTCATTGTAAATATTTTAATTTAGCATTGTGTCGATAACTTAATTTTTTGCGGATAGAAGATTTTAAATATAAAGTATAATTTGAGTATTTTTTTTTAATGAATACTGAATAATAATAAAAAATGTGTATCAAAATACTTTAGAAGTCGTTGTAAAAATATGCATTTAACATTTAATTTTTTGCGGATAGAAGATTTTAAATATAAAGTATAATTTGAGTATATATATATATATATTTTTTTAATGAATACTGAATAATAATAAAAAATATGTATCAAAATAGTTTTGAAGTCGTTGTAAAAATATGCATTTAACATTTAATTATTGTTTTTTTTTTTTTTTTTTTTTTTTTTTTATGTATGTTTTAAGCTAAGACAAGTCTAAATTCTACAAAGTTTTTATTAATCCATTTTTAAATATTGAAATTTAGTACTATGCCATCAATTTAAATTACTGCTTATTGGAGATTTTAAATTAAAATGTAATTTGATTCACAAAGGAATCTCTCTGTTCTAAAAAAAGTAACTAAAGATGCTGCTGCTTCTGCCGTAATTGAATTTATTCTTTATTGTAACTTTTTCATTTTCTCGGCTTATACTGCAAAAACTGTTGCATATAAAAACATGAAACTGGTTGTTTTACAGAGAAATGTGTGATAAATACGTTGAAGTGGTCACTTTTTAAATCGAAGAATTATTTTAAGCGCTATTTAATGTTGAAATCGGTCAAGGTAGCTCACATACTCAGTTACATAAGATTTATAGGATCAAAAGCTGTGCATAGCTATTTAACCACCTTTTTCAGGCACATGTAGTGTGCGGTATTCAATCATTTTTTAAACGTCTAATTTTATATTCAAACTTCTATTATTTGAATAAAGATTTATTCATAGTTTGAAATAGTCGTATTTATTTACTGATGTCAAATTTTAAGAAGCCATATTTGGAAATAATATTTCCAAACACTTTTCAATCGAAAAATATATTTACATGTTAATATTCAAAAAGAAAGTGTTAAAATAATTAAATTACGCGTGAAAAGCATTAATAGTGAAAATTACATCATAATTAAAACGATATATTTAAAACGATTTCTTATTGCGTCTAAAAGAAAACTTTTCTTATGTACCAGTGGTTCCCAACCTTTTATTTGCCACGCTCCACCAAAGCATATGTAAAGTCATTATGCCCCCCCCCCCCAGGGGCGAAACTAGCCTTTTTTGTACCCGGGGCAAACATGAATTTTGGCGCCCCCCTCCCTTTCTTCCTCAAAGTATATTTACAAAGAGAATTTTACTAATTGTCTAATGGCTGACTTATTTTAAAATTCAAAATATGTAATATTGAACTGCAAGAATTGAATGTGACGTTTGTTGCAATTATAGTTCGTTCACATAAAAGTATTCGTATGTATTACCGGCTATTGACAGTGTTTGCTTATACAGTCCTTAATTAAATTAACCGAGTTTCCGCTTTAACCGAGTTATTTTCTTCTGATGGACTGATGGCTTTCATTATAATGAAACAAAACATTGTTAAAAAAAATGGCCATAATCTTTTTTTGCAAAAAAAATTATGGCCATTTTTTCCCCCTATTCTGATCAGGAAATCAGAGTTCAAACTTTTTACGGCTGCTCTTTCATCTTCACCTAACACTCCATTTATAATGGCTGTTTCATAATAATGAAAGCCATCAGTCCATCAGAAAAAAATGATCGATTCCAAAGGTATAATCTTTCATTGCGCCCCTTGCAGTAAAAGCGTAATACAAAGCGCTGTTACAAACGTGTTTTTGATATAGTTCTATAAAAATGCAATGAAGCTACACATCTTCGCCTTTGTGCCCAGTAGCGCCAACTTTTCAAAAATAGTGGGTGAGCTCAAAATTTTTTTAGTAAAATAACACATATTTTTTCCTTTAGTGTGTTTGTGTATGGAGAGAGATAAGGGAGGAGCGAATGACTAAAGATAATTCGAAATTAAATTATGTTTTTTTCTAAGCAAATTTTTAAATTATAATTTAGTTATAATTTTATAAATATTTTTTCTAAATTATATTCTTATAAATTATTCCTTATAAATACATTAATATTTATTTTAAATAACATTGGAATTGCTAACTGTTGAAAATGCAAAAAACTAAATGTCAAGAACAGGATACATTTTATTCACCTAAGTGCTTTATCAATTCAAGACATCAAAACAGATGGCAAAAAGGCAGGAAATTTGTTTTCGTGAGAAATTTAACTATATATCCGCTGAAGGGATTTTCAGTGCTCTGTCATTCTTATTTTTAAAACAAAACTACAAGGGGTGATCAAATGAAAAGGTACGAAACGACACGGTGGGTACAAATGTAGACTTTATTCAAAATATTCAACATAGGCCTAAGCACAACGATCCCACTGATGAACAAGCCGCAGGATTCCTTGTTCCCAGAATTCCTGTGGCCGTGACGAGACCCAGTCCTTCACAGCGTCCTTGAGTACGTCGTCCGAGTTGAAGGGCTTTCCTTTCAGGTGTTTCTTCAGTGGACCAAACACATGGAAATAAGCAGGCGACATGACCGGACTGTAGGGCGGATGGTCCAACGTCTCCCATTTGAACTGGTCTCGGGTCATCACCCAGACTCTCACGGCCTTCACGAAAATGGGCACTCCATTTTCTGACAGACTTGTCAGAGACACATTTCTCACCGTAAACTGTCACCATCCGGCGATGAATAGCTGCCGGTTTCTCACCTTCCGCTGTCAGAAATCGGATAACACCTCGCTGCTCCTCCATCGTCGAATTTTGCAAAGCGAACATCCTGTCCTCATACGGACTGCCGCATCATTTGGACGCCGCTTTTGATAAGATCCCCTGCTCTCTACTGCGCATGCGGGCACCCGCGTATGCTCCGATCCCAGTCAGAGACTCCAATCGCATCCCGAGATGTCTCGCTACGTTCTCCCATGGCGGAATATGCAAATATTTAACTGTTACGTTTTTACGTCGTTTCGTACCTTTTCATTTGATCACCCCTTGAATTTTGAGAACGTTAATAAAATCAAATGTCATTTCATCGATTAAATAATTAAAAAAATAAATTACGAATCACATCAACTGAAATTGAGTGGACGGAGAGATCAAATTATTGGGTGGACTCGCGCCCCATGGGCCCTTATTGGGAAGTTGGCGCCACTGTTTGTGCCCAAAAGAGTTTTGTATTACTTTTCCAACTTACCTAAATGTTAAAGGAAAGCGTTATACGGTCTGCATTTTTACCTTCACAAAATATCTTTAAGAGAGACTTACATTTAGCATTAAAATTGAAAATATTTGCATGTTTTATAAGAAAAGCTTTGGCTGCTAAATTTTCTTTCTATGGGAAACTCATTACACAATAAGCATTTCAAGATTATCAATTTTAAGAAGCCCTTATTCCCCTTCACAACACATTTTTTCCCTCTTTCCCAATATCTTTAATTGTCTTCCATGTATTATCTGATTTTGAAATTTAAAATGTGTATGTCATCCATACATGCCAACCTCCGGCTTTTTAAAAATCAAACAATTATACTCCCAACCAGAAATTTATTTAATTAACGAAATTGAGGATATATGAGGTTAATTAAATTTCAAACGACTATCTCATTTAATGCCAGGCATTTCAAATTAAACAAATTTTCTGCTTCTAAGTATGTTTTCTTAATTTAAAAAAAGCCGGGGTTTGGCAATTATGCATCATATAAATTCATTTACTGTGTAGGATGCCTGCACTAGAGCCATAGATATTTACTATGTACTCATTTCCTTTTCTAATGCTATTTAAGATTTATAAATCTTATAAAGTTGGTAGTACCACGTTCAGATATTTCTTATATTTTTTTAGGTTAAGTATGTTCAAGAAAGCCAGATTTATATATACTTTTAAGTAGTTTCACGTGTAACAGATTCTTCGTGTGGCATATAGCAGAGCGAATAGAAATAGAAAGCGCATTCAATAAATAATCGGAGACGCTGCGAGAAATTCTAAAATACAATATTAACCAAAAAAATTATGGAGATTTTTAATATTACTAAAGATGATACCAAAATAATTTAAAATATTATTCGTATAATTATTCTGATGTTGGTTTATTTTAAACTTTTGACTGGAAACATTTTTAAGTTCAATAAAAAACTAGTATGTTGTGGCCGTCACAAAACTTTCTTCTATATAAATCACGTCAATTAAATCATTTAAATAGTACAAGAAATTACATGAATTTAGCACCAATTCATATCAAAGTATATCTGAATTTGAAGTTTGATGAAAATTCGTGCATTAGTTCTTGAGATAGAGCTACAGCGGGAATTCTGAAAAATGTAGCATAGCAGTGCCACCTGTTGAGCGATTTACCCTAAAAATAAACAGCACTAAATGATATCAAGGTATACCTGAATCTGAAGTTTGTTGAAAATCTAAGCGTTAGTTCTTGAGATAAAGCTATTGCGGAAATCGCAAAAAATACAGCATAGCAGCGCCACCTGTTGAGCGATTTACACCAAAAATTAAACAGCACTAATTTACATGTCAATTCATCTCAAGGAGTAACTAAATTTGAAGTTTGATGAAAATCCGTGCAATAGTTCTTGAGATACAGCTCTTGCGAAAATCGTGAAAATGCAGCACAGCAGCGCCACCTGTTGGGCGATTTACACCAAAAATTAAACAGCACTAATTTATATCAAGGACTAACGAAATCTGAAGTTTGATGAAAATCCGTGCATTTTTTCTTGAGTTAGAGCTATTGCGATAATCATGAATAATGCAGCATAGCAGCGCCACCTGTTGGCCGATTTTCACAAAAAAGTAATCAGCACCAAACTATATCCTGGTCTAACTGAATCTGAAGTTTTATGAAAATCCGTGCAGTAGTTCTTGAGATATAGCTATTGAAGAAATCGTGAAAAAGTGCCGCATAGCAGCGCCACCTGTTGGGCGATTTTCACCAAAAACTAATCAGGTCCAGTTCATATCAAGGTCTAACTAAATAATAAGTTTTGTAAAATTCTGTGCATTAGTTCATGAGATAGAGCGCCCACAAAATTTTTGTCACATACAGACTCACAGACAGAGTGACAGACTCACAGACAGACATTTTCTAAAAACCATCAAATCGTGTTCTGGGCATTCTAAAACGTGTAAATCCGTCGAAAACCGGAAGTCGAAAATTTTCACGAATCCAATACTTTCTTCTTGTAAAGATAGAAGAAAGTAAAAAACTGATTTTTTAAAATTTTGCTCATATTCAATTTATTTTTAGCCTTCAACATTACTTTTCAAAAGAAAACTAGTCGGATGTACCAATCCCAAAACTTTCTTCTATCTCATACATGTTAATACTTCAAAATTCGCTATCACACTGCCAAAATTAAATGGCAATCTATGCATCTCATGAGGATTCTAACGATATGAATATGCATTAGTTCTTGAGATATGACTATAGCTGAAATCGTCTAAATTCAGCAAAATGCTGCCTAGCAGCGCCACCTATTGGGTGATTTATGCCAAATCCTAATCAGCAACAATTTATGTCAACGTCTGACTGAATCTGAAGTTTGGAGAAAATCCGTACATTAGTTTTTGAGATAGAGCAATAGCGAAAATCGTAAAAATTTCTGCATAGCAGCGCCACCTATTGGATGATTAACACCAAAACCTAATTAACAACAACTTGTGTCAACATACAACTAAATCTGAAGTTAGATGAAAATTGGTCCATTAGTTCTATTGATAGAGCTATTGAGGCAATCGTGGAAAAGGCAGCAGAGAAGCGCCACCTGTTGGGCGATTTACACCAACACCTAATCAGTAGCAAGTCATATCAAGGACTAACTTAATCTGAAGTTTGATGAAAATCCGTGCGTCAGTTCTTAAGATAGAGCTATTGGGGAAATCGTGTAAATCCTGCAAAATTCATCATAACAGCGCCACCTGTTGCGCGATTTACACCAAAACGTAATCATCATCAATTCATATCAAGGACTAACTAAATCTGAAGTTTGATCAAAATCCGTGCATTAGTTCTTGAGATAGAGCTATTGCGAAAATCGTGAAAAATGCAGCATTGCAGCGCCACCTGTTGAGCGATTTACACCAAAAACTAATCAGCATCAATTTGTATTAGGGAGTAACTGAATATCAATTTTTATTAAATTCCGTGCATTAGTTCTTGAGATAGAGCGCCCACAAAATTTGTGTCACATACACACAGACAGACAGAGTCACAGACAGACATTTTGTAAAAACATGTTTTTTGGAATCTCTGACCCCTAAAACGTGTAAATCCGTCGAAAACCGGAATTCGAAAATTTTCATGAATCCAATACTTTCTTCTTGTAAAGATAGAAGAAAGTAAAAATAGGCAAATAAACTGATAGCGAATGGGTGATTCAAGCTGGTATGGATTTTGAAGTCAGAATTGTTAGTATCCATTTTTTAATTTTACTGTTAGTTCTTATTAGTGCATATTATAGATAATTTTGCACTCCGCTATTTTTGAATTTATAAAACTATTCTTAAAGTGAATTATAGCGATTTTTCACATTCATGAAAGAAATAGGCTATAATGTTTTAGCCCGCTATAATAAAATTTTGTTTTAGCGTCGATTTTTTGCGTAAAAGAAATTCAATTTGGGATCCCCAGCTTTAGGTTCGTTTCTATAGATTTTCATTTAACATGGGTATATTTTAGTTTTTTATCACGTGTCCGCTCAACGCTAGAGGAGGGGGGAAGAGACGTTAGCTAGTTTTATTATATCAATTTTCTAAATAGGTAGGTAAGCCACGTCCGCCCGCCACCATTTCCCTCTGAACCCCCTACCGCCCCCTGGAAGGCTCCAGCGTCCACTGTGGCAGTACCGCTCCGTTGGAAACCTGTGGTATAGAGCATCAAAAAAGTAATATAATTTTTTTGTTTTCTTATTACAATAATATATATATGTATATTTTTTAAATGTTATTACTTTGTTAATATAAACTTCATAAAAGTTCTCCAAAAAAATAAACGCAATTTTGCAAATGGCAGCATATAAAATCCAAAGTTTTCTATTACTATGAAAAAAATAATGTCAATCTGCTGCTTCCTGACCGGTTTAATCAAGATTGTCAACAATAACGTTATAGCCAGTGGTGGGATTCAAATAAGTTAACAACCGGTTCGCTGCCCGAATGATTTTTGATGCATAAACACGAAAGGAAAATGAAGCATCACACTTAGATTATGAAACACTTTCCAATATTATAAGAATGCTGCTAAAAAAACTTTGATCTTTTGGTAGAGTGAAAAAAGAATTCCTGAAATATGTTTCCTTATAAAAAGACTTAGTTTATTTAACAAATAGTCGACAATTATGAAACCCTGGTCAAAAGTGTTATCGGGAAATGCATAAAAATAGTATAATACAACAAGAAAATGTAAAGACAATAGAAAAATAACAGAAATGTGACCTTAAGCCCATGTCCAAGGTTCTAAAGTTGCAATCAGTTAGATATTAAAAACACTAACTTTAGGAAGAGCTCGGATATTGCTGAAATCCAGGGATGATTCAGAGTGAAAAAAAATTCTGAAATTCACAGCAAATTTTCTGAAAAGTTATAACAGAGGGGGGAAACGGAAGATCCACTCTTGACACTAACAATGTGTTTTTATTTTTTATTTTATTTTTTTTTTCTTGCGCCCCTTTGACGAAATTCGTGTTTTATGCCGATCTTTTGGCGAAATTTGCGTTTTTTCGCGATCTTTTGACGAGATTTGCTGGGGTTTTCGCAATCTTTTGACAAGATTTTCGGGTTTTTAGCGGTCCTTTGATAGAATTTGCGATTTTTTCGCGATCTTTTGACGGAATTTACCGTTTCTCCACGATCCTTTGTCGAAATTGGCGTTTTTTCCGCGACACTCTGCCGAAATTCGCCCGCAATCCTTTGACGAAATTGGCGATTTTTTGCGAACGATTGACGAAATGGATTTCGGCGACCATTTGTCGAAATTCGCGATATTTTTTATGTCTGAATTTACGGCTATTCGGTGGGGGGGGGGGGGGGGGTTCGGAAATGAATGCCTTAAATTTTCAGAAAATTCGAAACAGAATCACCCCTGCTAAAATCTCCAATCTCGCATGAATATTAATTCATTTAATACCGAGAATTCCAATTTGTATCCTTGCTTGGGTGATATATACATGTAATTTCTTCAAAGTTAATCTCGATAAATTAGCTCTTTTTAGTGGTAAGTGCTTGATTTTCGAATTTTTTAATGCGTGTTTTATGTTAGGTTTTGACACCGAAGTCGCAAATTTCAAGGAGATACTCGCCAATGTTGTCTTTTATAATTACTAGTCCCAAATGACTCTTTTGTAGTAACAATAATACACACGGTAGATATATCTGGAAATTTTGTATCAATAATAAAATTTAGCTCAGTTTAAAAACATGCAAAATATTTTAAAAACCTTCCATAAAACCGCTTTCATTTGTATGGACTTTTTTTTACCGAAGCATTTCAAACGTTTTAATAAATTTTATCGTAAGTTTTGATGTATTATGATGCTTATACTTCTTGTTCGCATTGCTTTTGACAGACGAGATATTTCATTTAAAATATGCAGTCATCCAGGCAATAGTATCAGTTATAAAATATGTAGGCCGTCCCTTCTTATCGCTGACAAAGAGCTAATTCCTAAATGGTTAAATTTAGAATACTTCTAATTTCAAAAATATTTCAAATGTTGTTCTTCATCGCCTTAGAAACCGTTTTCATTTTAGAAAACAGTTACAAAATTTACATTTTTATGCGGTCCTTTCGGTCCTATAACATATTTAGAAAAACATTATCTATAACCAGTGAGAAATATTTTTGCTCGATTAATAATTCTAAGTTATAAATATCATAACATTCTATAGAAATTTAGTAATTTTTACCATTTCTTGGTACAAGAAAAGGGCTGACAACGCTGGAAATTCGTAAAATACAAAGTATCATGACTCGGCAAGTTTAGACAATCCAATGTTGAATAAGCGTGCCGTATAATTAGGGTTAACGTAGTCTGTCGATTTGGATACAAAAATTCTTCAAATCTTCATCTTTTTTTTTTTTTTTTTAAGTTGAAATTGCTTTTTACAGGACTGATGAAAATATATATATATATTATTTTTGCAAATGAAATATCACTTTATTGAATGAAATAAATTAGAACATGTCACAGTGTTAAGTTTATAAGACGTCGTTGTGCAGATAAGCATTTAAAGAAAATAAATTAATGTAAATGTGATTTTCGCATTTGAAGTAATATTTTAACAACCGGTCCGCCGAACCCAACACAAATTAACAACCGGTTCTACCGAACCGGCTGAATCCCACCACTGGTTATAGCGTATAAGGAGGTGTTATGAAAAAAAAAATAATAATAAAAGCTAAATTTTTATTTCCTATTTTTTATGAACCAAAAACATTGAGGGGGGGGGGGGGGATATGTCCATTATTGGATATTTTTAACCTGCTATCAATCAGAAACAAAGCACTTATCTTAGCATACTATCGACTAGTAACTAAGATAATTATAGTGAATTTTCATTTATTTATGATGAACATTTCAAAAAAAGCAAAAGTTATAGAGTGGGTCTTTAAGATTAAATATTTCACTCGTTCACAACATATATACATATACATGCATATTCAGCACATGCGTTATTCAAGAGGGTTTTTTTTTTTTTTGTAATGTAATTAGTGTGCTGACACTAGATGGCAGCACATAATACGTATAAAACTCCATAATAAAATACTTTAGGTTGGGAGAAGAAAGATCAGACTTATAGAGCATATATCTATAAGATTAAATACTTCACTTGTTCATAATGCATATATCATTATTCAGAAGTTGAAAAAAGCCTTTATTATTTCGCACTCATATTCTTGCAAGTATTCCATAAACAAGAAATAGGCGATCAAAGAAGATGTAGAAACGTGAGAATAACTAAATTGAAAAAGGGTCCCAAAAATGAAGATCAGATCAAAAGAAAGCTATTCGTTAACAATTTATTTGCACAAAAACTTCAAGGGGTCCAGCAACAGGCCCCCAAGAGTCCAGGGTCATACCTGGAAAATAGAAAGGCGAGAATAACTAAAAGGAGAAAGGTCACCAAAAACGAAGAAGATTGGATAAAAAGGAGACAGGTTATTAACAATTTAGTGCATAAAAACGTAAAGGGGCCTCGGCCCTTAAAAAATTAAAAATCTGAGCCTCAGGTGCATCAGGACCTGCCTTGGACTATCTCACCTAAATTTTCAGACTTCTACGTGCGGTAGATTTCGCTAGCCATTGCAGACACATACACAGACAGACAGAGCGATGTGTTCTTTTATTAGTATAGATGTCTAAGATGTTGTACAAATACTACATAAAGATAAGTTTTAAAATCGCAGAGAAGAAAAAAAAAATTAATCGGGCACAAACTCTTCAAAAACAGTATCCTCATCTGCACTCGAGTCATACGATTTGGACTCCATAGACTCTTCCACATCATTTTGTAACTGTTTAGGATCCTTCAAATTAGTAAAAGAATGGGCTGTGACATGATTTTCTCTGTTTTTTCTTCACAGTTTTCCATTATGAAGCGACTTCAGTTGGAGAGTTCCCGGGTATTTTAAGCTAATTTCGGACGACCGACTATTTTCACGTTTGTGGTTTCTCAATGAAAACGCGCGCCAACTCTGAATCGGCCACACGAGAGCTTTTCTACTCTGCGTTCCCGGCAAAACAGATATAGATGATGAAAGAGAAATTGAATAAGAAAATTCTTTTGGTATTTAGTGATAAAAGGTTCAAAAGTCATGTATTAATAATATTAAAAAATGAAACATTTCTAGTTGAAATTCATGCATATTTGCTACAAATGTGATTACGCTGTAACTGAGTAAATTTATCGCCATATGCCATATGCAAATAGTATACTTTACCAGAGACAATTAACTTTGCTGTCACAACAAAATTTTACAACTAGAAAACAGGAATTCTGCTTTTTTCAGAATTTTAGTGTCGCCCCTGATGAAATATATATATGTATATATAAATAGTACAAATCAATTTTAAGACTTAAAGCACACGCTTTTATTTTATGTAAAAATAAAAGCGCATCCGCTTAAGAATTCCACATTTACGATCCACTCTTAAACATCTACAGTAAAGCTTGCATAGGACGTCACTATCGCAAAATAATACACAGATACAGGAAAAAGATACCGTCATTAAAGAAACTCGACAAAAAAATGGCTATCTAATGATTCATAGGCCTTCATTTGTTTGTAACATTAATATAGAAACTTAAAATTACAGTAAGACGCTCGATTTTACGAACCTCTTTTTTACGAATTCTTCGTTTTTACGAACTGATGTACTGGTCCAAACCAACATCCCACTGAACTAATTTTACTCCCATTTACGAACTTTCGATTTTACGAACACATTATATGAGTCCACTCGGGTTCGTAAAATCGAGCGTCTACTGTATAGTTTATAATAGCTCCATGTTTTAACAAAAATCATTCGTTTATATTTTTTTCAAAATAGCACATATTTTAATTACATTTTCTTTCGTTTGCTATGAGAAAATGGCAACAAAAATATATAATAACTACAGGGTTCGTACGGGTGCTTGAATTTCCAGACTAAGAAATTCTTCGGTACCAGTATTTTCTTTCTTATGGAAAATCTCTCCTGAAATAAGGCGAAATTTCGTCCATTTAAACTTAATTTATTTTTCTATAAAAAAATTCTGATATTGGTCCTTGAAAATAACGGTACCCGTACGAACCCTGTTACTATTTTAGAACTATTTTTTCCTTTACATTCTACAGAAATGGAGTACTTCCGTCGCCAATATTTCCGTTGCAAATGGCTCTAAAAACTACAAAAAAATTAATGTCTCAAAAATAAATGGAGATACAGTTTTCAAGCAAATTGCATTTAAAAGTACTTTTTTTTCCCAATACGACGGTATAAAAATTGAAAATGTGCGATGCTTAGAAGTTTAAAAAATTGTTGTAGAGTATTTAATCGTACAATGATTCATCTTCTTTGTTTTACAGCTGGCTTATACAACGTAATGTTATTTTTTGGAGACGGCACAAAATAAGCTGGGAGAAAGAAATAGCATACCAGGGGCTACAAAAAAGAAAAGAAAACGGCCACTTTACCAAACTTAACTATGTTTGCTTCAAAAATAAAAATCTTACCGTTTGTCCCCCGTCTAACCCAGACAATTTATTTCGACGCAGTTCACGGCCCGGCCGAAACAAAAATCTAATCCAAATAGCCCGACCCAATTTTTACAAAAATGTCGATTTTTTTTTACTGTTATTATTATATAGATACTTATGCAAAAAATTTATATTAAAGCATTTTTCAAAATATATGCTTGCAGTAAATAGAACCGGTGCCGAATATCAGAAGATCACAGAGGATCTGTTTTAATGTTTGCTTTCTCATCCCTGATTTTCAACACCAGATTTAACTTGTAATGATTTTAATTTAATTTTTAAATTTTCAAGTTACGTACTAGGACAAAATATTACATTATTATCGCTTGATAAAGATTATATTCAATTTTTTTCCATATAATAATACCTTACTATTTTAATACTTTTATTATAAACATAACTTGTAGATCTTCTTTAGATTTTTCTGATTTTTATTTTTTAAAATCAAGGATGCCTCAAATCTCTACCCAAGTTATTATTTTATTTATTTATTTTTTATCTTTACATAATTCGGACGACAAATCCCACAATATCGGACGTACTCGTACCTAAAAAATTAATTGCTTCACGTAGAGGTCTGCACGGGACCATTTTCATTCACGACACTTGGACCTTTCTTTTGCTGAAGGTTCGAGCCGGTCTGAGCCTTGACCGGGCCTTACTTTTTTCTGAAGGATCGGACCGGGTCGAACCTAACTTATTTTTTCGTGCCGAGCCGGTACTGGTTTCATTCTTCCTAGGTTTGCACGGACTTAAATTTTCAATCCCAGTCTCGACCCAGCCCGTAAGAAAATCCCTGTCCCGGTATGGCCTTTAACTCGCTCCAAAAATTTTATCAAAAAATGCATATATTTTTTAATTGCCATTATTCTACATTTAAAATTTATTCTTATTAAAGAATAGTAGATTTCTAGGCAATAAAATACAGTAAATTTTTTAACCTGTCTACGACGGAATATTGTCTTAAACGGAAATATGCGCTGATCCATACAAAATGAATATAATAATACATGAGAAAGAATATAATACATTTATACCTGCTAAGGAGGGAACTTGTTTATAACTCATTTTTCTTTTTTATGCGATTCCGTCTTAGAAGATTTTATTATAGCATTTTTCAGATTTTTAATTCTCCAGTACATGGAATAAGAATTAACGATATTAATGATAACTGAAAGATTTACATACAATTAAATTTATTAAAAAAATAAGTATTGCAGCTTTCTTTAAAAATGAAGGTTAAAAATATAAAAAACAAAATGGGTAAAATATGTAATTTTTGTCAGAATTCCTCGTACGAAACAATTTTTAACCATATCAACGTAAAAATCAATGTTTTGTAACATTACAGTCGGGATGGGCCGGTATTGGGGCGTGATTTTACCCTTTTCCGAGCCGGTCCAATAATTCTTTTGCACGGTCCGGGCTGCTTTTTCAAGAAGGCTCACGTTTTGAGCACCTTATCGCTAGAGTAAGGGTTGGCGCGGGGATGAATTCAACGCTACGCACCCTTTTTTGTTCGTGGCGTCCTACGCGTAGCGAACAGCAACCCCATTCCTTTGCTGAGAGGAAGAGATGTGCTTTTTTTCATTTGTTTTTTCCGCAAATGTAAAAAGCTAGACAAAATGTTATTTCACCGTGGTTTACAATTAGAACCTTGCTTAAAACAAAGATCTTTTTCGGATTAAAATAACTTTTAATTGCACAAATATATGTAATTCAAACATAAGTTATGCTTTTTTTTAGTTCTATAATATTCATTTATTTCATTAATTCGCTATATGTTCGAAGAAATTGAGAACATATTTTAAAAACAGACGTAAAAATTTTCTTTAATAAATATAATTGTATTGATCATGTTTTTATGACACAATTGAACATAGTTTTATTAGTATTATTACTGAATTAATTTACTTTTTTTATTATTAAGCGGCATAATTGTGTGACATGTTGATTGCATTAATAACACACATTTTCGCTGAAATAATTCATTAAAAATTAATTGTTTTTAATTTAATTGGGATTAGAAGTTAATAGGAAGTTGAAACTAAAATCAATTCGATTATACTTAGATTGAACGATAAAGCATAAATTATTTAGCGGTATCCTGCAATTAAATCTATTAGCTAAAATAATTGCAAGTTGATGCATGCAATTAAATCAATTACTATTACATTTTAATATTGTTAAAATTTTATCATTATTTGAGTTTTTATGAAAAAGACATTGGTCTGTCCCTAGTGCACATAATTAAAAATCTTTAAAATTCTTCAGTTTTTTATTTAAAAATTTTTGCCATATTTTTAAATATTATTTCGCCTTAGTTGTTTTATTTATTATTTAAAAATAATAATTCGTCATATTTGAATAAATCATGTAAATTCTTCTCTCGAATGAAATCCCCCCCCCCCCCCACCCACACACGCACACTTTATATTTCGTCATTCTGCACACATATTGATCTATTTATTAAGTTGAAGTGGCAATAAAATAATGCTCAATCGTTTGAGGCAACCTCCCATTTCGAATTTTCTCCCCCCCCCCCCCCTCTCCTCCATCACACTATTTTTTGCCCATTTAAAATTCATTGTTGCCTTGCAGAAAAGATTAGTTAAAATTGTGTCTGAAATGTTAACTATTCCTTCGCTTATCCATAACAGTGCATAAAGTTTACTGTTTTGCTCTATCTGTTGATTTTTAAATAACAAATAAATAATTTACCATAAAAAAAGATAAGGAAACAGAAGCAACACTTTAGTACTTCATGTAGAGTTTGGGAGGGAAATGCGGCCATTACGATAATATCACCACAGTACTGAAAAAGAGAGAATTACAATGACAGCAGAGATTGACCATTTAACTTAAAGAATGTTCGGGTTATTCACTTTCGTTTGTCAGGTCTTTTACTCCGGGCTTCTCAGCTTGGTACTTTGTGCTGATCTGATAACATAAATACAATCCCTCTCTACGTTACATAATATTTGGTAATATGCGTCTTCTTTTGGCAGGTTTTCTCTACAGTTTCTTATCTTCGATTTCCAGTAGAGTAAATACAGTCAACACAGTATTTAACTTTTATATTTTAAAATATGTGAATCATGTAAAAGTGGATATTGAAAGCGGAATTGTGTGAATAAAATTAAAATAATGTCATTTTAACTGCCGTTTTGTTTTGTACATACCAGTTTTAATCATGCAACTATTAACCTAGGAAAATAACCTCGATAACTAATTCAAATAGAAAACTAAACCTCTAGTTTCCATTCAATAAAATCTTCCTAATCATCCGTAATCGGATCCACAACCAAGTTTGATGTGAAACGTTAGAAATGTTCGTAACGCTATGGCTAAAAATGTACCAGAGTTAGCTACAAAACAGGGTTAATTACGCTCCAAACTACATTCCATTAAATAATGTCAAATTGCTGTTGATTGATTTTTAGATCTTTCACTATCAAAACTCTTTGCAAATGATAAGTAAAGTTAGCTATGCAAAATTTTTAGTAGTGATCTTTTTGGTAAACCGAAGATTTTTTTCGCATTTCTCTAATGAGCGTAATAAGACGGAGAAATAAGCATGCTTTTATTTTCAAGACGTCATTATTCATCAGTTTGTTACCCAATCAAAACTAAAACCGTTAATTTGTGACTATGATCAGCTGCTCATCAACCAAAATTTCTTCATAATGATTGAAATTTTATTTGAATCTGAGGTACTTTTTTTTTTAACCTAGAGTAAATGAACAAATATTGTTCCATTGGCCACCTTTGGCATTTGAATTTTTTTTTTTTTTTTTTTTTTCTTACTTTCAAAGTAATGCTTTTTTAGTGATAGTAAAATAAACCTAAAATTTGTCACTACGATCAGTTGCTCGGGCTGTGCATCAGCCAAAATTTTATAATGATTGAAATTTTAATTGAATTTTGAATGAGGTACTTTTTAAAAAAAAAACCTAGGCTAAATGAACTAATATTGTTCCATTGGCCACCTTTGGCATTTGAAAAACTTTTTTTGCGCATTCAAATTAATGCTTTTTTAATGATAGTAAAATAACTGCACATGAAAAATATCTATTAGTAAATCTTCTTTTTCCGTTTGCTCTATACTGAAAAAACAAATTTACTAATCGCTAACTACTAAAAGTACAAATTTCGCGTAATCTTCTGTAATCGAATTTAAACTTCCACGGTTCCTTTCAAATATAAACGAATCTTCCAACACTATGCAGTAAATTCGCCAATTGTAAGGTGGCTGATTATGGAAGATTCATCCAATATCTTTTAATAACATTTCTAAAAGAAGGGATGATATGAAAAAAAAAAAAATGACGGATGGAATGAATGGAATATCGAAAAGTGATTTCAGAAATAAATTTTTATTGCAAAATGTCTTTTTTCGTGATAGAAATAATGCATAATTGCTTACATTTTCTTAAGAATAATCATTACTACCTAACATTGCAAGCATTGAACGTTTGTATAAGAGAAATTGGCGATATGTTTTTTATTAAAAAAAGAATGGACAATATTAGCTAATCGAGGTTATAAAAGTCACAAATTTGAGAAAAACAAACCGACATGCTTTCGCAGTAAAGTATGATGAGAAATTTTTTAAATGTCTAAAATTAAATTATTTTACAGTATGTATGTGCGTGTGTGGGAGACATTTATACTAAAATTCAAATATATGACTCCATTTTTTAAATATTTATTGCTATTTATATATCGCACATTTGAATTTAAAAAAATACTCAAAACATGCTTTCGTACACTTGCAAAATCACCTTTATTGTAAACATCGCTTGAACCCAATTCACGCTTACATCTTTTTGGCTTAAAATCAAATTGTTTGGCGACAAAAGTGAACTCAAAATCTCAAATAAACATATAACATGTAAATCATAAGTACCATCATTTTTAGGTGCGTTCGTAATTATATAAATACGTAGCACCTATAGTCGTCGTTCAGTCCGTCCGTCTGTCCGCATATAACAGAGCAAAAACTACCCAACCGAATGGTCTGAAATTTGAAATATAAGATTGTTGTAAAATTTTGTCGAGCCATTTCAAATTTTATGAAAATCGGATGTATAGTTTAATTACAGGGACAGTCAAAAGTTTTTCTTTACATTACGGCCAATGGGAAAAATTATTGCAAATGCATTTTAATGATGTTACAGCCTTCCGAATGGTCTGAAATTTTAAAGATATAATTGTTGCAAAATTTTGTCGAGCCATTTCAAATTTTAGGAAAATCGGATGTATAGTTTAATTACAGGGACAGTCAAAAGTTTTTTTTTACATTACGTCCAATGGAAAAAATTATTGCAAGTGCCTTTTAATGATGTTACAGTCTTCCGAATGGTCTGAAATTTTAAAGATATAATTGTTGCAAAATTTTGTCGAGCCATTTCAAATTTTAGGAAAATCGGATGTATAGTTTAATTACAGGGACAGTCAAAAGTTTTTTTTTACATTACGTCCAATGGAAAAAATTATTGCAAGTGCATTTTAATGATGTTACAGTCTTCCGAATGGTCTGAAATTTTAAAGATATAATTGTTGCAAAATTTTGTCGAGCCATTTCAAATTTTAGGAAAATCGGATGTATAGTTTAATTACAGGGACAGACAAAAGTGTTCGGGGAATGGGAAAAAAATTATTGGGAGTGCATTTTAATGATGTTAAAGACTATGTACTTTATGAAGTGCAAAAAATTATACATTCAGTACAATATGGGGTGCAAAAAATAATTATAAAACTTGTTATAGTACGAACGCACCTCATTTGCCACGTTTGACGAGCAATTTCCAACTTGTTACAATTACATCTGCTAGTTTCATCTGTAAGTCACATGATGAAAGAGTTAGAAATAAAAAAGAACAAATCAAAAACAAAATTGTTACCACAAGGAAGGTCTCCTTAAAGAGCACACTGAAATTATTTTGAAAAGAAAATGCTTTTAAAACTACTCATGCGTGTAGTAAACCATCAGTCAAATTTGGCGGCGGAATCCCAGTAAAAATCTGAAAAAAATCTATATATATTCGAGTATTTGGTGCAAAAAAGACGAACGTTTCACGCCTTTTGGCTAACCAACACATTTCCATCCCAAATGCAAGATATTTAAATGCATTTGAAAATTGCTTGTTAAATAAGTGTTTAAATGCCTTAACTCAATGAATTTAAACTTAAACGAAAGATTAGCGTATTATTTTTTATCTTTAAGCGTATATAATACAGGGTGACACATAAATACTGTGACTCAGATAACAGACCATAACTTTTCACTGAACGGACAAAACAACTCATTGTTTTCCCCATTCGAAAGAGGAGAAAATTCTGTACAAGAAACAATCAAGAAAATTCGAGATGGTTTCCTCCAGCGGTGATACAGGCGTCTAGACGCTTCTGTAAATTCTTCAAGATGGCCGAGACTATTTCCAGCGTGATTTCAGCCTAGGCTTTTTCCAAAGCGCTTTTCAAGGAATCCAGGAACTACCCCTTGATTGGGCAGGCTTTTTGCTCCAGGATCCCCCAAACAGCGAATCCATAGTGTTCAAGTCAAAAGAGTTTATGGGTTAAAAGCACTTTGTCCAAAATCACGAGAGGTTGGCCTTGCACCTCTCCAGCATCTTCTTCGCTCCGTGGGCAGTCGGCCAGTCCTCCTGAAACCTCCAGTAGATGTTCTTTGCTTGCTTTTTGGCCCAGGGGATCACGGTACCTTCCAAAGTTAGCTCCACAGACTTCTGAAGTCTGTGGTTAGCTCCTGATACGTCTCTGCGTTGATCTTTATACTATGTTCACACTACGATACTTAAGATATCTTAGGCCGCCGAACTCTCTTAATTTTGAAGTGGTACCCTCCCGGAATTAGAAACCTGTTCACATGGAAAAACTCACTTAAGATAACTCAGTGAACGTCACTGTGTTGTTTGCGCATGCGCTTAACATAAAACCGCCCGCAACACCCAATCAGTTAATGCGAAGCTTTACAGCCAGCGAGAGTGAATGGTCGTGACTGTCTCTAGCCCGAAGAAAGTTGAAACTCTCTCAGAGAGTTTGTGGAACTCCCTCAGAGAGTTCGGAGGTTTAAGATAGTTCCGATAACGCAGTGTGAACAGGGTATAACGCCTTTAGGGACGATGACGAGGTCTGTCTTTTCCAATACGGAAAACCCCGCCCACACCATCACAGACTTCAGGAAAAGAATCTTTTCCACTTTCACGATACGCGGAGGCATTTTCGCCGATCCCAACCGTTATAGCAAAAATTAGAACTGCGCATGCGTGTGGACTTCGACTGAAATTCACTTACTACTAGAAAAAATGTACGTACAGGGTTACCAGCTTGGCGCTTTTATCATATCAGGCGTGACATTTTCATCCCATCAACATTTTTTTAGTTGATTAGCAAAACTTTCTGTAAATGTTGTAGTTGTAGTAAGCCAATGGTTAAAAATACATCTACCATCAATTATATATTTTTACTCTTATTGTTAAGTTATTTTAAATCACCTGCAAAATATATTTTTAAATAATTAAAGTAATTTGGTGAAGGCCCATGTAAAGTTTTATTAATTTCAACAGAAGGAACTGCATATTATTTAATATAATTCATTTATTAAATACACATCTGAATTTAATATTTTGCTTTGAAATTTCCTATGTCAATTACATTTTTATATTTTTATTAACAAACAACACTGCTTTAGAAATAGCTTCATGTGATTTTCTTAAAATATTTAATACGCTTAACGCAATTAAAAAATGATTTATTACTCAACAAATGAAGAGTTTAATTTTGCAAATGAGCTTATTAATAAGTAATTTAAACGTATTACTAATAAAAATGTAGCTTCAAATATATATTATTCCTTTCCACACTTAATAATAAGAAGTATGATTATCTTATTTTTATTTTATGTATTTTTTATTTTAACGTAAAGTTAAAAATATATTATTTTAAGTCTTGTACATTCTGCTGCCAAAATAGTTTATTTTTTAAAGAAACATTGTTAATTTATTTTAAGCAGTACATATAAATTTAAATGTAATAGTTTATGATTTTTAGAAATTTAACAGTGCATTACTTTTTTTACATACCACTTTTTTATGCAATTTTACTAAATATTAAATACATTTCTTATGGAATATTATTGCTATGGCTTTTCTTTTTAAATAGAACTTCTTGGAACTGTTTTATTATTATTATTATTAATCAGTTATAAGCAATTAAAAGCTATCTGAATATCTTAATATTAATATAACAATATAATATTCTGAATATAAAATTCTTTTAATAACCAATTTCGTTCAAATCACTGGACATACATGGCAGCGCAATAAAATTATCTTATTTTTTTCTTTTTTTCACTCTTTATGGATGTAAATTATTCAGTTTTGACCTTATTTACCTTTTTAATGATAAAATATATATTTTTTTTTAATATTTTTCTTATGTTTTTTATTTTAATTATCTCTCTCTCTCTCTTTTTTTTTTTTTTTGTGTGTGTGTGTGTATGGATAGGGGGGGAGAGGGTGACATTATTTGAAGCAACAATAAGCTAACATCAATATCATTTATACTTCTTTCGATTTTTTTCAGTTAATGATTAACATGATATGATGTTTTTGTCACATTATAATTATTGTGTATAAAAATGAATAAAGAATTGATATGATATGAAACTGTTTTTAGGGATACATTCAAATAAATAGTAGTCATAGCTTATAGCGGTGATCTTTCTCTTTTATTTCACTCCATATATAAATTGTACCTTAATATTATGTAACATCATACATCTATCAAAAAATAAAAATTACTTTGCAAAGATATAGATTGTTATTAAAAGGTTTTTTTTTTTTTTTTTTTTTTTTTTTTTTTATAGAGTTTATTTTAGTTACCATTATCAAATTAAGTTATAATACACATTAATTAGATAATTAATTATTTATAATTAATAATTAAGCAATGTTTATCTATTCCAAATAGCTAATTAGATTTAATATATTGTTTTGAAATTATTTATTAATAGTATATTATTATGTAATTTTCATACAATTTATAAATAATTATAGCATATTTGAATATGAAATAATAGAATATTGAATATAGAATATTTGATAAAGATAAATTATTATATTTTGTAATTTATAATTATCAAATTATTGTTGTTATTATATTATAAAATTAAATCTATCACTGTAATTTATGGATAATTGGTGTGATAATAAAAAATTATATTTGATAATTTATTATTAAAAAATATAATGATACATTAATATTAATACTTAGATTATTATCAAATTATTATTATTAATTATTATATAATGTAATACTATCCATATATTTCAGTAAATGAAATTTTACATATCAATATTTTATTGAAAATTAAGGATAATTTATGATATTTATTTATAAAATATTATGTTGTTTATACAATAAAGAAGATAATATTTATTATGAATTACACCTGTTTGATTTATAATGAAAATATTTTATGTCGATAATAAGTAAATATTATAAACATTATAAAAATATCAATAATGATAAAATATTTCAGTATACCATTTAATGATTAAAATAAATAATGTATTTAAAAACTACATAAGTTTTTGTTTTTTTTTTTTTTTTTTTTTTTTACAAAATATTTTAAAATTTATCGAACAGTTAATAATATATATATATATATATATATATATATATATATAATAATTCATAAAATAGTATTTTAATATTTTACAGTATGCATTATAAAATATCTCGCTATAACACATATTGTAATACTATAAATTTATTTATCTAATATAGATAATATTTATTATAAATAGTATCTCTTTTTTTATTTGCATTGATACAACAACAATAATATTAATATCTGGTAATATTTAATTACAATACGTTAATAATGATAAAAAATAAATATTATAAAATATAACATTCTGTCAGTAATGATAAAATATTTCAATAAACTATTTAAGTATCTTAATATGAATAAACCAGGTGCTGGAAGTGTATCATGTAACTTACATAAATACCCTTGATACCACTTCAGCAGGTTATTATTTTATTTTATTGTCATAAAAAATACTATTATTTACATATTTTGATTATTATTATTATTTTATAAAATGCATATATATATTTAGAGTGTGTATTACATATAGGTATTTTGATTATTATTATTTAATATAAGTATACTCATATATGTATTTATGCTATAAGGTCTTAATAAGAGTAGGGCCGAGTCCTATCTGTAGAGGGGATCTTTTCAGCGAGTCACGAAGTCTGCAAGCCTGACAATAGCTTGACATAAAATGCCAAGTAGTATTTAGGACGGGATACTACTTTATTTATGATACCTAATAAAACAGGCCACACATGCGAAGACTCGAGGGGGGGGGGGGCAGAAACCAAGATCGCTGATGCTCAAGGGGCGAAGATGGTATACCCCGGAAAAAGTGCAAGACCGAATCAGAGGTTTGCAGGTTGAAGGAAGAAATGGGGGTCAGCAAGGCTGACCGATCATTCGACGGAGGGGGCGAAGGACCGTCCTTCACATTGTCATCACGAGGTGATGTCGTAATTAAAGGGAGAAGTTACAATCGATTGATTAACCCTCTGTCTACCAGAAGGGTCCAATAGACCCGACTTGTACATTCAAAATATTTATTCAAACCAGAAATTTCTTCAAAACAAACTAAATGTATAAATCAGACAATAATAAGTTAAATAAACAAATTAAATAGTTTTAAGTAAAAATTCTGGTGTAGAATGTTTTTATAAAACTTGAGTAAAATTTCCGGTAGTTCTAGGGTTAAAAGTTTCTATACCATGAAGACGTAAAAATATCAGATCGATGTCAGTTGATGACTTAAAATGAGATCGATTAAAGTTTCTATATGATGATGACTTAAAATATGGAGATTGATTCACATTTCTATACCATGTAGACTTAAAAGTATGAGATCGATTCAAGTTTCTATATGATGATGACTTATAAAACATAGATGTCGGTCCAAGTCTTTAAACCAGGACGACTTAAGTGTTCGATGTAAACTCCAAAACTGTGCAGTCTTAAAAATAGAGTTCAGTTTGAGTTCCTGAATGACGATGTCGAATTATTTGGGCCGTGTTTTCCCGTTAAGGGATGGCCCTATGGATAAACTGTCCTCGGACATTGCTTCGTCGTTAAGTAGTTTAAATTAGTGAACTTCACCGTGAGTGAAAAAAAAAAGCCTTTCAATGTACCAAGGATTCAAGTGTGACCTTAACCACAAGTGATCCCTCTCTACAGAAGGTGTGCCCTCTTTAATCTTTTTGTTTTCCCATTGTGTGAATAATTTACGTTATATTAGGGAGGTACAATTTATGGTACTCAAGCAATTAAGTATTAATTATAATGGTAATTCAAAAAAGTAAATTTAATGTAATTACTAATTCATTTTCGTTCTTTGGAACGCTGGTGTTTTATGACACAATTCTATTTTGTTTCTTTTATTATTTTGTAAATGTGTACATTACTGTAAATAAACCTTTTGTTTATTGTTAACTTTTGGCTATGTTTTCAATACAACATGAGTCCATTGTTTTACTTTAATGTAAATTTTATTTCAGATGACAGTCTGCTTTATGAGGCTATTTATGCGTAGTTTAGATAGGTTTTATTTAGATTCAACTGCGCGGTCTATACGCTACTCCTTCACTAAAATTACACAACGCAGCTTGGGGCGTTTTGGAGATGTGTTTCCTCCCGCCTCAATTTAAGATAATTAAGGTTAGTTTAATTATCAGGAATAGCCAGGACCAGTATTATATAATTACGATCACAAATGTTTGTCTATAAATTGTAATGTTTAAATACCCACTATAATAATTCAGGTTTTCAGGTTCGGTAATTGAGGAGTAGTTAACCTCTCTTACTCACTTTGGTAATTACTCCCATTGCCCAATTACTTATTTTCCCCCAACCTTCATGGTATGTTTGGGTAGTTAAGTTGGTTCCGGTAAATGGACCTGGATCTCCCCAGCACCAGGAAACAGATTTAAAATATACTATAAATTAATATTGGATATTGTTATCGCTAGATTCACAAAAAAGTAAAATATCATAAGAAAATCTCAAGTCCTAAAACACCACTGTAAATCTAATAATAATAATATTTTTTTTGTTGCTGTTAATTAACAGTTTAAATTATCTGTAAATTATATCAGTTATCTGATTTAATAGAAGTAGTTGCGATATTGAGAAAAATGTTAAATTATCAAACATAACAATTTATTATCTAATATAGGTAATATTGTTATTTATTTATAAATCACATTAAAGTTGATGACAAGAAAAAGAGTCAAAACTGTGTAATAAAATATTTTTATCATTTTTGACAGTAATGTATGTACATTGTTCAGGTAAATTCATTATAAATATCAAATAAAATAAGTTTACATAAGCTCTACAATGTATAACCGTTTCACAATAACAAGAAATTGAAATATTTTCCTTGTAATAAGTAATACAGTCGGCTCTCGTTAATTCGAAATCGGATAAATCGAATCTTCGCTTAATTCGAACTAAACATGAAGTCCCGAAATTTTCAATGGCAGAAAAACGTTAAAACTTTTCCTTTATTCGAACTCATTTTCTCTTGACTTCGTTTAATTCGAACTAATGAGAATTCCATTTTTTCATTTTTCCTTACTTTCTCACGGACTTCAGATACTTGAAATAACTTTCTTTCTTTCATTTTTGTCAGAATTGTTCTGAACTAGTATAATAATTCCATGCATTTGAAATCCGCTTTCTTAGTGCGCCCTGTCTGTCCATCAATGACACATCCGCCCCTTCTTCCATTGTCCTTTTCCTAATCCCTTCTGTAGCATTTGACCCAGTGACATTCCAAGAAATTCACTGCGTGGACATCTGTTAAAGATAGGGGAAACCTGTTTTATCACTACATTCTACTTTCTCTCTGGGGATCGAATTTTTCAGTCAATGGTTTTACTTACTGCTAAATTGTTTTTTGAGAAAGTAAAAGTTCTTGTTTCTTTAAAATATGGCTCCACGTGGAAGTTATAAATCGTTAACTCTAGAAGCCAAAGTGGAAATTATTAAAAAGGTAGGATGTGGCCAATCTAAGACAGAAATTGCTGTAGAATATGGAATAAAAAAGAATACGCTGTCTACTTACTCGAAAAATAAAGAATTCATCCTGAAATCATGGGAAAAGGAAAGATTTGCTAAAGGACGAAAACGTATGAGAACAGCAGCCCATGAGGATTTAGAGGAAGCTTTACTGTTATGGGCAAAAGATGCATTGGCAAGAAATGTACTTTTGAGTGGACCTATATTGGCAGCTAAAGCGAAAGAAATTGCACTACTCATGGGTATTAAAAATTTCAATTGTAGCGAAGGATGGCTGACACGTTTTAAGCAGCGAAATAACATCGTACACAAAACTGTGTGTGGTGAAAGTGGTGCTGTAGCCCTCGCTGCTTGCAATGAATTCTGCGAAAAGCTACCCGAACTTATTTCTACTTATGCAATGAAAGACGTGTTTAGTGCCGATGAAACAGGGTTGTTTTATAAACTTCTTCCTAATAAGACTTTAACATTTAAAGGTGAAACGTGCACAAGTGATACACTTAGAAAAGACAGCTGTTATGGTAGGTGCCAATATGGATGGAAGGGAGAAGTTAAAATTGTTAGTTATTGGTAAATCAACTAATCCACGTTGCTTCAAAGGAGTTAAAACACTGCCTGATGATTATGTGGCAAATGCCAAAGCCTGGATGACGCGTGGGATCTGCATCAGTTGGTTAAAAGAACTGGATAAAAAAATTTCTCGTGAAAACAGAAAAATTCTATTGCTGCTAGATAATGTGCAGAGTCATTGTAAACTACCAACACTGAGCTCTATAAAGATTGAATATTTACCCCCTAATACTACAGCACAACTGCAACCGATGGACCAAGGAATAATTCAAAATTTAAAAACTCATTATCGTAAAAGGATTCTAGAACAAATTTTATTTTCGATTGACCTTAAAGAAAGCTACGACATAACATTACTCACGGCCATGAACGATTTATATGCGGCGTGGGACGCCGTACAACCTGAAACAATAGAAAAATGCTTTCGACATGCCGGATTTATCCTCCATCCATCTAAAAAGAGTGGTTATAATGCAAATGACGAAAACGACAGACCTTTTGAAGAAATAGAATTTCCAAACTTTTCTGAAAAGTTCCAATGCGATATTACGTTCGCAGAGTATGTAGCAGCCGACAATAGTTTAGAAGTATCTAGACCCTTAACTGTGGAAGAAATTGTTGAAACAATTCACGAAAAATGCAATGAGGAGATGGAATCGGATTCTGGTGATTCTGCTACTATGTCCCAAGTGCTTTCCTTACCCACAGAAATGTCAATTGCACAATCAATTGAGTATTTGCGTACATTTATCCTGATGCAGCCGTCATCAGACAAAGAACTTAACTGTTTGTTACAAAGAGAAAAACTGGCTAAAAAGTCAAAAATGAATAGGACTAAGCAAACAACAATTGATATTTTTTTTCATAGAGATGATAAATAAGTGTAAATAATTTCTTAAATGTTCATCTAATTTCAGGTAAGAAAATTATAGTACAATTAAAATGTAATTTTAAATGCCGTTGTTCTATAGTGTATTATTAATTTTTATGTTTTATTTATATTATTTTAATATTATTAATTATTTTATGTATTTATATCTTTTAATTTAATATTAAGTCATTCTAACGATAACATCCGAAATTAAAAAAAAATACTATAACATTAATTCCTTTGTAATAGTACCCCTTTAAACATGTTTTCTCTCATACTTTCCATAGTTCGAACTCTGGATAATTCGAACATTTCTTGTGGTCCCGACGAGTTCGAATTAACGAGAGCCGACTGTATATGTCTTCCTACATATCCTTCCTATATCTGTGAATTTCGAACGCCAAAAAGTAATCGCCGATTTAGCATGATGACATATAGCAACCTCGATAACCCTGTACAAGTTTTCTAGTCAGAGAATTTCACAAAGTCCCCACGCATGCTCAGTTTCTATTTCTTGCTATAACGGTTGGGATCGGCGAAAATGCTACGCGGAGACCCTTTGAGTATCATTTCGCGTTCGATCTGCGAGTTTCGGAAAGGTTAGACCACAAAACTCTTGTCATCGGTGAAGAAAATCCGATTCAGAGCATCGCCGCGGCACAGGGACTTCCTCTTCTTGTCCTTTTCGGGCCTTAACGCCTTCATTTGGTCCGTGGGATGCTCGATTTAATGTAATAGTAGAAATTTTTTTTATTTCTGAACAGATTGAAAAATTCTGGAATATCGAATCATCTGGCCTTTTTAATACTAAACAGGATTCAGATTTTTCAGAAAACAACGTTATGAAGCAGTTTGAGTCAGAAATTAAATACAATGATAAGCGATATACAGTTCGATTTCCGTGGAAGCTTGAAAGGGAATGTTTAAATGACAATCGGAAAATTGCAAAATATAGATTTTTTAAACTCAAACAAAGATTGATTAAAAACCTTGAATTATTTTTTGAGTATAAGGAGGTGTTGGCAGATTATTTGAAACAAGGTATTATTGAGTTAGTTACAGATCCTGAAGAAAAACAAAATGTAACTTTTTATTTACCTCATCGAGAAATAATTAGAACTGATAGGACAACGAGCAAATTACGCATAGTTTTCTATGCCTCTGCTCATGACACAGGCTCACTGTCCTTGAATAATTGCCTGCATGTAGGTCCAAATTTGTATCCTGAAATATTTGATGTTTTGTTACGGTTTAGATTTAATCCCATAGCTTTTACAACTGATATAAAACAAGCATTTCTACAAATAATTATAGATGAAAACGATCGTGATGTAACAAGATTTTTGTTTTCACAAGATTTGTTTGATAATTCTAAACCCTTTGAAATTTATAGATTCACCAGAGTGTTATTTGGAATTAGTAGCAGTCCCTTTTTATTGACTGCAACAATTAAACACCACTTGAAAAAATACACCGAACAATATCCAAACACAGTAAAATTTTTAAATGAAAATATCTACTTTGATGACGTTATAGGAAGTCATGAAAATATTGATCAAGCCCTATCCACGAGTTTACAATGTATTGATGTATTTGAGAATGCAAGTATGCATTTACACAAATGGCATACGAACTCTTTACCACTTAGTGAACTATGGAAAGAAAATGGCATAACTTCAGAAGTCAATTCTGAAGCTTTTGGAGAACAAAATCTCCCTTATAAAGTTTTAGGAATCGCTTGGAATAATTCCAAAGATTTACTTTATTTTGATGTTCGAGGTTTAGTTGATTTCGTTTCAAAAAGAATAGACACCAAACGATTTATTCTACAAGTTTTAGGTAGGATTTTTGATCCACTTGGATTCCTAGGACCATTTACATTAAGACTAAAATGTATAATTCAACAAATTTGGAATTTGGGTCTAGATTGGGATGACACCTTACCCGAAGATTTACGTATACTTTGGAGTAGCTGGTGTAACGAACTCCCTTATTTGAAAAACTTTTCAGTACCCAGATACTATTTTTCTGACATCACCAATTGGCATGATTACGACCTACAATTACATATTTTTGCCGATTCGAGCATGAAGGCTTATGGTACGGTTGCTTATTTACGTGTAGCAACAACCACCGAAAATGTTCGAACAGTTTTTGTTGCTTCGAAAAACAGGGTTGCTCTGCTGAAAGCGCTTACCTTACCAAGGCTCGAATTGACGGCCGCACTGTTGTCGGCCAAGCTAAGTAGTAACATTTTGAAAGCTCTAAAATTGAATGTACCGACTTATTACTGGACGGATTCAGAAATATCCTATTTTTGGATAAAAGGATCCCCTAAAAAGTTTAAACCCTTTGTCAGAAACAGAATTGAAGAGATCGATAAATTGACCTCACCTGATAACTGGTATCATTGTCCTGGTACTGCCAATCCAGCTGATATAGTTTCTCGAGGATCAAAAATCTCTAGGATAATCAATGATACAACTTGGTTACAGGGACCAGAATGGCTAAGTTTACCTCCTGAGTGTTGGCCGATATCAGAAAACAAAGAAATTGCTTACTCAGATGAATTAGAATACAAAAAAATCCTAACGATGTTTTTCAGAGCGAGTGCTTAGTCAAAAAACTCGAAAATCCCATAAACATTTCAAAATATAGTAATTTAGAGAAACTTTTGAGAATTACTGTTTGGGTAAAGAAATTCATTATGAAGCTGAAAAAATCAACTGAAGTGCAAGACGTAGTAACAACCGAAGAATTACTCGAAGCTGAAAATTTTTTGATACAATATGAACAAAAACAATTTTATAAGGAAGAAATAGAATCTCTAAAAAATAGTAAATCAGTGGATAAGACGTCATCCTTATCAAATTTCATGCCCTTTATTGACAAAAACGGGTTGATGAGGTTGGGCGGAAGGCTCGAATTTTCTAACCTGTCCGCAGAAGAGAAAAAACCCAATAATTCACCCCAAACATTCTTGGATAACTACTCTAATAGTTCGTCAAGAACACGAGAAAATTATGCATGGAGGGACAGCCAGTACTTTGGCAAAAAATTAGATCTCGTTTTTGGATACCTGAAAGTCGTCAGTTGGTCAAGAGTGTTATCAAGAATTGTATAATATGTAAAAAATATTTCTCCAAACCAGCAGACCAAATCACCGCACCGTTACCAAAAGACAGAGCTAGTGAAGCACCGCCATTCGCAATCTGCGGTTTAGACTTCGCCGGTCCGATCTGTATCAGAAATTTTAAAGAAACGCAAAAATCTTACATTGTCCTGTTTACTTGCGGTGTGACTAGACCCATTCACCTGGAACTCGCGTCTGATATGACAACAAATTCCTTTTTGATGGCATTCAGAAGATTCACAGCTAGACGAGGAAATCCCAAAATTATTTATTCTGACAACGCAAAAACCTTCAAAAAGGCCAAAGGTGAACTCGAAAATTTATACAACATACTGACAGACAAAGTATTTTTAAATTTTATTACAAAAGAGAGAATTATATGGAAGAATATTATAGAAAGAGCGGCATGGTGGGGAGGCTTCTATGAGCGACTAGTAAAGTCAGTCAAAGACTGTTTGAGAAAAGTAATTGGTAGAGCACTCTTAAGTTATGATGAATTAGCGACTCTGTTGACAGAAGTGGAAGCAGTTTTGAATACGCGACCACTGACGTATGTATATAGCGACAGCGATGAACCAGAACCTCTTACTCCAATGCACTTTTTAAATTTTGGAAAAGAACTTCATTTCCTATTAATTTTTTTGAAATAATTGAAGATTGTTCAAAGAGGTCAACACTCCTGAAAAGAAAAAAAATATCAATCTCTACTATTGAAACAGTTGTGGACCAAATGGAAAAAACAATATCTGATGGATTTAAAAACAGCCCATTCCTTGAAAAATCCTAATGCCCATACGCCACTGAAAGTGGGCGATATTGTTTTGATTCAAGATGACGCAAAAAATAAGTTTATTTGGAAACTTGGTAAGATTCAGACTGCCATTCCTGGAAGAGATGGCAATATTCGTTCATACGAAATAAAAACAGCGAGTGGAATCTTAAAAAGATCTATTCAGCACTTGTATCCCTTTGAAATACAAAATGACTAACAAATGACTTTTTGCAGACTTTTTATAAACATTCATAAACTTTTATAGACATTTATTTAGTTTGTTTTTTCTGCATTTAGGACTCTAAATATTTTCTTTCTCTTTTTTAATTTTTAGTCTTATTTATATATAGAATCTCTTTGAAGTTTGGTATAAGTAAGTATATGATTTAACTGAAAAAATTAAAAAAAAATGTGTGTGTTATTTAACTGTCATTCTTTTTACTTTGTTTGAATTTAAAGTGTTTTATTTAAAATTTATTGATATTTTGAATTTGACTAATTAAGTGATTAATTAGATATTGTTTGAATTCTTATATTTAGTATTTTGTATTCGAATTTTAAAACTTGTATTAGATTACTGAACCACTGATACGAAAAATTGAATTTTTATGATTTTATGATGGAATTTTGATTTGTGAACTCTTTTAGAGTTCAGGTGGGGAGTGTGAAGAGAAACTTTCTCTGCTCCCCATGGGAACGAAGGTCGCGCGATGCGCGCACATCCTACCTTAGAATGCGACCTCGGTATTGTTGTGGCTGGAACGATACGAAGCGATGTTTTGATTTTAAAAGCATGATCGCTGTAATTTTTTTACAGTTTGTTGATGAGGCTAAGCCTCCCTTATTTCGAAAAACGAGATCAAGTGTTTGATAATTCTTACTGTAAATATGTATAGAACCACGTACCTGTAAATACTCATTAAATATTTTAAGAAAAGAATCCAGAACGCACCTCCTTCATTGATTATGTGTTCGAATGATTTGAAATTTTCTTCACCTGGTTCAAATCCTGGTCCGGACTTTTTTCACCCACTTGGGAATTTGCTACTGTTATGATTTATTTACCAATTTAATAATTGTGTTAAAAATTAATCTAATATAATTGAATTTTAGCCTAAAAATATAAGAAGATTTTAGATTTTACATCTGTATACAAAAGTTAAATGAATTAATTTAGGGAAATAATTAATTTTAAGTATTTTATATTCCAAATGTAAGATATCATTAGCCCCAATATCAGGATCGTTTGGAATTCATTTCATTTAAAAACATAGAATCGGTCAACATTTGTGTTTAGATATATTTAAGGTTATTATCACGGGACCGGGTAGGTCAGCTAGTAGGACGTAAAATGCACGGGGGTTGAAAACTATCTCTCTCTTTTCAGAATAAATCTCTATTTTTTCGTGTATATATTACAGCCATCATTGTAGCTCCTAAGTTATTATGTCTACATTGATTTTTTTCTGCTAATGCAATCTCTAGCGTCTAAAGCTTTATATAATGCTAAGTGTTCCTGTATTTCGATTTTATGTTCTGAATTAAAATGAACAAATCTTAAAATCATCACACTTAATTATGCAGCATCTGATTGGTATGGGCGTACGCATAGATAAAAGCCGCCCCTTCTAAATCTTTAGGAAAATAAGAATTTTTGGATATTTTTGGCCAAATTTAGCCTATTTTCATCATTTTCCCCTCCCCGCACCCCCTTAAGAAAATTCTTGCGTACGTAGTGAATGATAGGTTTAAAGTACAAGATAGAATAGCTAATAAAATAAATATACTTGCTTTGCCCAGAGGCCTAAACTCTAATGATCGAAAAAAAAAACACGCAATTTTTGTTCAATACATAATAGTTTCAACAGAAGTGATCATTCGTGAGGCGTTGATAAAATCGTTCTTCGGCCGCCTAAAATAGACTTTATTTAACGAATGAGAAAATCGCAGCTTTAAACCTACTGTATGGAATTCCAAAATCTTCGCAAGCGGCTGATGCTTCATTTTTACCAATTAAACAATTAAAAGTTGTCCCATAGTCACGCTAGTCTCTCCAATTTAAAATATCTGTATTCAACAGAACATTCAGCTTAGAAGTTCTAGTTTTACATTGTTTCTCAAATTTACTAATTAGAAGACTCATAAGTAGAATTAAAAAAATAGATTAAAAATAATTAAATGATTATGGATAAATTTGTTTCAGGTAAATCTACAAAACATAATCTGTCAGGAAAATGTAACATACTATATTATTAAATTCAGATTTCTTTTTTGAAGAATTTTCTCCTCAACTGAAATTTTTGGCGCCTTTACTACTTCGGCGCCCGTGTGCGCCGCACACTTTGCTCACTGGGTCGGCGCGCCCCTGGCGAAATATGAAATAAAAGGAACGCTCACAGTTGACACATCTTTCACATCAAAAAGTACGCAAACAAGTAAACGGGATCTTTAAAGTGTAAACACAGAGATTCCCTCACTCCGAGAAGCGAAACCACAGGCGCACGCAGGTTCAAATATATGCACGACGACAACAAGTCCCACAATTTTTTTTTTATCGGGCGGGGCAAAATCGGGAATGCACATCTTTTCTGAAGTCACAGGTGACCGTCCCGTTGTGCTTACGTAGTCCAAGGCGGGTGAAAGAAACAGTTCGCGCTCGAATACGGCTCCGAGCGATAAGTTGTCACTAAACAGTCCGCACCAGTCCCGAGCAGATCTCGTTGTCACATAAACATGCGAGTTTCCAAAAGTCATTTTAATTACATGTAATCGAGCGCACATACTTCTGCATGACCTAACCAAAAACACAGGAAGAGAACTCAGGAAAATTGGGAGGGCCACCACTCAAGCCTTTCTTCTTTTTTATTATAAACTATTTCCTGATAGACTTATTCACGGCACCACATATGGAGGAGTTGAAGGCCGGTTTATTATAACAATGATCGTAACATAGTTCAGGTAGTACAATACAATGTAATTCATCTCAAACCCCAGTCATTGATCCGTTTTCTGTAAGGAAAGTCCACCAGGCAATAATTCAGGAGAAATTTCCATGGGAAAATCTTTATTAAGGCTAAGATGCAAAACTAGTGGTGGCCCCCGTAGAAGCAAAGTATTGAGGTGTTGTCAGTAGCAAGTGCAGAGGTGAAGTGACTTTCAATCTGCGTAATTTAATACGCCAAGAATACATCTGTCTTGAGCCAATACGCCAATCACAAAATAACCGTTAAACTGGGAGATACATTAAAATTTGAACTAGATAAACGCCAAGGACAGAAACCACAATTGGCAACGAATCAATAAGTGAAATAATAAAGCAAACCTATTATTGCTTACATAGAGTATAACGGTGAGGATAATTAATGTCAAATATCTATTTACCGGCCGAAGTGAAAATGAAATTTATGTGTATTTTAATGCATTTACTAGACGCCAGCAAACTTAAATTAACTATATGATCTTTATATTATGTAAACAGATTTGTAAAAAAAGTGGCGTTGAACAAATAAAATATCAATAAAGAATATATGCGGGGAAGGAATTGTGCTTAAATTAGAAATAACAAATAAATCATTTTTCTGAATGATAGCTTTTAACAGAAACAATAAAAGAATATTTATGTGGGTATAACGATTGCACCTAAATTAGACATAAAGAGAAATGATTTTGAATGCTAGCGTTAAACAGAAGAAAGGTAAATAAATTTTGAAAACAGATTAATTTCGACTAAAAATCTAATACAAATATATGGCCTCGCTATAACATAAAATTAAATTTCGTCTTTTAAGTTGATATCCTCATATAGTAGTTGAAAAAAATCTAAAGAAATCGGTTTTTTTCCCTTAAAAATTGTTATTTTTCATTTTTTTGCGTAAGTGTTTATATTCATTAAGATGTCGATCATTCGAAATTCAAATTAACCTTCATCTATGATAATCAGGGTTGTAGTGGGTAGCTGCCCGGGTACCCACCCAGCTGCCCGCCCGGGCTGGTTTTTTTATAAAAAACCCACTTAAAAAACCGAGGGTTTTTTAAGAGTATTTCTGGAAAGGAACAAATGATGCATTTGTTGTTCATAGTTATTTTGTTTTATTTATTCACTTCTTTGAATCTTAGAAAATACATTTGTACTAATTTACTTGCACTTTTAGATTGGGAACCCTATAATTTTAAAACGTTTTAGCTTTTAATTTAAAAAGTAAGTTTAAGCTTTTCAGTTAGCTTCAAGAGTATTATATTTACTAAACTTATTATATTTATTAAATTATTTTATGTACTTTTTACTGCTGAATCCGAAAATGACTTTCATTTTTAACCATCACGTCAGGAAAATTAAATAAAAAAAATTTTACATCTGTTTTATAGTATCAGATATTTGCTATATTTTAACTTTGACATTTACGATTTGCAAAAAAATTATAACGCGAGGGTTAAAAATGAAGGTCATTTTCAGATTCAGTGCTAAAAAGTACATAAAAATCAAATATCAAAAGTTAAAAAAGTCAGCCGTTCCTCTATTTTATAGTATTTGATTTTTGCTATTTTTTAACTTTGACAATTTATGATTTGCAAAACATCCTGAGATGATGGTTAAAAATTAAGGTAATTCTCAGATTCAGTGCTAAAAAATACATAAAAGTTAAAAAACATAACCATCGCAATCTTGTATTATCTAATCTAAAACTTTTTCAACTTCTTGGCAGTAATCTATCCGAAATTTTTTGTGTTATCCTGTAAAATAAGTATGAATGGTAACCACCGAAAATCATAATAATATTAGATTGTCATCGGATTTACATCAGTATACATGTAAAATTTAGTCTCGATTGGATATTTGAAACTTGAAAGTGAGTTAAATTTTGACTACAAATTTTGAACTGGGAAAACATACATACGATCGTTGAAGTTAAATAAAATAACATAATATTTGTTAAAAGAAATCATGAAAAGAAATAGTCTCAAATCCTTACAAAATAAAACATATGTTAAAATCAATAATTTTAGCCAATCTGAAACTTAATAAAAGTTAACTCAATCATAACACTTTACTATTTTTTTCAAAGTGCTGATACACATGAAAAGTTTTTCAAATACTTTAAGCACTTAGGATATGACCCCTCAAAGCATGGCCAAACTCATTGTGTTCAGATGCAGAAAAGTGGTATAAGTCATGCATTTTTAAAGTTTCATAACTCAGTCAATTTTAGTGTTATATGAACGGGACTTTTTTGTCTGTCTTGTCAGTGTAATAGGAAAATTTTACTAAATATAACTTATAGCACCGGGGGCTGTATAAACACTTAAATTTCGTAATTTTTAAAGAAATGTTTTTATTGACCCAAATCGCTTTTAAAATATTTCTTTGCCTCAAATGAAAATATTTTTGTAATATTTAAACTATATGTGTATGACTAACGGTTTAGGAATTAGCCATTGGACACCATTGAGAGTGGACACCCTGTATATACATAAGAAAGATTTTTGTTGTAAGATATTTTTTATCAACATTTGCTAACCTTATGATAATTTCAAAGGGGCAAGTTTTTTTAAAGTTATATTTATATTTTATTATTAAATAACACACAATTGATAGCTTTGCAATTTAAAATTTGTTGTTATTTAAATTAAAGGATCATATAATATATATGTATTTTAAGAACAGAGAGAAATATTGAGATCCTTATTAAGACTATGAAGTCATTCCCATCTATTAGACTATGAAGTGTTTGTTTACAAAGATTGTATTTGAGATCAAGATTGCCACTTGTTTCGGCAATCAAATTTCTTGCACTTTCCTAAGCAAAAAATTAAATTTTCCCTGAGTAATTCCTCTGAGAATTTTCAAAATTTCAACGGATAAATTTTGCAAAGTACCAAAATTTAGTAGCCAATTTACCCGGGGAAAATTGCCCATTTAACCCGGGTTTTTTAATAAAACTCGCCCGGGCTGGGTTTTTAACAAAAAACCCGGGTTTTTTACAACCCTGATGATAATGTAGTCGTTCTAACGCTCACCCTCTCATGTTATAGTACAAAAAACTTTTTTTTTATTACAAGTTTAATTTTTCCCGTTAGGGGGCTTTCGAATCGGTTTCCCAGGGGTGATGGCGGTATGGCAGGCGGTGTTGCGAGCGGCCTAGGTGCGGCACCTCAGCACTTCCGACTGCTGAGTTCGTAGCCCCATTTCTCTACCACTCCTTTATTTAGCGAAAAATATCAATTTTCAAACTTTTTACTCAAAATTAATTCAGACATCCGTAGTATATTCTCACGAAGTACCACTAACATCCAATAATTGTAAGTATTCGAAAAGTATATGTTACGGCATTTATTTCCCTTAAAATCCTCCAGCGTTCCTACCTTTAAATTAATTTTTCTCAGCATCTTCCTTTGATTAAAATGATAAAACTTTAACATATATTTTTCAATTTCCTAACTTTTTTTTTATCGACAATCCTGGAGGTGCATTTTCTCATAAAATTGAGGATATAATTTTGAATACTGTGATCAAAAAGTATCCGGAATGCTTCATTTAAAATATTGCATCTATAATAGATATCGTCTGCAAACGTTCATCAAACATTTTTACTTTCTTCTATCTTTACAAGAAGAAAGTATTGGATTCATGAAAATTTTCGAATTCCGGTTTTCGACGGATTTACACGTTTTAGGGGTCAGAGATTCCAAAAAACATGTTTTTACAAAATGTCTGTCTGTCACTCTGTGAGTCTGTCTGTCTGTCTGTGTGTATGTGATACAAATTTTGTGGGCGCTCTATCTCAAGAACTAATGCACGGAATTTAATAAAAATTGATATTCAGTTAGTGCCTAATACAAATTGATGCTGATTAGTTTTTGGTGTAAATCGCTCAACAGGTGGCGCTGCAATGCTGCATTTTTCACGATTTTCGTAATAGCTCTATCTCAAGAACTAATGGACGGATTTTGATCAAACTTCAGATTTAGTTAGTCCTTGATATGAATTGATGATGATTACGTTTTGGTGTAAATCGCCCAACAGGTGGCGCTGTTATGATGAATTTTGCAGGATTTACACGATTTCCCCATTAGCTCTATCTTAAGAACTAACGCACGCATTTTCATCAAACTTCAGATTAAGTTAGTCCTTGATATGACTTGCTACTGATTAGGTGTTGGTGTAAATCGCCCAACAGGTGGCGCTTCTCTGCTGCCTTTTCCACGATTGCCTCAATAGCTCTATCAATAGAACTAATGGACCAATTTTCATCTAACTTCAGATTTAGTTGTATGTTGACACAAGTTGTTGTTAATTAGGTTTTGGTGTTAATCACCCAATAGGTGGCCCTGCTATGCAGAAATTTTCACGATTTTCGCTATTGCTCTATCTCAAAAACTAATGTACGGATTTTCTCCAAACTTCAGATTCAGTCAGACGTTGACATAAATTGTTGCTGATTAGGATTTGGTATAAATCACCCAATAAGTGGCGCTGCTAGGCAGCATTTTGCTGAATTTAGACGATTTCAGCGATAGTCATGTCTCAAGAACTAATGCACGGAATTTCATATCGTTAGAATCCTCATGAGATGCATAGATTGCCATTTAATTATGGCAGTGTGATAGCGAATTTTGAAGTATTAACATGTATGAGATAGAAGAAAGTTTTGGGATTGGTACATCCGACTAGTTCGACTTCTATAATCATCTGGCATTAGTCAGGAATTTATTTCATTTTATCGTCGAAAATACATTTTTTTTTTTTTTTTTTTAATGAGATAAAAATTTTCACTCTGTTGTTTTTTCGAAATGACGAATATTATTTGTCAAAGAACATGCATTAAATTTTGTTTTTGCGATGAAATTTCTGCTACAAAAGCATCTCAAATGTTACAAAAAAAAAAAAACTTTTAAAGACGACTGTATATCAAAAACCGTAGTATTTGATTGGTGTAAAAAGTTTTAGATGGTAGATGATCCGCGATCTGGTAGACCAACCACTTCGATTAATGATCAGTATATCGATAAGGTCAGAGAATTGGTGCTGGGTGATCGTCGTTTGACAATAAAAAACAATATTGAAGAAGTTCCTATATCATTTGATTCCTGTCAAGCAAATTTAAAAGATCATTTAGGGTTGCGATACGTCACTTCTCGAGTTGTTCGAAGAACTTTGAATCTGTTCCAAAAATAACAACGTGCTCAAGTGGCCCGAGAGATGCTTTCTCAAGGCGATTCCTTTCTAAAATACATTATTACCAGTGATGAAACTTTGATATCTGCTTTTGATACAGAAACAGCTCAACAATCAAGTGAATAAGTCTTGAAATGTGTAGCAAGACCGAAAAGACCATGTCAAAGTCGCTCAAAATTCAAGCTAATGTTGGCTGTTTTCTTTGATTGTCGTGGTGTTGTGCATTATGGATTCCTACTAGCTGGCCAGACAGACAATAAAAAATTATTATTTGAGTGTTTTTCGCCGTTTGCGGGAAGCAATTCGTCGAAAACGGCCTGAAATGTGGCGAGAAAACATATGGGTTTTGCAACACAATGTGCAGCCTTCTCAAAGTGCCATTATTATACTCTGTTCGCACCGGATATCTCAGACCGCCGAACTCTCTGAGAGAGTTCCACAAACTCTCGCAATAAGTTTAAACTTTCTTCGGCTAGATACAGGCACTACCACTCACTTTCGTTGGCTATAAAGCTTCGCTTTTACTGATTGGCTGTTACGGCAGGTTTTATTTTAAGCACATGCGCATACTTTACATTTGTTCATATCTCAGACATAGTGACAATCTTAGGTAAGTTTTTCGATGTCACAGGCATTCAATTCCGGGAGAGTACCACTTCAAAAATGGCGATCTAATATATCTTTAGTATCCAGTGCGAACAGGGTATTATTCGTGAGTTTTTAAGGAAGCATTCAGGAAATACGGCTGCACTAGCTTCGTATTCACCTAATATGGCACCGTGTGACTTTTTCTTATTTATTGAACTTGCCTCCTTGTGGTCACCGTTTTGAATCTATTAAAGAAACTTCTCTACGAACTCTTAAAAGTTTTCACAAAAACGACTTTAAGGCATGTTTTAATGATTATGGAAAAAAACGGTAGCAGAAGTGCATTGCAGTCTGAAGAGATTACTTTGAAAGAGATGCAATAAATGGAATTTACCCATGTGGCGTCAGCCGCGGGTAAGCAGAAGAAAAACACCAATAGGAGTGAAGAACAATTTAACATTGCTTCCCCTTCGTCCAATAAACAGTCTTTTTCAGAGGATATTTCCCCTCAGAGGTGTGGCTGTTGCCATTCGTGGGTAAAGTCCATTGATATATTTTGTTTTAAGCCACCATTCCAGGTACTCTTTGATCACAGTAGTATAAATAACTTTTTTCATCTTTTATCTTTATTTTTTCTTTTATATACTAATATTATAAAGAAGTAAAAATTGTTTGTTTGTTTGTAAGAGGTAATCTCTGGAGCTACCGAACCGATTTAAAAAATAATGGTATCAAAATGACGGCGTTAGTCCACGTTCGAACATAGGCTATATCTTAAGTCGATGCCACTACCCCAAAGGGGTGCAGGAGCAAATAAATTGCGATTTTTGTGTTACTGAATGGCCCAGATACATGAAATTTGGTATGGTAGTTACTTATTAGTTATAAATGATCTCTAAGAACATTTCTTAAAAAAATTCGAAATTTAAAATGAGTGGAAATGTGCGAAAAGACTTCTAAACTAGTTGGATGTGCCAATCCCAAAACTTTCTTCTATCTTATACATCTTAATATTTCAAAACCTAGTTCAATATTATTAGTTCAATACTATACCAACTTTGATTTTCATCTTAAATTTCTGCTCAAGTCAATTAAACGGACTAAAAACGAGTTAATCTATATCATGATATTTGTTAAAATTATTAATTTTTCCTTATTCTGTCGTTATCAGCTGTTTGCGAATAGCCGGCATAGCAGGAAGCGAGTTTCCGCCGCTGCATGAGCCGCCGATGCAAAATAGAACTACGAAAAATCAAGAAAAGTATACAAAAATCGCTAGCACGGAGCCCCTTTACCGCGCAATATTTCCAAATTCAAGGAGAACCTGTTGGCCAAAGCCAAAAAAAAGCACAAACATTTTGGTTCAATTGTATGCATAATTTTATACGCCGTTCGATGGTACAATAATGAAAATGGCACAGAGATCGGAATTATAGCGCCCCCTTCTTTCGGAATTTTTTCAAGTTCAGGGAGGACTTGTTTGCCATAGCCAGAAACATGCACAAAAAATTTGGTTCAATTATATGGATAACTTCATACACTTTTCGATGGTACAATAATGAAAATGGAACAGATATCGCAATTATAGTGCCCCTTTCCGGGCATATTCCAGAATTTTTCCAAATTCAGGGAGGACCTTCGTGACATGACCAAAAATAAACACATAAAATTTGGTTCAATTCTATGCATAACTTCATACACTTTTCGGTGGTACAATATTCAAAATGGCACAAAAATTGTACAAAAATCGCTATTACAGCGCCCTCTACGAGCGATTTTTTTACAAATTAAGGGAGGACCTCCTTGCCATAGCCAAGAACTTAAAATTTTTTTTGGTTCAATTCTATGCATAACTTCATACACTTTTCGATGGTGCAATATTCAAAATCGCACAAAAATCGCTATTACAGCGCCCCCTAACGGCGAATTTTTTGCAAATTCATGGAGGACCTGCTTGCCATATCCAAAAACTTAAAATAAAAATTTGGTTTAATTCTATGCATAACTTCATACACTTTTGGACGGTACAATATTCAAAATCGCACAAAAATCGCTATTACAGCGCCCCCTACCGGCGAATTTTTTCCAAATTCAGGGAGGACCTGCTTGCCATAGCCAAAAACTTAAAATAAAAATTTGGTTTAATTCTATGCATAGCTTCATACACTTTTGGACGGTAAAATATTCAAAATCGCACAAAAATCGCTATTACAGCGCCCCCTATCGGTGAATTTTTTTCAAATTCAGGGAGGACCTGCTTGCCATATCCAAAAACTTAAAATAAAAATTTGGTTTAATTCTATGCATAACTTCATACACTTTTGGACGGTACAATATTCAAAATTGCACAAAAATCGCTATTACGGCGCCCCCTATCGGTGAATTTTTTCCAAATTCAGGGAGGACCTGCTTGCCATAGCCAAAAACTTAAACTAAAAATTTGGTTCAATTCTATGCATAACTTCATACACTTTTCGATGGTACAATATTCAAAATCGCACAAAAATTGTTATATCAGCTCCCCCTACCGGCGAATTTTTTCCAAATTCCGGGAGGACCTGCTTGCCATAGCCAAAAACTTATAACTTCATACTTTTGATGGTACAATGGCGACAGACAGACGGACACACAGACAGACAGACATTTTCTATAAACATGTTTTTTGGAATCTCTGACCCCTAAAACATGCAAATCCGTCGAAAACCGGAAGTCGAAAAAAATTTCGATTACAATACTTTCTTCTATTGAAGATAGAAGAAAGTAAAAACGTTCTAAATGGCGATTTTTACGCAATCTTAGGAAGTACCGAACCGATTTCAAAAACAATGGTTGGAAATTGATGGTGACAGCCCGTGCTCGAACATAGGATCTATTTTACGTCGGTGTCACTACCACCTGGGGGCTGCAGATTTCTACGCAATCTCAGGAAGTACCGAACCAGTTTAAAAAATCCCTGACGGCCCGGCCTACAGGCAGAGGATGGAATCGAAGTTAAGTATACTAATTTCACCAACAAAAAACTAAATCATTATTAGATATAAATCCACTTTAATAGTTTTATCTGTCTGCTTTTGACGAGTTTTTATTTCTTTTTATAAAATAGTTTTATCAGAATCATGTTAAGGCGATATTAAAAAAAATATTTTTCCATGCTCAACAACTCGAAATTTTCTGGCACATTTTCAGATTCATTTTTAATAAAAAAAAAAAAATATGAAACATGCTGACGTGATTTTTGAAAAGATTTATAAGCGATCTATGTTTTTATTTTTCTTTCAATTAATTAAAACTTAATTAATAAACAATTATTTTCTCAGTAGGGCAATATTCTTCGTTTCTAACACAATCGCTTCGGGAAATTCTGTTCAAAATGCCCATTTTGACATCATTTTTTGAAATATATTCTGCCTCTATCAAAAAATCGATCATTACTGTACATTATATAGTTTCTGAATAAGAAAATCTAGCAATTGGATGCGTTTGAGAGCAAAAATGAATTTAAAAATGAGTAAGAAAATAAGCAGTTTGGATTTGAATGCACCCTTAATAAGATGATTTTTTTCTTCAACTGCTATGTATTTTTAATTTGTTTTTGCTGTAAGAATTGGCCCTATCAAAAACTTGTCTATGTAAATGTTGAAGACAATATTAAGAAGATATATGATAAATTCATGGGGGTTTTATATCTTTTGAATTGACGGAGTTATGGATTTTTTACTTCTTCAAACCCCCTTTTTGTTTTCGTTTTTAATTTTTTTTGCGGTACGAATTGGTCCTATCAAAAACTTGTGAATATAAAAGTTGTAAATAATATTAAAGAGATTTATAATAAAATTAATTGGATTTGATATCTTGAGAATTGACGAAGTAAAGAATATTTTGTCTCAAAATCTTTATTTTTTGCGCCCTTTGAGCCTATTTTTAATTTTATCAAACATCTGTGATTCATGAATTTTTGGCGCTATTTTTAGAAGTAATAAAAATTTTAAACTGATTTGATATGTACAAAAATTAAGAAGTTATGGGGATATTTCAGTTTTCACAAAACCCCTCCCTATTTCCATCCCCTTTGTCCGCTTTTGCCCATTAACGAACTTGACCGAGATTTTTATGTCCCTTGATTTTATGTATCAGTTTGGAAGAGATTTGTGCAGAATTGCGGAAGTTATCGTGTCCAGAATATATAAAGTTTTTTATTGAGGGTGGTTTTGGGTTCTAGAGGTCATGATCAGTGTAGATCTGCAAAAAGTTTTCAGAAATTCCAACATAGGAACGATCCCAATAGGTAGTATTTCATACGAAATCTACCTAAAAAAAATATGAAACTTGCTGACGTGATTTTTGAAGAGATTTATAAGCGACCTGTGTTTTTATTTTTCGTTCAATTAATTAAAACTTGATATATAAAAAATTATTTTCTCAGAAGGACAATATTATTCGTTTCTAACACAATTGCTTCGGGAAATTCCGTTCAAAATGCCCATTTTGATATCCTTTTTTGAAATATATTCTGCCTCTATCAAAAAAATCGATCATTGCGGTACATTATATAGTTTCTGAATAAGCGAATCTACCAATTAAATGCGTCTGAGAGCAAAAATGAATTTAAAAATGAGTCTGAAAATAAGCAATTTGGATTTGAGTGCATCCTTAATGCAATGATTTTTCCAACACAATCCGCTTCGGGAAATTCGGTTCAAAATGTCCACTTTAAAAGCATTTTTCAAAATATATTCTGCCTCTATCAAAAAATCGACCATTACGGTACATTATATAGTTTCTAAGTAAGAAAACGTACTAATTGGAAGCCTTTGAGAGCAAAAATGAATTGTAAAATGAGTCAGAAAATAAGCAGTTTGGATTTGAATACACCCTTAATAAGATGATTTTTTTCTTCAACCGCTATGTACTTTTAATTAGTTTTGCTGTAAGAATTGGTCCTATCCAAAACTTGTCTATATAGATGTTGTAGACAATATTAAGAAGATATATGATAAATTCGTGGGGGTTTTATATCTTTTGAATTGACGGAGTTATGGATTTTTTACTTCTTCAAACCCCCTTTTTGTTTTCGTTTTTAATTTTTTTTGCGATACGAATTCGTCCTATCAAAAACTTGTGAATATAAAAGTTGTAGATAATATTAAAGAGATTTATAATAAAATTAATTGGATTTGATATCTTGAGAATTGACGAAGTAAAGAATATTTTGTCTCAAAATCTTTATTTTTTGCGCCCTTTGAGCCTATTTTTAATTTTATCAAACATCTGTGATTCATGAATTTTTGGCGCTATTTTTAGAAGTAATAAAAATTTTAAACTGATTTGATATGTACAAAAATTAAGAAGTTATGGGGATATTTCAGTTTTCACAAAACCCCTCCCTATTTCCATCCCCTTTATCCGCTTTTGCCCATTAACGAACTTGACCGAGATTTTTATGTCCCTTGATTTTATGTATCAGTTTGGAAGAGATTTGTGCAGAATTGCAGAAGTTATCGTGTCCAGAATATATAAAGTTTTTTATTGAGGGTGGTTTTGGGTTCTAGAGGTCATGATCAGTGTAGATCTGCAAAAAGTTTTCAGAAATTCCAACATAGGAACGATCCCAATAGGTAGTATTTCATACGAAATCTACCTAAAAAAAAAAATATGAAACTTGCTGACGTGATTTTTGAAGAGATTTATAAGCGACCTGTGTTTTTATTTTTCGTTCAATTAATTAAAACTTGATATATAAACAATTATTTTCTCAGAAGGACAATATTATTCGTTTCTAACACAATTGCTTCGGGAAATTCCGTTCAAAATGCCCATTTTGATATCCTTTTTTGAAATATATTCTGCCTCTATCAAAAAAATCGATCATTGCGGTACATTATATAGTTTCTGAATAAGCGAATCTACCAATTAAATGCGTCTGAGAGCAAAAATGAATTTAAAAATGAGTCTGAAAATAAGCAATTTGGATTTGAGTGCATCCTTAATGCAATGATTTTTCCAACACAATCCGCTTCGGGAAATTCATTTCAAAATGTCCACTTTAAAAGCATTTTTCAAAATATATTCTGCCTCTATCAAAAAATCGACCATTACGGTACATTATATAGTTTCTAAGTAAGAAAACGTACTAATTGGAAGCCTTTGAGAGCAAAAATGAATTGTAAAATGAATCAGAAAATAAGCAGTTTGGATTTGAATGCACCCTTAATAAGATGATTTTTTTCTTCAACCGCTATGTACTTTTAATTATTTTTGGTGTAAGAATTGGTCCTATCCAAAACTTGTCTATATAGATGTTGTAGACAATATTAAGAAGATATATGATAAATTCATGGGGATTTTATATCTTGTGAATTGATGGAGTTATGGATTTTTTACTTCTTCAACACCCCCTTTTTGTTTTCGTTATTAATTTTTTTTTGGTACGAATTGGTCCTATCAAAAACTTGTGAATATAAAAGTTGTAGATAATATTAAGGAGATTTATAATAAAATTAATTGGAATTGATATCTTGAGAATTGACGAAGTTATGAATTTTTTCTCCCAAAAACCCTATTTTTGCGCCCCATGAGCCCATTTTTAACTTTATCAAAAATCTGTGATACATAAAATTTTGGCCCTATTTTTAGAAGTAATAAAAACTTTAAACTGATTTGATATGTACAAAAATTAAGAAGTTATGGGGAGTTTTTGGTTTGCACAAAACCCCTCCTTATTTCCATCCCCTTGGTCCGATTTTGTCCATTAACGAACTTGACCGAGATTTTATGCCCATTGATTTTATGTATCAGTTTGGAAGAGATTGGTGCAGAATTACGAAAGTTATCGTGTCAAGAGAAAGTGATATATATATATATATCACTTAAGCTATATCAGATAGATAAAGCTTTTTACTGAGGGTGGTTTTGGGTTCTAGGGGTCATAATCGGCGTAGATCTGCAAAAATTTTTCAGAAATTCCAACATAGGAACGATCCCAATAGATAGTATTTCATACGAAATCTACCTAAAAATAATGGTGTGAAAATGATGGTGACAGCACTTGCTCCAAGATAGGTTATATTTTATATCGGTGCCACTACCACAAAGGGGGAGAAGGAGCAAAAAACGTTCTAAATTGCGATTTTTCTGTCACTGAAGGGCCTAGATACATGAAAGTTGGCATGGTAGTTCCTTATTAGATAAGGTTAGTTGGGGTAACTGGACCCACGAGGTAAGTGGGCCATAGGCTATTTTGTAAAAAACCGTTGATGTATTTTAAGTTTTAGCTTTTGTGATCAATGCCCCTTAATCTCTACTTCTTAAAACAACGTGCGTCAACTCAATCATAACTCTCTCTTTGCTGTGATAGGTTGTCGAAAATTAACGTTTCTTTTTTAAAACAAGTTGGAAATTGCTCGTCAAACGTGGCAAATGAGGTGCGTTCGTACTATAACTAGTTTTATAAATACTTTTTGCACCGGATATTGTACTGAATGTATATTTTAGTGCACTTCGTAAGTGCCTATCAATTTCATTCTGTTCAAAGGGCTCTAACATAATTAAAATGCACTTGAAATAATTTTTTCCTATTGGCCGTAATGTAACAGAAAACTTTTGACTGTCCCTGTAATTAAACTATACATCCGATTTTTATAAAATTGGAAATGAGTCGACAAAATATTGCAACGATTATATATTTAAAATTTCAGATCATTCGGAAGGCTGTAACATCATTAAAATGCACATGCAATAATTTTTTCCCATTGGCCGTAATGTAACAGAAAACTTTTGACTGTCCCTGTAATTAAACTATACATTCGATTTTCATAAAATTTAAAATGGCTCGACAAAATTTTGCAACAATTATATATTTAAAATTTCAGACCATTCGGTTGGGTAGTTTTTGCTCTGTTATATGCGGACGGACGGACGGACGGACGGACAGACGGACTGAACGACGACTATAGGTGCTTCGTATTTATATAATTACGAACGCACCTAAAAACAACGTCAATTTGGTTGAACTTCCTCGGCTTTTTATTAAAATACTGTAAGTACTTTTATTAAAAAATCTTTTTTTATATAAAGATTAGGCATATAGCTAGGTTAATATTATTAGGTATCTATACATATTTACTTCATGCCCGGTGTCCCAGTTGACCCATAAATTATTCAAGAATTGGTGTAACTGGACCATGCTGGATCCAGTTACCCCAATAATTATAAATAATTTTTTTGAGTTTCTCTTACAACGGGAAGTAAATTTCTCCATTGTTTTTTGCTCACAATCAAGAAAATTATAGAATACCTTATTAAAATTACGTAATAAAATTTAGAAAAAGCATATTGAGTTGTATCAAACCAAATTCCTTGACCCTTTGAGTGGCAGTGATGCCCTTATGGCATCACATAATTTTAATTCCTAATTGCCACATTTGCTCCGGAATTTTATAATGAAAATTTCACTTTTATTAAGTACGCGAAAATATACTTTTACTTGTTTTCAAATAGATTCTCTTGTAAATACTGGTGTCATTAAATTATTTCAACATTTTACGAATGCAAGTACAGTCGTGGGAAAAAAAAGTAAACACCCCCTAATAACTCCTCAACAAATTATCGTAGAAGAAAGTTACTGGTACCGAACAATTGGAAATAAAGTCTACTTTTAAATGATGTATATAAAATTTGCTTAGGGGCCATCTACATATTAAAACGAACCATAACTTTGTTTTTTTTCAATAGCAGTACACAATTCTGACAGTATAAATGAACTCTACACTCTTCAATTAGTCTAAAAACAAATTTTTATGCAATTCGTACCATAAGTTTCCGAGAAATTAATTATTTTAAAATGAGCGTATTTTAAGGGCTTTCAAGCCAAATTGAAGTTCGGTAGTCGATTGTTCACCGAGAGAGCTCCCTTCTTGATCAAGGCACCTTAGACATTCAATTAAGCCTATTAGATTATAAGATAGCATAAGAAGTTTCAAAATATTTAGTTACTTCTATCATAGACGGTCCCTTAAACCACCATATTGCCGTTTTTTAAGCATAATTTGAAAACCACTTGGAAGAAAAATGTGAAATTTTGGATTTCCACAAAGGAGGACTTAACAAATCTGAATCCATCAAAAAAATTGCAGGTTTTCTATTGAGTTTCAATTTGCAATTCATAATTTTTTTTAATATTAATTTCATAATTCATATCAGAAAGTTATAAAAATTGCAAATTCAAGGTATTTATGTTTGGGTATATTAGTATTATTGCTACACAAAAAATTAGAACATTAGGATCATAATTTCAGAAGTTATAAATAAAAGTATGAAAATGTAATTTAACATTTGAAGCACTAAATTTTGAATGTTTATAATTCAAAAAGTTATCATTCAAATGACTTGAAATTTGGTGTCTAGGCATAGTTTGAACCAAAGATTTGAAATATCTTGTTAAAATTGGGTATTGCTATTGAAAAAAAGGAAGTTTGGATTCGTTTTAATATGTAGATGGCCCCCTAAGTAAAATTTATATACGTCATTTAAAAATAGACTTTATTTCCAATCGTTAGGTACCAGTAACGTGCGTCTACGATAATTTGTTGAGGAGTTAGTAGGGGGTGTTTACTTTTTTTTTTTTCCACGACTGTACCTTGCCCCTGAAAGCGAGATAGCCAAACCTTGAAATTGTACGACACACAGGGGTCGTATTCCATAGGGAAACTTTTATTGTTCCTACCACTATTTTGAAAATAATATCTTCATCGCACCTTTCTTTAGAATATGTTAAATAAAGTGATCATGAAGGTAACTTATTAAGGGTTCTGGTAGGAACAATAAAATTTTCCCTATATAATGCGACTCCTAGATACAGATAAAGTACTTAAGTACTTACGTAGCCGTTCGTTCATAGATTTACCTAGCTATTTTTCCCTTAAAATACCCATGTGAATAGTTAAATACAAAGTTTTATTATATTAATTACCCATGTGACTTTTAACTTATTACCTATACTAAAGTACATAAGTACTTACTTAATTTTTATGTTTTTGGTATAAATAAATCTAATATTTTCCCTTTTAGTGCTTTTTTTAGACACATTGGCAGCAAAGGTTTCCCTTACAACGCTCTTTATTGACATACAATTTACATGATCTGCCTGGTTTAAATTTTTTTAAGTTGTTTACACTTTTTCAAACAGGACCTGATATCCCATATGAAAAAAAAAATAAACGCGTGTGGAACATAGACCCTCCTGGTCCACTAAGTCATTTTTATGGGGCAACTGGACCCATCAGGAAAGAAAGATGAAATATGCATATTTTTATATTTTTAAATATTAAAATATAATTTTGAGCATTTCTGTCTGATAGAAGGAACTTAACTGAACGCATTTACAGAAGTTCAGACTTTGATTCAAATGAACATTAGCTTTTTGAAGCTGAATTGTCAGAAGCTCCAGAGTCACATTGTAAAATCATGGCACAGTTGCCCTAACTAACCTTATAACTGATCTCTAAGAACATTTCCTGAAAAAAATCGAAATTTAAAAGGAGTGAAAATGCACGAAAAGCGTTCTAAAAAACGTTCTAAATTGCGATTTTTACACAATCTCAGGAAGTATTGAACCGATTTAAAAAATAATGGTGACAACCCTTGCTCCAAGATAGGCTCTATTTTATGTCAGTGTCACTACAGCCTGGGGGTTCTAAGAGCAATAAAACGTTCTAAATTTCGATTTTTCTGTTACTGAAGAGCCTAGATGCATGAAATTTGGCATGCTAACTAATCAGATGTAAATGATGTCTAAGAACATTTAAAAATTCGCAATTTAAAAGGAATGAAAATGGGCGGAAAGAGTTCTAAAAAACTTTCTAAATGGCGATTTCTACGCAATCTCAGGAAGTATCACACCGATTTCAAAAGTGATGGTTGGAAATTTATGGTGACAGCTTTTGCTGTAACATACACTCTATTTCATGTCGGTGTCACTATCACCTGGGGGTTGTAGGAGCAAAAAACGTTCTAAATTACGATTTTTGTGATACTGCAGGGGCTAACAACTTGAAATTAGGTATGACAGTTATTTATAATATATAAATGATCTCTAAGAACATTTCCTAAAAAATTCGAAATACTGAAGAGACTAGAAGCTTTAAATATGGCATGGTTGCTGCTTATAAAATATAAATGCCCTCTAAGAACTGTCGAAAATAAATTCGAAATTTAAAAGAGGTGAAGCGAAGGGAAGGATAAAAAAAGAGTACTAAAAGGCCTAAATTCGATTTCTATGCAATCTCAGGAAATAATAAACTGATTACAAAAGTAATGGTTGCGAATCAATGGTGACAGTCTGCAATCCCACACAGGATATATTTTATGCCTATACCACTACCACCTGTGGTTAGTAGGAACAACAAACCTTTAAAAACTTTCTAAATTACCTTTTCTATGGAATATTAGAAAATACCAAACCGATTTCAAAATTAATGTTGGCAAATTAATGGTGAAAGTCTCTGTTTTAACATAAGCATTTTATGTTAGTGCCACTTGACATGGTGGTTAATTTTAAGATGTAAATGCCTACTAAGAACGGTTTCTAAAAAATTCAAAACTTCAAATGAATACTGAAATGAGCGTATGAAATGTTCAAAATACTTTCTAAATTACCATTTATTTTGAATTAGTTTTACTTCTTATTAATTCAAGTCTCATTTCTGCCTAATGTAGTGTAATAATGAAGTTTAGTGAAGCTGTGGCTTAATTAGTAATTTTTGAATTATTCTTAAAAGTATAATTTCTTCTAATAAAAAGTAAGCATACAAATATCACTTGGCGTATTTCAATTATTACGCGAGCAAAGCCGCGGGTTTTGCTCGTTTTTAAATAAAAATATTAAATGAATAGTCATTTTCACTGTATTTTTACACATTCCATGACATAATTTTTAACTTTTTAGAAATCTAATCATTACAGTTGTAGAACACTCTCGCAAGAAAAAAAGAAGTATTTGAAATGTGGGGAAAAAAGTATGGAAAAATTCAAAATTATAGGAGAAAAGTGGTTTTAAAACTTTATTATTTTTTAAAATCAAATTTTTCCACAATAATTGCATTTTTTCTTGATTAAATCATTTTCCTTCATAAAATCATTTAATAATATGTCAAAAAGCTATTATAAAATACTCGAAAAATAATAATAATTCAAAGAGTACCAAGTAGTGTTGCCAGATGTCCCGATTGGTGTCCAGGTGCGTAGCCATTGCGCGGGACGCTAAAAATCCTGATTTTTCGTAACGGGTAAATTATTTTAATTTTTTGTGCACGCATCATATCTACTACTGAGTTCTTAAAAACGTTACCAAAAAAAAAAATAATAATAATAATAATAATTTACCAAGACTAGATTCCCATATGGATTATATTTATGTACCAGAATTGAACATTTATAGCTGTTACCGGCCAAACCCGATTTTAGGCCAAACTAGATTGGCCTAGGCCAAACTAGTTTATCCTAACGCGCATCGGATAAACTAGTTTTTCCTAGGCCAAACTAGTTTATCCTAAGGCCCATAGGATAAACTAGTTTATCCTAGGCCAAATTAGTTTATCCTAACGCCCGTGGGATAAACTAGTTTTTCCTAGGCCAAACTAGTTTGGCCTAACGCTCATAGGATAAACTAGTTTAGCCTGCTATTCATTGGTCTGAACTAGTTTATCCTAGGCCAATTCACTTTGGCGTGCTTTTATTGATCCCAAAAACCGCTTCCGCGCCAACCTTCTACTTTATCCTAGGCCAATCTAGTTTATCCTACGCCAATTCAATTTTACATTCTTATATTGATGCCACAAAATGAAAAAAAGAAAAAAAAACGAACCAAACTAATTCAAACTCAAATTCAATTTCTCAAAAATGAGTCCAAGCTCAAATTCAAAATTATTCAAACGAATCCGCTCAACTGAAACACATCTGTGGAAGTCCACTAAAAACTCGTATTTTTAATTATTATTTTTAAATATACGAGTTGCAACCCGTCGAAATTCGACGTACTAAAATGTTTGAAAGGAACTGCCAGATCGAAATTATAATAAACCTACAAAAATAATTACAACAAAAAAATCATCTTACATTGGTTGTCTAACTCTTAAAACAAATACTATTTTAAATCCAAAATTACCAAAATATTATTTCTACAAACTTCAACTGCTTAAATTATTGAAAAATTAAACTTTATTAGATTACGTAATCAAGATGAGTAATTATGATGAAGTTATCGATGGAGCTCTTATGTTTGTTTTTACGGGATGAAAAATCAGTAAAAAGGATTTCGCTTTGTCACATCATAAAATTTTCCCCATAAAATCTAAACTGTACGTTATTTGCACATTCTCGTAATTTACATACGCACCACTCAAATTCATAATTTGAAAGTATTTTAACGCGCAAAAGAATAGATTATTAATGAATGCATTTCCAAAGTTAAAGTCACGTTTGTCCGATACAACTTTTCATGTGAACATTCGCACAAACCTTAAGTTCTAATCTTAGTACCCGCGAAAAAAAAAATCAGAAATTTGACTTTAGTTGTCATAGTATTCGCCATTTGTAGTATTGGTCAAATATTTAGTTTTATCAAAAAAAAATGATCGTTTTGTTTTAAATATATCACTTTTGCTCAATGAATCATTTTGCCGAGCGCCTCAAACTCATTTATCAGCGTGATGTAAAAATATTAAAATGTAGCTGATTTATGAAGAAGAATGCGTATTTTATTTAATGTCTGACATCATTTTCTGTTCAAAAATTATAAAAAAGTTACTTTTATTTGTAATGTGAAAATGGCATCAATAAGGATATAATGAATAAAAATAATAAACCATGAATATTTTCCCTTTACTTTCAGTATAAATGGAGTACTACAGTTGCCACAATTACAAAATTTGTATTAAAAACTACAAAAAAATTAATATCTCAAAAACAAATTGAGATACAGCTTTCAAACAAATAGTATTTAAAAGAGAATTTTTTTCCTTATACGACGGCGTAAAAAGTTAAAATGTGTGATGCATAGAAGTTTAAAAATTTGCAGTAAAGAAAATGCAAAACCAAAATTTTATTTCAAATTTCAAAGTGTTGCCATTCGCAAAATGACGTATGCGTTACGCACAGATATGTTTGTCCTTTATAATATAGACAGTGAAACCTCTCTGTAAGGGCCACCTGTCGTTCCATTGAAAATTGGTCCTTATGAGGGGTGGCCCTTGAATAGGGGCGGCCAAATTTTTCATTTCTCTTTCTTTTTATCCCTCGATTTTTAAAATATGCATATTCTTTCAATAAGTTCTCTTTGTTTTTAACAATATTGTTTATTTGATTCTTGCTGATATTAAACTGTGAAGCCAATTTTCTTGCAGATGTTCCTTGATCATGACAATTAAGAACTTTGATTTTGTCAATCAAATCCAAATATACACTTTGGCTTGATTTAGGTACCATAATTTTTAATTTTACATAAGCCTGAGCATAAAACTTCTAGTGTAAAAATTGTGCTTCAATATGCATTCACAGTTTTAGTAAATGTGGAATCGGTTTTTCTAGATAACCTGCTATCCTTTATGTGCCCACAAAAAAGGGTCACGTTCCCTTTCAACCCAACCCCTACAGGTTGAAAGGTCAAACAAAGTGTGAGGAACACTTGTTTCTCTCACTTGTGGAAAAGTTTGTGGTTCTTCATTGTGTTACTAAATCCTCTCCATCTCCCCCTGCCTTCTTTGTTGCAAGTACAGTTGTTTGCTGAACTCTTATCTTTTGGTTCAGGAATTCAATACACCTGTTTAGGATTTAAGGCATTTGAAAAAAATGGCCTTTATGAGGGGTAGGTGTGGCCCCTAAGAGGAGTAAATTTAACATTATGTCTAAGGGGAATTTTTTCGTTCTTGAAAATATTAGCCCTTAATAGAGGTGGCCTTTAAAAGAAGTTTCACTGTAATAGAAGTTAGCGACCAAATTTACAAATTTTGTAAGCTAGTCTTTGGTTATTCGATGTAAAGGTCTCTACTGGCCCGCCAAATTTTCCTTATCGACACTCGGTCCGGGCTTGGTTTGGGATTACTTTTTTCGAGATGTTCGGACCGAGATGGACCGGGACTCAATTTTTTTTCCGGCTTAAGTCGGGACTGGACTGCATTCTTCTTGATGTCTGCACAGGCAGAAATGTTAAGTCCAATTTCCAACCCAGCTCATATGAAAATCATTTGGACCCATCTCAGGTATGTTCAGTAAAAATATCAGTAACATTTGGCACGTCCAAACTTTTTTTTTATGCACGTTTTTTTAAATCGCTATTGTTCCACAATTAAAATTTATATATATATTTATTTATTTTTTACTTTCTTCTATCTTTACAAGATTAAAATATTGGATTCGTGAAAATTTTCGACAGATTTACATGTTTTAGGGGTCAGAGATTCCCAAAAACATGTTTTTACAAAATGTCTGCCTGTCTGTATGTATGTGACGCAAATTTTGTGGGCGCTCTATCGCAAGAACTAATCCACCTAATTTAATAAAAATTTATATTCAGGTAGTCCCTGATATAAATTGGAGCTGATTACTTTTTGGTGTAAATCGCCCAACAGGTGGCGCTGCTATGCTGCATTTTTGACGATTTACGCAATAGCTCTACCTTGAGAGCTAAAGCACGGATTTTCATGAAACTTCAGATTCAGTTAGTCCTTGATATAAATTGATGATGCTTACGTTTTGGTGCATATCGCCCAACAGGTGGTGCTGCTATGCTGCATTTTGCAGGATTTACACGATTTCTTCAATAGCTCTATCTCAAGAACTAATGCACAGATTTTCAACAAAGTTCACATTCAGTTAGTCCTTGATATAAATTGATGCTGATTAGGAGTTGGTGTAAATAGCCTAATAGGTGGCGCTGCTGTTCTGTATTTTTCACGATTTCCTCAATAGCTCTATTTCAAGAACTAATGCACGGATTTTCATAAAACTTCAGATTCAAGTACACCTTGATTAATATTGTGGCTGATTATGTTTTGGTGTAAATCGCTCAACATGTGACGCTGCTGGGCTGGATTTTTCACGATTTTCGCAGTATCTGTATCTCAAAAACTAATACACGGATTTTCACCAAACTTCAGATTCAACTAGACGTTAACATAAGTTGTTTCTGTTTAGGTTTTGGTGTAAATTACTCCACAGACTGCTATGCTGCACTTTGCTGGATTTACACGATTTCAGCGATACTCATATCTCAAGAACTAATGAACGGAATTTCATATCTTTAGAATCCGGATGATGAGCATAGATTGCCATTTAACTTTTCACTGTGATAGCGAATTTTGAAGAATTAATATGTTTGAGATAGAAAAAAGTTTTGGAATTGGTACATCATACTAGTTTTAACATGAGTAGATGCATTTTTAGGTAATACATTTAAAGTACGGTAAAACCTGAGAAAAAATAACCAGCCTATGACGGAATCCCGTGTTTAACAAAATAAATATGTTGATCTCTGTAAAATGAGGATATTAGTTACTTGTAAAAAAAATATAATGCATTTTCAACAGACGATGAACCTTCTAGGGAACCTGCCCCGCCTATAACGGATTTTCTTCTTCCCTGTGCAATTCCGTCTTAGATGATTTTATTGTATAGGATTTTTAAAATTTTTAAATCTCCAAGCCACAGAATGTGTATTAACGATATTAATGATTCTATTGTGAACTATATTGATTTTTTAATGAATATCTATTTGTATGTAAATATCTGAATACTTACCACTAATTTTTTTACACGGCTTGGAGACTTGAAAATCTGAAAAAAATTATATAGAAAAACCTTCAAAGTCGGAATCACATAGGGAGAAAAAAACTTCGTTATAGTTAAGTTCCTTTTTTAGCAGGCCCATCGTCTCTAGCAAATGTATTTTTTTTTCAAACGGATTATTGTATCCAATTAGCACCGATTAAAAAAAATTGCGTTTAATACAGAATTTTGTCATGCACAGATTCTTCTAACAGGTTTCACAGTACTGTATCCCGATCGTATAAATGTATATATACTATTCTTTAAAGAGAATTTTAATTGTGAAATAATGGTAGCTTAAAAATATATGTATTTTAGGCCAAACTGGTGTCGGGACTCCGACGGATTTTCGAAAATTCCAGATTTCTGAAAGAATGTCAGATGTACTTCTGATATTCTGAATGATGCATTTATTCATAAATAATTCAAAGCCAAGGGATATTTATGTGAAAAAAATCTGTAAATTCTTCCTCTCCTAAATTTTATGATAACCTCTCATCCCATTCTTTGGTACTCCAGCACACAATTTGTCATATGGAACATATTTTGTAACTACCGGCGGTGGTGAAATGGGGAAGATTGGGGACAGTATCCCACTCCTCATCAAATAAATTTTATTATACGGGGGGTGACGCAATACTACTTTGCACAAGGTTGGCGCCGGAGCGGTAGTTGGGATGAATAAAAGCACGCAAATACTCACAACTGCAAAACTCAAAACTGCAAATACTCACAAGACGTTTTAATAAGATTATAGAGAATATTGTGTTCGACTTGATAAAAAGAAAAAAGCTCTGCAATGCACATTATATTGAAATTATTTTGTTTTCTTCCTCTGAAAGAGTAAATATTTCCGGTGGTCACTTACGAATTTTAATAAGTTTGATGGAAAAACATTCAATTTTTAAGAAGTTAAACCTGCTATTACCATCCCTCTGTTATTTAACTTATGCAAAAATAGGCCTGAGCCACGATATTTAAATATGTTGTTAAACTAATTAGCAGTTCATTTATTATTGAAAACAGTTATTCTTTTGTACATGTTGGAATCATGAAACATTAGAATGTATAAGATAAGCTGGGGTAACTGGACCTACGAGGTAACTGGACCATACAGGCTATTTTATAATTTAAAAAAAAAAAAAAAACGTTGATGTCTTTAGCTTTTGTCAACATTGCACCCCCATCTCTTCTTAAAACAATGTGTGTCGACTCAATCATAACTCTGTCTTTGCAGTGATACATTGCTGAAAATTTAGGTTTTTTTTTTTTTTTTTTTTTACAAACAACGTCGATTTGGTTGAACTTCCTTGGCTTTTTATTAAAATACGGTAAGTACTTTTATTAAACAATCGTTTTTTTTTTTGTTTTTTTTTTAAGATTATGCATATAAATACATTAATATTATTAGGTATCTATACATATTTACTTCCTGTTTCAAATGTAAGGCCGGTGTTCCAGTTACACCACAAATTTTCACGAATGGGGTAACTGGGACATGTATCAGTGGTAATTGGACCATGTGGGGTCCAGTTACCCCAACAGTTATAAATATTTTTGTGGAGTTTCTCTTACTACGGGAAATTAATTTCTTCATTTTTTTTCTTTCAATAAAAAAAAAATTATATAAATACCTTATTAAAATTACATAATAAAATTTTAAAATAGCTTGTTGGCGGGTATCGAACCAAATTTCTGAAGTGAGATAACCAAACCTCGAAATTTTACGATACAGATGAAGACAAAGTGACATTATTAGAAAATTATTGAAATAATAAAAAATAGTTCTGTTCAATATAAAAATATGGTTACATTCTCCACAGATTTATTGGTCTTATCAAACTTTCATTGAGGTAAATAAAAAACCGAATGCGATAATTAAGTATACTTACGTACCCGTTTGTGCATAGATTTATCCTGTTTATTTTTTTTTTCTAAAACATCCATGTAACTTTTATAATTATTACCTATGCTAAAGTACATAAATACTTATTTAATTCTTATGTTTTTTGTATAACGTAAAGCAAGGAGAGTTCGCGCGGTAGGAGAGATTGCGCACAAAGAGATTGGACGGGAAGGAGTAGAGTGCGCGCGTAGCTACATAAGGTAGTTGCACAGCAGCATTGGGTAAGTGTCTACATGAATGTGCATATTGATTGTTCCAAGCGTCTTGGATAAAGCAGTGCTATTTTGTTTTGTTTTTCCAAAGTAAGTGCTTGAATTTTCACAACTGTTCGTCAGAATTTTTATAGAACGTCAGTAATACAAAATATTTTGAACTTAAACGATTCCTTATAAACTACTAACCTGGACTAAGTATGCGAACACCAACAATTCATTTTACAAGTGGCCATATTTAAATAAAAGGCCGCGCAATGTCTCCTACCAAAATAGGAGAGGTTGCGCATCTGCTACTTAGGAGAGATGGCGCATTTCCCCATAACTTTAAGTGCTAGGAGAGATTACGCAGCTTATTGATAAATTTGTATGACTTGCAAATTACGTGTAAAACATATGAATGAATCAATTTTTAAATAATTTCGTAAAAACACATAATTATCAAAACTAAATTTGGCAACAAATTAATTTGCAAAAAAGTACTTTTGCAGATAAAAATTTTATTAATAAATTAATAATACAGTTGTTATTAAATTAATTTTATGTAATTATTTTTATTAATAAATTCATAATATATTTGTTAATAATTTAATTAAATATTTATATATTTTTTTTTAATTTATGATAAATTAATTTGCTAATAAATTAATTTTGTTAACTAAAATAAATTTTGTAATACAATGTTTTGGAAAAGCTTTCACCCATTCCAAGTAGTGTGTAATGCCATCGAAATCAAAAGGAAACAGAATGCAACTAATGTTACTGATCCACAAAATATACATGAAAAAAGACTTAAGAAGGATGCCGCTACAAAAAAAAAAAAAAAAAAAAAAAAAAAAAAAAAAAAAAAAAAAAACAGCTGAAGATAAGGTGCTTCCACAAAAAGTGGGATAAAAAAATTCAAGGAAAAAAACCGAAGGTCAATGAGGATGAGTGCACTGAATGTCTGGAACTGTGCCTGGATTCAATGTATTGCTTGTTGCAGGGGATTGCACGAAAGATGCACGATTTACAACAATAAGTGCATCGATTGCGGACGACGGCAACTTCGGTTAGCAAACAAAATACAATGAAACTGTGGAAATGGAAATGAAGTAATTTTCAAGTTAAACACGTTATCAACTAGATTAATGTTATTTTGTAATCTTAGTAGAGCTTGCTTTTTCTGATATTTTAATCTTCTTAAATTAAAATTTTTAATAGTTGTTAAAATTCTTTCTTTTATTTATTATTTAAACATTTGGTTGAAATATTCACTCCTAATACAATAATATTTACTCACAAAAACCTTTCAACAATGTCGATTAAGTGTAATTATTATTGTTAACAATTTAATTGTAGTTATTATTAATAACAATTTCTTCTACCTATGTGTGCAATCTCTCCTACCCATGTGCTCATTCTTTCCTACCCTGTAAGAAGAGATTGCGCAAAATAGTTTTCTTGGTTTTATTACTGCTGTTCTATTAAGTTACAGTATAACAACAAAATAACAATGGAAATGCATAAAAAACAAATGAAGTCAAAATTATTCATGCGTAGTTTAGCAAAATATTAATATTTAGATTTTTTATTATTATTCTTTTGAAATGTGCGCAGACTCTCTTCGCTTTACGTTAAATAAATCTAATAATTTCACATTTGGTGCTTTTTGAGATACCTTGACAACTAAGGTTTCCCGGTACAACTCTCTTTAGTTGATATATAATTTATATGATCTGTCTGGTTTAAATTTTTTAAACTTATTTATACTTTTTGAAACAGGACCTGATACCCCCTCCTCCCGAGAAAAAATTTAAACACGTGGTGAACACAGACCTATCCGGTCCAGTTGCCTCATTTTTATAGGGCAACAGGACCCATGAAGAAAGAAAGATGAAGTACATATATTTTTTTATTTTTAGATATTAATATGCAATTTTGAAAATTTATGTTTGATAGAGGGAACCTAACTGAACACATTTACATAGGTTCAGACTTTAATTCAAATGAAAATTAGCTTTTGAAAGCTGAATTGCCTGAATCTCCAGAGTCACATTGTAAAGTCCTGGACACTTGCCCCACGTAACTTTATTTTAATTTATATAGTTCCTACAAACATTAAACTTCGGTATTTGAATTGTTTATACATTCTATCCTTATATAAATGCTTTATCAGGCAGCATAAAAAAAAATCCAACATGATATTTAAAAACTAATTAACATAAAAATATTTTTTAAACATTCTAAAGACTATCTATATTTAAATAACGTCCCGTTGTGTGTAGGTTTTAATTGATATCGATTTAATGTATGAGAAAAATGTTGTTTTGTATGTCCCGATTTTTAAGCGGTCGTCCCGCTTTTATTCATCTGCTTATCCCGCTTTTCTATACCGGACCTGGCAATGCTAGCACCACGTGCCTTTAAATGGACCCTGAATAAATTAAACAAAAACGTAATTTGAGGAACAAATTAAAAAAACAAAATTTATTTCCTACACTGTTTAAGCCCGAGAAGGGACAGATATTAGATATTTCATTCAATTAGTTCTACATTTAATGTTAAATTTTTCGTAACAAATAAGTTAAGCCAATTGAAGATTAAACAATAAAAATAAAATCCATACAATATGATACTTAAAACACCCTAAAAAATTAGACTCTGTTCAAATAAAATTTTTAATTGAAAATATTTGCTTTACAGATTTTGTATTATGTTTATGGCGATTGTACATAAAATGATAAGATGCATGCAAAATACAAAACTTTAAGAAAAGTAAGATTTATTTCGATTTCACCTTAACGGAATCTAATTTTTTAGGGTGTTTTAAGTATCATATTGAATGAATTTTATTTTTATTTTTCAATTCCTACCATTAGTTCACACTCTCCCTATATATATCTTGTTCAAATTTTCAATCGTTAATAAAATACTTAATATTCATCCAATCAAGTTCAAATAAATGTTTTTAAACTTGTAGTGGATGACACTTGATGTTAATACAGTTTTTTTTTCAAATTTAATTAATTAAATTAATTAATTTTAGTTTTATATGGGAGAGAAAATGACGGCCATTGGTTATTGAACAGCATTTAATGATTCTCCATACATATAAGGGGGGGTTACCATTGGAGAGACCCTGTTCTGTCGCCAAATACAGCCAAGTTTATCGCCAAGTTTACCAATAAACCAATAGGGTTTACTTGCTTATAGAAAATCAACAAATTCAGATATTTGAATGCAACAAAAAATAATATTAGCTTAAGGGATTATATTAATTTTTTCTTTGATGACCTAAGTAGGAATTGACTTAATTTTTTTTTTTTTTTTTTTTTTTTTTTTGACATTACTTGTTTAATCTTCAATTGGCTTAACTTATTTGTTACAGAAATTTAACATTAAATGTAGAACTAATTGAACGAAATATCATAATATCTGTCTCTTCTCGGGCTTAAACAGTGTAGGAAATAAATTTTGCTTTTTTTTTTAATTTGTTCCTCAAATTACGCTTTTGTTTAATATGTTAAGTTTTTTAATAACTACTGCATTCAGACAAACTCATTTCAAAATTGTAAAAAAAAAAAATTAAGTTTTACTTAAATTTTGTTACTTTATTCCCTTCCAAGGGGTGATGTAAACACAAGAGCAAATTATTACCTAAGTTTAACTTGGGATATAAATAGCTCCCATCGTGGAAAAAAAAAATACATTTTAAAATTTAAGTTATGTAATTCCTCACTAAGTTCACTACCTGTGTAAAAATAGCTATCCTTTTGAAATTTTTTACTGAAACATAAACTTGACCGAAGCAAAAACTTATTCTGAAAATGTCCTTTTTATTCCCACTATTACGCCTTATTCATCTTTTTAATTCTTATAAAAAGAACTATTTCCATTGAATTTTTCACGTGGAAATCTTTCAACTAAAAAGAGGTAAATTATTATTCCGGCTTTTGAATTATTTGCAACAATGAAGAAAAAAACGTTAAATTTTATAGGGAAAATGTCCGTTAATTTTCAATAAAAAAAGCGAAATTTGGAATTATTAAGAAAAATATTTGAATAATGTAAATAAAAATTAGCCCATGTTATTCTCTTGTTATTCACCCATATGGAAAGGCATTTTATCACCCGTTTTGACCCTGACATCAGGAAAACATTTTTACACTTTAAATTTATAATATCATTAGAATTAGTAAAGAATAAAAAAAAATTGTGGCATCAGAAACAAAAAAGGTGGGAAGAAAAAAAATGAAAAAGTTATGAGCTCCATAGGCTTTTCTACGTTAAATTAACATTGAGACGTGACACTGGAAATAAATAAGTATTGCCTTGCCGCGCAATACTTAAATACCTGACGCAAGTTAAAAGTAAGTTTGAAACTTTCAAAATAACTGTTTTTTCTTTTATTGTCTTTTCCTTTCTTTTTTTCCTCTTTTTCTTTCTTTCTTTTTTTTTTTTTTTTTTTCAAATAGTTTACAGTTTCTAGAATATAGCCCAAAAAGGATTTTTCAAAATTTGAACTATTATTAAAGTTAAAGCGACAAATATGCCACTGTAATTAATTACCGCTAAAGAAAACTTAACTTCAAACGCATTTTTCTAAAAACGATTTCTTTTTTCTTTTTTTTTACCCGGCCGCTTTAAGTACTCGAAAACCGCCCGACCGATTTCCTTTAAATTTTAACCCATTAACACCCGAATTATTTTCTTCGTTAAAATTTAAATTTTGGATTTCTCACCACTTTTAAAAGAGCAATTTTTATCATATTTTATCAAGGAATTTGTCTGGTGAAAGAAAGTATATATGTATCTTCATATTTACTGGTGTGAAAAGCTCTTTCTTGCCTCTAAGTCTCTAAAAATGTGCCATTTGGGGTTAATTGGTTAATGCAAACATTTGTAGGGGGAAAGTGGGCGTCCAACTCCAGGATTAGCAGGGAAGAACTCGAAGTAACTCATTTCTCCCGAACGGTGCTCCTCCTCCTGAAAGAGGAGTATGCGCATGATAAGATTGTTCATTTAATGAGAGTGTAATATAAAGGGATTGTTATCTTAGATAAGAAAGAAATAAGGAATTTTAGGTGAAATTTTTAGATAATAAGAAAAAGAAGAGATTAGAGATATTTGAAACATCAAAAATGTCTTAGATAAAAGAGCGAGAGATAAAAAGAAAAGGCGAAAAGTTTTGTTTTACTTTTTTGAAATATAAATAAAGAGACTGAAACTTTTCCCGCTACTACTTCATTATAAAGTATATTACTTGCTATTTTTTGAATCAGCTCACACATCTATCTAAAAGTAAAATGGTTAGTATTTTTTTTTATTTAAATTATTTCTGATATTTTTTTCCTAGTTGTTATGTTTTAAAATTTTTGACTAAAAAATTTAATTTTTTTCCTCAGTGTGGGGTTACTATCTAAGAGTGAAAATTCTTCAACCCTTATTGCCTGCTAGCTAAGGCTCGGAGGTGACAACTTGCACCCCATTTCCCGCCCTCCAGTCCCTAATGTCTTTACAGTGTAAACTTTTGTTTATTCTAAAAAGATTTTGACACCCTCAATTTTATACTCTCTTTTCACTTTTCAAAAAGATTTTGACATATTCAATTTTTTATTTATTGGATCTTTTTTTTTAATCTTCAATTTTTATAATTGTCACATCACGTTTTTGGTATTTTTAGTGCCCCCGTAAGTTGGCTGCTAAAGCCATCTTCTAATAGATAGCATTTGTCGTCGGAAAGCGACGAACACTTTTTTCTGTTGCATGGTGTTTAGATTATGTAATGGCTGCCCTATTCTTGTCTGAAATTCAAATGTCGTTGATTTTCAGGCAGTTCACGTAGTCATCGTGTTTAAGTCTCTTTCGCACAATTTTTGTAGAGATCTCATCGGCTCTCTTTTTTTTCTTCATTAGAGATCTTCAGTAAGTACATCTTGGACTTCAAACGTATAAATTGTTCAACAGGTTCTACATTCAGAAGCTCGGTAGCGTAGTGGTCAGCACGCATGTCTACCACGCTACAGGTGGCGAGTTCTTCTCGAGTCTAGGCAAGGTTCACTCAACCTTTCATCCATTCGGGGTCGATAAAATGAGTAACAAGCTTGCTTGGAAACTAAACACCGATGGTCTCGCGTTGGGTTGACCACCTGGCCGGGGCACATGTTACATAGCACTTCAGGGCCCAGGGTCATGAAAACAGAGTTGGTCACTGTAGGCCCTGATCCTTCATGGATCGTTCAGCCACAGGTTTAGTTTTTAGTTCTCCATTCAACTCGCCTTTGAACTTCCCCAAGACTTTTTTTATTCACTGTAGAATAAAGGGTGTGATCTTGGGGATAGTCTGGAAAATCAAATTTTGAGCTTTTGAGTGTCAAATCCTTTATAGGTTCTCCGTATTAATAAGATATGTCAGAGAATCTGTGTCGGTGAAAAGCAGAATTGCACGATGTTCACTATTTCTTTTTACGAAATTGTAATGAAAATCATACATGAGCGCCTTTGACAGCTAACCCGACGTATGTGGGCCGGTTCATTAGAATACTACGCTCCTGTCTCTCAATTGCCACGAAAACTTCGTCGAATATCTTAAAAAAATTATAAAACAGAAAGGCAACCAGTTTTTAGGATCTTGATTCATTTGAAAGTTCAACATTTCTTCTGTTTGCTAAATTTTCAATGCATTTGTCGTATATTGAGTTGTTCAGTAGTTTGAAGAAATCTCTCTGAAATGCACTGGTTGCCATCTTCACCTTCTCCGTATTTAATGAGATGTACCCTTAAAGACAAGGAGATTGACTGAACTGCAACACTTTATGAATTTGAATTAACTTGAAGCTAAGGCAGGGGCGGATTCTGAGACTCGTTTTTTTTGGGAGGGGGGCGATACCGAGTGACACATAATCAACGTAGTCATAATTTCTGTTGGTCAAATCATTCCTTGCAGTTAATTATTAAATAAATATGACATAATTAATGCGATTTGAAAATATTACAGGCTATTGATTATCCGACATCCGATTAACCGAAACACTCGGTTAACCAACACTCTTATTATATAATCCCCCCCCCCCTCTCAGCAAAATACGGTTTATTGTTACTTATAAAGTCGAAAAATTAAAAACATTATAACAGAATTTATTTATTAAATGTCTTATTTTTTTCTTTTTCTTTTTACTCTTGTACTTTGGTAATTATTTATCTTATTTTTTGTTATTTTAGTTATAGTGAAATTTTAACAACGTTAATAATACAAGCCTGCGATGACTGTGTTTTTTAATTTTTGATAATTCCTTTTTATGTATTTTTTAGCGCTAAACCCGAAAATGACCTTTATTTGTAACCATCACGTCAGGATTTTTCGCAAATTGTAAATTTCAAAGATTAAAAGTAAAAAAGTTGCGAAAATCTGATAATATAAAATAGATGTGATGGTTGTATTTTTTAACTTTTGATAAATTATTTGTATGTATTTTTTAGCGCTGAATCAGAAAACGACCTTCATTTTTAATCATCACGTCAGGATTTTCGCAAATCGTAAATTTCAAAGTTAAAAAGTAAAAAGATAGCGAAAATCTCTCAAAGCAATTTGTCAAAGCCTTAACAAAAGAAGGTAAGTATTTTAATACATCTGCGAGAAATTTCCCAGCCTTATCAACCGCCAAAATAAAAGAGGATACCGAGATGAACCCCATAGAGAAGATAAAAGGAACAGTGCGAAGCAGAGCGGTTCAAAGAAACTTCCACACATGGAATAAAATTGTAAAGATTTTAAATACACAATATTTTACATTGTAACTGTAAAAGTGCATAGTATAAGAAAAAAGATGAATAAATTATTATGAATAAAAAGTTATGTCTATTTTATAGTAGCAGATTTTCTCAATATTTCGACTTTTTTAAATTTAAAAATTTGCGATTTGTGAAAAATCCCGACGTGATGGTATGGTAAAAAATGAAAGTCATTTTTGGATTCAGCACTAAAAAATACATAAGAACCAATTATCGAAAGCTAAAAACATAACAATCACATCAATTTTTTAATATCAGATTTCTGAAAGAAGATCCCCTTCAGAAATCTGATGGGGCCTTAACATCCTTGAAAGTCAAAATGTGCCATCTAAGTGATGTATATACCTCTTCATAATCTACTCATTATTAGAGACCATGAAAGTTGACATTTGTCACTGAGGTTCAGGTTTGTTTCCACAGCTCCGCTGCAAGAGCCAGAAATAAAGTGAAAAATGATAAACAAAACAATGAACTGTGAGTGACAGTATGGCAGTATTTTCAGTTCAAAACACCTAGAAGGCCTTTCATTAAGTAAATACATAAAGTAAGAAAAATTTTTTACCAAGTTAGCTTTTAAGAAATCAACACACCATATGCATTTTAGCTTTTGACTGACTAGGATTAGGACATAATCCTTTTTTCTTCATTCATCAAATACCCTTGAAATTTACTAATGTGGGTGGCAATAACAGTACATTTTTTACACATTAGTGGTTTTCTTCAGAAAACATCAAGATGCTTGAATTTTTCAAAGGACCTTTCTTTTTCTTGTTTCTTTCTTTCTTTGGAAATTGCTACGAAACCCATTCTTTTCTCAAATAATAGAGCACTCCTCAAAAATATAATTATACCGAAATTAGAATTGCAGCTTCTTTGAAAGAATAAAAAAGTTTCAACATTTTAAACGGATCTGCATAACGGTGTCAATTTTCTGCTGTAGACATTCAACAAAAGGTACACGAAGTGGCATCGTCCTCCACCTCAACCCATAGTGTCAAAAATTATGGCGCCATATGCCTTTTGACAGGACATAATCCTTTTTTGTTTATTAATTGCCGAAACGTCGCGTCAGTGAGGTTTACCATTGACACCCGCAAAGTGTTTGGTGTTCGTTTGCTTGTCTGTCTGTTCCGCGACAACTGCCATTAAAAGCGTTTGATTTATATCTCGGGAGAACCGTCCCGATCGCCGCCCCCCGCGGATCCGAACCTGGGGGAATCTCCTCATTGCGCTAATTATGCGTTTTTTCCGCGGACCGTTGACGAAATGCACGTTTTTCAGCGATTTTTTGGCGAAATTCGCGTACTTTTTCCGCGAACCTTTCACGAAATTCGCATTTTTTCCGAGATCCCTTGACGAAATTAGCGTTTTTCCACGATTCTTTGGCGAAATTCGCGTTTTTTTCCGCGTTCCTTTGACGCGGGAAATTTGCATTTTTTTCTGCGATCTTTTGACAAGTTCGCGTTTTTTTCTGCAATCCTTTCACGAAATTTGCGTTTTTTTTCGTAGTCTTTTGACGAAATGCAAGTTTTTTTCGCGATTTTTTGACGAAATTCATGATTTTCCATGATTCTTTGACGAAATTCGCGTGTCTTCGCGATCATTTGACGAAATTAGCGTTTTTTGGGAGATCATTTGACAAAATTCGCGTTTTTTTGCGATCTTTGACGAAATTGGCAATTTTTTTTGCGAACGATTGACGAAATTGATGTTTTTCGGCGATCATTTTTCGAAATTTGCGATAAGCGGTGGATTTATATATATATATATTTTTTTTTGGGGGGGGGGGGCGATCGCACCAATCGCCACCCCGTGGATCCGCGTCTGAGCTAAGGTTCAGGTATAGTTGAAAATTGTAATAATGGCATTTGTAGCGCTTTTTACTCTTCGAATTTGGTATCAGCTTAGGAGTACCCTTAAACCCCACCCCTCACTAACAACAGGGGTGTAGCGGAGGGTATACGGCGGTATACGCCGTATACCGCCGTAATGCTCTTACTCAGCTTTACAAAGTAAAATGTACATTGCAGTTGCCACTCGGTTTTTCACATTAAGATGTAACTAACACTTTACAAATAAATGGTTGCTATTAACCACAGAAAAGGGGTAAATTGTATGTGGGGGAGGTGGATAAATTAACTCAATCCTCCCATCTTTTCTCTATCTTGATTCTTAACAGTTTTACACTTTTATATACACATTTGCTGCTAAATGTAGAGTTAAGTGTTGTAGTTTTGTGTTACAGTAAAACAAAAATTCAAATCTTTTGCCTCTTCTGTGAAATACACTTTTTTTTAGTTGTGTCATTTTCTTATGGGTGAGCGATATATGATTAACATCAAATTGTAGCATAGCAATACGTATTTTCAAAAAAATGGATTATGGAACGAAAAATTAAAAAAAACTACCTTAAAATTTAAATATTTTAAAGATATTTTTTTTTTTTTTTTTTTTTTTTTTTTTTTTGCCGGGGCGCATTTAGTACAGCAGTGGGCCGCGAGTTTGTAAACACTGCCTTATTTGACTATAGCAGCTATAAATTGATTTTTTTTTTTTCAAATTCGCGTAACTTTTGTATTCTCTATTTTTATTTCTTGCCAAATGATCAATTTATAGTTTATTTACTACCAAAACTATTTAAACAAAAAGTATTGAAATCGCATTTATTAAAAACAAGTGGGTAAGCGTGATCACAGATCGCACAGAGGGTTTCGTTTAATATACTTTTCTTACTTTATCCTTTTGAAAAATCTGTTACTTCCACATTTCGCAACCAGGGGCGCACTGTATTGTAAACAAACCTCTATCCGAACGAAACTCCGTTTTACATAGTATCCGTAGATATATTAGTCGAGGGGATTGGGCCCATAGCACCCGAGATAAGTAGGCACCCCTGGCGGTAAAAAGTGGAACTAAAATATGTAAGGCTACGGTGCATAATATGAAAGAATGGTCAAAGGGGTGTCGGCAAAAGTTGGAAAAGTGCTCCCCGGGTGAAAAGGGCGGAAGTTAGAAAAATTGCTTAAAATACACAAATTAGAGCCCGGAAGAATAAATAATATAAGACTTTTTCAAAATTTTATGATTTTTCGTGTGGTCTGAGGTATTTAGCTATACGTATGCAAAAATTCCTGTCTCCAACTTAATTAGGAGCTCTCTTAGAAAGAATTACTTAAAATACATATGTGGTAGCTCAAAGGGTTAAACGTAAGACTTTTTCAAGATTTTATGATTTATCGCCTGGCCTCAGGTGTTCTGCTATAAGTATGCAAAATTTCAAATCTCCAGTTTAATAAGGGGCTCAGTTAGAAAGAATTGCTTAAATACGTATGTGGGAGCCCAAAGGGTTAAATGTACGACTTTTTCAAAATTTTATGATTTGTCGTATGATGTGTGGTGTTCAGCTATAAGTATGCAAAAACTCACGCCTCCAACCTAAATAGGGCTCACTTAGAAAGTTCAGCAATAAGTATGCAAAATTTCACGCCTCCAACCTAATTATTGATGATTTATCAACTTTTATGATTTATGACTTTTGACAACTTTTATTATGATTGACAACCTTTTATGATTTATCGCCTGGCCTCAGGTGTTCTGCTATAAGTATGCAAAATTTCAAATCTCCAGTTTAATAAGGGGCTCAGTTAGAAAGAATTGCTTAAATACGTATGTGGGAGCCCAAAGGGTTAAATGTACGACTTTTTCAAAATTTTATGATTTGTCGTATGATGTGTGGTGTTCAGCTATAAGTATGCAAAAACTCACGCCTCCAACCTAAATAGGGCTCACTTAGAAAGTTCAGCAATAAGTATGCAAAATTTCACGCCTCCAACCTAATTAGGGGCTCACTTAGAAAGAATTGTTTAAAATACACATGTGGGAGCCCAAAGAGTTAAATGTACGACTTTTTGAAAATTTTATAGTTTGTCGTTTGATGTGAGGTGTTCAGATATAAGTATGTAAAATTTCACGCTTCCAACCTAATTAGGGGTTCACTTAGAAAGTATAGTTTAAAATACACATGTGAGACCCCAAAGGGTTAAATTTACAACTTTTTCAAAATTTTATGATTTGTCGTTTGATGTGAGGTGTTCCGCTATAAGTATGCAAAATTTCACGCCTCCAACCTAATTTAAGGCTCACATAGAAAGAATTGTTTAAAATACACACGTGGGAGCCCAAAGGGTTAAATGTATGATTTTTTCAAAATTTTATGATTTGACGTTTAATGTGAGGTGTTCAGCTATAAGTATGCAAAATTTCACGCCTCCAACTTAATTAGGGCTCATTTAGAAAGCATTGTTTAAAATACAAATGTGGGATCCCAAAGGGTTAAATGTACGACTTTTTGAAAATTTTATAGTTTTTCGTTTGTTGTGAGGTGTTCAGCTATAAGTGTGCAAAATTTCACTCCTCCAACCTAATTACGGGCTCACTTAGAAATCATTGTTTAAAATACACATGTGGGACACCAAAGGGTTAAATTTGCAACTTTTTCAAAATTTTATGATTTGTCGTATGATGTGTGGTGTTCAGCTATAAGTATGCAAAATTTCAACTCTCCAACATGTATAGTTTCTGAGAACGGGCTCTGTGACAGACAGACAGACAGAGGAGCGAGACGAATAGGGTTTCGTCAGATGAACGAAACCCTAAAAAACGTAATTCTTTTACATGTGATTTTTCAATCGTTGTCGCCCCATTGAAAAATATGAAACTGGAGATTTCCTAACAGTATTCTCGAAATGTTAGAAAGTATTTCATAATTCATGCATAATGCATTATTTTTCTTTCTTTTCTTAATTCTTTTACTAAGCATTTCTGCTCTTCAGTTAAGTCTTAAAAATAAAGACGTTATCTAAAGTAGAGCTAAGTGCAGAGAAAAGGAAGACTCTGAAGTGTCCACCTTATTATCAATTAGAACCTATTTTGTTGAATTTATTCACTAAGCTTAAGTTGCAAACATGCTGCTAAGCGGGGTGATTTCAAAAGAAAAATTGCTGAACATAGCAAGAAAACTATGTTAAAGACTGCAAAGTATCAAATGGATAGATCGATAGATTGAAAAAAAAAACTGTTCTATGGTAATGGGTCACTATCAGTGAAATTTCATCCTATTCCTTCGCATTTTCTTATGCATTCTTCATTCTTCAGTGCTAAAAATATGTGATACTAAAAATATGTGGTTTTTCTTTTTAATGTATTCATTTTCTTTCCATGTTCCACGATGAAAAAGTTAATGGTCACTATCAATGGAATTCCATCCTATTCTTTCCCATTTCTTTTGCCATTTCTTCAGTGCTAAAAATATGTGATTTTTCTTTTTTAGCCCCCCGGGACGGTATGCTATTTCTTCTCCCAGTGGCGTACCCAGGATTTTATTTCGGGGGGGGGGGGGCTGACTTAAATTTCCATAATGTTCTAAATCTTACGAAACACGTTGAATTGTGTTATAAACAGAAATCATATTTGCCAATAAGGCCGTAGCCAGGGGGGGGGGGGGAGAGGGGTGACTTTGTTCCAAATTTTCCGAAAATTTGGACTTAAAAAATATCGCGATTTTTGACATGGTCGCCGAAAAAAATCAATTTCATCACTCGTTCGCAGAAAAAAAAATCTCCAATTTTTTTAAAGGATCCGAAAAGGAAAAAAAACCGAAATTTTGTCATAGGGCCACTGATAAAATGAGAAGTTTGTCAAAGGATTGCGAAAAAAAAGTCAAATTTCGTCAAATGCTCGCGAAGGAAACGCTAATTTCGTCAAATGAGTACAGAAAAAACCCGAATTTCGTCATAAGGCCACAGAAAAAACGCGAATTACGAAAAAAGATCGCTAAAAACATGTATTCCGTCGAAGGGCTGTGAAAAAAGAACTAATTTTGTAAAGGATCGCAAAAAAGCGAATTTCGTCAAAGGGAGATGGAAAAACGTGAATTTCGTCAAAAGGGCGCAGAAAAGCGCAAATTTCATCAAAAAGACGAGAAAAAAATTGCTAATTTTGTCGAAAAGCCGCAGAAAAACGGAAATTTCGGCGAAGGATTGCGAAAAAACACGAATTTCGTCCAATGGCCACCGAAAAAGCGTGAATTTCGTCAAATGACCGCAGAAAAAACGCTAATTTCGTCAAAGGGCCGCAGAAAAAAACGCAAATTTCGACAAAGGATCGCTAAAAAAACTACGCATTCCGTCAAAGGCTCACAGAAAAACGTGAATTTCGTCAGAAGGTCGGAGAAAAACGAAAATTTCATCAAAAAGCTGCGAAAAAACGCAAATTTCCACGAAGGATTGCCTAAATAAACGCGAATTTCGGCAAATGACCACAGAAAAAACGTAAATTTCGACAAAGGATCGCTAAAAAAACACGCATTCCGTCAAAGGGAAGAGGAAATAACGCGAATTTCGTTACAGGATCGCAATAGAAAAAGAAAAAGCAGGGTCACAAAAAAGGGCCACAGAAAAGCGTGAATATCGTCAAAAAGCTGCTGAAAAAAGCGAATTTTGTCAAAAAGCCACGGAAAAAAGCAAATTTCGACAAAGAATCTCGAAAAAAACGTGAATTTCGTCAGAAAGCCGCGGAAAAAAGCAAATTTCAACAAAGGATCGCTAAAAAAACGCAAATTTCGTCAAAGAGTCGTAAAAAATGCGAATTTCATCAAAAAGTCGCGGAAAAACGCGAATTTCGAAAAAGAGAACGCTTAAAACATGCATTCCGTCAAAGTGCTGCGAAAGAAAAAGCCAATTTCGTAAAGGATCGCAAAAAAACACGAATTTCATCAAAAAGACGAGAAAAAAACGCAAATTTCGTCAAAAATTCGCAGAAAAAACGCAAATTTCGGCAAATTACCTCGGAAAAAACGCGAATTTCGTCAAAGGGCCGCAGAAAAAACGCGAATTTCGACAAATGATCGCTAAAAAAACACGTATTCCTTCAAAAGAAAGCGGGAAAAACGCGCATTTCGTCAAAGGTGCACAGAAAAAACGTGAATTTCGTCAAAAGGCCGCAGAAAAACCCAAATTTCATCAAGAAGACGAGAAAAAAGCGCAAATTTCGCCGCGGACAAAACGCAAATTTCGGCAAAGATTGCTAAAAAATCACGCAACCGTCAAAGGGAAGACAAAAAAACGCGAATTTCGTTAAAGGATCGCAAAAAAAAGAAAAAGCAGATTCACAAGGGCCACAGAAAAACGGAAATTTCGTCAAAGGGCTGCGGAAAAAAGCGAATTTCGTCAAAAAGCCGCGGAAAAAAGCAAATTTCGACAAAGGATCTCGAAAAAAACGCAAATTTCGTCAAAGGGCCGCAGAAAAAACGCGAATTTCATCAAATGGTCGCGGTAAAACGCGAATTTCGAAAAAAGATCGCTTAAAACACGCATTCCGTCAAAGGGCTGCGAAAAAAAGGCTAATTTCGTAAAAGGATCGTAAAAAACGCGAATTTCTTCAAAAAGACGAGAAAAAAACGCAAATTTCGTCTAAAATCCGCGGAAAAGACGCAAATTTCGACGAAGTATTTTGTAAAAAAAACGCACATTTTGGCAAATGACCTCGGAGAAAAACGCGAATTTCGTCAAAGGGCCGCAGAAAAAACTCGGATTTCGTTAAAGGATCGCAAAAAAGGAAAAAGCAGGGTGACAAAGAAGGGCCGCAGAAAAACGTGAATTTCGTTAAAAGACTGCGGAAAAAAAAGCGAATTTCGAATATTAATGATGTGAATTATCACATTGCTACAAAGCGTAAACCAACTTAGTGAAAAATGTCCAAGCCGGGAATTGAACCCGGGTCCCTGGAACAGATCTCCAGTAGGGTGGAGCGAAAAAAATTATTTTTTGAAAATCAAAAACGGGTAGGTGCCAAAAGTTGCCTTTATACTAGTACATCCTCTGTGTGCAATATTACCGCTGAAAAAAAATGGCTTGAGTCTGCGCTTTTGGTCCAAAAGTCGAAATTTTGGGTAAAATTTGACATTTTTTCAAAAATTAAAAAAAAATTCTATAGAGATGGTTATTATTTAAAAGTGTTATTTAAACCTTTATTATTAATGACTTAACATATTTAAACGAAAAAACTATATCTTTGTTCTGTATAACTGGAACAAAACTGACAACTTTTGGTGAAAAAAAGGCGTTTCCACTCTGTTGTGTCATACAACTAATTGTTGTTTGGAATACAGCTCTTACATAGTTGCTTTCAAAACTACCCAGGAGGTACCACGTGGAGGTGGCTGCATTTCATGTCACAACAGTGCATAGGTCGACCCCCCTACCATCTGAACTCAATTTTTTATTTATACATTGAATTGTGATTTTGTATCAAAGGCTGGCATAAGTTTTCTATATATCAACCTGGTACATCCAATCTTTGGATGAACAGACTTTGAATGCTGCTGCTGTGATCTCATTTACGTATTTTTCTACTGTTTGTGTATAAGAAGACAAACAGCGTAATGCAGTGCGGATGATATTAATGTAATCTATTCAGCTTTCTATTATCTTCATCAAGATTGCACACTATAAATGCATATTGATTAGAGGTTCTGTTACCACAACACTTTTCCAATGAGTTAGATTTATGTAATTATCCGCTTCAAAGTTGATTGTCGATATTTCCGATTTGCGTATGCCATCATTTACTCTCATCTTTCGACTATTATGTGCTGAGCAACTAGCTGTTTAATGTGATGACAATCGTCAGAGAGCACTGAAACAAGAATTTCCTCTGTGTATGCAAAGCAACCATTGTCCTAAATAATCTTTTTTTTTAAGTATTTTTCTTATTCTGTTTTGTGTGTTGTTTAGTATCCAAGTTGTTTTTGTGTAGCCAATTTCCCATGAGTTTTTAGATTTCTTCTTTAGCTGTGGATTACATTGGTTTGTAAACTATTCTGGAGCCAAACTTGGATAACATAGTATTTTTGGGGTGAACGTAGAGACTCTGATGGGCAGTGAGTGCTCATTTGAAGGCGGATAATTCTGTTAGTCGTTGTCATCCATTCTGCAAGGGGAATGTTTAGAATGAACCATTACAATTGATCATATGTCTCCTCCAAGTCCAGTTAATTTCCTTTGTATCATTTATTAGATAAAATCGTCGGCAAAAATTAGATTCTAACCCACAGGGATGCGCCGGACCAATAGGAAAATCTTTGTCCATGTGCTTATTCCCTTCTTATTTCAATTTTTGAAGCCATAGAGAGTAATTTTTAAACATTATTTCCTGAAATCAAGAAAAGGGTACTCAGCACATACCAGAAATACCTGATAGAGTTATTTCATCAAGATATTGCTCAGACGAACTAGCGAATGGGAACACAAGAAACTTGTCCTACGCATGATGCTCACAACGGCGCATAAAATTATTCGCCTTTATATAAGCACTGAACTAATTGACCATCAGAGTCTGGTTCACTCACAAAGTATGTAATCCAAGTTTATGCTACATGATGGCTTACACCAAATAAATTTCACATCTAAAAAATTGATCTAAAAACTTATGGGAAATTACTCGACTACAAAACATCACAGAAAACGGCAAAAACAAATACTAAAAAAATTTATTTAGGACAATGGTAGCTTTTCACATCAAGAGCAAATTCTTATTGCAATTTTGATGACGATCGCCATCACATTAAACAACAAGCTTATCAGTATATAAAAAATTCAAGAGGTAGAGTAAATGATGGCATACTCAAAGATGAAATACCTAAATGTTGTAAAATGTTGTAGGAACGGAACTCCCAATCACTATGCAGTAACTGGATGTAATTTTGGTGAAGATACTAGAGGGATGAATAGATTCCATTAATTCCACTGCATTACTCTGCTTACCTTATCATACACAAGCGGTAGAAATATACGTGAAGAAGTGTCACAGCAGCACCTAACGTAACCTAACCTAAACGGACATACAGTGACATCTATGAAATTTGGTGAATTCCCTAGAATTTTTGAAAACGGCTGCATTTTCCATACAAAAAACACTGATCTGGAATGTGCGTAGTTTCGAATGTACCCCACAGTAATTATTGTGTCACTGAACTAATTATGGTGTGCTTCTCGTGATATCGTCAAATTTAACTTAAGTCTGTTACTGAGTCAATTTCCGAATTCCCCTCACCAATGTTAGGTCTGTTGGAAGTCTATCTAATGCATTCGTATATTTCAAATATCTCCTAGGGAAAATAATATTTTGTGGATACTGTGGATACAAAGAAGAGATGGATTAGGTTGATACATAGGAATCTTATGTCAGTCTTTGATAAAAAATCACAACTCAATATATAAATAAAACATTGTGCTCGGATTAAAGGGTGGTCAAGCTATGCACTGTTGTGTCATGAAATGCAGCCACTCCCACGTGATACCCCCTGGTAGATTTGAAAGCAACTACGTAAGAGCTGTATTCCAAACAACAATTAGTTGTATGACACAACAGAGTGGAAACGCCTTTTTCTCACCAAAAGCTGTCAGTTTTGTTCCAGTTATACAGAACAAAGATATAGTTTTATCGTTTAAATATGTTAAGACATTAATAATAAAGGTTTAAATAACACTTTTAAATAATAACCATCTCTATAGAATTTTTTTAAAATTTTTGAAAAAATGTCAAATTTTACCCAAAATTTCGACTTTTGGACCAAAAGCGCAGACTCAAGCCATTTTTTTTCAGCGGTAATATTGCACGCAGATGATGTACTAGTATAAAGGCAACTTTTGGCACCTACCCGTTTTTGATTTTCAAAAAATAATTTTTTTCGCTCCACCCTAATCTCCAGTGCTCTACCAATAAACCACAAGGACGATGTCCAGCTTGGCATTTCTCACTTATATAAGTTGGTAAGGCTGATACTGCAGCACAAGATGGAGAAGTCTTCATGAGCACACATTCTAGCGGCGTAACATGAGACGCAAATAAACCCAGCATCGGTGAATATACAATTTTAATTAATTTTTCAACTACATTTCAGCAGTGAAATTACGCTTGAAATTATTGAATATTAATGATGTGAATTATCACATTGCTACAAAGCGTAAACCAACTTAGTGAAAAATGTCCAAGCAGGGAATCGAACCCGGGTCCCTGGAATAGATCTCCAGTGCTGTACCACTAAACCACAAGGACGATGTCCAGCTTGGCATTTCTCACTTATATAAGTCGGTAAGGCTGCTACTGCAGCACAAGATGGAGAAGTCTTCATGAGCACTGCTGAAATGTAGTTGAAAAATTAATTAAAAAAGCGAATTTCGTCAAACGGCCGCGAAAAAACGCTACTTTTGCCAAAGAGCCGCAGAAAAAAAAGCAAATTTCATAAAAAAGACAAGAAAAAAAAACGGGAATTTCTTCAAAAAAGATGCGGGGAAAAAAGCAAATTTCGACGAAGAATTTCGTAAAAAACGCGAATTTCGGCAAAAATCCGCGAAAAAAACTTGAATTTCATCAAAAACCCGTCGAAAAAACGCGGAAAAAACACAAATTTCGACAGGATCACGAAAACAAAAACGCGAATTTCGTCACAGATGCGCGGTAATCAAATTTCGACGAAGGAGTGCGTAAAAAAAAACGCGAACTTCAGCAAAAAGCTGCAGAAAAAGCGAATTTCTTCAAAGGACTGCGGAGAAAATCCAAATTTTGTCACAAAACCGTGGAAAAACACAAATTTTTGGCATGGAGATGCGACTGAAAAATCAGAGTTAATAATCTACTTTTACAGTCAACTCTTCCGCACTGGATTTCCGATTTAGCTTCGAATTTAGCTTCTTTTAAATCGACTTGTGATTAGCTGTAACTGTTACTGTGCATTAACATATTTCCGCATTGACAATCTTGGCGCCCGTCAACTGTGAGAGAAATTAAAAAACTCCTTAAATTAAACTACTTTTTGATTTGTCGAATTTACTTGTAGGTCTCTTGAACTGACCATATACGTTTTCATTTATCCAGTAAAACAGGTATGGAGCTATTTTTCAGTCATTTGAAAATTTATTTTGTGGTTTCAAGTAAATTTGGTCGCAGGACTGAGGAGGATATTGGATTAACAAGAAAAACAAATTCGTGGCATGCCAGAAAATAAAACAAATTTATCTGAAAAAGAGGCAATATCAGCCCATTTTTCATTTCACTGCGATCTTTTCGGAGGTGGAATGGAGCTGTAACCTCATAACCCCCGTCGCCATCGACTTCTTTGGGTGTATGCTGGGGCATCACTATGCACTAGTATATGGGACTAACCAGACTAGCTGCGCCGAAGAAAAAAAAAATAATTTTATCTCAAAAGAAAGAAGAAAAAAACAGGAGTTTTTTTTTTTAATTTTTGATTACTTAGAAAGGGGGCTCTATAACCCCATAAGCCCCCTTCCCTTCATTTGGTATACTGTGGTGTAACTGTGCGCTGATATGAGACTAGCCAGAAGGCCTAGTTCGTTGTATTGCAGAAAACAGTTGCAGTACAAATTTATCTCAAACAAAAAGAAAACAAATTAGCACTTTTTTCATTTCATTTTCAACTATTTTGGGAGAGGACTGTAACCCCATCACCCCCTTTCTACTCTTTGGGTATAATGTGGTGTCACTGTGCACTAATATGGAACTAAACAGAAGAGTGTAGCTAGTCTGTTGAATGATAGGAGAAAAAAAATGCAATTTTATCTCAAACAGAAAGAAAAAAAGCAATATTTTTTTCGACTATTTCGGGAGGAGGGGGCTGTAAGCCCATCAGCTGCCTCCCCTTCTTTCGGTATGCTGTAATGTCAATGTGGACTAATATGGATTTAACGAGAGTGGCTATTTCGCTGTATGACAGAAGAAAAATTACAAATGTATCTCAAACAAGAAGAAAAAAATCAGCCTTTTTTCATCTCATTTTCGACTATTTAGGAAGGGGGCACCCCATTAGCCCCTTTCACCTCTTTGGGTATAATGTGGTGCCACTGTGCACTAGTATGGAACTAAAAAGAAGAGAGCGGCTAGTCTGTTGAATAATAGGGGGAAAATATAAATTTGTCTCAAACAAAAAGGAAAATATCTTCATGTTCGACTTTTCTGGGAGAGGGCTGTAACCCCATTAGCCCCCTTCTACCTTTTTGGGTATAATGTGGTGTCACTGTACACTAATATGGAACTACAGCGAAGGGAGCGGCTAGTCTGTTGGATGATAGGGAAGAAAATGCAAATTTATCTCAAACATACAGAAAAAAATCCGCACAATTCTATCATTTCATTTTCGACTATTTCCAGAGGAGGGGGCTGTAATTCCATCAGCCCCCTCCCCATCTTTTGGTCTGCTGCAATGTCAATATAGACTAATATGGTGTTAACGAGAATGGCTATTTTGTTGTATGACAGAAGAAAAAAATTACAGATTTATCTTTAAAAAGTAAGGAAATAACACTTTTTTCATTTAATTTTCGAATATTTCTGGTTGGGGTGGGGATGCTGCAATCCCATCAACCCCCTTTCTCTACTTTAGTATCAGTATGGACTAATATGGAAGTAAAGCGAAGGAAGCACATAGTCTGTTGAACAATAGGGGGGAAAATGCAAATTTATCTCAAACAAACAGAAAAAAAAATCAGCACTATTGTTTCATTTCATTTTCGACCACTTCGAGAGTCACTTGTGATGTCAATGTGGACTAATATGGTGTTAACGAGAATGTCTATTTTGCTGTATGAGAGAAGAAAAAATTACAGATTTATCTTAAAAAAGTAAGAAAAAATAACTTTTTCATTTAATTTTTCGACTATTTCGGGAGGAGTGTGGGGGTGGGGGCTGTAACCCCGTCTGCCCCCTTTCTCTTTTTTGTTGTCAATGTGGACTAATATGGGACTAATGGGAATGACTAGTCCGCTGTATGATTGAAAAAAAAATAATTTTTTTTCCAAAAAAGAAAGACGAAAAAACAGCACTTTTTCATTTCACTTTCGAAAATTTCGGGGGGGGGGGGGGGGGGGGGCTGTAGCCCCATCAGCCCCCCCCCCCCCCTTGGGTACGCCCATGTCTTCTCCCAGCTTATTTTGTGTCACCTCCAAAAAATAACGTTACCTTACAGAACCCCAGCAATAAACAAAGCAGATGTATCATTGTACGATTAAATGCTCTACAGCAATTTTTTTTTTATTTCTACGCATCGCACATTTTCAATTTTTAGATCGTCATATTGGGGAAAAAAGTTCTTTTAAATGCAATTTGTTTGAAAACTGTATCTCCATTTATTCTTGAAATATTAATTTTTTTTGTAGTTTTTAGCGACATTTGTTTCATTTTGGCAATTCAAGTACTCCATTTCTGTAGAAAGTAAAGGAAAAATAGTTGGAAAATAGCAATCTGGGAGCACGGCAGTGCGTCCGCCAAGTTCGCACAAGCCGTAACCTACCTTTTCCTGAACCATTTCGGCATACTTTTCACCCCCTCATAACGTCGTTTTAGGGAGAGATATAGAAATTTTTCTTTTATACACATGTTCGTATGGTCAAACTGAACTAAGGTTCCACGATTTCATGTTTCTGTATTTAGTAGTTTTCGAAATATTAAATTCCGAAAAAGCGCTTTTTTGTCACTGACTCACTTCGCATCATCAAATAACTAAGGTACTTCTAAAAGTCGTAGAATCATGAAATTTCACAAGTAAGTCGGGTTTGTAGCACAATTAACCAGAAAAATCTGAAAACACAGAATTTCCGCTTCTAAACCCTTCAAACAGGGGGTGTTGATTTGGCCGTAAACAGTTCCTTAGCACATTCAATTGTGCCAATGTTGGTCGCCAAAACTCGATTACAGAGTTTTGAAGGGGTCACGTAATTTCAAGTAGAATAAAATTTTATATATATGCTTTTCCAAAGATGTTTGTTAAATAGAAAAAATGAATATACCTAAAAATTTTAATCATTATAGGTTATGACATATTTACGATATTAAAACAATAAAACATTTAACAAAATATAACCGCAATTCGGTACGTTTCCGATATAGTAGCCTTAGCAAAATGCAGAAAATAGCCTTGACTAGAAAAGAAATTTTATAATAACGTATTTTCTAGCAACCTATTTACTGTGTCATATACACAAGCAATTTTTTCCATATGTATACAATTTATTTAATGTAAGGAACCCGTTTATTTATTTTTATATACCAAGATAAATAATTTGTATATAAGAAATAATATTTTATACATGTATAAATAAAATGTTTATATGTATACTAGGGGGCTCTGCCCCCTGCAAGCTACGCTCGCCAACCCCCATTCAGACACCGCAGAATCTAAAAGCACGCTAATTTGATCGGTTTTAAAAAGATTAGAGAAGATTGAATTATAATTGAAAAAACCTATAGCGATCTCCCTGTAATCGGGTTTCCATTCAATTCCCTTTGATTGCAAAAATTTAAGGCCGAATCATTTGCTATTAAGACATCCAACGGTTGTTTTCGTGTTTGATTAAAGAAGACCAGTTAAACATTTGAAAGGAAGCTAAAATAAAATGAATTAAGTAAACAGAGTCTTTGCCTCCCGGTACAATTTACTACAATTACTACAATTTACCACTTTAACCCCTTCAAGGACGGTAGTTCATTTTTGGACCACTTAATTTTAATTCTTAAATGCATCAGAATATTGGAATGAAAATTTTCCTTTTATTATTAAGTGAACAAAAGCATTTTCGTATTTCGAAATTTGTTTGTAAATTCTGGTGCCATTTACTGATTTCAACATTTTACGAATAGAAGTACCTTCCCCCTGAAAGGGTTAAACGCATATTAATGTATTTATTATTTTAAAGTTTCCTTTCTCTTTTAATATTCACGTATAAATACAATTTTCAATATTTTCCTGCTTGTAACACGTACTCATTTAATAATAATTTTAAAGGGGTTTTTTTCTGTTTTTAATAGTCACGTGTAAATAAATTTTTAATCGTTAGGAAATATTATTCTTTGCGCTGTTTTTAGAATTGAAAATAATCTCTATAATAATATCCTAAGTCATGTGACTATTATCAACAATTCTGGGCGGATTACTTCGCTTTTTATATTCCAGGCGGTCATTTTGGTACTTTAATGTTAGCCAGACACAGGCGATAAGTCGCCAAATATTATTCTATCGCCATGATTTCACTTATATTACAATAGTCCAAGTCATGTAACTGCCATAAACAATTACAACACTTCGCTTTTCCTAAGTAGGGATTTCATTTTGATTAAAGAATCAAAGTTATTTTTTCGAATAAAACTACATAAAAGATGCCATGATCACAAAGAATTCTTGATACTTTTATGTTAGCCGGGTGAAAATCTCGCCAATAGCTTTTTTTTAACTCGCCATTTAGCATTTTTTTATTTTTCGAGTGGTAAGTTAAAACGGTACTACTTGGTTATCCCATCGACCAAATTTGGCGAAAACATCAACAGCATAAACAACAACGTCCGGGTTACCATATCAAGCAAAATAACTATACTTTGGCTTCAGTTAACCTTTAACCGGAATCGCTAAATTGTTCCACATTAGTGGAATCTTATGTCCAAAAGGATCCTTTAATTAAAATCCAAGTTATTTTCTGATATATATGAAATTACCACTTAGATGGGTTATAAGCGCATTGAAAAAAGTTTCATGTACTATATAAATCAACTTTTATTCATATATATCTTGAAATTATATATATATTTTTTATTTTAGTTCTTTAAGTGTTGATGCGCGTGTTTCAAAATTAAACGGTTTTTTCTGTCGTTGTCCGGTCAAAATGGACCCACGATTCCGGTTAAGGGTTAAGTACCTTTGCGTATACGACATTGGCGTCAGAAAAAACCGCGCCAATATGCAGCGTATATGACATCTGTGCCTTTATTTGTTCTTTCGATATTTAAAATAAAAATTACGTCAATTTGTATAATTTGGTGAGTGCTTTGGCGATTTATATAATTTGGCAAAATTGGTCGACTGGATAACTAAGAGTACATTTAAAACATTGCTTTGAATTTGAAATTAAATGTCAGGATTTCTTGCAATATTTAATCGGGTTTGGCGTGGTTTTTTTTTTTTTTTTTTTTTTTTTTTTTTTTACGACAATTTGGCGAAAACCTCGTTTTCAAATACCAGTCACATATGTATATGTATTTTTAAATTATTTTCTATTATTTTTAAAATGAACTAATAATAAATAAAAATAATTAATAACTATAGAACAAAGCAATTTATAACTTTTTTTTTTGTTTTAAATAAAAAGAAAATAAAGGTAAATAAATAAGCAACAGTAGCCGGGTTACCATGTCAGGCAAAACAACGCCCTTTGGCTCTATTTGGGTAATCCGGTGCGTATATGACATTTTTTTCTTTTCGTTTCATTTTAAAAAAAGAAAGAAGTTAAAGCCATTGATTTTAAATTTTTCAGTTTGAAATGAAAGCTTTGTATTAAATAAAATAATAATGAAAAAAAAAAAAAAAAAAAAAAAAAAAAAACATTGTTCTTAGCATAGATTTAAGTGAGGCCAAACTGGTCACAAATTAATTAAAAATAATAACCCTTTCTGAAATACGAAAAGAAATATCAGTTATGATTAAAATTTGAGTTGCCATCATTAGAAAAATGTATATAAAATTAGAAAAAAATTAATATTTCGAAAACTAATTCGAATTTAAAAATTCTAATACCAGTTTTGAAATCTGCGGATCAATATTGATTTTTGGTGTTAATTTCATCGCAAAGTATTCCATATTTTAGGAGAAATCGCCGTGAAATATAATCAGTTGTTTAATCAGTCGATTCATACTTGCGTTTCATACTTCCGTTTCATAAAATGCGTTTCATTAGGATTTTATATATACGAGGTGGACCCCGTCGAATTTCGACGAAAGAAAATGTTTACAAAAGAGCTGTTGCATCAAATTTATCGAAAACAATAATTACAATAAAAAATCCATCTTACACTTGCTAGTTTAACTCTCCAAAGACATATTTTAACAAAATACTTTTTTCATAAACCTCAACTGTTAAAATTATTGAAAAAATAACATACATACAGTAACATATAATCAAGATAGTAATTTTGTTTAATTATCAATTAGTGCTTGGTATTACGAAATGAAAAATCAACAAAAATGAGTTTATCTTGACATAATCATAGAATTACCCCCCCCCCCCCCTCCTTTAAATCTAAACCGAATCAAGTCATTTCAAGCTTGAAGTCACGTTTGTCAACTATTACAACTTTCCATCGGAAAATTCCCACTCTCGATTTGAGGTCTTAGTATAATCTCTGTAACCTGCGCGCAAAAATTCCAAGACGTATTAAAGGAGAAATATTTCGTTTTATCAAATAAAATTATCATTTTCTTTTAAATATGACGTCATTTTCAGTGGCTGAAATATTTTGCCTATTGTCTCAAACTCAATATCACTGAAATAAACAAATAGTGAAATATAACAGCATCGTCAGGGAAATTGTGTCTTTTTTAAAGCGTAACGTCATTTTCTGTTCAATTTTTTAAAAAAGATACTTTTAATTATAATGAGAAAAATGGCATCAGTAAGAATATAATCAATAAAGATAACTAAACCACTTTTAATAGAAATGAAGTACTTCAGTTGCCACAATTAGAAAATTGGTGTTAAAAACTATAAAAAAATTAATATCTCAAAAATAAATTGAGATACAGCTTTCAAACAAATTGCATTTAAAAGAGCATTTTTTTCCTTATACGACGGGGTAAAAATTTAAAATATGCGATGTTTAGAAGTTTAAAAATTTGCAATAGAGAAAATTGTAAAACCAAAATTTCATTACAAATTTCAAAGTGTTGCCATTCACAGAATGACGTATGCGTTACGCACAGATATGTTTGTCCTTTATACAGAATGACGTATGCGTTACGCACAGATATGTTTGTCCTTTATAATATAGATAGGGTAGATAAATGCATATATAAATAACATAAAAGTTCATCAGGTTTGTTTTCATAGTTGTTTATATCATTTGGCAACATATCTCAGTTTCTGAAGTCCGAATTGCGCCAAGATTTTTAAAAAATGCCAAGGTCCCTACAGTGGAAAAATATCCTAATTCCATATGAAAGTTTAAAAATCTTCTTTTAATTAAGTGAAATGTGTAACTAATAAACTGTCTTTAACGATGTGCGACAGATACGGCGTCCGAAGTCCGCTGCTAATGTTATTATATTGTATTATTAACCTACTTACTGTTAATTTATTGTTAATTTTAAATCTGTAAAAGAAAGACCATAGTTATAGATAAGATATGTTGGTCGCCAAAACCCGATTACAGAAAATTAGCTTGAGTTATAAAGGTGTTACATGATTTCAAGCTGAATGAATTTTTATATGCTTTTACAAAAATCTTAATAAGGCAAATCTTTCAGTTTATCTGCCCATCTTTCTATCTTTTACTTCCTTAAAACAAATTTTATTAAAGACCTGGGGGCGTCTGCACAGATCATCACCTCATCGAGTTGACGGCTAAAATTTTAGGATTAGTTAAATATCGATTAGCGTATTGAAATGTAACTGGTCTGCCAAGTCGTATCTTGTGAAAACCACCTACAGACCCGATTTTACGGGTTAATTGGTGGATTTTCCATTGTGTTTTCCTGCACCCATTCCTCCATGTTTCCAAACTTTTGAATGCAGGAAAATACAATAGTAAACCTATCAGTTAACCACTAAAATTAGGTCTTCAGGTGGTTTCTACCAAGATATGACTTAACAGACCAGTTGCATTTAAATATGCTAATCTAGTTTTAACTAATCCTAAAATTTCAGCTGTAAACTCGATGAGGTGATGGTGTGTGCAGACGCCTCCCGGTCTATTATAAATGTCGGAATTCTAATCTCAATAGCACTCTGGCCAATCTGTCAATTATCCCTACTATTTATGGAACACTATTCCTTTAAGTGCGTTTTAGTGAAGTTAATGAACTTATGCATATGCATCATACATATTATACATAAGCATGTAATACGTAATACATTTGCATCATACATATTATAGGTATGTGTATAATACATAATACATATGCATCATTATGACGTCAGAATAAACAAAACATTTTTTGTCGCCAAATTTGAGAATTGACATGAAGTATTACCAAATTTGGCGACATTTCGCTAAATGTCGCCCAGCTTGGCGAGTATTTGACGCTAGTGGCTATTTTTCAATGAGTTAATTATTAATGCGAGCCATCTATTTTTATTTATCCGCATATCATCTGAATAGTTAAATGATATAACGTACTAATATTTCCAAAGTGCTAATAGTTTCGTCACTGCCCAAAACCTCTGCTATTGTTATTATATTGTACTGTTATTATACTTACTGTGACTATGTTGTTAATCTTTATACCACTAAAACTTCTGTATCATATAAAGGGAATTTACGGAAACTATTAAAGCATTGAAACTGCCAGTTCTCCTTATGATTATTATAATTCTATAATATGTAACCTGTTAATCGATATGTACGTTAGAATGAATCTTCTATAACCCGGTTCCTCGCATTTTAGCTTTCAGGTTTCGAATAAAATTAGCTAAAATCTTAAAACCATGACACATTGACTAATTCTTCAACACGATCAGATGAGAAGAATGAGAGATTTTCAAATGGATCATGGCAGAGAGCCGGTAGACCTTCTATTCTTCCGTAATCGAGTCTACTGAAAAGGTTAACGTGAAACAAAAAGATATTAGCAACAATATGGTTTAATGCAAATGCAGATATTGTCAAAGGATTTCATAAGAACCATTTCACTTGTACCCAGTCGTATCTGTTAAAATACAACAATTGGCAGTGAGCCCAATTAGAAAAGATTACTTAATAAGATTAAAAATTTCCGCATTAGAGAACGAATCGTAACTGCTAAGGAAACATGCATAAGTGCGTTAAGAGATATTTGCCACGAAAGATGAAATACATAACAACACAAAGTATATGATGTGCTTCCATGATCGTAAAGAGTTCTTGATTTCTCTATCAAAAGCTTCCGACTTGGCGAAAGAATGGGCAAGTAAATTAAATTATGAATAACAGTTACATGATGCAACGTTTAACATGGAATTAATACGGTAAATACTGCTTGCTAGAGGCGGCTAGTACTTTAATATAAAAAGAAATAAAGTATAAATTTGTAACGCTCAATAAAATAAATTTAGGTACTTTTATGTTTGCCGGGCGCAAGTGGCAAATCGCCAAACACTGTTCCCAACTCCATTGTTCATATTGCATTCATTTCATTTAAAGATATATACTTTTCAGTCATCTCATTTAAAATAGATGCATTTCCTTCATTTTATTTAATAGAATATTTAACATAGAAATAAATAAATAAATAAATAAGAAATAATAACATAAACCAAAATATTTCATTTGAAAATCAAAGCATTGTTTCTAATTTACACATGTGAAAAATAAAAACTGCTATTGGCGAAAAAACAAAAGGCTAATGAGGAGATTTGCTCCCGGCTAACATAGAAGTACCGAAATTTAAGTTTTTTCATATTAATATAGTTTAGAATAACAAACATGAAAAAACATACAAAAAGTAGTGATATCCCAACAAAAAGTTTTCGCTAAAAAAAAAAAAGCGCCAAGTTCTCTTTAATGTTTCGGCCAGAAAAAGTAGTGATATCTGAAGTTCGCACAAGTTAAAAGCCAAACATCCCAAATCTTTCATTGAAAATGGCTTCCTGCGACTTGGCCGTTAAAGCCTTCGAGAGAGTTTTTCAAATTTTAAAATATGTACAAATGCCAACATGCCAAGTACATTTTTTTTATTATTTTAGGCATTTTGTGGCACGGAGTACAGAAATAAAATACACATTTGAAAAAAGCATTTAAACAACTTCAGTCTATTTAAATGCTTAGAATTTGCAAATAACAAAATACTTGTATTCAGGAGATAATATCCCTAATTGCTAAAACATAATTAGTATCAGCTTTTAACAGTTTATAAATCGAATACATCTTAATGTATGCAAACAATATATAATAAATGTTCAAACGAAAAAAATCTCTTTCGTCAATACACAAGATTTCAATATTATACAATAAATATAATGTAACATATTGTGAGATTTGAAGTAAGTAAATTTTGTTTTATTTCTTGGGTTTTACGTTAATGACTTTAGCTTTAGAAAAACCGTACAAAATGGTAATTAAACCACAAGTGGACAAAATGATCTGTAATCAAAACTAATATGTTTGTTGAAACTGAATGGTAGTTATCAGAAATCTTTTACTTATAATGTCTTTATGTGAATTTGCCTCTTTGCATTCTAATATTACTTTTAGGTAGCTTTCTTTACAAAAAGCTACCTATTGCAGCCGTTCGGAGGAAAGCGATTTCAAAAAATTTTGGTATATTTTCATCGATCATGACCCCCAGACCCCGAAACCACCCTCCGTTCAAAATTGATATATATATATTTATATATATATCTGACCTATGTCACACTGTAACTCTCGTATTTATGAACCGATTTGGATGTAATTCGGTGTGTACGTAGTACATACCAATGTCTCGACCGAGTTCGTTGGCCAGCTTCATCCGCCATTTTGTTTAAAAATGGCGGCCATTTAAAATTTTTAAAAAAATTTAAAATTTGAAATGTGGTGCCAAAAAATTGAAAATGGAAAAATATTTTTTTCTTATGTATTTGACCTTTATACAAAGACTCCGTAGCAGCTTTTGTTTTGTCTATATCTTAAAAAATGGCTGAGTTATAGCATTTTGAATTTCTAGCGAAGCTGACATTTTGAAACGTCCTGAATTTTGTCACGCGATAAAAGGCGTATTTATGAACCGATTTGGATGTAACTTCGTTTATACATAGTACAGACCAATGTCTCGAACGAGTTCGTTGGCCAGATTAATCCGCCATTTTAAATTTTAAGAAAAATTTAAATTTGAAATGTGGTAGCAAAAAATTGAAAATTGAAAAAATATTTTTTTCTTATGTGTTTGACATTGATAAAAAGATTCGGGAGCAGTTTTTGTTTCGTCTATATCTTAAAAAATGGCTGAGTTATAGCATTTTGAATTTCTAGCGTGGCTGACATTTTGAAACGTCCTGATTTTTGCCACGTGATAACAGACGTATTTATGAACCGATTTGGATGTACCTTGGTGTGTGCATAGTACATACAAATAACTCAACCGAGTTCGTTGACCAGCTTCATTCGCCATCTTGTTTCAAAATGGTGGCCATTTAAAAAAATTAAAAAAAAAAAAAAATTAAAATGAGATACCAAAAAATTGGAAAATGAAAAAGATTTTTTTTGTATGTGTTTGACCTTAATACAAAGATTCCGGGACAGGTTTTGTTTCGTCTACATCTAAAAAAATGGCTAAGTTATAACATTTTGAATTTCTATTGTGGCTGACATTTTAAAACGACCTGATTTTTGTCACGCGATAACAGGCGTATTTATGAACCGATTTAAATGTAACATGGTCTGTACATAGTACATACCAATGTCTCGACCGAGTTCGTTGGCCAGATTCATTCGCCATCTTGTTTCAAAAGGGTTGTCATTTTAAAAAAAAATGTAATTTAAAATTTAAAATGAGGTATTAAAAAATTGGAAAATGAAAAAGATTTTTTTTATGTGTTTGGCCTTGATACAAAGATTCTGGAGCAGTTTTTGTTTCTGAAAATTTGTTCTTTTGTTTATATCTTAAAAAGGGGTTGAATTATAGCACTTTGAATTTCTATCATGGCTAACACCTTGAAACGATCTTGTATTTGTCACGCGATACCACACTTATTCGCCTATTTCGATGGAAGAAGGCATGTGGATAGTATACATCAATATCTCGACCAAGTTCGCTGGCCAGCTTCATCAGCCATCTTGTTTCAAAATGGCGGCCATTAAATTAAAAAAAAAAAATTATATTTAAAGTGAGGTGCAAAAAAATTAGAAATTGAAAAAGGTTTCTTTCTTAAGTATTTGACCTTGATATAAGGATTCAGGAGCATTTTTTGTTTGTCTTTATCTTAAAAAATGGCTCAGATATAGCAGTTTCAATTTCTAAAGTGGGTGACATTTTGAAAAATCTGATTTTTTGCCTGCGACAGCACTCGTATATATCAACCGATTCCGATATGAGTGAGCATGTGCACAGCAATTACGAAGGTCTCGACAAAGTTCACTGGTTAGCCTCATTCACCATGTTGTCTTAAAATGGCAGGCACTTTAAGAAATCGCCGAATTTGGCAGCGAAATATAAGTTACTTTAAATAAAAGCAGCTTGGATAAAGCTGACTAATTTCGCGAAATTCTCATTCATAATGATTTAGTATTGATAAAAATTAGTATTGAATCTCCTACATTCGGTTTCCACTTAATTGAGCTTCGTGTGTTTGAATAATATAAGTTGGCTTTTTAAAAATAAGGAATATGAAAGCTACCTCTTCCTCCCGGCACTGGCCGGAAGGACTTTTAATATTTAAATAATTCATAAATGCGTAATTTCCAACCATTAATTTTGAAATGCTATAGAAGGCATTAACGGCCAAGTCGCAGGAAGCCATTTTCAATGAAAGATTTGGGATGTTTGGCTTTTAACTTGTGCGAACTTCAGATAGCACTACTTTTTCTGGCCGAAACATTAAAGAGAACTTGGCGCTTATTTTTTTTTTAGCGAAAACTTTTTGTTGGGATTATATCTTTTTGTTGCAACTTTCTCATAAAGACTGAAAAAAAAAAGTAATTAAAATACGTGCTATTTTGAAAAAAATATAAATAAATTGATTTCTTTTTGCTGCATTTGTGTATTATTCTGAGATAGTGACGTCCTACCCAAACTTTATTGTAGATGTTTATGATTGGATCGTAAATGAGGAATTCTTCAGCGGATTCGGATGACGTCGTTTTATATAAATAAAGTCGCGTGTTTTAAGTCTTAAAACTGACATACAGTAGAGTCCCAATTATCCGAGTCGCGCTTAACCGAGTTTCCGCTTTAACCCACATATTTTTTTCTGATTGCCTGATGGCTTCTACTATTATAAAACAGCCATTATAAATGAAATGTTAGGTGAGGATGAAAGAGCAGCCGTAAAAAGTTAGAACTCTGATTTTCTGGTCAGAATGGAGAGAAAAAAAAATGGCCATAATTTTTTTTTTTTTTTTAAATATGGCCATTTTTTTTCTTCATCATGACTAGAAAATCAGAGTTCTAACTTTTTACGGCTGCTCTTTCATCTTCAACCAACACTTCATTTATAATGGCTGCTTCATAATAATAGAAGCCATCAGTCCATCAGAAGAAAAGGATACATTCCAAAGGCATAAGTTCGGTTAACTTGGATAATCGGGACTCTACTGTATCTATATTTATATACATATATATATTTTTTTCATCGGGGCGACACTAAATTCTGGAAACGCAGAATTCCTGTTCTCTAGTAATGTATTCATTTTCTTTCCATGTTTTACGATGAAAAAGTTAGAGTAAAAAAAAAAAGACTATATTAAGAAACATGACACATTAAAAAATAACACAGTGCTACAAAAATCGATGCAGTTAATGCTTCCGATATGAAAATACTTGATTTTTAACGAATTCGATGCGCTGAACATGAATCTACACTATATATATGAAATCCTAATGAAACGATTTTATGAAATGTCTGATTATATTTCACAGCTATTCCTCTTAAAGTATGGAACGTTTGGTGGTGAATTGAACACTAATTAAATGTATTGATTAGCGAATGTCAAAAGTGATATTAGAATTTTAAAATTTGAATTAGTTTTCGAGATATTATTATTTTTTTATGTTAATGACATTTCTGTAATGATGGCAACTAAATTACTCCATTTTTGTGGAAAAATGGAAAACTATAGGAATTATTATTTTTTTTTTTTTCTCGTCATTTTCAAATTGAAATTGAAAATGGAAATTATTTTTTATTCGAATAAATAGTAAAACAATATTGTGATTGAATTATGTTTTACAAGAAAATTTGAAAAATAAAAACTTATTTTCACATATTCGATCATCAGGAATCGGTTTATTTTAGAAAACGAAAAATATCCTGCCATCTTGAAATTTGACATAAATTCCATTGACTTAAAAATAGTAATAATAATTCCACTGTAGCTTTTTTCAGTCATAAAGGTGCTGAAAGCCGAAATGATTTAGCGAGAAAAATACAATGTTCTAAGCATTTATTTTAATTCATAAACTGAAAATATTTTGAATAAATTCGTCCAATGACGTCATTTATGCAAACGCTTAAGAAAGAGGGAAAAGAAATTAATAAGGATTATCATTTATTGATGTCATTTGGCATTTAAAAAAGAATCTTAATGAAACGAATGACGTAATTTATTTAAACGCTTACGAAAGAGGAAAAAGAAATTAATAAGGACTATTATTTATTTATATCACTTGATCATTTTTTAAAAATCTTAATGCAACGAATTTATAAAATGACTAATTCGGATATGTAAAATAGTACAGCTCATATTCAAAATATTAGAATAATTACTTTTTTTTTTTTAATTGAAAATATCGTTTGTTAATTTAATATTTTTCAATGCAAATATGCAAACGATGTTTTTGTTAAGAACTTACTCTTGATTAAACTTATTTATTATCTTAAAATTAATCAATTTTGAAAAGATTAAATGAAAAAACAATTATTTTGAAAAAAACAAAATATTAGAATACTTATCCAAGTGGTTCAAAATATTAGAATATTTCACATTAATTCTCCTTTACTTATCACCAATTCATAACTGGTGGCATCATTGCTTAAATTCAGACGATTTTATTTAAAATCAGCATTCTTTTTGCAGTTTGCTTGCTTTTTCGTCTTAAAATGGGTCGTGTGAGTGATATTCCTGAATCTATTAAACTTCATATGGTTGATTTGTATCGGCACGGTAAAAATCAATGTTATATAGCGAATTATTTACATTGTTCGCAATCAAGCGTTAGTAAAATACTAATACAATATTTAAACTTGTCGTTGGGGGGGGGGGGGGGGCACCGTAATACTTACCCATCATGGATATAGATAATATAAAATATGAAAATAAAACATGTGATATTTGCTAAGCATTGTACCATGTTACTTTTATTCATAATTCAATTTATTTGGACTTCCTTAAATATAATTAATATAACCCCTTAAGCTAATATTACTTTTTGTTGCATTAAAATATCTCAATTTGTTGATTTTCTGTAAGCAAGTAAACGCTATTGGTTTACAATGGAAGTCTATGGAAATTTGGCGAAATATTAGAGATACCGCCAATTTGGCGTCACTTTTGGCGACTCATTTTGGCCGCCAAATTTGGCGATATACCGCCAAGTTGGCGACAAACTTGGCGGTGTTTGGCGAAAGAACAGGGTCCCCCCTATGCTAAACCCCCTTATAGGTATGGAGAGGCATTAAATGCTTGACATTTACGATATGACATTATTGGCATTTAATCTTATAGTTTGGCAATAGTTTTTTGGTCGGCGGGATAATCGAGTAGTACCGAATTGCGTAAAAGAAACATCCTTATAACTCGAAAAATTATAATCCTATTAACTAACAGTTTACTGCGTCGGATTAAGCGTCTCATTTCCAATTAAAATATATCTTTGAATCGAAATTTGAATGAAATACAGGGTGATGAAAAATCGAAGATTATGAAAAATAGAATTACAAATATCTCGGCAACTAATTATCCGATCGAGTTCATTCATGATGCAAAACTTATGTTTTTTTATTGTCTTTTATATTCACTCCTTCAAATAAACAATTTCGAAAATTTTTGTATACCTTTTATTAGAACGAATATTTCAAGGGTCCGAAAAAATAGTTCCGGTTAATTGAGGTTACTGATATTCAATAGGCTTCTTCCCATTATTACTCCCTAAGTAAACACCGAATTTCAGGTCTCTATCTCAATTTGTTCGGGAGATAGAGCGTTTACAGACACACACACACATACAGACGGACGGACAAAAAAATTTTTCTAAAAATATGGTTTTCGGCATCTCCAGTGTCTGAAATGTGTAAATCCGTTAAAAAAAATTTTTCGATTTTTAAAACGATTACAAGACTTACCCTATACTACGTATGATGGGTAAGTAAAAATGGAAAATTTCAAAATAATCGCCGAAACGGTGGCCGAAAACCAAAAACATGTGCTAGAGATGACAGGAAACTGAAGCGTATAGTTAAGAAAAACCGTTTTAAAAGTGTGCGATTCTTGCACCGAAAATGGAAAGAAGAAGAAGTTGAAGTTTCTACATCGACAACATTAAGACGTCTCCATAAATTTAAGTTTCAATCTCGTGTACCGAAATCAAAACCTCTCATGACGGCAAAATAAAAGTGTATAAGATTGAATGTGTAAATCAAGACGTTTATGGAGCGAAGATCGAAAAAATATATTATTTAGTGATGAAAGTGTGTTTTATGTTTCATATGGTAATCAAGGTTTGGAGAATGAAGCAAGAAGCATTTGATAAAGAATGCCTTAAACGTTCCGTAAAATTTGCTGCTATAGCGTCTTGGTTTGGGGTTGCATGAGTGCAGAAGAACCTGGAAAGTTATGCATCGTCTACGAAAAGGTTAACCCTCAGATATATCAAGAAATTTTGGAATATTACATGATTCTATCATCAGAAGATTTATTTGAAGATGATTTCATCTTTTAACAAGATTTAGCGTCATCGCATACATCGGTGTCATCTAAGAATTTGTTCCGCAAACGCAACATTAAGGTACTTCCTTGGCCACCAAACTCACGAGACCTTAATCCCATCGAACACTTATGGTGTACTAGCCGCTTCTGGCGACCAGTTTGGTCTCCCTTAAATGTATGCTAAGCATTGCATCATGTTACTTTCATTCTTAAACTAATTCACTTGCTCAATCCTGCCCCGCGAGTCCAAAGAGAAATCAAGAATTCTTTGCGAACTTGATAAAATTTCATACATTTTTTGTTACTATGCTTATTTCGTCTTTTTTGACGAATATTTCTTAATTTCCGTAGCTGTAAAAAGGAGTGAAATTTCAAGTGTTTGAACTGAGATTTGTTCATAAATTATCTAAATTAAAGCTATTTTACTTAAACATGCTGTTTTTTTTTAGGGTTTCGTTCATCTCACGAAACCCTATTCGTCTCGCTCCTCTGTCTGTCTGTCTGTCTTTCCGTCACAGAGCCCGTTCTCAGAAACTATACATGTTGGAGACATGAAATTTTGGGTACTTATAGCTGAACACCTCACATCATACGACAAATCATAAAATTTTGAAAAAGTCGTACATTTAACCCTTTGGGCTCCCGCATGTGTATTTTAAACAATTCTTTTAAAGTGAGCTCCTAATTACGTTGGAGACATGAAATTTTGGGTACTTATAGCTGAACACCTCACATTATACGACAAATGATAAAATTTTGAAAAAGTCGTATATTTAACCCTTTGAGCCCCCGCATGTGTATTTTAAACAATTCTTTTTAAGTGAGCTCCTAATTAATTTGGAGGCGTGAAATTTTGCATTCTTATAGCTGAAAACCTCACATCAAATGAAAAATCATAAAACTTTGAAAATGTCGTACGTTTAACCCTTTGGGGTCCCACATGTGTATTTTAAGGAATTCTTTCTAAGTGAGCCCCTAATTATGTTGGAGACATGAAATTTTGGGTACTTATAGCTGAACACCTCACATAATACGACAAATGATAAAATTTTGGAAAAGTCGTACATTTAACCCTTTGGGGTCCCGCGTGTGTATTTCAAACAATTCTTTCTAAGTGAGTTCCTAATTAGTTTGGAGACGTGAAATTTTGCATACTTATAGCTGAACACCTCACATCAAAGGACAAATCATAAAATTTTGAAAATATCGTACGTTGAACTCTTTGGGGTCCCACATATGTATTTTAAACAATTCTTTCTAAGTGAGCACCTAATTAGGTTATGGGCGTGAAATTTTGCATACTTATAGCTGAACACATCGCATCAAACAACAAATCATAAAATTTTGAAAAAGTCGTACATTTAACCCTTTGTGCTCCCACAGGTGCATTTTAAATAATTCTTTCTAGTGAGCCCCTTTTTAGGTTGGAGGCGTGAAATTTTGCATATATTTTCTAGAAGATCCAGAATATGTCTATGATTGGCTGAAATACGCATTTATCGTATTCTCGGAATATTTATGTTTTTTTTTTTTTTTTTTTTTTTTTTTTTAAATGTTAGATATTGAATGTTAAATGTGCTTATGTGTGATCGTGGTGCTGTCAAATAAAATAAAAGGACTTTCAAGTTTATTTACTTTCAAGAATTAGATTAAGCGAAATATATTTTTTTCTCGAAATAATTTTATTGCTAAGAAAGATGTTTCTCGATAGTTTTGAAATGAATAAATTTCAGTCTGTTCGTCACAGAGCGCGTTCATAGAAACTATATATGTTGGAGACTTGAAATTTTGCATACTTAACTGAACATCTCAGATCTCACGTCAAATAATAAATTTTGAAAAAGTTTTATGTTTAACCCTTTCAACTCCAGCTTGTGTATTTTAAACCATTCTTTCTAACTGAACCCCTAATTAAAGTGGACATTTGAAATTTTGCATACTTATTGCAGAACACCTGAGGCTAGGCGACAAATCATAAAATCTTGAAAAAGCCTTACGTTTAACCCTTTGAGCTACTACATATGTATTTGAAGCAATTCTTTCTAAGAGAGTCCCTAATTAAGTTGGTGACATGAAATTTTGCATACGTATAGCTGAATGCCTCAGACCACACGACAAATCATAAAATTTTCAAAAAGTCTTTTATTATTTACCCCTCTGTGCTCTAACTTGTGTATTTTAAGCAATTTTTTTAACCTCCGCCCTTTTAACCCGGGGAGAAATTTTCCAACTTTTGCCGACACCAATTTGACCATTCTTTCATATTATGCACCATAGCCTTACATATTTTAGTTCCATTTTTTCCGCCAGGTGCGCCTACATATCTCGGGTGCTATGGGTCCAATCCCCTCGACTAATATATCTACGGATAGTATGTAAAACGGATTTTCGTTCGGTTGCAGGTTTGTTCAGAATCTAGTGCGCCCCCTGGTTGTGAAATGTGAAACTAACAGATTTTTCAAAAGGATAAAGTGTTTTGAAAGGAATATTAAACGAAACCCTCTGTGCGATCTGTGATCACACTTACCCACTTGTTTCAATGTTATTTTTTAGTATTAATAAATTTATTTAAATTTTGAAAATCATGCATTTATAAATTTTTTTCACTACTTAATAACTAAATAAGGAATTAAACAAAAACATAATTTGAAGAAAAAATTAAAAAAACAAAATTTATTTCCTACATTGTTTAAGCCCGAGAAGGGACAAATATTAACATATTTCATTCCATCAGTTCTACATTTAATGTTAAATTTTTGTAACAAATTAGTTAAGCCAATTGAAGATTAAAAAATAAAAATAAAATTCATACAATATGATACTTAAAACACACTAAAAAATTAGATTCCGTTCAAATGAAATCGAAATAAATCTTAGACTTCTTCCATTTTTAATTGAAAATATTTGTATTGCAGATTTTGCATTATGTTTATGACAATTGTGCATAAAATGATAAGGTGCATGCAAAATACAAAACTTAAAAAAAAGGTCTAAGATTTACTTCGATTTCATTTAAACGGAATCTAATTTTTTAGGGTGTTTTAAGAATCATATTGTATGAATTTTATTTTTATTTTTTAATCTTCAATTGGCTTAACTAATTTGTTACAAAAATTTAACATTAAATGTATACTAATTGAATGAAATATGTTAATATTTGTCCCTTGTCGGGCTTAAACAATGTAGGAAATAAATTTTGTTTTTTTAATTTTTTCTTCAAATTATGTTTTTGTTTAATATGTCAAGTTTTTTAATAACTACTGCACTCAGACGAACGCATTTCAAAATTAATGGAGAGTATTATCATCAGGCTTTGATGTATGCGGTATTGCATCACAATGTGGGGTGCAGTTTACCAATGTGTAATTCAAAATGTTCCACTACTGTAGTAAATGCAGGTTGCGGTAGTTTGGAGAAAACCTCCAATCTGAACGTAAAAAAACTATAATCAAAACATAAAAATTTAACTTAATTTAAATTTAGATACCCTATTTCCCACTCAGGAACGCTATGAATGTAAATGTAAATAGTGTTGAATCCTTACTGCTAATATTTAACAATATTATAGCAGTGATACAGTAAAAAATAAAAAATAAAAGTTTTACTTAAATTTTTAAACCATATTCTCTCCTAAGGGGTGATGTAAACACATCAGAAAATTATTACCTAAGTTTAACTTGGGGTATAAATAGTTCTCATCTAGGAAAAAAAAAATACTTTTTAAAATTTAAGTTGTTTAATTCCCCACTAAGTTCGCTACCTTGTGTAAAAATAGCTATCCATTAGAAACTTTTTACTAAAATATAAACTTGACCAAAGCAAAACCTTATTCTGAAAATATCCTTTTTATTTCCACTATGACGCCATATTCACCTTTTTAATTTTTGAAAAAAAAAAATAATAATAATAATAAAAACTAGCTCAATTTAATATTTCACGTGAAAATCTTTCAACTGAAAAGAAATAAATTATTATTACGGCTTTTGAAATTTTTGCAACAATGAAGTAAAAATGTTACATTTTCTATGAAAAATGTCCGTTGATTATCAATGAAAAAAGCGAAAATTGGAATTATTAAGAAAAATATTTGAATAATGTAAAAAAAAATTGGCCCATGTTTCTCTCTGGGTTATAATTCACCCATATGCAAAGTCATTTTAACATTCGTTTTGACCCTGACATCAGGCAATCGTTTTTACACTTTAAATTTATAATATCATTAGAATTAGTAAAGAATAAAAAATGAGTGGCATCAGGGACAAAAAGGTGGGAAGAAAAAATGAAAAAGTTATGATCTCCATAGGCTTTTCCATGTTAAATTAACATTGAGAAGTGACACTGGAAATAAATAAGTATTGCGCTGCCGCGCAATACTTAAATATATATACTTTTGTTTTTATAGATTTTATTTCTGAGTTCATAAATATGACATTTAAGTAACGTAACTAAGAGAAATAGCAAAATAAAACCCTCGTGAATGCAAGCCGTTAACAAACGTTAGCGCCACCAATTTACCTACTATGACGTATACGAATATTGTCCATTCATTGTTGGAGAACCTGCTTTGCAAATGATTACCTCAATGGACTAATATTTTCTACCATTTATAATGACTGAATCTCTTGTGTTTGTTTACTTTATGAAGTGAAATAGAAAGCTGTCAACTTAATTTCGATTGAAATTATCTTGGAATATATATTTATTTGAATGTAAATTAGAAACAATAACTTTGATGTTGGAATGAAATATTTTAGTTTATGTTATTATTATTACGATTAATTGCTTATTTAGGTACTTTTCCATTACAGGGGCTTTGGCTTCTTCTTTTTTTTCTTCTTTTTCTAAGCTTGGTGCAATTCGGGCTTCAGAACATAAAATACGTTGATAAAATATATAAATAGCTATGAAAACAAAACTGGTGAACTTTTATTTTTATTTATATGTATTTATTTGCATATAAACAGTTTATTTACGCACACATACATATATATATATATATATATATATATATATATATACAACATTTGGGTACTTCTTAGTTATCCCATCGACCAAATTACTGTCGCCAAATCGTAAAATTAAATGCCAATAATGGTTGTCATTAATTAATTAATTGTAAGATTAAATGCCAATAATGGCCAATAAAACCATTAATTCGACGTTTTATTTGTATTTTTTATTAATGTTTTACTAATTTATTTGTTCTTTCGTTATTTAAAATAAAAATTATGTCAATATGGAAAAAATTGCTTATGTATATGAAATAGGATATAGATTACCGGAAATTACGATGCCATTTTTTTTTCTCGCCAAGAACCTATGCTGGAAAAATATCCATTTATGGTACTTTTCGGTTAGCCAGGCGCCAGTGTTATATATGTATGTGCATGTATATCTATATATACATATATATGTATATTTATACATATATAGAAGCTATATGTATACATATATATATGTTTGTATATATATACATATATATGTATATATAGATATACAAACATATGTATATATAACACTGGCGCCCGGCTAACCGAAAATTACCCTATTTATTTATTTATTTATTTAAGTGTGGTAAATGAAAGATGTGCATTTTAAATGAAAGTTATGTATTTTAAATGAAATGAGTGATAGATTTATATTTTAATGAAATGATGGCGATGGAAGAATATTTCGCGATATATCCCCTGCGCCTGGCTAAAGGCCGTTTGGCATATAAAAAGTGAAGCGGTCAGCCCGGAACTATTGATGACAGTCGTATGACTTCGGCTTTTATTATATAGATAATGAGAAAAAAGCTCCAAGAAAATCCTCCTTCAAGTAAAACTGAGTTAGTGGCACGTATAAAGTCTACTTGGGCTAATATTGATAGAAATGTTTGTAAACACCTTGCATATAGTATGCAAGATCGATTGTACGCTGTTATGAAAGCTAAAGGGGATGCTACAAAATATTAATTGTCATTTACTTCATATTCATAAGGTAATATTGTTGCGTAAAATAAAATATTCTAATATTTTGAACCAATCTAAATTTTATTCTAATATTTTGATGTGTTTCAGAAAGCTGTATACCTACTTTATTGTACTATATTTTATATTTTGTAAATGTTAAAATCTTATCTAAACATTCCAGATTTAATTTATAAGAAATTTAATTGCATTTACTTAGTATCAAAAATAAATAAATGAAAAATAATTTTTTCTTATTACCTTTTTCTTAATTATTCTAATATTTTGAATATGAGCTGTAATTGTTCAACTGACTGCAAGGAGGATAAAATTTCTTCCTTGGTTTTATTTTCAATTTTAAAGAGAAAATGATGAATATCAATAATGCGAAAATGACATCATTTACCCTTTTCTCCGTTTCTCCTCTACAGCAATAAAAAAATTTTGTTCTCGCTATTAGACAAATGCTATTAAAATTTAAAACAAATTAATATTTCAATAATATTACTTTTTTAATATTTTACATTTAGAAATTGTAAGAGTTATTATGAGAACTTTGGAACCATTCGGATATCTGAAATGAATATCCGAAATAATAATTGCCCAAATGAATGCAAATATAATAAAATCCCCCCCCCCCCCCTTTGGTTCTTTTTTTTTTCAATTTTCATGAGAAAATGACATCATTTACTCCTTTCTCTCTTTCATTCGCAGCAAGAAAAATATGCTGACGCTATTAGAAAAATGCTATTAAAAATTAAAAAGAAATTAACATTTCAATAACATTACTTTTTGAAAAATATGCTGACGCTATTAGAGAAATGCTATTAACCCCTAAATGCCTGATTTTTCAAAAATCATTGTAATAATGTTTTTCGGCTTTCATTTTTTAAATAAATCATGGGAAAAATACTGAAAAAAAATCATATTTTGTTTTAAGTATGGTTTACGGCTAAAGAACAGTTTGTTACTAATCGGCAATACTGCTCTTTAATTGCAAAAATAATTTTCCTTGATAAAATTCTATAATATTAAACACACAAGAATGTTAGGAACTATAATAAGAAATAAATTTTACTTGCTCACTGGAGAACAAAATAGGGTATTTCGCAAGCTTCGAATCTAAACAAAAAGAACAAGTAGCAACAATTGAAAAAATAAATCTATCTTTATTCTTAAACAGTACAAGTATTGCCATCTACATGTTGAAAATCGATTTAATAATATTTTCAGAATGTATTTTATTGGCAACATTAGACATTATACTTTCAATATTATTCTAATAGTATTTTAGAGCCCAAATTGGGTATGTTGCCGAAAAGCAACACTCGGCATTTAAGGGTTAAAATGTAAAACAAATTAATGTTTCAATAACATTACTTTTTTAATATTTTAAATTTAGACATTTTAAAAGTTATAAATAAAAGTTTAAATTCTAGTGCTAAATTCACCTTCAGTAAATAATTAAAATTCATACAAAAAAGAACAAATAAATGTACTAAATTACTTGCAGGTGCATGCATATAATATAAAGTTATTTAAAATACGTTAGAAATACCTTAAAAATGCATTAAAAACCATTAAAATTCCAAAACGTTTTCAACCATCACATGGCCGTCATCAGTGGTTATTTAAATGTTGTTATTTTTCTTTGCGCTTATTCGAGAATCGTCTAGAAGAGATCATTGTAATTTAAAGGTTGTACGGCAGATAAGATGCCAGATAAAGGTATTCAAATTTCTAACAAAACAACTTTTCATCTATTACGAAGGAATTCTTTACAAACCCCATGGATATCGTATGATAGTAAAATCGTTACAAGCTATATCTTTATTAGCAATTATTTCAATAGATTCTCTTATATGCCTTCCTGGTAATTATTTGTACGAAAGATAATCTTCGATGTATTAAAATCTAATTTTATAGGTTGAGTTTGAGCTAATCTTGATAACGCAGTATGGGGTCTATTTAATCTGAGATCTGCTTCATGTTCTTTAATTCTATCACGAAATTTTCTCATCCTCATACCTACATAAAGAAAATCTTTACTATCTTTTTTGAACGGTATAGTGTACTGATCTATTGATTGCTTGGACAGGATCAATTTTCGTATTTAACAGGTCTTTTAATTTTGTGGAAGGGACTGCGATTAATTGTACATCATATTTAAAAAGGTATGCCTCATATTTTCAAAAAGCCTTGAGATGTAGCTAACTTTACAAATTTTAAATAACTGTGTTTCGTTTTCCATAATCTTCCACTTCAGACAAACTTATTGATAATGCAGTATGGGGTCTATTTAACCCTTTATCTACTGACAATACTTATAAGTACCTTTAAAATAACTTGTTATAAAATTCATTTAATACATCGATTAGTTGTAATACAGTTTAGAATGAGTTATAGATATGTTATTTTATCTTGTTCCAAAAGTATTATTGGTTACACATAACAAAAATATTTTTAAAAGGATGATTTCTTTTGCCTTTGCATCTTTTCAGCTTCCTTGGCGTTGGGAGGGGGGAGGGGTTCAATTCGGAAATATTTCTATTGTAAGAAATATTCGTACATTCGAATATTCGTACATTTCCCAATTCTACAAAATACTAAGAAAAATATTTAAAGTAAAAGATTTGCGTGCGGTTATAAATATTGGACAAAATGCCTATAAATTCAAATTTAATTAATCCTTCTAAATCATTCAATCCTTCTAAAATCTTGCTAAAATTTATTAAATGATTATGTAAATCTTCTAATGTAGTTTAAACAATTCACGAAAAATGCTTTAGAAGATAAAATTTTCATGAATTCATAACTCAGTACATAAAGGGTTAATCTGAGATCTGTTTCATGTTTTAGGTAGATTTCGCAAGAAATACTACCTATTGCAGTCGTTACTATGGTGCGACTTTTGAAAAATTCCTTCATAACTTTTCATTATAGGACCCCAGAAACACAAAACCACCCCAACCTAAAAAGTTTATATTTAAATATATATATTATATATATGTGTATGTATGTACTAAATTTTGTACGCACGATAAAAGTCGCAATTATTCACGGATCGTCTTCAAACTCGCCAACAACTTTGAGATGGCTAATATCTCGGAGAGAATCAAAATGGGCACAATCGGCCCAAGGGAATGGAAATGGGAAGGGTTAAAAATTTTGAATACCGTCTTATCATGATTCTGATAAAACGAGCTCTTACACAACAATGACAGGAAAAAATAAATATTTTTTGTTATAGCAGTTGCCAACAATAAAAAAAAACAATAAAATTCTCAAAACAATTGCTTTTCTATTGCACGATTTTCCCGTGAAAAATTGAATTAAGTAAATAGTTTGACGAATTGAAAACAAATTGAATATTACGTCATAAGTTTTTTAGAGCAAGATTTCCGCATGAAAACTCAAAATGAAATAAATAGTTTGACTCATTAAAAAAAAAAATATTGCGTCATATTGGAAATATAATGGACCTCAGCAGGTGAATAGGTAACGTCATGTGAGTTTGAAGAAACGTGTTAAAACATGATAAAAACTATGGAAATATTAACATATTTTAATACTTTGAGGTTCTCTGAATTTGCTTTAGCCATTTTTAAACCTATTCCATATACATGTGTATGTGTATTCGTGTATATTACAATTTTCACAAAATGTTTAGCTCCTTATAGCTCATTCTTAGTGAAGGAACTGGGTTTATCTCTAATCTTGATTTAGGTTTTGTTGGTGAATTTAGTACTTAACTTCGAAATCTACTTCCGCCTGTAGGCCCGAGCCGGCAGGGATTTTTTTAATTCTATCACGAACTTTTCTCATCGTCATACCTGCATAAAGAAAATCTTTTTTTTTGAAAGGTATAATGTATACTTCTGATCTGTTGATTGCTTGGATCAGGTAATTATACATAATATAATACAGGATATTCTAGACACAAGATTTAAATTTTGTAAAGTTAGCTACATCTCAAGGCTTTTTGAAACTATGACACTATGAGGCATATCCTTTTTAAATGTGATGTAAAATTAATCGCAGCCCCTCCCTCAAAGTTAAAAGATCTGTTAAATACTAAAATTGATCCTGTCGATGCAATCAATAGATCAGGACAGTATACATTATACTTTTCAAAAAAGATAGTAAAGATTTTCTTTATGTAGGTATGACGATGAGAAAATTTCGCGATATAATTTAAGAACATGAAGCAGATCTCGCATTAAATAGACCGACCCTATACTGCGTTATCAAGATTAACTCAAACAGAATCTATAAAAGTACATTTTAATAAATCCGAGATTATTTTTCGTACAAATAATTACCAGGAAGAGATTATAAGAGAATCTATTGAAATAATTGCTAATAAAGATATAGCTTGTAACCAGTGGCGCAGCCAGGGAGCCCCCCCCCCCCCCCGAACCCGAACGAAGAACTAGTTTACTGAATCATGGATACAACAGTAAAAACGGCTAAGACGGAATCACAATGAACCTATCAAAAATTCCGCTTTAAACAGGTTTTCGTCTTAGAAGGTATAATTCAAAGATATGTCATCCGCCGGGACTACGAATATTTCCGTTTAAGACAGGTTTCCGTTATGGACACTTTCCGTTTTCACACTAGTCATTAAAACTGCTAAAACGGACTCACTCTGTAGTACACCTCTGAAGAGCATAAATGTATTATAGTAAAATCTGTGAAGGTGACCTATCTCAAAGGAAAACAATTCAAGATTCGACGGAAACAACACTATATATTTATACTTGCTAACGTTTATAACCCATCTGAAATGAAACTTGTTCCAATTGTGATTCCTTCTTGGCAGGATTTCTGTGAACACGGAATCCTCTCGTAAACGGAAGCATTTTAACCCGGGAGAACTCGCTACATGAGATTTTCTCTCACCGTCGTACTTTTTTTAAGACTCTTATTTAAACCATTTTTCATTTTAATTAAAATTTTAAAATGTTATTTCAATTATTTTACCTATTTGTGAATAAAAGTATTAAGCCAAGCAAAAAAAAAAAAAAAATACATATTAAGCGAATGTAAAGTAAAAGAAAAGCAATTGGGCACCGTGAGAGAAATTCTCACTAGCGAGTTCTCCCGGGTTAATGTCCCGAGACGGAAGGATAACTATGCAAGTATACCTGCTATTCCATTTACACAAATTTTGTGTAACTAGATTAAACGTAAAACTTATCTTGGACTACGATGGGACCAACTGTTGCTGACACTTAAGGGAAAAGACAAGTTTACACGAACGCAATAATGGCACATTGGTTGAGTTTCGCGACCCTTATCTTTGTTTACTTTACAACGGTCGATATTATCAATTATTTTAAATCTGCTGCAAGCAATTAATAAAAGTACTAACTTTATTTTTGGACTGATTATTTGTAACCACTTTCAAAATACACTGGCGAGAAAAGTTAAAGGAATAACCATAAAAAGGTGCTTTGTGTTAGTTCTATTAATGGAACTTCAATGAAAGGTGATTGATTGGTAACTCAATGTGATCGTTATCACGTAGTCCAACGGGTAGTCCAATCACGTAGTCACGAAGTCCAATGGGATTTACCTTCGCTACAGAAAAATATGCAAATTTTTCAACCTGTTCCTTCGGTTTACGTGTGAAAAGGATTGCACGTGGGTGATTTGAAGTCAAATTTCAAGGATTGTGTACGTGTAGTTTGGTAAAATTTTCGCTTGCAGGGGGAATATGTCGTCCAGAAGACATGGCGTGTGATAGGTAAAATGGAAGCAGGACAGACACTCTCAGGGGTCTCTAAATACTTAAAAATAGCCAAAAGCGTCATGTCAAGAATAGGAAAACGGTTAACAGACACTGTTAATTGTGCACAGACAACCAGGTCAAGGTGAGAAACGTGCCACAATAGATTCTCAGGACCGTTATTTGGCAATGATTGCTAAAAGAAACAGGCAACTGAAGTCAGTTCAGATTACAAGAGAGTTCGCTGCAGCAACAGGATCTTGACTATCCAGATTTACTGTGAGTAACAGGCTGTATAAAAAAGGGCTGCATACAAGGAAATCCATTATTTGTATTCCACTAACTTCGGCAGCGAAATGCGTATGCGTCCGTTAAAGTGATGTAGAGATCATCGTCATTGGAGTACGACGGGCTGGAGCCAAGTTCTCTTTACCGATGAATCCTGATTTTGTTTGGAAAATTATTGCAGACGTGTTATCATATGGAGGGAAAAACACATGCAATAAAGCTGCAAACATCCGTGAAAGGCATCGATACAAAAGTCCGTGGAATCATGGTATCGGTGGACATCATTTTGAATGGCCATTCTGACCTACACATTTTTACCAGTACAACTGTGAATGCTGAAATGTATAGAGATGAGATTTTTTATCCTCATGTCGAGTTGTTTAACCCATCCGGGACCATGGGTGCATATATGCATCTTCAAAAGGTGCTTACAGAACTTGTTTTTAATACCATTAAATATTCAAAGTACAATTTTCCTTATTTAATTAAGTCATTTTCTCGATTCATAAACTACATTTAATTATTTGATAAAAAGTGGTGTCAAAGGAATAAAATTCATGTAAAAAATGCTGGTGCCGAGCGGATTAAGGGTGCAAACGAAAAATTTGGGATTTTATGCTTATTAATGGTTTAGAAGTGCTACCCCCTCCAAGGAACTCCGAAGTGTCCCTTCCAGAGCTGCAGAAATCCCACACAACAAAAATGTCTGGATTCAACATTTCCTTTGAACCCAGTTATTAATTGTGAACGCCCAGTTTAGCATTGCGTCAAGAAATTTCATGGTGGCAATAACAATTCTGCGTATGGAGAAGGTCTTGGGTGACACTATGTCTTTAACAATAAGAAATCGAATTGAAACTAATCCCCGTACCAAAGTCCGGAGCTTACTGCTGAACTTGGAGAATGCTCTAAAACTGTTTCGAAATTGCATCTAAAATAAATTGGTTGTGCAATAACAGAAACCACTATTATTTTTTACACATCCTGATACTTCCAAAAGCGTGCTAATCCATCACAAATAAATTTGTTACAAAAATTTAACTTCCAAAGACTACCAGATATCGGAAGCAACTATTAGATCGAATATGGTATCAAAAATGGCGAAACATAGAAACCAAAAAGAATTATGGCTATTTTAGACAATTGTAACAAAACTATTTTTTCCAGCATGAAAACCAGGGTTGCCAGTTTGTCCTCCATTTTTACTAAGAAAATCCAAATTCGCACCAGAAAATAAAAATAGCATTTTTTGCTTTATGACAGAAATTTTGTGATTACAAAAAGTAAAGATCCTTCTTTCAAAATTTCCGGTGTGAATTTGAAATTTCGAATTAAAAGTGGAAGCCAAACTGGTAACTCTGGCATGAACTATATTTGATGTGTGTGTGCTTCTTATGTTACTAGTTTGTGAAGGTGAAATTGCAAGATCTTTTTCTTAAAGATTAAAACCTTATCTCAAAAACTCGCAATTAACGACTCACTGACACTTATGTGAAATCATATTATCCAAAGTTTATTATAACGCAAGTCCTTAATTGAATGGCAAGAAATTAAATATGGAAATTGCTGTTTTACACTTAACCACTTGATCCTAACTTTATTGTAGACAAATGTTATGTATTATGAAACTTGATTTAAATAAATTACTAATAATTGCTAAATCAATTAATACTCTTCATATGCCATCAGTTTTTTCATCATAATGTTTGTAAAATCTTTTTAACTGATAAATATTAATGTAACTCCGATGTATTATTAGCTACAGTTACAGAGATTGATCTTACTTTTTTTTTTTAATTAAGAAATAAAACAAGGATATACTACCTAAATTCTTAAAGTTACTCGAAATACTTCTATTATACATACACAGTCCATCCTGTAAAGACGTGATCGGAAGGGACTGGAAAAAAGTTCCATTTTAGACAGGCTTCCGTTTAAAGTGGCTTTTAGTGTAATTAATTATACTTCTAAGATACACTACCGCAATAAGATCTTTTGCTCGTTTCGAAGGGAGCCTGAAACTCTTCTGTTTGAGACAGGATTCCGACAAAGAAAGATTTCGCTTTCTGAGGTTTCACTGTGTTTCACTAAGGAGCAGTGAAAATCCCCTTCCAGACAGGTTTTTAGCAAATTTAATTGTATGGCAATATATATTAAGACAATGTAACTCTTCCGTTTAAGGCAGGATTCTGTTAAAGATAATTACTATTTGGACCGGTTTTACTATTCATATAATATAAATAAGTACATTTATATAAATACACAAAACTTGTAAAAATGGAACCTGCCTATAACGGAATTCTGTCTTAAACGGAAATGTTCCACAGTGCTATCGAAAAGAATATACAATTACACCTGCAAACTCGAAAACCTATGTAAAACGGAATTTTTTTCCACTATTTGCGATTTCATCTTGACAAGTTTTACTATATATAACCTGAAGGAAAAATTTTGGACCGCCCCCCGAAACGAAATCCTAGCTACGCCACTGCTTGTAACGATGTACTATCATACGATATCCATGGGGTTTGTAAAGAATTCCTGCGTAATAGATGAAAGGTTGTTTTGTTAGAAATTTGAATACCTTTATCTGGCATCTTATCTGCCGTACAACACTTAAATTACAATGATCTCTTCTAGACGATTCTCGAATAAGCGCAAAGGAAAATAACAACATTTAAATTACCACTGATGACGGCCATGTGATGGCTGAAAACGCTTTGGATTTTTAATGGTTTTTAATGTATTTTAAAGATATTTCTAATGTATTTTAAATAACTTTAAATTATATGTATACACCCGCAAGTAATTCAGTACATTTATTTGTGCATATGAATTTTAAAAGTTATTATGAGACTTGTGGAACCATGCGAGTAAGTCATCATAGACGTCACAGTAAAATATTTTTGAAGTGATACATGAAACTTGAATATTATACTGCTAAAGTTTAACACAGGAAAAATGGTGTAATATTTATCAGGAATTTTTTAAATACAAAAACTAAGATTGTGACAAAGAAAGCTATTTTTTTAAACTAACATGCATTTTGTCTTAAAATGTGAGTCCCATGTTTAACAAAAAGGAGCTGGGTTTGTAAATGGTGGTTTGGCAAAATAATTTTTGCTGTATCTTTTAATTTCATTGAACACTCATTTAAAAAGTTATCTTTCCAATTTAGAATTTCGCGATGTAGAAATAGTTGTCCAAGATTATTATGTGACGTTTTTAACTTGATCTGGTTTAATGTATTCTCGAAAAAAGGTTGTATGAAAAGAAATAGTAGTGAAGATAAATATTAGTTTTTCGGAAAGTTTTCAAATTGATATATCATGTGCTGAGCGAGAGAGAAAATGTGGAGACTTACAAGACCAAAACTTCATTACATACAAATAATCAGCGGCAGAGAATAATATTAATTTTTTGGAGAGTAATTTGCCAGTTAAAGCATGCGTTGAGCAAGTGAGAAAACGTGGAGACTGTTTAGTACAAGACCAAAGTTTAATTACATACAAACAATCAGCGAAACATCTACTAAGCGTGTCAGAGGATTTAGGAAAAGAAAACTCAAAGATAATCTACCCTCAACGTCTCAGTGACCAACGACAACCAGGGCCGAAATTAAGGAGGGGGGTGCAGAGGGGGCATGTGCCCCGGGCACCAGAACGAAGGTGCGCCAAATGAAGGATTATACCTTTGGAATGGATCATTTTCTTCTGATGGACTGATGGCTTCCATTATTATGAAACAGCCATTATAAATGAAATGTTAGGTGAAGATGAAAGAGCAGTCGTAAAAAGTTAGAACTCTGATTTTCTGGTCAGAATGGGAAAAAAAATGGCCATATTTTCTTTTGAAAAAAAAATAATGATCATTTTTTTCCCATTGGAAAATTTTCATTTTCTCTCTTGTTAAAAAAAGACATTTTGTAAAGGTAGTAAAACGAGGGGTTTTTCGAGAGTTCAAGGCGAAGTAACTAAGCGAAAAAGAATGACACATTCACTTGGTCGAGTGTCGAGTCGACGTACATTTATACTAACGCCATTATCGCATTATCAAGATAAAACTTTCCTAATCGGTAAAGAGAAAAACCTCTATGAAAAGATCACTGTGAAATCACTAATCACTAGTGTGATAACGCAAGTGAAATCACTTAAAACATATAGCTAAATAGCAAAATGCATGATCGGGGGATATCACGTGACTGAGGGGAAACTAGCTGATATGAACTTGGAAAATTTTCATTACAAATTAAGAAGTTGGATCAAAGGGTTGAAGTTTCAACAATTTCGTGAATTATGTAAGTATAGTTTTGCAATAAGCTAAAATATTATATGATAAAATTTTGATGTTTAATAATTATTATGTTAAAAACTTGAGTACGCCCTATTTCAAAAAAAATTCTTTCTCCTTGAATGTTATTAGTGAGAAATTATTCAAAACAACAAAAAAAATAATGATAAATAAATAAATAAATAAACAAAATTAAACAATTATAAAGAGTCTAACGATTTAGGAAAGTATAGTTATTAAATTAATATTTTGTATGATAAAATGTTTTAATATTGTGTTTCATGATTTTCAACAGGGAAGTTTTAAACTTGACTATAATGTTTCCGAATTTCATTTTATGCTAATTCACAAATTTATCTCTCTCTCTCTGAATGTCATTAGTGTTTCACAAGCAAAACTCGGTCAATTCTAAAAACAGTTAAACAAATTTTTAAATAAATATATTTCTTTTAAAGAGTACCAAGTTTGGTTAAAATGATAAAATTTGAATGTTTAATAATTATTATGTTAATAACTTGAGTATGTCCTATTTTATGAAAGTAGAGTTAAAAATTAATATATTATGCGATAAAATGATTCAATATTATGTTTGATGATTTTTCCTAATTTCAGTTTATGATGTTTCACAAATTTCTCTCTCTCTCCTTAAATGTTATTAGTGCTTCACAAGCAAAACCTGTTCGATTCTAAAAACAGTTTATGGTCGATTCTAAAAACAGTTTAACAAATTTCTAAATAAATATATTTCTTTTAAAAAGTACCAAGTTTGGTTTAAATAAGGAGTGGTGAATTTCAGAAAAAAGTGTGTCAAAAACTAATTTTCGATTAAAAAAACTTTTATGTCTTAAAAAAACATAATGTTATCATTCTCTAATTTACATGAAATTACTCTAATTGACTTAAAATTATTCTCAAACTTTTAGCAAATGAAACAATGTTTCTTCAAAAAATCGCCTTTAGTGTAATAAACCGGGAGCCGGCAGCACAAACAATCACCTCATCGAGTTCACGGATGAAATTCTAGGATTACTTAAATCTTGATTCGCATATTAAAACGCAGTCGGTCTGCCAAGTCATATCTTGGTAGAAAACACCTGAAAACCCGATTTTAGCGGCTGACTCGTAGGTTTACCATTGTGTTTTCCTGCATCAAAAGGTATGAAAACATGAAGGACTGGGAGCAGGAAAACACAATGGTAAACCTACGAGTCAGCCTCTAAAATCGGGTTTTCAGGTGTTTTCCACCGAGATAAGACTTGGCAAACCGATTGCGTTTTAATATGCGAATCAAGATTTAACTAATCCTAGAATTTCATCCGTGAACTCGATGATGTGATTGTCTGTGCTGCCGGTTCCCGGTCTACAATCAATTAATGGGTTTCCAAAAAACTTTCAAAAATTAATTTACAGAAAATAATTCTAACCAGTAGTGTTTTGGTAAGAAACAATCATTTTTATTCTCTTTGTTAATATGCTAAATTTTTTAAAAAATAGTTTTACTATGATGAATGTGAAAATAATGATAAATTATCGATTTCGTCATTTCCGATTAAAAGATAACAACTCACAAAATTCTCTTCTAAATGAAAACAAATTATAAAACATATGTATTAATATAAAATTGCTTTATATTGAAAGTTTATGTCACTTAAATGCATGAAATAAAATATTTCAATTCATGTAGTATATTAAAAGGTTGTGTTACAATCCAAAAATGCTATCTTTCCTGAAAGTGGAATTTGTTACAAACTTCTAAAATATCTTCAAAAATCATTATCACTCTTCAAATAATTACTATTTCCTGATAAAAAAGCTAGCATTCACTTATTACATGTTTAAGAAAGACAGTCGATAAGGTGATGTTTGAAATCTCTTCGAAAAATCCGAGTAAATAATTGTACAATGAAGTAAGCAGTTACATTTCCCATGAAAAAAAAGACAATTAAAACGAATAACATAGCATTTTCCTATATAGAATTCGCTTACCAAATGTATAACAAAGACAGTTGATATCTGTTGATGAGATTAATCATGTTTAGAAACGGAAGAAAACCTTTACATCCGTCTTTCAAATAGTTAAAATTTGTGCCTAAGTGTAATAATCTCTCCTAAAATCAATAGTTATCATTATTTACATATTAGTTATTTCGTGTTAAAAAGCTAATTACTTATCGAATGTTCGTAGAAGACAGTAAGCATCTGCTTAGAAGGTGATGTATAAAGTCTATTTGAAATATCAGATGAAACATATGGTTCACTAGAAAAAGTATAATTCTGATGCGAAGTTTCAAAATTTATGTCGTTAGCTGCACACTAAAATTTAATCAGAAAAAAAGTTATTAAAAAATTGCTAAATGCGAAACTTTCCCTCAAAATAAAAACAAATGAATTCTTAAAAACCTCTAAACTTATTAAGAGAAAAATATTAATTCGCCCTTGAACGGACTTGAACCGATAACCTTTTCGTTAACAGCCAAACGCGATATCCAATTACGCCACAAGAACATAAAAATATGTAATGTATAAGAAAAAACTACCAGAGTGTTAAATGCTATAGCACAATTTAAACTCCTGTTAAGTTAAATTAATATTAAACGATTGCATAATAAATGGTTAAATATTTAGAAAAGATAGGATTCAAAATTATGCTAGTAAATGTTTGACCCGGTCTGCACCGTGGATAGCATAATATTGGTCACAAAAATGAAATTTGAATCTGAGTTCGCAGGTTTGAAACCAGGTAATAACATCAATTTCATGATCTCTGAATATTCTTAGTCTACTCATAATATAATGTCCATCACAGTTCTTCAGATTGTGGAATAAACAGGAATTGTTTTACATTGCTTATAACTCAAGTTACGTACTATTTCCCAAAAATACATTCTAACGATGTCCTATAGATGGAAACACCAAAAATTTCTTTGGGAGAAGGAGATTGTAAATAGAAAATAGAATTTTTAATCAAGAAGAAAAAAATGTGTATTGTGAATGTATATGAATGTGAGTGTGTGGGCTTAGAGGGGTCAACCTCCGCGTTGTTAAGCCTGGGCATGGGCAATGAGAACTATGCATTTTACCAATTTAACTTTCGTCTTTCAGACTTAATCCATTTTGACAAAATTGAAAGTTCTTAGCTAATGATCACAAATATTGACATTTTTTTTTAATTGTTATTTTTTATTATTCTAGGTTCCTCGATAGGTCTTTGAAAATCCAGGATGGTAAGAAACTTTAAAAAAAAATTCGGGGAGCGGGGGATTAACCGACGCTCTAACAGTTTCCATAATTGTCATTCTCAAGGGAAAGAGGGATCTTCGAAATCGACTCTCTACATTCGAAAAAAATAAGCCCATCAAAAAAATTTAGCCCCTCCTACCCCCCCCCTACTACTACAGCATGATCAGACAAAAAATATCCTTTCCAATCGAAAAAAACAAAAAAAAAATTCTCCCAAACCTCATCATACTATAGTATGATTCCACTCCCACCACCTCCACTACCCCTAGAACCGAACTGTCCTTTCCCCACTACTAATAATTATTTATGATATTATTAATAATTTATTATATTATAATTAATTTAATAATTAATTAATTTATTATTAATAATTTATTATATTATAATTAATTTAATAATTAATTATTATTATTAATTTATTATTGTTAATTAATAATTATTTATTTACTAATATTGAAATATTAACAATTAAAAACAGTTTGTAATTTTTTTTATATTATACAAATAGTTTATTTTAAATAAACAGTAATAAATGTTTGAATATTTAATATTTCTTAATTGTTATATTTATACTAGTATATATTTAATATGTTTAAAAACTGTCTAGCATGAGGAAGTCTGACAAAACAAATTGTAGTTTAGATTATTTCATGTTGATATTTTGCATTTTTAATAAATAGCAGGCTAGGTTGGGCTCGCAAACCTTTTTCCAAAATCGTGCCCCTCCTTGGATTTCTTTCTGTCGACATCTATAGCTCTTAATATTTCAATTTATATCTTATTATTTTCCAAGATTTAGAAAATCGGGTGGGTGGGGGCGGCTTCATTTCATATTCCCATTAAAATAAGCAGTGTTTCTTAAGTCTTTTTTTTTTTTTTTTTTTTTGTATTGTACAGATTAATTTTACCCAAAGAGTAATTATTTTTTGATTTACTTTTAAAAAAGGTACTTTTCGGCTAGCTGGGCACCAGTGTTATATAAATATATATGTGTATATATAACACTTGTGCCTTGCTAACCGAAAAGTACCTTAAAAAATAATAAAACTAATGCTTAAACACAAATTTACAGAATTTTGTGCTTTTATAATCGCTCACTGAAATTTAAATTCACATGCTCTTTAACTTAACATCAACAAAAGAAAAATTGTAAGCCAGTGTTGTAGATGTTAAAAAAAAAAAAAAAAAAAAAAAAAGGCATGTACACTAAAATTATGAATGGTCATAGCTAGAGCATATATGCAATAGCTTTATTTGAGAAACCCCGAATGTATGGAGCTTAAAAGAAGAAAAAAATCCTGAAAATTAATGGCATATACCTCCGTACCCTCCACTACACTCCTGGGGTTAGCTGAATTGATAACACATTTCAAAAATAAAATAAAATAAATTTGTGTTAATTTATTTTACATTTCGGGTAATTTATTTTACTTTCGGTCGGAACTTTACCCAGGGGCCAAATCCATATATTTATAAAATATTATTATTATTTTTTTAATTCTAACTCTGAAAATTTGCATTCATGTAATTACAAACTATACAAACAAAAACCAGATTTAAACCAAATAAACTGTTTTATTATTATTATTATTTTTAACCTTTTTTCTGCCAATCCTGATTTGAAGTCTTAAGCTTGTGAAATTTTTTAGTTTTTAGTAGTTGATCAAATTAGAATGTGACTTACTACTTTTAGATAACTATTCACTGTAATCATTATTATTATATTTTAAATAAATGGTTAGATAACTATTTTTTATGAATTTCTTGTTTGTTTATTTCCTTATATTAAGCTAATGGTACATCAGCATTTTATTTTAAGGAAAAGTTTGTCAACGTTGAAATAATTTCAGCGGTTTTCTCTGTAGTAACTTAAGCCTTAAATCCATTCCACTAACCTGGTCAACATAACTAACATGATCAATTTACTTAAACTGCAAACAAATACGGGAATAATATACACAGAACAAAAAATAAAAAAAAGGAAACACAAATGCTTGAAAAGATGTTATTTTATTGATTTCTACTGAACTCGAATTTTCATGAACTCGATTTGTGTTTTGTACTTTGCTGTGTCTTTTGTTTTTCTTCTTACACAAAGAAAACATGAAATTAACATTTGAATATCTTTCACTATTTAATATCTATCTATATTATAAAGGACAAACATATTTGTGCGTAACGCATAGATCATTTTGCGAATGGAAACACTTTGAAATTTGAAATAAAATTTTGGTTTTGCAATTTTCTTTACTGCAAATTTTTAAACTTCTAAACATCGCACATTTTAAATTTTTACACCGTAAGGAAAAAAAATGCTCTTTTAATTGCAATTTGTTTGAAAGCTGTATCTCAATTTATTTTTGAGATATTCATTTTTTTGTAGTTTTTAATACCATTTTTTCTAATCGTGGCAACAAAAGTACCTTATTTCTATTGAAAGTAAACGGAAAATAGCCGGAAACAGGAGATTACTATATCTTCTTGTTGCCATTTTCTCATAAAACCTGAAAAAAAAGTTGAAATTAAAATACGGGCTATGTCAAGAATATTGTCTGTTATTCCGTGATAATGACGTCTTATGCTTACTTTCTATAGACGAAGTTTAAGACTGGATTGTAAAAGTGGATTGCTTTAGCTTATGTAAAAGTGGATTGCTTTAGCTTATGCAAATGACGTCATTTTACAGCGTGTATTTTAATTCTTAAAACTGAATTATGTTTTGTAGAAATGCGTCATTTTCACAGCCCAGCTGCCTTGAAATTCTTCACAGGTGAAAAGGCTTCACTTTTGAAAATAATGTAATCGAAATCACACACTGATAAAACGCAATGTTTTACAAAAACTTAAAGTGTCTTTATAAAAGAGAGGTGACGTGCAAATAATACCGATTTATATTACTGAAATTGATGATTCTCTCCTGGATGGATTTGCTTCGCCGAGTTAGACAAGCAAACAAATAATTCGAGGTTTAAAATAATATCATTTTCCTGAAGTTTTTTTCCCAAAATTCTCTCGAATAATAAAATTTTAATGCTATTCTTTAGGACATTATACTATAATTTTATCAAAATAACATAATTTGCTTAATTTAATGTTTTATAATTTTATATAATCTAGATATTTAAAACACAAGTGTGTTTTTTAGTCATCTGCCTTAATCTTTCTGCTGAACCAATTTTACTAATATATATATATATATTTAACTGAAAGCTGTTCATTTGTAGATGTGATCGCACTATCTGTTTTTATCCCCAGTTTTATATATTAATTTTAAAAGTATTTTATGAAATTTCTTCAAAATGGTGAAAATTAGATATCTTTCATTATTGCAGACAATAGAGAAATAATTAGGTATTTTTATCTTTATTCCTGCCATTTCCTGGTAAAAATTCAAAATTGTTGTATAGGGTTTAGTGGCACAAAATCCCATTAGGAGCATAATATTATATTAGGGGCATAATAACGGAAAATGACATACTGCTTTTGAAAACACGCATTTTTCCTCATAAATTTTCTATATTGTTTTTCCTTCTGCATGTGTACTAATACTAAGTTTCAGACACTAAGCAAAATGCTTATTTAAGTGAAAATGAAGTCATATTTAAAAGAAAACGATCATTTTCTTGGGTAAAACTAAACATCTTAACACAAATGCGTCTAAAAAACATAAATTACGGAAATTTTTACTCTCCGGAATTGAGATTAGAATCTCAAGTAAAGAGTGCGTCTGTTCACATAAAAGATGTTGCTGACAATCGTGACTTCAAGTTTTGAGTTAAAATGATTTTAAAATGATCAAACAAAATACAAATTTTAAAAAAATGATGAATATGGATATGAGAAGTGGTTATGCAAATTATGAGAAGGTGAAAATTGCTGTTTTTCATTCCGGAATGCCAAGCATAAGAGCCTCAATTGATAACCACATCCCAGTAACTGATCTTTATTATATTTTACTGATTAAGTATCCGTATTACTAGGACTTCCCTCAGAGGGGTTAGTCTGAGCGATATTTCGGAGAACATAGATTTAATAATAACTTGTTGCAAGTAAAGAAAATGAGATACTATCTTTAATTGGCCATATACTGGTTACTAATTCAAATGATGAAATATCTAGATTAGTGAACCTGAAAAAAAAATCCATATCAATTTTAAACCAGCTCTTCCCTCTGTTAAGGGCCCTGGCAAGAGATAGAATAGCCTAGAAAAGGAACACATTTACAAGTACTTTCGGACAACCTATTCGCTGTTTCATAAAGACATTTTTGCATTTTTTTAAATACATACATAAAACAGTATAATACTTCTTCAGTTTTATTTTCATAGTCGTTTATATCATTTGACAAAAAATCTCACTTTCTTAAACTCGAATTGCGTCAAGCTTTTTTAAAAAAGCAAAGTCCATATAACAATTAAATTCCATGAAGGGATTTAAACACATGGTTATAGAGCATTTAGGTGAGCGCAATTAATAAATCGTCAAATATTGTTTTTATCGCCATCTTTCGTAATGCATTCTTTTAATTTAAAATACACACATTAGATAAATTTATAAACACGATTTGACTCATTTAATTAAAAATAATAATAAGTAAATAAATAAAAATAATAAGAAGAGGTAATAGCATAAGTCAAAACATTTATTTTAACACCAACACAAGTTACACTTGTGAGAAAAAAAGGCGGCTTTTGACAAAAAATAAAAATAAAATACTCTTGGCAAAATCTGAACCGGGCAAAAAAGAAAAAAAAATGCACCGTGATTAATTCAAATATTATAGGAATATTCCGTAATCTGGTTTTCAACCAATATCGTATTTTAAAAAGCTTCGCTTAACTCCAATTAAATTTCATTGCTGTAATTTTTTTTTTTTTTTTGGGGGGGGGGGGGGGGAGAATGCGAGATTGCATATATTTACATTTAAATTTTAAACTTTCGTTTATGTAACGGTTGCTTGTGTGAATAATTAGCACCTTGATGATCGAGCTTCACTCGAAACATATGTAAAAAACTGCTTGTGTGGTATGTGTGCTTAAAGCCATTATTACTTAGCTATTATAACTCCCGTCCGTTATAACAATGTTGCTGTTAGTATTACTCTTGTTTGACGTCAACCTTGCCTGTGTATCTGAATACGAATTATTGGCCATTTTTCTTTCACGAAGAGTGGTTATAACATAATTGATTCATTTTGAATAGCACGTACCAATTGCAATATTGATACTTTTAAGTTAGTCAAGCGTAGGTGATAAATTGAAAATATTTTTTCCATACTATATTCATCTTGCATTCATTTCATTTAAAATATCTGGGAGCACGGCAGTGCGCCCGCCAAGTTCGCACAAGCCGTAAGCTACCTTTTCCTGAACCATTTCAGCATACTTTTCACCCCCTCATAACGTCGTTTTAGGGAGAGATATAGAAATTTTTCTTTTATACACATGTTCGTATGATCAAACTGAACTAAGGTTCCACGATTTCATGTTTCTGTATTTAGTAGTTTTCGAAATATTAAATTCCAAAAAAGCGCTTTTTTATCACTGACTCACTTCGCATCATCAAATAACTAAGGTACTTCTAAAAGTCGTAGAATCATGAAATTTCACAAGTAAGTCGGGTTTGTAGCACAATTAACCAGAAAAATCTGAAAACACAGAATTTCCGCCTCTAAACTCTTCAAACAGGGGGTGTTCCTTTGGCCGTAAACAGTTCCTTAACACATTCAATTGTGCCAATATTGGTCGCCAAAACTCGATTACAGAGTTTTGAAGAGGGTCACGTGATTTCAAGCAGAATAAAATTATATATATATATGCTTTTCCAAAGATGTTTGTTAAATAGAAAAAATTAATATACCTAAAAATTTTAATTTGTATAGGTTATGATATATTTACGATATTACAACAATAAAACATTTAACAAAATATAACTGCAATTCGGTACGCTTCCGCTATAGTAGCCTTGGCGAAATACAGATAATAGCCTTGTCGAGAAAAGAAATTTGATAATAACGTATTTTCTGGCAACCTACTTACTGTGTCATATACACAAGCAATTTTTTCCATATGCATACAATTTATTTAATGTAAGGAACCCATTTATTTATTTTTATATACCAACATAAATAATTTGTATATAAAAAATAATATTTTACGCATGTATAAATGAAATGTTTATATGTATATAAATACATATATAAATAACATAAAAGTTCATCAGGTTTGTTTTCATAGTTGTTTATATCATTTGGCAACATATCTCAGTTTCTGAAGACCGAATTGCACCAAGATTTTTAAAAAATGCCAAGGTCCCTACAGTGGAAAAATATCCTAATTCTCATATGAAAGTTTAAAAATCTCATTTTAATTAATTGAAATGTGTATTTAATAAAGCTGTCTTTAACGATGTGCGACAGATGCAGCGTCCGAAGTCCGCTGCTAATGTTATTATACTGTATTATTAGCCTACTTACTGTTAATTTATTGTTCATTTTAAATCTGTAAAAGAAAGATTATAGTTATAGATAATATATGTTGGTCGCCAAAACCCGATTACAGAAAATTAGCCTGAGTTATAAAGGTGTTACATAATTTCAAGCGGAATGAATTTTTATATGCTTTTACAAAAACCTTAATAAGGCAAATCTTTCAGTTTATCTGTCCATCTTTATATCTTTTACTTCCTTAAAACAAATTTGATTAAAAACCGGGAGGCGTCTGCACAGATCATCACCTCATCGAGTTGACGGCTGAAATTTTAGGATTAGTTAAATATCGATTACCGTATTGAAATGTAAGTGGGCTGCCAAGTCATATCTTTGTGGAAACCACCTACAGACCCGATTTTACGGGTTAATTGGTGGATTTTCCATTGTGTTTTCCTGCACTCATTCCTCCATGTTTCCATACTTTTGGATGCAGGAAAATACAATAGTAAACCTATCAGTTAACCACTAAAATTAGGTCTTCAGGTGGTTTCTACCAAGATATGACTTAACACACCAGTTGCATTTTAATATGCTAATCTAGTTTTAACTAATCCTAAAATTTCAGCTGTAAACTCGATGAGGTGATGGTGTGTGGAAACGCCTCCCGGTCTATTATAAATGTCGGAATTTTAATCTCAATAGCACTCTAGGTCAATCTGGCAATTATCCCTACTATTTATGGAACACTATTCCTTTAAGTGTGTTTTAGTGATGTTAATGAACTTATGTATGTGCATCATACATATTATACATATGCATATAATACGTAATACATTTGCATCATACATATTATAGGTATGTGTATAATACATAATACACATGCATCATTATGGCGTCAGAAGAAACAAAACAATGTTTGTCGCCAAATTTGAGAATTGACATGATATATTACAAAATTTGGAGCCACTTTGCTAAATAGACTGTGTGCTGTATTGTGTGTGCTGACGCCTCCCGGTCCATTATAAATGTCGGAATTCTAATCTCAATAGCAGTCTGACCAATCTGGCAAATATCCCTACTATTTATGGAACACTATTTCTTTAAGTGCGTTTTAGTGATGTTAATGAACTTATGCATATGCATCATAAATATTACACATATGCATATAATACGTAATACATTTGCATCATACATTATATAGGTATGTGTATAATACATAATACATATGCGTCATTATGACGTCAGAATAAACAAAACATTTTTTGTTGCCAAATTTGAGAATTGACATGATATAATACCAAATTTGGCGACACTTTGCTAAATGTCACCAAGCTTGGTGAGTATTTGACGCTAGTGGCTATTTTTCAATGAGCTAATTATCAATGCGAGCCATCTATTTATATTTTCCCGCATATCATCTGAATAGTTAAATGGTATAACGTACGAATATTTCCAAAGTGACAATAGTTTCGTCACTGCCCGAAACCTCTGCTATTGTTATTATACTGTACTGTTATTATACTTACTGTGACTATGTTGTTAATCTTTACACTGCTAAAACTTCTGTATTATATAAAGAGAATTTACTGAAACTATTAAAGCATTGAAACTGCCAGTTTTTTATGATTATTATAATTCTATAATATGTAACCTGTTAATCGATATGTACGTTAAAATGAATCTTCTATAATCCGGTTCCTCACATTTTAGTTTTCAGGTTTCGAATAAAATTAGCTAAAGTCTTAAAACCATGGTACATTGACTAATTCTTCAACACGATCAGATGAGAAGAATGATAGAATTTCAAATGGATCATGGCAGTGAGCCCGTAAACCTTCTATTCTTCCGTAAACGAGTCTTTTGGAAAGGTTAATGTGAAACAAAAATATATTAGCATCAATATGGTTTAACGTAAATGCAGATATTGTCAAAGGATTTCATAAGAACCATTTCACTTCTATCCAGTCGTATCAGTTAAAATACAACAATTGGCAGTGAGCCCAATTAGAAAAGATTACTTAATAGGATTAAAAATTTCCGCATTAGAGAACGAATCGTAACTGCTAAGGAAACATGCATAAGTGAGTTAAGAGATATTTGTCACGAAAGATGAAATACATAACAACACAAGATATATGATGTGCTTCCATGATCGTAAAGAGTTCTTGATTTCTCTATCAAAAGCTTCCGACTTGGCAAAAGAATGGGCAAAGTAAATTAAATTATGAATAACAGTAACATGATCCAACGATTAACATGGAATTAATACGGTAAATACTGCTCGCTAGAGGCGGCTAGTACTTTAATATAAAAAGAAATAAAGTATAAATTTGTAAAGCTCAATAAAATAAATTTAGGTATTTTTATGTTAGCCGGGCGCAAGTGGCAAATCGCCAAATATTGTTCCCAACTCCCATTGTTCATATTGCATTCATTTCATTTAAAGATATATACTTTTCAGCCATCTCATTTAAAATAGATACATTTGCCTCATTTTATTTAATAGAATATTTAACATAGAAATAAATAAAAAAAAGAAAAAGCAATTTAACAAATTACAACGACCATTTGGAAAATGATTTTTTCGAAGACTAAAATTTAAGACATAAAAAATCGCGCGAAGTTGATCTTACATTACGTACGCCATGAATTAAACATTAATAGTGTTGTTACACGTAAAAATTGCAAACGAAAAAATCGCCTGCGAATCGTCAGATTTCCTGAAACTTACGTATTATCCACCTGAAACTTACGTATTATCCAAGCATTTCATTGGCTGTTCGGGAAAGGGCTTTTTCATCGTTAGATTTCCAAGAAATCTGACGACCCATTTTAAATGAAATTTCATTCTTAAACTTCTAAACATCCCACACAATTACTTATTACACCGTCGTATAGAGAAAAAAATGTACTTTTAAATGCAATTTGTTTGAAAGCTGTATCTCAATTTGTTTCTGAGTTATTGATTTTTTTGTAGTTTTTATTACTTTTTTGTCATAGTGGCAACAGAAGTATCCATCTCTGTTGAAAGTAAAGGGAAATACAGATTACTGCATAGACTAATCAGAAAGCGAATAAAATGCGGATTCAACCAATAAAAAGCGTCAGATATGCTTTTGATTTCCTACCCTGACGAGAACAATAACTATTTTTCCAAATGGTTAAAAAGAAATATTAACATAAACCAAAATATTTTATTTGAAAATCAAAGCATTGTTTCTAATTTACACATGTGAAAAATGAAAACTGCTATTGGCGGAAAACAAAATGCTAATGAGGAGATCTGCTCCCGGCTAACATAAAAGTACCGAAATTTAAGTTTTTTCATATTAATATAGTTTAGAATAACAAACTTGAAAAAACATACAAAAAGTAGTGATATCCCAACAAAAAGTTTCTCTCTATTCTAAAAAAAAGTAACTACCGCTGTCACCGCCGCCGCCGCCGCCACCGGTTTTGAATTTTTTGTGACCGGAGGTCTTTCTTCGTTAATATTAAGCAAAATATAGCATACAAAAATATGAAAATCGGTGGAATTATAGAGAAATGTTTAATAAACACGCTGATGCAGACAGTTTTCAAATAGAAGAAATATTTAAAGAGATATTTAATGCTAAAGTTGGACAAATTCGTTCCATTAAAAAAGTTTTATAGGAGCAAAAACTGTACATCGGAATTTAATCATTTTTAGATCATTTTATGCGTCAGAATTTCCCGGTGTGCAGACTGCACCCAGTTTATTAATTTGACTCATATTTTGAGGTTTTATTTCTATTTTAAATTGAAATTTTCAGCATTTCGAGAGATATTTTTTTACACATTTTAGAAAATGGTATTAATTTAAACTGTTGCCAACTGTATAAACAGCGCAAATAATAATATTTGCTTCAAATTAAAAATTTGTTTTACACGTGACTATTATAAACAAGAAAATATAAAAAGCAGGAATTCATTGAAAATTATCATAAAAACCATATTACACGTGAATTTCAAAAGTGAAAGAATGTTGTAAAATAATAAATTCATTAACATGCGTTAGAAGTCGTAAATAGGAGAAATTACGTCACATTTACGTCACATTACACATTACGTAAAATGAACAAAAAATAATGTTGCAAAACAATTTAAATTTAAAAATTGCGCGAGACATTTATGTAATACTAGCTGTTACCCGTGACTTCGTTCACTTAAGATTTAAAAAAGAATAAATTCATCAATTAAGCAAAAAATTTCGACAATTAAAAGCATATGTAATTAACCTTTTATCATATTTTATACTACAAAAACTTCTAATGATCCCAATTTGCTTATTTTTGTTTATATATATAGGATCATTTAAATTTCTTTCGTGGGCTTCAAATTTCATATTCGTTTTCTAAGATTAAATGAAGAATAAACTTACATCTGTGTTATTCTATTTTATTATTTATATTTATTCTATTTTATGCTTATTCCGTTCATGGATATTGATTTACATTTTTGTGACAAAGAATATTATTTAAAGAGATATATTAGTAAATAGTGATTATTAACAGATCACTTCAGACGCGTCTTTGAATTGATTAGAATAATCGAAAAATCAGCATATAACATTATGTTTCAATTCCAAAAAAATACATCTTGGAAAAGAAAAAAGGATAAATGGTATTCAAAAATTCAGACGTGGTGAAGCATCAAAAGTCAAAAATAAATAATAAAAGTATGAGAAATTTCTTTAACTTTCAAATATTTATTATATTTTTATTTCATGGTATCACATTTTTAACAGCTGTAGATCTACCAATAATATCAAAATGTTTATCACGCTCCGAAGACTCTCGAAGCCTAAATGCTTATTATTTAAGAGATTTATTAGAGTTGCTTATTGCTTTCAATCGCGGAAGAAATCTATTTATGGGAAAAGCAGTCCAGTTACGGCTAAATGTTTTCATATCGATTGTTGTGTTGTAATTTTGGATTATGGAGGCTTGGCTATTTGTAGGAATATGCTCCAATGTGAGACAGATATTGTGTTTCAGGGATTTTTTAACTATAGATTTAGTCTTTTTTTTTAATCGAAAGAAAATTTCCCTTCTTCTCTTTCACTTTTCGTTAATCATGGCGCCTTTAAAAATTAGAGGGATGTGAGGTGAAGGGTGAATTTATTTCTTAATTAGTGATTTCACCTCTTCTTTACATGCAAACGTTGTGATATGTGAAGCCTAATCTCTAATTAAAATTACTTGCTAAGCTTTCTTACATCGAATTTCTGGGAGATTTTAAGGTAAAAGGATGTTAATCATGTATTTTCTGGAAAGTCTGTGGAAATCAAACCATTTGGTATAAGTGATATAAAAATGCTAATATTTTCTGAAAGAAAACTGGTCAATGAATTAAAATATGATGACGTCACTTGGTTAGTTTTTCGTACGGAATAATACTTGTCGAGATAATATATATATTCTTTCACTTCATGAATCATGTAAAACTATGCCATTTCACTTAATTAAAACATGAAATCGCTTAATGAATTCCTATATTGTTGTACATGTACATTTAGAAAAAATATTGAAATTCATTTTTAATAAATTTTAAATTTCAAATAAGAAAATGTAGAATAAATTGGGTGAAGATGCAGTAGTTAATGACTTTATTGTTTTAAAAATCACCTGTTGTTTTTATTTGTTATTCATTGATTGCTTTTAGAAGTTTGCACCCTTGTGTATCATTTAAAACCTTATTTCATTTTATAGATATTATATAAAGCATTCAAAATTTTGTTTTTGTAAGCACTTGCATTTCGGCATCTTACCCATACCTATGAGTAAGATGGCCAACTATCTAGGGGTAAGATGACTTGTGGAGTTTCAATGTAAACAATATTTTTTCTGAAGCAGTATAAAACATAATGGGACGAATAAAAGTAACTTTAATATTTTAGACATACTAAAGTTGGTAACTTACTTACTATTAAAAAATTACAAAAATATGAATGTAACAAACGTTGGCAATTTAATAAAAAAACAAACTAATATTTGAAAAAAAAAAGTTATGTTCTATTTAACATTTAAAATAATTATGGCTCTTAAGTATGCTTATTTTTAAATATTATAATAAGTTTAAATACGATAAAGCCACTGTGAGTAAGTGCTTTAGAGTGCAGAATTTTTGTTGGTGTTTTTCATATGGCCCTTTGTTCTTTTAAGCTATAACTCAGATCTGACACAGACTGCACATTTGTTTAGGCACTTTGAGGAACTTGTATATAACCAACAGTTTTACTGAATGCGTTTGATCCAATCACATTTTTCAGAGGTTTTGTTGCACTTTGCTATTCAATCTTAACACTGATTCTCACTCACTTAAAAAAAAAATTCTCATCTTCTGAATGTTGGTGGAAAATTTAATCCGTTATCTTTTCAAAGCAGATCAAATTAACGTGTTTTTAGAGTCTGCGGTGTCTGGATGGAAGTTGGCGAGCTTAGCTCGTAGGGGGCAGCAAACCCTAGTTATCTAAAACTATATTATATACTACCGATATTTACATTTATTAAAATTATTTATAACTGCATTTAAGATCAACGTTTTAACAATGGTTAAAATTAAAAATTATGAAATAATTATTTATAAGGCCAATAAAGTTTATTTATAACACAGAATACATATAGAAACCTTTCAACTTATATTCACCTTAGATTTTAATATTTATTTATGTCATTTTAAACATTTACAAAATTTATAATTTTAACTAATTCATTTTTAATCAGTTGATTAAAATCACGATTTAATCATTGATTTAAAGTATCTGATTAAAATTGTTGACAAATTAGTTAATATACAAGAGTAATTCATACAATGAAGACACAACCAGGCATTTGACTGCAACGGAAAATAACCGGCATCTTACCCCCAAAAATTTTCGTAGACTTACCCCCAAAGTATTGGGTAAGACTCCGGCGTACCCCACTGACGTGAAGAAGCGGGAACTGGCCACCATTTATGCTTTGTAGAAAGGCCAGGTATCAGTACTTTCTAAAAACATCAGTTTTATTTTTCTGGTATTTAAACTAAGACTTATATAGGAAAATATAGAAGTCACGTAAATGATTTTTGACACCTACCAGAAGTGTTTTGACGAAATAGCAATAAAAAAGTACCACCTTATTAGGTAGCTTTCATTACAAAAAGCTACCTATTGCAGCCGTTCGGAGGAAAGCGATTTCAAAAAATTTTGGTATATTTTCATCGATCATGACCCCCAGACCCCGAAACCACCCTCCGTTCAAAAGTTGATATATATATATATATATATATATATATATATATATATATATATATATATCCATATATATATATATATATATCTGACCTTTGTCATACTGTAACTCTCGAATTTATTAACCGATTTGGATGTAATTCGGTATGTACATAGTACATACCAATGTCTCGACCGAGTTCGTTGGCCAGCTTCATCCGCCATTTTGTTTCAAAATGGCGGCCATTTAAAATTTTTTTAAAAATTTTAAATTTGAAATGTGGTACCAAAGAATTGAAAATGGAAAAATATTTTTTTCTTGTGTATTTGACCTTTATACAAAGATTCCGGAGCAGTTTTTGTTTCGTCTATATCTTAAAAAATGGCTGAGTTATAGCATTTTGAATTTCTAGCGTGGCTGACATTTTGAAACGTCCTGAATTTTGTCACGCGATAAAAGGCGTATTTATGAACCGATTTGGATGTAACTTCGTTTGTACATAGTACATACCAATTTCTCGACCGATTTTGTTGGCCAGCTTCATCCGCCATCTTGTTTAAAAATGGCAGCCATTTAAATTTTTAAGAAAAATTTAAATTTGAAATGTGGTACCAAAAAATTGAAAATTGGAAAAATATTTTTTTCTTATGTATTTGACCTTGATACAAAGATTCGGGAGCACTTTTTGTTTTCTCTATATCTTAAAAAATGGCTGAGTTATAGCATTTTGAATTTCTAGCGTGGCTGATATTTTGAAGCGTCCTGATATTTGTCACGTGATAACAGGCGTATTTATGAATTGATTTGGATGTACCTTGGTGTGTACATAGTACATACAAATATCTCGACCGAGTTCGTTGGCCAGCTTCATCCACCATCTTGTTTCATAATGGCGGCCATTTAAAAAAATTAAAAAAAAAAAAAATTTTAAATGAGATACCAAAAAATTGGAAAATGAAAAAGATTTTTTTCGTATGTGTTTGACCTTAATACAAAGATTCCGGAACAGTTTCTGTTTCGTCCATATCTAAAAAAATGGCTGAGTTATAGCATTTTGAATTTCTATTCTGGCTGACATTTTAAAACGACCTGATTTTTGTCACGCGATAACAAGCGTATTTATGAACCGATTTGGATGTTACTTGGTCTGTAGATAGTACATACCAGTGTGTCGACCGAGTTCGTTGGCCAGCTTCATTCGCCATCTTGTTTCAAAAGGGTTGCCATTTAAAAAAAATTAAATTTAAAATTTAAAATGAGGTATTAAAAAATTGGAAAATGAAAAAGATTTTTTTATGTGTTTGGCGTTGATACAAAGATTCCGGAGCAGATTTTGTTTCTGAAAATTTGTTCTTTTGTTTATATCTTAAAAAATGGTTGGATTATAGCACTTTGAATTTCTAGTATGGCTAACATTTTGAAACGATCTTGTATTTGTCACGCGATAACACACGTATTCGCCTATTTCCATGTAAGAAGGCATGTGGATAGTATACATCAACATCTCAGCCAAATATAAGTTACTTTAAATAAAAGCAGCTTGGATAAAGCTGACTAATTTCACGAAATTCTCATTCATAATGATTTAGTATTGATAAAAATTAGTATTGAATCTCCTATATTCGGTTTACACTAAATTGAGCTTCTTGTGTTTGAATAATATAAGTTGGCATTTTTAAAATAAGGAATTTGAAAGCTACCTCTTCCTCCCGGCACTGGCCGGAAGGACTTTTTTTTAAAAGAGCGCAAACAGAAATTAAAATATCAGTAGGGAACCATCTTCCTTACAATTGAGCGGCGTTTCCCTACAGCGCCTGCGCATATGAAAACTACATTATTCGGCATCTTGTACAACACGGCGTCTCACGTCAAGTTACCCTATTTAAAATGTAAACTAAGGTTACATTTTGAAATAATGCGACTTTTGATGCAAAACATTATTTTTGAAATGCATATTGTTATTTAATGGTTTCATTTTTAATTTCGAAGTTTGTGAAATGAAAATGACATCAATTGGATGAAATTAAAATAAATATATACAAAAGTTTTCTAATTAAAATTAATACTTTAATTGAAAAAATATTACATCATTTTTATCCAATAAAACCTTTTACTAAATTCGCCTTTGTGATATGTTTTAATTGCCATCTGTTAAAAATAATTAATTAAAATAGCATACGATTTTTTAAAATTCAATTCATAGGGGCAATAACAATCCACTTAAATGTACTGAAGTTTAATTTACATCCTTGGTTTAAATGCCAATATGCTCAGACGATTTTTGCTTCTGTGGAATAAATTCATTCATAAAGCTTCAATGTGTGAAAATATGTTTTTAGTTTTAGGAAAATTTACTTTAATCATGTTTTTATAACATCTATACAAATTGAAATTAAATTTTCTTTAATTTTAAAGAGAAAATAGCGTAAAAAAAATATATTAATCAATTTCATTTCCCTTTTTAGGTAGCTTTCTTTACAAAAAAGCTACCTATTGCAGCCGTTCGGAGGAAAGCGATTTCAAAAAATTTTGGTATATTTTCATCGATCATGACCCCCAGACCCCGAAACCACCCTCCGTTCAAAATTGATATATATATATATATATATATATATATATATATATATATATATATATATATCTATATATTACCATTAATTAAACATAACCTGCCACCGTCAATTATTATGAATTAAAGCTGTAATATATATATATATATATATATATATCTGACCTATGTCACACTGTAACTCCCGTAATTATGAACCGATTTCGATGTAATTCGGTGTGTACATAGCACATACCAATGTCTCGACCGAATTCGTTGGCCAGCTTCATCCGCCGTTTTGTTTCAAAATGGCGGCCATTTAAAATTTTTAAAAAAATTTAAAACTCGAAATGTGGTACCAAAAAATTAAAAATGGAAAAATATTTTTTTCTTATGTATTTGACATTTATACAAAGATTCCGGAGCAGTTTTTGTTTCGTCTATATCTTAAAAAATGGCTGAGTTATAGCATTTTGAATTTCTAGCGTGGCTGACATTTTGAAACGTCCTGAATTTCGTCACGCGATAAAAGGCGTATTTATGAACCGATTTGGATGTAATTCGGTATGTACATAGTACATACCAATCTCTCGACCGAGTTCGTTGGCCAGCTTCATCCGCCATTTTGTTTCAAAATGGCGGCCATTTAAAATTTTTTTAAAAATTTAAAATTTGAAATGTGGTACCAAAAAATTGAAAATGGAAAAATATTTTTTTCTTATGTATTTGACCTTTATACAAAGATTTCGGAGCAGTTTTTGTTTCGTCTATATCTTAAGAAATGGCTGAGTTATAGCATTTTGAATTTCTAGCGTGGCTGACATTTTGAAACGTCCTGAATTTTGTCACGCGATAAAAGGCGTATTTATGAACCGATTTGGATCTAACTTCGTTTATACATAGTACATACCAATGTCTCGACCGGGTTCGTTGGCCAGCTTCACCCGCCATCTTGTTTAAAAATGGCGGCCATTTAAATTTTTAAGAAAAAATTAAATTTGAAATGTGGTACCAAAAATTGAAAATTGAAAAAATATTTTCTTCTTATGTGTTTGACCTTGATAAAAAGATTCGGGAGCAGTTTTTGTTTCGTCTATATCTTAAGAAATGGCTGAGTTATAGCATTTTGAATTTCTAGCGTGGCTGACATTTTGAAACGTCCTGATTTTTCTCACGTAATAACAGGCGTATTTATGAACCGACTTGGATGTACCTTGGTGTGTACATAGTACATACAAATATCTCGACCGAGTTCGTTGGCCAGCTTCATCCGCCATCTTGTTTCAAAATGGCGGCCATTTAAAAAAATTAAAAAATAAAAAAATTTAAATGAGATACCAAAAAATTGGAAAATGAAAAAGATTTTTTTGTATGTGTTTGACCTTAATACAAAGATTCCGGAACAGTTTTTCTTTCGTCTATATCTAAAAAAAAATGGCTGAGTAATAGCATTTTGAATTTCTCTTGTGGATGACATTTTAAAACGACCTGATTTTTGTCACGCGATAACAGGCGTATTTATGAACCTATTTGGATGTAACTTGGTCTGTACATAGTACATACCAATGTCTCGACCGAGTTCGTTGGCCAGCTTCATTCGCCATCTTGTTTCAAAAGGGTTGGCATTAAAAAAAATTAAATTCAAAATTCAAAATGAGGTATTAAAAAATTGGAAAATGAAAAAGATTTTTTTTATGTGTTTGGCCTTGATACAAAGATTCCGGAGCAGTTTTTGTTTCTGAAAATTTGTTCTTTTGTTGATATCTTAAAAAATGGTTGATTTATAGCACTTTGATTTTCTAGCATGGCTAACATTTTGAAACGATCTTGTATTTGTCACGCGATAACACACGTATTCGCCTATTTCGATGTAAGAAGGCATGTGGATAGTATACATCAACACCTCGACCAAGTTCGCTGGCCAGATTCATCAGCCATCTTGTTTCAAAATGGCGGCCATTAAATTAAAAAAAATATATATATTTAAAGTGAGGTGCAAAAAAATTAGAAATTGAAAAAGGTTTCTTTCTTAAGTATTTGATCTTGATATAAGGATTCAGGAGCATTTTTTGTTTGTCTTTACCTTAAAAAATGGCTCAGATATAGCAGTTTCAATTTCTACTGTGGGTGACATTTTGAAAAATCTGATTTTTTGCATTCGACAGCACTCCTATATATTAACCGATTCCGATGTGAGTGAGCATGTGCACAGCAATTACTAAGGTCTCGACCCAGTTCACTGCTTAGCCTCATCCACCATGTTGTCTTAAAATGACAGGCACTTTAAGAAATTGCCGAATTTGGCAGCCAAATATAAGTTACTTTAAAGAAAAGCAGCTTGGATAAAGCTGACTAATTTCGCGAAATTCTCATTCATTATATTGATAAAAATTAGTATTGAATCTCCTATATTCGGTTTCCACTAAATTGAGCTTCGTGTGTTTGCATGATATAAGTTGGCTTTTTTAGGTGCGTTCATAATTATATAAATACGTAGCACCTATAGTCGTCGTTCAGTCCGTCCGTCTGTCCGTCTGTCCGTCCGTCTGTCTGTCCGCATATAACAGAGCAAAAACTACCCAACCGAATGGTTTGAAATTTGAAATATAAGATTGCTGTAAAATTTTGTCGAGCCATTTCAAATTTTATGAAAATCGGATGTATAGTTTAATTACAGGGACAGTCAAAAGTTTTTCTTTACATTACGGCCAACGGGAAAAATTATTGCAAGTGCATTTTAATGATGTTACAGCCTTCCGAATGGTCTGAAATTTTAAAGATATAATTATTGCAAAATTTTGTCGAGCCATTTCAAATTTTAGGAAAATCGGATGTATAGTTTAATTACAGGGACAGTCAAAAGTTTTTCTTTACATTACGTCCAATGGAAAAAATTATTGCAAGTGCATTTTAATGATGTTACAGCCTTCCGAATGGTCTGAAATTTTAAAGATATAATTGTTGCAAAATTTTGTCGAGCCATTTCAAATTTTAGGAAAATCGGATGTATAGTTTAATTACAGGGACAGTCAAAAGTGTTCGGGGAATGGGAAAAAAAATTATTGGGAGTGCATTTTAATGATGTTAAAGACTATGTACTTTATGAAGTGCAAAAAATTATACATTCAGTACAATATGGGGTGAAAAAAATAATTATAAAACTTGTTATAGTACGAACGCACCTCATTTGCCACGTTTGACGAGCAATTTCCAACTTGTTTAAATAAGGATTATGAAAGCTACCTCTTCCTCCCGGCACTGGCCGGAAGGACTTTTTTCCACAAATAATGTCTTCTACTGATAATCATAACATGAATTTTGAATGCAAACTCTCATTTGTATGTAACTTATATTCAAACTTATTAATCAGTATTAGTAAAAAATATTTCTCATTCATTTTAAATATGACGTCATTTTTTATCTATTTTCATTAGTTTATGATATTCATGCTCCTTGTATTTTTAACGAATACTTGAAAATACCTGTTTTATTTCAAGCATGACGTCATATTGTTGCAAGTTAAATATTTTATCAATAATATAATCCTTTTTCATTCTTTTTCCTTCTAATTATATCGCCATTTTTGACAGAAAAACCCTTATTAAAGTAACCGATATCCATGTTTTATATATAATAAAAAATACATCATTTTTTTTTGTTTCAAATATGACGTCATATTTATTTTTTTTATTCTCATTTTTTACGCAGAAATTGTTCAGTTAAAAATTAATTGCCGAGGAGAAATTTTTATACCAGACTTTAATTTTCTTGGCAACGGGAAAGAAAGATGGTTAAATTTATCGGGAAAATATCAATTGATTCTGTATGAAAATGAATGAAATTTTGAATTATTAGGCAAAATATCTGAATAAAATAAATTAAACATAGCCTATGTTCATTTCCGGGTTGTAATCCATCTATATTCAAAAATACAAAAGCATTAATTCATCCGTTTAGACGCTGACTTCATTCAAACATTCGGACACACATTGACATTTATAATATTACCAGCTGTTACCCGTGACTGCGTTCACGTAACATTTAAGGAAGAAGAAATTCATCAATTAAGCAAAAAATTTCGATATTTAAAAGCATATATAATTAACCTTTTATCACATTTTATAGTAGAAACGCTTCTGATGATCCCAATTTGCTTATTTTTGTTTATGTATATAGGACCATTTAAATTTCTTTTGTGAGCATGAAATTTCATACACCTTTTCTAAGATTAAATGAGGAATAAATTTACATCTCTGTTATTCTATTTTATTATTTATATTTATATTTATTCTATTTTATATTTATTCCGTTCAAGGATATTGGTTTATTTTATGTTTTCGAGACAAAAAATATTATTTAAAGATATATATTAATAAAGAATTTTAAAGGAAAGTGGTTATTAGTAGGTCACTTCAGACGTGACTTTGATATGATTAGAATAAGCGAAAAATCAACATGCACCATTATAAGGTTATATTCCAAAAAATCACATTTTGGAAGAGAAAAAAAAGATAAATGGTATTAAAAAAATAATCAAACGTGGTGATAAAATAATCAAAGTTCAAAGTAAAAAAATAATCAAAGTTCAAAAATAAATAATAAGAGCACGGGAAATATCTTTAACTTTCAAATATTTATTACATTTTAATTTCACGGTACCACACTTTTATGAGCTCTAGATCTACCAATAATATCAAAATGTTTATCACGCTCCAAAGACTCTTGAGCCTAAATACTTATTATTAAAGCAATATAGTTAACTTATTGCTTTCGAGGAATAAATCGATTTATGTAAAAGCACCACAATTATGAATAAACATTTTCATATCTATTGTGTGTTGTAATTTTGGCTTATGAAAGCTTTGAAATTTGCAGGAATATGCTCCAATGGGGTAACAGTGATAGATTGTGTTTCAGAGAGATTTTTAACTATAGATTTTGATAATTTAAAATCTAAAGAAAATTTCCCTTCTTCCTTTGCGCTTTTCGATAAACACGGTGCCTTTATACATTAGAGGGATGTGAAGTGAAAGGCAAATTTATTGCTTAGTTAAGGTTTTGGCTCTTGTGTACACGTAAATGATGTCACATGTAAAGCCTAATCTCAAATTGAAATTACTTGCTAAACTTTTTTAAGTTGACTTTCCTGTGCCATTTATTAAATTTTATTAATATTATTATGAACAACAGCGTTATGGGAGATTGTACTGTAAAAGGATGTTAAACTTATATATTTGCGATTTTAAATTCTGTGCAAATCACGCCATTTTGTATAAAAACTGCTATAAAATGCTAATATTTTCTGAAAGAAAAGCAGCTAAGACTAATGTCAGACGAACGTCTTTTGCACGCTTTTTTCCTTGCGTATTATCCCTACACAATGCTAGCGGCATATACGAGAGGAAAAAAGCGTGCAAAAAGACGTCCGCCTGGCATTAGTTTCATGATTTAAAATATGACGACACTAGGTTAGTTTTTCCTACGGAATGTTACTTGTCGAAATAAATAAATATATATATATATATATTCTTACACTTCATGAATCATTTAAAACTATGCATTTTAATTTATTTAAAAAAAAGGGGAAACCGATTAATGAAATCCAATATTATTGTACATTTAGAAAAACATTGAAAAATTATTTTCATTAAATATACTAAATTTCATGTAAGAAAATGTATTTAAAATGTAAGCTAAAATTTCATTTTCAAAGAATGCGACTTTTGATACAAATTTTTATTTCTGAAAAGTATATTGTTATTTTAAGATTTCGTTTTAACTTTCGAAGCTGGTGTAATGAAGACGACATCGCTTTGACGGAATTAAAATAAATCTATGTTAATGTTTTCGTATTAAAATTAATGCTTTCCATGAAAAAATATTACATCATTTTTAACCGATAAAAGCTTTTACTAAAAACGCCTTTGTGACATGTTTTAACTGCCATCTTTTAAAATTAATCAATTAAAATAGTATATGATTATTTTAATCAAGGCCTCCTGATAAGGGAGTCTTGATTTTAATTTTAATTCGTATGAATAGTGGGCAATAACTATCAACTTAAATCCACAGAAGTTATATTTACTCCTTGGTTGCGTCAATATGTCGACAGACGATTTTTGTTTCTGTGGAATAAATTCATTCATGAAGTTTCGATGTGTGTAAATATGTTTTCAATTTTGGAAAATTTAATTTAATCAAGTTTTTGCACCATTTATACTAATTGAAATTCAATTCTTTTTAATTTTAATGAGGAAATAGCGTCAAAAAATATATTAATCCGTTTTAATTCCCCTTTTTTCCACCAAAAATATCTTCTCCTGATAATCATAACGTGAATTTTGAAAAGAAAACTCTCATTTGTATGCAACTTACATTCAAACTTTTTAATCAGTATGGACAGTATTCCTGTGACGTCACTATTGGTAAAATAGCGGTTTTTATAGCCTCGAATCAAAAGCGATAATAGGGTCCATTTGTAAAAAATATTTCTGTTATTCGTTTTGATATGACGTCATTATTTATCTATTTTCATTAGTTACTGATATTGATGCCCATTGTATTTTTAACGAATATTTGGAAATACCTGTTTTATTTCAAATTTGACGTCATATTTTTCCAATCGAATAACTTTATTAATAATATTATTCTTTTTCATTCTTTGTCCTTCTAATTATGACACCATTTTTGGCAGAAACCCCTTATTAACGTAACCGATATTCATCCTTCATGCATAATAAAAAATACCCCATTTTTTGTTTCAAGTATGACGTCATATTTATTTTCTTTTGAATTCTTTTTATTTTAATTTTTAATTGTCGAGGAGAAATTATTATTCCAGATTTAGTTTTTCTTGGCAACAAGAAAGAAAGATGGTTAAATTTATCGGGAAAATGTCAATTGATTCTGTATGAAAAAGAATGAAATTTTGAATTATTAAGATAATTATTTGAATAAATTAAATAAACATAGCCTATGTTCATTTCCGGGTTGTAATCCATCTATATCAGAAAAATACAAAAGCATTAATTCATCCGTTTAGATGCTGACTTCATTCAAACATTCGGACACACATTGACATTTATAATATTATAAGGATAAGGATTTTAAGATGATATTTCAACTATTTTTATTAGGATAGCGCAAATAATATTTCATTTCTAACAAAATTATTTTCACGTGAATAGTAAAAGGAGAAAGAAAAGTTTAGTGAAAATTACGTCAGATTAAAAACGATACATTTAAAGTGTCATTAAAAAAAAACTTTCTTTTCGCTTTGCTAAAAAATACCGGGAGGCAAAGACTCTGTTTATTTAATTCCTTTTATATTAGCTTATTTTGAAATGTCAACTGATTTTATTTAATCAAAGACGGAAACAGGCATTGTATCATTTAACAGCCACTGATTTGGCTTTAAAATTTCCCAATCAAAGAGAAATGAATGGAAACCCGTTTATAGGGAAATCGCCACTGTTTTTAAACTTATAATTCAATCTTCCGAAATATTTTTTAAGCCGATCAAATTAGCGTGCTTTTAGAGTCTGCGGTGTGTGAACGGGGGTTGACGAGCGTAGCTCGTAGGGGGCAGCGCCCCCTAGTTCGGTTAAAAAAAAAAAAAAAAAAAAAAAAAAAAAAAAAAAAAAAAAAAACAGCGCCAGATTCTCCTTAATGTTTCGGCCAGAAAAGTAGTGATATCTGAAGTTCGCACAAGTTACAAGCCAAACATCCCAAATCTTTCATTGAAAATGGCTTCCTGCGACCTGGCCGTTAATGCCTTCGAGAGAGTTTTTCAAATTTTAAAGTATGTACAAATGAGCTACATGCCAACTACATTTTTTTTATTGTTTTAGGTATTTTGTGGCACAAAGTACAGAAATAAAATACACATTGAAAAAAGCATTTAAACCACTTCAGTCTATTTAAATGCTTAGAAGTTAAAAATAACAAAATACTTGTATTCAGAGGATAATATCCCTAATTGCTAAAACATAATTAGTATCAGCTTTTAACAGTTTATAAATCGAATACCTCTTAATGTATGCAAGCAAACTGTAATAAATGTTGAAACGAAAAAAATCTCTTTCGTCAATACACACGATTTCAATATTATACAATAAAATATAATGTAACATATTGTGGATTTGAAGTAAGTAAATTTTATTTTATTTCTTGGGTTTTACGTTAATGACTTCAGCTTTAGACCGTACAAAATGGCAATCAAACCACAAGTGGACTAAATGATCTGTAATCAAAACTAATGTTTGTTGAAACTGAATGGTAGTTATCAGAAATCTTTTACTTATAATGTCTTTATGTGAATTTGCCTCTTTGCATTCTAATATTACTTTTAATATTTAAATAATTCATAAATGCGTAATTTCCAATCATTAATTTTGAAATGTTGTAGAACGCCCAAGTCCCAGGAAGCCATTTTCAATGAAAGATTTGGGATGTTTGGCTTTTAACTTGTGCGAACTTCAGATATCACTATTTTTTCTGGCCGAAACATTAAGGGGTCTTAGGACTGTTAAAGCTTTAAAATTTTTGAAATTTTAATTTTTTTAGATATTAAACTACTATTTTTTCTGAACATTTTGGTATAAATGTTACCTTGATATTCCTATTAGAACAGAAGTTATGACTTTTAGAATTATACACGCTCAATAGCTGAAGCGACGTTTCAGAAACTTTGAAGTCAATTTTCTCCAAGTGACGTTTTTGGGCATAACGCGCACAATATCTCAAAAACTTATGAATATTTTTTCATGAAATTTTCAAAACATATGTTTCATATTAGTCTTTATAAACTGAACCTCAAATTTCCTTCTTATTGTTTAGAAATATATTCTTTATAGGTGATTATACTGTTGAAAATTTCTAAATTTTGCATTAACTAAATACAACTTTGTATTAAAAATAGAAAAATGCTTTAAATACAAATTTATTTAGGTTCAGATTAATTATTACAATGTGAAGCATAAGTAGGACCCAAAATTTTCCTTCTACTTGCAAAATTTATTTTGTAATCGTGCGCATAATCTGTTATGCCGATTTTCCGCTCGTTAAATGTCTGACATTTTGGAGCCCACTGTAAATTTTAATTCTGCATCTTGTAATTTTTCAAATACATGAAATGAAAGAACATACTTATATCTTTCATCCGAATATAAAATTTTGTCTTAAAATCAATTACATTTTAAGATATTATATGTTGAAAATGGTCTTTTTTTTTCGATTTTTCTAATTTTAAGAGTCCTGAGACCCCTTAAAGGAGAACTTGGCGCTTTTTTTTTTTTTTTTTTTTTTACCGAAAACTTTTTGTTGGGATAAAGCTTTCATTCACTTTATTTAAAATACACGTTTTTAACTAATTTCACTGTACTTTAAACAACATTACTTTGCATTGGCGTTTTTTTTTTTTTTTTTTTTTTTTTTTTTTTTTTTTTTTTTTTTTTAAGCTTTATGCAGTTTTGGCTTCAGAAAGTGAGATTTGTTACAAAAAGTTACAAACCTGACAATTTATTACAAACCCGATGAACGTTTATGTTTATTTTTTACAAATAAATATAAACCTTTTTGGCACAGATGTCACATACGCACCACATTGGCGCGATTTTTTTCTGACACCAATTTGGCGAAAACCTCGTTTTCGAATACCAGTTACATATATATTTTTAAAAAGGGAATAACAATAAATAAGAAAAGTTTAATTAATAACTATAGAACAAAACAATTTATATAATTAAAAAAAAGAAAATAAAAGTAAATAAACAATTTATTAATAAATAAACAACAACATCTAGGTTACCATCAAGCAAAATAACGACACTTTGGCGCCAGTTAAGTACCCCGGTGCGTATATGACATTGGCGTCAGAAAAAAATCGCGCCAACATGGTGCGCATGTCACTTCTGTGCGTAAATGTCTTGTTTACACTAAATTAATTGTTTAAATCTTTAAAAAATTGCTTGGGTACATGAAAGAATGAGTAGGTTACCAGAAAATATGCATGAAAAGTTTACTTCTCTAGCCAAACCTATAAGACGTATTTTCTGGAAAAGTACAAATTTCGGTACTTGTTAGTTATCCCGTCGACCAAATTACTGTCGCCAAATTGTAAGATTAAATGCCAATAATGGTTAATCGTAAATGTCACATTCACTTGACTTGACAACATGTGTTTACGTCATCAAGGGATTTTAATTTCGACGTTTTATTTGTATTTTTATTAATGTTATACTAATTTATTTGTTCTTTAAAATATTTAAGTTATTTAGTATTAATATTAAGTTATTTTAAAAAAAAGTTATTTAAAATAAAAATTATGTCAATTTGTATAGTTTGGCGGGTGGTTTGGCGATTTATATAATTTGGCGAAATTGGTCGACGGGATAACTAACAAGCACCCAAATTTCATTTAAAATATTAAAAAGACGAAAATAAATAAATTAAGCATAAATGATGCCACAAATAAAAATTGTTTATTTAAACATAAAATAATTGTTTCAAATTTTCACACGCAAAAAATAAATATTGGTTGCTTTTGGCAATTAAAAAATGCTATTGGGTAGATTATCATAAAATCTGAAATCCTACGTTATTATGGCTTTTTTCTTTGAAATAGAAAAAAAAAAATCAGATTTATTTTCCTGTTTGATTAAATTTAAATATGTTTTTTTTGCACTTTAATATTAGTGCGGGCATATTTTCTTTGCTCCATGTGCTATAATTCGGTTTTCTACGAAAACATCCAGCCGGTGAAAATGACATACACTAAATTTCTGTGACGTATGTTGATAAATTGTGTTTTTTTATCAGTTTTTTTAATATAATTTTTTAACGAATTGGAACTTATTTTTCATAGTAGGTGCATTAGTAGTAGGTGCATAGTATGTGCATTCAGTAGGTTACCCTCATAGGTACCTTCTGGTAAAACCAGAACCGAAATCCGACAAATATTTTTTGAGTTATGCTTGACGAAAGGTTTTACGAAAGGTTTTAATATCCATCGTAGCTGTTTTTGACCGGAAAGTAATACTGCGTTGTGTATTAGCCTTCGCTTCGCTCAGACAATAAAGAACAAACGCATCTGTGCGCAACGCTGACGTCATTTTGCGAATGGCAACACTTCAGGATCCAATTTCGGTCTTGAAATTTTTCCAAAAATTCACCAATCTAACATATTTGTGAAAGACAAATTAACGAAATTAATACTTCTTTTATAAACAAATAAAAGAATATTTGTAATCGTACAATTTAAATTTTTAGATCACCAAATAGGATTTTTTTATCAAATGGAATTTGTTTGCAAAGTTCATCTCAGTTTACTAATTGTGTATGGTTTTAAAAAACAATTTTAAAGCATGAAATATTTTTTAATTTATCTTTATCGAGCGGAGCTCGATTACGAAAGATTAATCCGTTTGCCCTTAAAAAAAAAAAAATAAATAAATAAATAAAGAGTTCATCATTTTCTCACAGCTAATATCCATTTTAAAAAAACTTCCCTACGAATAAATAAATAAAATAATATAAATAAGACACAAATTTAACAGACATGTATGTATAAGCTCTGAAATTATCAGAATATAAAAGGATGCCGTAAGTAGCAAAATCTTGGTCAAAGAACTCTTAGCATGCGGCTAATAAGAAAATATCGCTTTTGAAACATTTCAAAAATTTATTTGATTGTATAATTCGTATTTTTCCTATGAAAAATGCTTTTTTAATGTAAGTGGGCAATCTAAAAAAATTATTGAATATAAAAAAAATTATTAGTTTTCAATTAAAAAAAGTGTTTTCACCTATATTCTGTAACCCGGGAAGCCCGGGTACGATCACCTAGCATATTTAAAAGACCAGGCTGTATTTTTAGTCATCAGCCCTGAGCTTTCTACTGAACCGATTTTGATAATTATTTTTTTAAATGAAAGCTGTTCATTTGTAGATGCGCCCGCACTAGCTATTTTTTAATTTCTTTCTATTTTTATTTTTAATTTTAAAAGCTTTTTATATTTCTTCAAAATGGTGGCAATCAGGTTAAGCTTTTCTCTCTATAACTGGCAGACCCGCCCGGCGCGTTGCCCGGGGTCCGTAAATAATAACCTTAAACAAAACCCAAGTTTGTATGATTTTATATCTTTTAAAAGAACCTAATTTCGGAAGCCGCCACTGCGTTCCGCAGCGTCTAGTGTGTTCTCAACAAACTCCTCTCCGAACGAACCTGTAGCCTGGGTCCCCGCTACCTAAGGCAGCACGTACCGAAAGTGCTCCGCATGTGCCGGAGACAATCGAAAACCAAGTTGAATGAGCCATACCTCGTAGTCATCAAGCCTATAGAATCCATAAAAAGAATGCATCAATAATGTTAGAAAATGTTTGTAACTGAAGTCTAACATAAAGTTTCACAATACAGAAAGTAGCTGAATTGTAATCTAAGCTGAATGAACCAAATCCCTTCAAAATTGGGTCCTTTGACTCCTAGGAAAGAATGCGCCTCCAAGCGGTGGAAGATGCCCCCTCCCCTTGTAAATTTCATGAATTACAGTAGAACCTCGATTATCCGAAATAACTGGGACCGACCACCTTTCGGAAAATCGAAATTTTCGGATAATCGAGAATGCTTCAATTTTAAGATTAAGGGCAAATATGTGCGCTATTTTTTTATTATGGTAACAAGTGCTTAATAAAAATAAATCAATAGCAAAATAGAAACAAGAATAAACTACCTGAATTTTAATTTTGAAATTGAGTACCTTTTACATATTTCACAAGGGTTTGAAACAAAGTTTTGTTTGTTGAAGTTTCGATTGCCATTGCTTTGCAGCTCTATCATGAAGATTTTTTTAATAATATTGGTTCACCAGTATCATAGTCATTCTGCTGCTTTCTGCATAAAACTTTTCCCTTTTTGTAGCATCTCTATCCATAACACTAACCGTTGCAATACCAGTGCCGTATTCTTGAGTTTATTTCGTCATACTCTCACCCGATTCTACATGATTTATGATTTGAATTTTTTCTTTTATACTTAAAGTAATGCGGGTTTTTTTTTGTTTGTTTGTTTGTTTTTGTTTTTGTTTTTACACATGATAAAAAGGAAAATTTTTACTCTAGTAAAAATCTCGCATGGGAGCTCAAGTTAAATTCAAAGAAAGGGGATCCAAAATATCTATCTGTACTCGTGGTTCGGAAAGGAACGCTTGCACACAAGGAATGTAATTAATAGTAAAAGAAAAAAAAGTTCGGTTAAATAAAAGAGTTTCGGATAAAAGAGCAGGTTCTACTGTACTTTTAACATTAACATGATATTTAATAAACGGATGAAATCCCATATCTAAAGCTACCTTTAAGGTAACGCGATTTTTAATTTACGGCTATAGCGAGTAAACATGAGTTGATGATGAAAAAGGAGATTAATGTTTGGAAAAAGTTGCAGCTGAGGTATAAAGAAAGACCGGGCCCAAGGGGCCAGGGTCTTAACTAGAACGTAGTTGGGTATAAGGAAATTTCTTAGTAAAGTAGCTGAAGGACTTATGTTAAAGAAAATTGTAATAGAATCGGATAGTTTTCCAAGAAGAAGATTAATATTCAAAATTGGTAGTAGCTGAAGTCTCAGGAATTTATTTGTCATTCAATAGTAGCAGGAGGGCTTAAGAAGTTGTTAAAAAATAAGCTAGTGAATCGGACCGTTTTTAAGGGACCTAAAACAAAGGGCCAAAGAGCAAAGAGGTCCAACTGATAGTAAAGAGCAGGGCCCTAACATGAAAACTTGTTAAAAGGTCTAAGTTCTTAGCACTTTAAATCTTCAATTAGTCAAAATTAAGCGTGGTATGGATTAATCATTAGAATAAAATTTTAAAGAAATGCTCAAAAAATGAGGGGAAATACTTAAAACAGGACTCTAGGGTCTAGTAAAAATAAGAGAGTGTTGGTCCGGGGAGAAGAGTGCAAGACTCAATATTAAAGTTTTGTATTGAGAATGCTAGAAAATTAGGTGGTGAAAAATGCATGCCGCACAAAAAGTTCAAGGGGTTCCGGATCGGGCTCTATGGAACCCTAGGGTGTCCCAGGATTTTAACTGGAATAAAGAACCCGGAGAATAACCAAATGGAAAAAGGGTTCCACAAATGAAGGTCGAATTGAGAGGAGGCAATTTATTAACAATTTATGGTGCAAAAATTTTAAGGGCCCCTGTACTGGGCCCCAAGGGGCCAGGGACTTAAGTAGTTTTTAGTTGCGTATAAAGATATTTTTTAGTAGTTTTTAAAGTAGTCAGAGGATGCTAAAAGTTAAAGAAAATTCCGATAAAGAAAAGAAAAGCAATGACGATCATTTTTAAAGAAGCTGAAACAAAAGCCCCAAGAAGGCGATTAATATTCAAAATTGGTGGTAGCTGAAATCTGAAATTTTTTTTCATCGTTCATGTAGTAGCTGGAGAAGCTAAGAAGCTATTAAAAATAAAGGCTAGTTAATCGGACCATTTTTAAGGGAGCTATAATGGGGGGCCAAAAGGGTCCAACTGATAGTTGAGAGCAAGGCCCTAATGAAAGCATGTTGAAATGTTCTAGCACTTGGCGTTTTAGACCTTCAATTAGTCAAAATTAAGCATAGGGCATGAATTAATCATTAGAATAATATTTCAAAGAAATGCGCAAAAATTGGGTAAATGGTTAAAAATGGGCCCTAGGGCCCCAATAAAAATACGAGGGTATTGGTCTGGGAAGAAGAATCCTTGACTCAATTTTAAAATTATTCGCTGAGAAGGTGAGAAAATTAGTGGGTGAAAAATGCATGGCACACAAAAAGTTCAAGGGGCGCCGGATCAGGGGCGCCATTTAAGGGGGGCTGGGGGGGAAATAGCCCCCCCCCCCCCCCAAGGAATTTGATTTTTCAGAAAATTTAACAACCATCAATCGTCAAACGAAAATTTAAAAATTTCTCAAACGCTAAAATAATTTATCAGATTTGATTGCAATAAAAACATATGCATTAAATAAATGATTTATGCATAGAAATTAATAATTATCAAAAAAATTTCCTATTCGAATTTTCTTAAGGTGAGACCTATATCTTTCTTTGGCTAATTTAAAAAATACATGAGAGACATTTTCTTTTATCAATTGCTTCTCAGTTGTGTACAACTTGATCATAGGAAAACAAGTGCCCTCATCGCTAGAAATTCCAGAATAGAGTTCTTTCAGATAGTTTTTCTTTCTTTTTTCTTTGGGGGGGGGGGGGGGGGGGAGGTTTGAAGAGACGAATGTAATTCAAGTTCTTAATTATCCGATTTTTTTATTTTTTCGGATTATTAGTGTCACATTATATTTACTGCAATGATTGCAATGTTATCAAAATATTTAATTATTTGCTTTATTAAAATCATATTATCTGGGGGCACGGCAGTGCCCCTGCCAAGTCGAGAAAGCACAGCCGTAAGCATCCTTTTCTGGAAGCAACTCAGGGTACTTTTGACAGCCCTATATCCCTTCGCTGGAATTTCCCAGGAACTTGAAACTTTGTTTTTCTAAAAGTACTCTTCAAATGGAAGCAAATGGTAAAATTTCCGCGTTTCCATCTTTTCTAGTTTAGAAAATATATGAACTCAAAGTTTCGCTTTTTCGACACTGACTGACTCACCGATCATCAAAAATCTGAGGTACATCCTGTAGCCCTAGAAACTTGAAATTTGGTAAGAAGGTAGTATTTGGGATATAAAGAAAGGAAAAATTAAAAAATTTGGAAAATTCGAAAAAAAAAATCGAAAATCTTTTATTTTCCGTAATCGGAACTGTTGCCAATACTGTTGCTCACTGATTATCAACATGATAAAACGCAGTTTGTCAACTAAACCATCGGTTTTTCAACTATACAAAATTAAGCACGAAAAATCTCTGTTCCTAAATACAGTAAAATTCGTTTTAATTGACTAGAACAAATAAAGGTACTACTTGATTATCCCGTCGACCGAAAAACTATCGCCAAACTATAAGATTAAACGCTAATAATGGATGATCGTAAATGTCGCATTCACTTGACATTAAACACCATACAAGTGTTTGTTACGTCATCAAATGATTTTTAATTCGACTTTTTACTTGTAGTTTCATTAAGGTTTTATTAATTTATTTGTTTTTTCGTTATTTTAAAAAAAATACGGCAATTTGTATAATTTGGCGAATTGTTTGGCGAAATTGATCGACGGGATAATCAAATAGGGCACAGATGTCATATTCGCCCCATATTGGCGCGATTTTTTTCTGACGCCAATGTCATATACGCAATGTATACTTAACCGGCGCCAAAGTGTCGTTATTTTGCTTGATATGGTAACCCGGATGTTGTTGTTTATGCTGTTGATGTTTTCGCCAAATCAGCGTCGGAAAACAAACGGGTACTTTTCGGTTAGCCGGGCGCCAGTGTTATATATACATATTTATATACATACATATATGCATATATATCACTGGCGCCCGGCTAACCGAAAAGTACCAAAAAAGGCGCCAATATGGGGCGAATATGACATCTGTGCCTCAAATAGTACCCAAATAAAATTAATTTATTTTACCAAATGTTAATTTAGTGAACTTAAATATTTTATAAACATTCTGCAAATATGCTAACATTTCTTGATAGATAGCAGCTCTTATACTTTTGCTATATTTAGCATCACTACCACATTATTTTAAACATCGCTATAGTTTGATGCAATGTCAATAGACCATGGCGCAAAATTAGCAGCAGTTTTAAAAGCAAGAGAATTTTGCTGTCAAACTTACCTCATATTTACAAAATAGCCCACATTTGTTGCCAAACTGTTACGTAATGACCAACTTTTTCTTTCATCCATGTATCAGTCACCTGCATAATTATTTAACTGGTTGTAATTGCATTGTTTCAATATCTGGCAACAGTTGGTTTTGTTTTATTCTAGAAAAAAGTTTATAAAAATAAAGTAATGTGAAATATGTAATTGAATTATTGTAATTCTGTAATTCTGTTTTTCTGTAATTCTGTCTGTGTTCTTCTGTAATTGAATTTAAGTTAGAAATATATTCGCTTTAACAATAAGAAATGTTATTGAGGGCAGTTTTAATAGCTTATAGATATTTTAATACTTAACTTTTAGGGATTCATTTAGTTAAGAGATTTATTTACATTGGAATCCAACATATGGCGTCCGCTGACAAGACTGGAATCTGTAAGTAGAATTTTATTTGAACTGCTCAAGTGAGAATTATTATTATTGTTGAATAAAAAAATATATATATATTGTTGATGTTGAATAATATGGATGCGTTGAAAGCAGCTAGACGACAGCATTGTAGAATTTTCACTAAAGCGTGTAACGAATTTGATGCAAGTGAAAATAATTTATCGACTGCTGGAAAAATTCTGAAATTGACAATGATAGAAGAGAAAGCGAAATTTATGACCGATGTAGAATATAAAATTAGAGAAATATTGTATAGCGACCAAGCTGACGAAGAAACAATAGACAAAGATATCGATGAATCTGAGGTTTACATCGATCGCTGGCGTGTATTACAACAGAAATTAAACGAACTTTTGATTTTAAAAAATGAAGATTTGAGATCTGATATTTCGGTAATTAATAAGAATGTATTGCTTCATTATCCGAAGATACAGTTACCTACTTTTAATGGTGAAATAAAAAATTGGTTGGATTTCTGGGGTCAATTTCAAAAAATTGATCAAGATACTAGCCTAGATTTTCATGACAAATTTGCGTACTTAACACAAGCCATGGAAAAAGGCAGTGTGGCAGAAGAATTGATTAGAAGTTTTCCGCCTGGCGGTAATAGTTATGCCAAAGCTGTAAGTCAACTTAAATCTCGTTTTGGACGGGAAGAACTTTTGATAGAATATTATATTAGACATTTGTTAGGCCTTGTACTGCAGAAGCAAAATCCAGGAAAACATAATTCTTTGCGACGATTATATGATTCATTAGAATCGAAATTGCGATCATTAGAAACTCTTGGAGTTATTAGAGACAAATATGCTGCGATGTTATATCCGCTTGTTGAATCGTCTCTTCCAGATGATATTCTTAGAGCATGGGAAAGGTATAGAACGTCTCACAGAAAATCGTCAAATAGATGTAATGATGTGGAATCTGAACTAGATAAAAATCATGATACAGATTTAAAGAATGGTGTTGTAATTGGCTCAAAAACTGATCTAGATAATTTATTAGAATTTCTGCAAGACGAAGTTGAAGCAGAAGAAAGAATTTCTTTGGCAAGTAAAAGTTTTGACAAAACTTTTCGATACAGAGCTGCACGCAATAATCATGAATTCGAAGAATCTCAAATATCTACTGTATCAGATTTATTAAACATTGATATGAGAAAATATACTAGAAAAAAGAATAATTTTAAACAAAAACTGTGTATTTTTTGTGACAAACGACATGCATCGGAAAAATGTTTCAAGGCAATGTCAATGTCGTATGATGTTAAGAAAGACATAATGCAAAAGAAGGGAACTTGTTTCGTGTGTTTAAAATTAAACCATCTAGCCCGAAATTGTAGAGCAAAAGTAAAATGCGTTGTATGCAGAAAAAAACATGAAACTCTAGTATGTCCAAAAGTTCCTGAAAAGTTAATCAAAACTGAAGAAGCCCAGGATGCCTTAAAAGCTCTGAATAATTATTACTTCAGAAGATCTTCTTTGAGTGTTGAGCCTTCAAAAAGCAAGCTTCATCATGAGCCAGGATCACAAGGACGAGCTAGAGGAGTTTCAAGCAGAGGACGTGGTGGTTATGGTGGACCCCGTGGTGATGATGGGTATGCTAATGGCTACGGCCGAAGATATGACAGTCCACCTTTTGGAAGTCGAGATTTTTATGACCGTGGATACAGTTCAATGTCGCCTCGCATGAGACCATACCCTTCACCTTATGACCGTCCTAGTCCATCTATGGCGCCCATGAGAGATGAATATGCGGATCCCTATTCATCATCTTTGAGAGATCCATATTCACAAAGATCTGGCATGTCTCCTATTTCACGTGATTTGTATGAAAGAAGCAGCAAAGCAACATTTCTTTAACACAGTTAAGGTTGAAAATGATAAATTTTTAGTCAATATGCTTTCGATTGAATATCACCCTCCTCTTCCTGACAATTTTGATCTGTGTTTGAAGAGACTAAAGTTGTGAATCCTCTGATATCAGAACAACTTTATGAGCTGCATGGGAATCAAAATCCTTCAGACCTACCTAGAAGAGGCTGTTCTAGCCATCAACAATTAAAATTGAAATGGTGGGAGAGACCCGAATGGTTGTATTCGCCCTATGTGTGATATATGTATACTTGTGGCAACACCCATTAAATATTAAAGTTTTTGGTATGTAATGGCAACACTATATTTTATACAGCTGAATGGCAACACGAATGTAGTATTATGATGCTATGTGCTTGGAGCTGACAGTACGCTCTCTTCTCTCTTGTAATCACGATGCATGCCGTGATATTAGTCCAGATAATATGCTACTAAATTTAAACTCATGTTATTAATAAACTATATTTCATATGAAGAAGTCTCTTCGTCAATGAATCCAAGCTTCATACATGGTGTCAGTTCGTTTTTGACTTGGATGGAAACAGATTTCTAAGACGTTGAGCGATCATGCTGTTATGCGAAGGACGGCGAAACTGCTTTAAATGGAACTTTTGTGTTCTATAATCACGTTGTAAATAACAGTGAACTCTCGTGTTCTAAATAATTATGGATAGTTTCAAGCCCCCTGGTGAATTGACGTTCAGTGCGCCACATTTGTCCGACAACTGGTTGAAGTGGAAACAAAAGTTTGACAACTTCATGTTGGCCTCTGAAAAGAATGGTAAAGATGATAAAATCAAAATAGCCATTCTACTGAACGTTATTGGTGATGAAGGAGTCAGCGTGTTCAACACTTTTCGCTTTGAAGGTGGAGAAAGCAAAGAAAAATTTGACGACGTCATTAAGAAATTTAAAAACCACTGCCTGCCGCAAAGTAACGAGGTATTTGAACGCTTCAAATTCTTTTCCTGCTCTCAGAAAGACGGACAAGCCGTAGATGTATATCTGACGGAATTAAAGACATTAGCCTCATCATGTGGGTTTGGCGAACAAGAATCGAGTCTTCTGCGAGATCGAATCGTACTTGGAATCCGGGACAAGAGCTTACAGGAAAGACTACTTCGGGAATCTGATCTGACGCTGAAGAAAGCTGTGGACAGCATTCGAGCCTGTGAAGTTAGTAGGGAACAGATGAAGACCATTAATGACCCTAAATGCAGTGAAATTAACGTAGTTAATCAAAAGAAAAAAGCCATGAACTTTAAAAACTCTATTGACTGTAAATCATGTGGAAGAAAACATGTGAAAGGACAATGTCCAGCATACAACAAACTGTGTAATCTTTGTAAGAAAAAGCATCATTTTGCAGCTGTTTGCAAGAATTCAAATAAGGTAAGCCACCATAGAAATAATTTTCAAAAAGTTAATGAGGTAAATAGCTCTGATATTAATTGTTTGTATATTGATAATGTTTTAATTGATGTTGATACTGTAAATTCAACTGAGAAAGAATGGTATAAAACAGTAACAGTTGGAGATCAGCAAGTAAATTTTAAACTAGACACAGGTGCTCAAGTTAATATTCTTCCTGTGTCAGTTTTTCAATCTTTTGATTTAAAGTTTAAAAATAATTTGATCCCTACTGATATTGTTTTATTATCATATGGTAATCATAAGCTGAAACCTGAAGGGTGCATTACGCTAACATGTAATACTGATAAATGTTGTAATGTAAAGTTAAATTTTGTTGTTGTGGATGTTAAGGCTAAGCCTTTATTGGGTTTACAGGCATGCCAAGAGTTACAGCTGATACAGTTGATAGATGAAATTAATTTAGATTCTAAATTAAATGTAATTAGTAAGTATCAAAATGTCTTTGAGGGTTTAGGTAAATTTCCTGGCAAGCCACATCACATTGAAGTGAAAAATGATGTGAAACCCATTATAAATCCACCGCGAAGGGTACCTCAGTCCCTTCATAAAGAGCTAGGCAAAACTCTTGATGAATTGACAAAGTTAGGCATTATATCCCCTGTAAATGAACCAACAGATTGGGTCAGTAGCCTGGTAGTGGTTGAAAAGCCAAACGGCAAGTTGAGAATTTGTCTTGACCCTAGAAACTTAAATAAAGCCATTAAAAGGGAGCACTATGTTATTCCTTCTGCTGATGAAATCATTAGTAAACTTGAAGGAAAACAGTATTTTTCAGTGCTCGACTTAAAGGAGGGATTCTGGCAAATTGTGTTAGATGAAGCTAGCTCAAAATTGTGTACTTTTAATTCTCCTTTTGGGCGTTACCGCTTTCATAGATTACCTTTCGGAATCTGCTCTGCACCAGAGGTGTTCCAAAAAACTAATTTTAAATTGTTTGGTGATATACAGGGTGTTGAAATATATTTCGATGATTTAATTATAGGAGGTAGAACTAGAGAGGAACATGACCAAATTCTTTTGAAAGTTTTAGAGAGAGCACAATCAAATAACATAAAGTTTAATCCTGACAAATTTCAGTTCAGAGTAAATGAAGTTAAATATATGGGTTTAATTATTTCTAAGGATGGGATTAAAGCTGATCCTAGCCATGTTAAGGCAATTAATGAGCTTGAGAAGCCATCGTGTAAACGTGATATCAAAAGGCTATTGGGCATGGTTAATTTCTTGAGTAAATTTTTACCCAATGTATCAGCTGTAACCGCCCCAATGAGAGAATTGTTAAAAAATAATGTAGAGTTCCAGTGGAACCATGAACAAGAGACTAGTTTTGAAAATATCAAAAAACTAATAAGTTCAGCTCCTGTTTTAAAAGTCTTTAATCCCTCATTACCTATAACTGTTCAGTGTGACAGTTCACAAGGCGGGCTAGGTGCCTGTCTCTTACAAGAGGGACACCCAGTGTCATTTGCATCTAGAAGTTTGAGCGAGTGTGAAACAAATTATGCTCAAATTGAGAAGGAATTGCTCGCAATTGTATTTGCATTCGGAAAATATCATAATTTGTTGTATGGCCACAAAGTATTAGTTGAAAGTGATCATAAACCTCTAACGTCAATTGTGCACAAGCCCATTGGCAAAATTACCACTCGCTTGCAACGTATGTTGCTTAAATTGCTTAAGTATGATTTTACTATAAAATATGTCCCAGGTAGTAAAATGTACCTTGCTGACACTTTGTCAAGAGCAAGTTTAAAAGATGTGGGTGAAGAAGACCCTGAAATGCTAAATGTGGTACACTCTGTTGCAAAACTCTTGCCGATGAGTGAAAACAAATTCAAACAGTTCCAAAAGTTAACTGCTGAAGATGAGGAACTTAAATTAATTTCCAAATTTTTTAAGGAGGGTTGGCCTAAAAGTAAAAAATTAATTCCTAAAAATCTTCTTTGCTATTATAAAGTTAAAAACAGTATATATGTTGCTGATGGACTAGTATTTTTAGAAGATAAAATTGTGGTCCCAAATGCACTCAGGCAGGACATGTTATTTCTTATTCATGAATCACACTTAGGCATAACGAAATGTAAAAGCAGAGCTCGAGAAATAATGTACTGGCCAGGCATCACCAGAGATATTGAAGAATTAATCAGTAAATGTAGTGTATGTGAAAAATTTCAAAAAACGCAGACTAAAGAACCGCTAGAACCTCATGATATTCCAAATAGGCCTTTCGAAAAAATAGGTATTGATCTCATGTATTTACATAACACAGATTACCTAGTAGTAGTTGACTATTTTTCCAAGTGGATAGAGGTAGTAAAAGTTGATAATAAGACCAGCGAGGAAATTATATTTAAACTAGAGGTTATTTTCTCAAGATTTGGTATCCCTGAAACAATAATTTGTGACAACAATCCGTTCAATAGTTACAAATTTAAAAACTTTGGGAGGGAATGGGACATAGAAATTTCCTTCACTAGTCCAAATTTTCCACAAAGTAATGGGATGGTAGAAAAGGCAGTTGGCATTACTAAAGCCATTTTCAAAAAAGCCTTTGAGGACAACCGAAGACCTGCAATAGGGTTACTTGAATATAGGAACACTCCTATTGCGGGCTTAGGTTTATCTCCAGCCCAAATGATGTTCGGTAGACGACTACGAACTAAATTACCTATAAGCAATAAAATGCTTAATCCAGAGATATTTGACAATGTAAACACTAAGTTGTTAAGACGTCAACAAATTCAAAAGCACTATTATGATAGGTCATCAAAAATGTTAAATGAGTTAGGGCCAGGTGACAAAATCACTGTTCAAAATTTTAAAACTAAAGTGTGGGAGCCAGCAACGGTTATTTCTAAAACTAGAAATCCAAGATCATATAAAATTAGAACTGCAAGTGGCAGAATATTTATAAGGAATAGAAAATTTCTAAGAACATCCAAAACATCACATTCTGGCTATAGTGATGATATGCTTGACACTTTACCAGATGTCAAGACTGAACAAATGAATGTTTCAAATTCAGCCCCATCGCATCACATTCCACCACAAAGTATTGCAAATAATGCTCCATTTATAACTTCATGTGGTCGCGTGATAAAACGTCCGAAACATTTAAATGATTATGTTTGCTATTAAGTATCTGCAGTAATAATTGTATTTGTATATTGTAATAATTGTATTTGTGTAGTGTAATGATTGTATTAAGTTATTTATAATTATAATGTATTGTATAATCCATGTCTCATTAAAATTAAAAGGAAGGGTGTGATATATGTATACTTGTGGCAACACCCATTAAATATTAAAGTTTTTGGTATGTAATGGCAACACTATATTTTATACAGCTGAATGGCAACACGAATGTAGTATTATGATGCTATGTGCTTGGAGCTGACAGTACGCTCTCTTCTCTCTTGTAATCACGATGCATGCCGTGATATTAGTCCAGATAATATGCTACTAAATTTAAACTCATGTTATTAATAAACTATATTTCATATGAAGAAGTCTCTTCGTCAATGAATCCAAGCTTCATACACTATGAGAAATGGCCCTCCACTAAATTTATTGCTGGTGAAGACGAAGTTCTTAAAAAAAAAAAAAAAAAAAAAAAAAAAAGATGTTTCCTCGTCGGATACTGTCCTAATTTCCAGTAGTGAAAATGCGTAAACTGGTTGGTATTATCGCTGCAATTCTAAGGTACCGAAAAGATTTAACTTGTAATTTTAAATTGTTGAGTTGTGCTTTCCCAACAACTCAAGGTGGGAGTATGTTACGTAATGACCAACTTTTTCTTTCATCCATGTATCAGTCACCTGCATAATTATTTAACTGGTTGTAATTGCATTGTTTCAATATCTGGCAACAGTTGGTTTTGTTTTATTCTAGAAAAAAGTTTATAAAAATAAAGTAATGTGAAATATATGGCTCTTCTGTAATTGAATTTAAGTTAGAAATATATTCGCTTTAACAATAAGAAATGTTATTGAGGGCAGTTTTAATAGCTTATAGATATTTTAATACTTAACTTTTAGGGATTCATTTAGTTAAGAGATTTATTTACATTGGAATCCAACACAAACTATTGACGTAGACGTAGACAACAATTGTTGAAGAATAATAAATTCAATGTTTATAAAACATGGAGAGTGGCACTCAGGATATGACTAACATAATCGCATACGTAAAAAAAAGTTTTTTTTTTTTTAATGGCAATACAAACTCCCCTGCGATGTATAATTTTTTTAAATATGTTTTTTAAGTACTCAAATTATCGATTTGGAATTCAAAATCAAAATTCTACATTCCCCTCTCTCCAGAAAAAATGACATACTGAAAAGAAGTCAATTATTTTTATATTTAAAACTTAAACATTATCACTTTTGCACCACTATGACGTCATTTTCTCTGACTTTTCACTTTCAACCGTGCTAAGACTACGAGTGCTAGATATGAATATTCAGTTAACAACCGTTAGTGGACTTCCAAGGGAGGCCATTTTTCATCTGTAACCGAAATCCGCAATAAACTATGCCTTTAACATTAATTAAATATGATGGGGAAATGAAACTGTCCGCATTAACCGGAGATACGTCTTAAGAGGAGACGCATTAACAAAAATTCCGCTATATTCTCCGCAACTTATTGATGTTTTGCGGATAGTATCTATCACATTTCTACATTTACTAAAACAAAATAAATATTTAAAAATAAACTGCCGAGCTATGCTCGGTCTACTGTGCACTAAAATCATTTAAATAATAAAATTATTACGATTTACTTTAAATTCGAAAGTATGAAGGATTGAAACTTTTGTGTAAAATTCTTTCACCTACTTGTTTCTAAAAATAACTTGATTGTAAGTGTTACATATCGAAAAGAGGAATAACTGAATTTCAAATTTTGGCGACACAGTTTTTTATTGTGTAAAATTTGAATTCTAGATGTCAGTGTGCATCTGCAAAATTGCTGAAAAGACGCGGTAACGAAGGGAAACGCGAAATTGTATGATATTCCATCGAAAGACATTGTTGATCGAAGAAGTTTGAAAGGAAAAAACTGAAATGTCATATTTTGATCACAGCGAAGAAAGTCCTCATCGAGTAGTTCCTACATCTGGAGATCGTTCGTATCTGTTTCATCTATATTTTCTTTTCTGTGCTAGGTAACATAGCCTAGTCGTATGATATCAGATGTGCTCTAGTTGAGTATGTGGTTGCGCACTGGGATTAGCTGGGATTAGTTTCTTAGGAGGCCACTTTGACGTTCTACTTCCTCTTCTTAACAGCTAGCAATAATCTATTATTTTTCCAAATGAATACCAATCACAGAGAGAAATCAACTAGAGAAAAAAAATTAGAAGACCTATTGAGGTCAAAAGGGGAAGGCCTAATCATTCCGAGAAATCACGTTCTCAACAGCTCCAAGAAGCTAGAGCTCTCTATCGTCAAAACCATTTTCGAAAACAAAAACACACATTAAAACGTTACAACGATTCACACTCTGAAATGGGAAGACGTACCTCGCTAAGAAGTCGCGCGCTGTTCTGTTGCCCACCCTGGTATGAATATTGGAGCTTAATGACGAAAAAGGTCTAGAGGTAAGCTGCAGTTTAAAATAAACACTTTAGAAAACATTACGAGAGCTATAACTAAAAAAATGGGAAATAGACTGGAAGCAGACAAAGTTATAAAATAGACTCTGCATAGTAGAATTAACTTTGGAGGACTTTAATTGAACAGCTGATAAATTGAAACAAAAACTAATATAGTTACTAGAAAATTTGAATGAATGGATTTCAAACAGTAGCACACATGCCAATTCGCTTTTCTAGGAAAAGCGGAACATCGAAGCAATCAGGAGCCATAAAGTCTATGAAGTTAAAGATAGTGTAATTGAAATCGACGCTACTGGAAAAGCTTTCTTTGGCTTTCTCCTTACAAAAAGAAGTGAAATCCCATCAAAAACATCTCATGTAAAAAAAAGCCAAGTTTTCTGACTCTTTGACCGTAAAAAGTTCTGAGATCATGTGTAGAGCCAAGCTTAGCTCTCTTATTAACTCTGATATTTTAATTCACAAATTACTTCTAGTCTCTACACCTTTAGTAAATGATTATTTTGTGACTTGACAATGACGCAGCACGAGAATTTAAAGGCTGTTGTTTACATTTTAATATTAACGTTTATTTATAAAGTTTTGCATAAAATAGTTTCTATAAGAGCACTGAACATATATGTATTTGTAGCATGGAAATAATTTTACATTACATTGTAAGCCCGGATGCGAAAACTCTCTACTGGTCAAACTTGATGGCCGGAGTTTTGGGTGATTTTCTTCCTATGTAACGTGAATACGAGCCAGACTCCTCTTTTACAAAGACCCCCAATCGGTGCATCCCTCCTTCAGGCTTCTTCTATCCCTCGTGTTCATATTCAGCCTTAATCAAATAATCTAATCCCAATTCAAAACATAAGTAAAGTGTTTACGTAATAACTTTCCTGTGCTGCGTAATTGCCAAGTCACAGAATAATCATTTACTAAAGGTGTAGAGACTAGGAGTAATTTGTGAATTAAAATAACAGAGTTAATAAGAGAGCTAAGCTTGGCTCTACACATGATCTCAGAACTTTTTACGGTCAAAGAGTCAGGAGACTTGGCTTTTTTTTACATGAGATGTTTTTGATGGGATATATTAGACCGGGAGACGGCAGCAGGACTGCGGAGTCGGAGTCGGGCCGATTTTTGAGCGAAAGAGTCGGAGTCGGATCTGTTAAAATTCCCGGAGTCGTCCATTTTACAAGCAGGTCTGCGTTGTCGGAGTCGGCCCATTTTTGAGCGAAAGAGTCGGAGTCGGATTTTCGGGTGTTTTCCACCAATATATGACTCGGCAGACCGATTGCGTTTTAATATGCGTATCGAGTTTTAACTAATTCTGGAATTTCAGCCGTGAACTCTATGAGGTGATCATCTGTGCTCCCGGCTCCCGGTCTATATGGTTCACTCTCAAAATTCTTCAACGCCTAGAAGTGGAGTCTCTGCGCACCTGACAAAACAATTTTTTCAACCCCAAAACTGACAGACTTCTACCAAATACCAAAGTAAAAGAAAATTACGCCACATTTTAACTTTTATTATAAAGTAGTCTATAATTTTATCCCTTATGTACAAAAATGAACAAATGGGTTATTATTATGGGCCACCAGCCAAATGTATAGTTTTTCATTTGAAAAATATTCAGGACTTCCTTGTTAAAAACCAGGTCATCCCGACTCCGACCGAAAAAGGTAAAGCACAATCCGAAAAACTTAAAGTGCACCTCACTCACAACGAAGAAAATACGTCAACTTATCCTGACGCAGACTGCAATTTCATGTAAATACGAAAACCGCTAAAAAGATTTCCATTGAAAGGCAACTCGACCCGAAATGAAAGAGAATAAATATTAATGATGTGAATAATCACATTGCTAACAAAGCGTAAACCAACTTAGTGAAAAATGTCCAAGCCGGGAATCGAACCCGGGTCCCTGGAATAGATCTCCAGTGCTCTACCACTAAACCACAAGGACGATGTCCAGCCTGGCATTTCTCACTTATATAAGTCGGTAAGGCTGCTACCGCAGCACAAGATGGAGAAGTCTTCATGAGCGTAATTTCACTGCTGAAATGTAGTTGAAAAATTAATTAAAATTGAAAGAGAATAAATTCAGATTTTAATACAATTATTGTAAAAGAGGTGTCTACAATTATATCTTTAATATAAACTTTACCTTTTATGTAGGAAAATAAAGATACATGTATAGTATTCATTAATGTTCAGATATCTAGCTTTTTCATCTCAAAAATATTCAGGATTTCTTTGAAAAATAGTATTAACACGAACCCATCTCAAAATGCTGAAAATGCAATCCGAAACAATAAAAGCTTTACCTTACCTTTTACTTGCAGAAAATCATTAATGAAAATTTTCATATCACTATAGATTACAAAAGTTGCAAATTTCGTGACATATTCATGATCTTCGTGGGCTGATTATTTCAAGGCTGATTGAACTTCGTGGTTCTTTTTGCGCGATCATTTGAAGAAATTTGCGATTTTTTCCGCGATCGTTTCACGAACTTCACGATTTTTTTTCTGCAACCGTTATCGAAATTGGTTTTTTTCTCGCGACCATTTGTCTAAATTCACAATGTTTTTCAGTGACCAACTGACGAAATTCCATGTTTGTTTCTGCGATCTTTTGACAAAATTCGCGATTCTTTTTCAGGATCATTTGTTGAAATTCGTGGTTATTTTTTTGTACCACCGACTAAAAATATTTTTACATTTTTGCGCGATAGTTACACGAAATTCCCCTGAATTGCTTGACTAAATTTTCGTGATTTTTTTGTGCACACTTTTGACGAAATTCGCGATCTTTTTCGCCATCCTTTTACGAAATTCGAGATTTTAGTTTGTACAATCATTTGACAAAATCTGCATTTCTTTTCGCGATCTCTGGTGAAATTAGCAATATTTTCCACGGTCGTTTGGACAAATGAGCGTTTTTTCCGCGACGATTTCTGGATTTTTTTTTCAAAGTTTGCAAAGTTTTTTCTGTGATCCATTGACGAATTGATTTTGCGGAATTCGAAAGAAAAAAAATCGTGGACTTTCATTAAAATTAAAAAAAAAATCGCAGACGAATCACATGTCCGTGAAAGAAGTTACAGAGAAAATCACGCAGAGCTTTTCTTATTGTGCGGGATTTTCCCATTTTCTGTGAGATTTGTGCAGTTCTGCATGTTGTGCAGTTCTGCACATTGTGCAATTCTGCACGTTCTCTGTTCCAAAAAGAAAAATTTCCCTTGTCCTTCGACAGGAAACTTGATATGGCGCCCCTGTAGTAAAACCTGAAAAAAAGAAGTCGAAAGGGACCAAGAAAAAAGTTCCATTTTAGACAGGTCTTTGTCTTAGCAAGTATAATTGTATGATTTTTTTCTTCGAAATTTGATTTTTTCCTCCTTTGAGAAAGAATTTTATTATAGACAGGCTTCGTTTTGACAAGTTTTACTGTAATACATCTCTTTTCAGAGTGGATGGTTTAACAGTCTTTGAGGATATCTGTAAAAATGGAACCTATAATAGGATCCTGTGTAAAAAGAAATTTTTTGCATGTTCAAGACATTGAAATTTTACCTGCTAAGACGGAAACCTGGGTTAAACGAAATATTTCTTTGGTTCTTGAGTTTCCGTATTCAAAGTTTTTACTGTTTTTGTAAGCATGATTCAGTTTACGCTTCTCGATCGGGGGGGGGGGGGCTATACGCTCGGATCTTACACTTAGCTATATAACTTCCCTCAAAAAATCTTTGCCCCCCCCCCCAAGAAATTTCTGAAATGGCGCCCCTGCGCCGGATCAGGCCCCACGGATCCCTAGGGGGCTCCAGTGTCTTATATGTAATGTAGAAACGTGAGAATAACTAAATGGATAAAGGGTTCCAAAAATGAAGATCGGATTAAGAAGGTGCAATTTATTAAAAATTTATGGTGCAAGAACTTCAGGGGGGCCTGTATCGAGGCCCCAAGAGGCCAGGAACTTGAGTGGCATGTAGTTGGGTATAAAGATAATTTTGAGTAGTTTTTAAAGTAATCAGAGGACGCTAGAACTATGTTAAAGAAAATTGCAAGCAATTCGGATCATTTTTAAAGAAACTGTACCTAGGGCCCCAAGAAGGAGATTAATATTCAAAATTGGTGATAGCTGAAGTCTGATTTATTTATTTATTTATTCATTTTGTCATTCATGTAGCAGCTGGAGAACCTAAGAAGTTGTTTGAAAATAAAAGTTAGTGAATCGGACTATTTTTAAGGGAGCTACCGGGTGTCCCAAAAAGGACTGACTGATTTTAAAATTCAATAACTTCCAAACGGTGACAGATATTTAAAAAATTCTTGCAGGAGGGTTATGCATAAAGTCAAAAGTTTTATTACAGTGATTTTCGATTTTAGTTCGAATTACAAACAATAGATGGCGCTGCGATCAATAGAGGCTAAATTCAGGCTCGATTTTTGGTACTTCGTGGCCCGGATAATAGATTTCCATCTCCTTTTTCTGCATGGAACAACAGAAAGGACCAAAAATCGAGCCTGTATTTAGCGACTATTGCTTACAGCGCCATCTATTGTTTGTAATTCGAATTAAAATCGAAAATCACTGCAATAAAACTTTTGACTTTATGCATAACCCTCCTGCAAGAATTTTTTTAATATCTGTCACCGTTTGGAAGTTATTGAATTTTAAAATCGGTCAGTCCTTTTTGGGACACCCGGTATAATATGATGCCCAAAAGGGGCCAACTAATAGTTGAGAGCAAGGTCCTAACATGAAATCATGTTAAAACGTTTTAGTACTTAGCGTTTTAAATATTCGATTAGTCAAAATTAACCATAGAGTATGAATTAATCGTTAGAATATAATATTAATGAAATGCACAAAAAATTGGGGGAAATACTTAAAAAAGGACCCTAGGGCCCCAATGAAAATATGTGGATGTTGCTCTAGGGAGATGAGTACAAGACTCAACTTTAAAATTACGTACTGAGAAAGTGAAAAAAATAGGAGGTGAAAAACACATGGCACTCAAAAAGTTCAAGGGCCCTTGACCGGTCCCTACAGTACCCTAAACGGACCCAGTGTCTTAACTGGAATGTAGAAACGGGATAATAACTAAATGGAAAAAGAATCCCAAAAATGAAGATCGGATTAATAGGAAGCAATTTATTAACAATTTAGTGCATTAAAACTTCAAGGGGACCTGTACCGTGTTCCAAGGGTGCCAGGGTCTTAACTGAAATGTAGAAATGGGGTAGAAACTGAATGGAGAATTCCCTCCAAAAACGAAGAAGATCGGATAGAAAAGAGGCATGTTATTAACAATTTTAGTGCATAAAAACTTAAAGGGGCCCAGGGGTCCCGACCCTTAAAAAATTAAAAATCTGAGCCTCAGGTGCATCAGGACCTGTCTTGGACTCTTCACACCTAAATTTTCATACTTCTACGTGCAGTAGTTTTCGCTAGCCATCGCACACACACAGAGCGATTTGTTCTTTTATTAGTAGGGGAGAGTTGTACAAAACCGGGTAGGTGGGTAAAACCGAGTAGCGCCTTGATTTGAACTTTTATCTATCAGCCAACACGACGAATTGCTTGTCAAAAGTCTATGACATTTTCAGCTGAACGAAACCCTACTGTGTATGGTTATTTTCTGTGTGAAGGATTGCGTTTGAATTTCTCTTAAAAACTGTTTTGCTTGATTCTAGGTTTTACGCATATATCAACTTTTTGTCAGCATACAAAAAATTGGTACGTACTACATCTAGTTCTTTGCTTTCTTGTTAGTATTTTAACAGTTTTACTCAGCTTTAACTATAGGATTTTATAGTAGTGACGGCGTCACTACTATAAAATCACGTACTACGTCTAATTCTTTGCTTTCTTGTTAGTATTTTAACAGTTTTACTCACACTACTGTAAAATCCTACAGTTAAAGGTGAGTAAAACTGTTAAAATACTAGCAAGAAAGCAAAGAATTAGCTGCAGTACGTACCAGTGACGCCATGTCTTTAAATCTGTGTCATGTTGGGGTAAAACCGGGTACTTAAGAGCAGGGGCGCCATTTGAGGAGGCTGGGGGGGGGGCAATACCCCCCCCCCCCAAAGGAATTTGATATTTCAGAAAATTTATCAACCATCAAATGCAAGGATGCTCCGAATAGTGATTTTGGCCGTATGCCGAATATTTTGTCTGCAGGTAAACCAAATACCGAATATTCGGCCAGCCGAATAGTAACTATTAGACCGAATACCGAATATTAGGCCTGCTGAATAGTATCTATTCAGCTGGCCAAATACTTTTATATCTCAGTGTTTAACGTAAAAAAGTTAAATTTTACACAATTTTATATAATATTTAGCACAGATACTTCCATTTTGACAAACAAGACTATTTTTATAAGTAAATTTTGTACTAAAAAAAGTATGTTTTGAGTTAATATTTAAGAAGAGGATGGTTTAAAAAATTTTTAGATAACAAAATTTAAATTCCATAGCAGAATTTTCATTTATAACTGTATAAAAATGGAGATATTTTAGCGAAATTTGCATCACATTAATTTGCTTGTATAGAATGTGAGGATATTATTGGAAGAGACTGGATTTTGGCCAGTGGTATAGTATAAGTATTGTTAGATGCATTCTTAATAAAATAATGTCTAGCTCAATGCTGTTTAGATATGAATGGTTGCTATTGCCAGCACTTCTCGTCATGTTATCATATTTCATAGAAATTAAAGTAACCCTGTTGACAATATAGTTACAATACCTTCATTATTGTTAAAGTAACAAAAGAAAATTAAAGTTTGACTTGGGGATACACTGTATTTTTGTCTGAATAAGTGAATTGCGATCCTGATTTACTGGACAAAAAATTGCCTGTTTTGACGCCTATTATTACCCCTGAAATTTTCTTCCATTTTGTTTAGAAACACCCTGTTTGCGAAAAAGCAAGAAACGGATTATTTACCAGACAATGCTCAGTAACTTGCATTTCTACATTTAATAATTCCCATGAACAAATAACATGTCATCAATGGTCAATTTTTTAAAGTGATATTTTTAAAGCGACAAATAAGTAATATAAAATCATTATCTTTTATTTAAAGATTCTAATTATTCTGAATATCTTTATTAATTGACAGTTAAAAGTAGAAGTTGTGTAACGTTTTAAAAAATATTTTTAAGAGGTTTTTAATTATTCGGTTTGGGCGAATAGTTTGATATTCGATCAAACGAAATATTTGGTAGGCCGAATAGTTTGATATTCGGCCTAACCGAATATTCGGTAGTATGGCCGAATACCGAATAGATACCGAATATTCGGTGCATTCCTAATCAAATGTCAGGCTCAAACAAATATTAGAATATTGCTCAAACTCTAGAATAACTTATCAGATTTGATTGCAATGAAAACATATGCATTAAATAAATGCTTATGCATAGAAATTAATAATTATCAAAAAATATTCCTAAAGCTTTACTATTCGAACTACCTCAAGGTGAGACATATATCTTTAATGAGTATTTTGGTTAATTTAAAAAATACATGTGAGAATTATTTTATCAGTTGCTTCTCAGCTGTGTGCAAATTGATCATGGAAAAACTCGTCAAAATCATTGACACAACAATATCAATGATTTTCTTCTAGCCAATTCTCGAATAAGCGCAAAGAAAATAATTACATTTAAATCCCACTTATAACGGTCTTGTGATGACTGAAAACGTTCTGGGATTTTCTAATGTATTTTAAATAGTTTTAAATCATATGCATACACATGAAAGTAATTCTTGTGCGTTTATTTCTGCTTTTTATATGAATATTAGTTATATATTTTACTTTTTCAGTAGAAAAATGAAGATATATATATACATAGTATTCATTAAAGTTCAAATAGTTTTTTTATCTGAAAAAATATTTAGAAAAACTTCTTTTTCTTTTATTTTTCTTTGAAAAATCGGATTAACATGAAACCATCTCATAATACTGAAAACACAATCCAAAACAATTAACTCTTCACCGTTACTTGCAGAAAATCACTAACGAAAATTTTCTTATACTGATTTATAGATCACAAAATTTGCAAATTTCGTGACCTGTTCATGACGTTCGTTGGCTGATTATCTCATGACTGATTGAATTTCATGATTTTTTTTCGCGATAATCTGACGAATTTTGCGATTTTTTCCCTCAAGAAAGTTCTGAAATGGCGCCCCTGCTTAAGAGTGGGTCAAAACCGGGTGTACACGGTTTTGTCCTACACTCATGGAAGGATTTTTTTTAGGATAGTTAATAAAATAGCATGGAGCTTTAAATTGCAATTTAATGCTGTTAAGTACTGTTAATCCCTTGATGTGTCATTCATGGCACCTCTAAAGTCATACTACAAACAGGAAGTGAGGAAGTGGTTACTTTCTAATGCTGGGCGATCTGTAACAATTTACTAAATTGGAAAATTATTCAAAAGATGCATTTTTTAGTCCAGTGGTTGCAAATATTCCAACCAGACTGTTTTTCCCTACAACTACGATGTTTTCCAGACCATCTGTTTGCTCCTTTGGAAATGACAGAGAGACCCATGAAAGTCACTGATAACACTTTACGCAGCCATAGGTTGCCATAGCTGCAGCAATAAATACTTCTGAAGCAACACAGGATAATGAAGCTCATCCTTCGACATCTAAAAGTGTTGACATCACCACATCCAGCAGTTGACAACATCCAGCCTCTTCAATCGAGACCTCAGATTGTACAGCCAGCAATCTGCATTTTCAATTTCACCTAAAATATTATTACCTCCTCCCCCAGAAAGGCTTTAAGATTGAGAAAGGAGTTGGTAAAACAAGGCGGAAACTATTATTTTAACTATTTCGCCCTTAAATTAGAGCTGGAAACAGAAAGAGATATTAAGGAGAAATAAGCCAAAAAGCCTGCATAACGAAAAAGGAAGGTTCTTAAAAAGAAAACAGAAATTAAGAGTCAACAGGAAAATAAACAAAAAAAGATTGATGAGACATCCTCAGAAGATGAAGAAGATAATGAAGCCTAAATCCTTCTATCCTTCTATATATAAAAAAAAGTTTTGATTTGGAAATGGACCAATGAAAATCTGCGTAGACATTCCGGGTAGATCGCATCCAATTTGAATGCTTAAGCATGGCCTTTGATCGTTAATATTAAAAAAACTGTTGCATACAAAAATATGAAAATAGGTGGTATTATAGAGAAATGTTTGATAAACACGCTGATGCAGGCAGTTTTCAAATCGAAGAATTATTTTAAGAGATATTTAATGCTAAAGTTGGACAAAATCGTTCCATTAAAAAAAGTTTTATTGGAGCAAAAACTATACATGAGAATTTAATCATTTATAGATCATTTTATACGTTATAAGTTCCTGGTGTGCAGATTCCATTTATTTTTCTTATTTGACTCATTTTTTGAGGTTTTATTTCAATTTTAAATTCAAATTTTCAGCATTTCGAGAGATATTTTTTACAAATTTTAGAAAATGTTATTAATTTAAACTGTTGCCAGTTGTATGAACAGCGCAAACAATAATGTTTACTTCAAATGAAAAATTTATTTACACGTGACTATTACAAACAGAAAAAAAACTTTAAAATTAGAATTAAATAATTACATGTTAAAAGCAGGAAAATTACGTCATAAGAACCATAGGCACAGATGTCATATACGCGCATATTGGCGCAATTTTTTTCCGACGCTAATTTGGCGAAACATTAATAGCATAAACAGCAACATCCGGGTTACCATATCAAGCAAAATAACGATACTTTAGCACCAGCTAAGTACCCGTTGCGTATATGAAAGTGGCGTCAGAAAAAAATTGCGCCAATATGACATCTGTGCCGAACCATATTTGCACTTGAATTTTAAAAGAGAAACAAAATCCTAAAATAAAAAAAATCATTATTATGCATTAAAACTTGTAATTTGAGGAAATTACGTCATATTTAAAATGGCAAACAATATAGGAAAACAATTTAAATTGAAAAATATATTTGCGCGAGATATTTTGAGATAATCTTTTCAACTATTATCGTGAATTCGAAGACAGCGCAAATAATATTTCCTTCTAACAACAAAAGTATTTTTACGTGAATATTAATTAAACAAAAACCTAATTTGAAGAACAAATTAAAAAAACAAAATTTATTTCCTACAATTGTTTAATCCCGAGAAGGGACAAATATAAAGATATTTCATTCAATTAGTTTTACATTTAATGTTAAATTTTTGTAACAAATTAGTTAAGCCAATTGAAGATTAAAAAATAAAAATAAAATTCATACAATATGATACTTAAAACACCCTAAAAAATTAGATTCCGTTCAAATGAAATCGAAATCAATCTTAGACTTCTTCCATTTTAAATTACAATTTTTGTATTGCAGATTTTGTATTATGTTTATGACAATTGTACATACAATGATAAGATGCATGCAAAATACATAACTTTAAAAAAGTCTAAGATTTATTTCGATTTCATTTGAACGGAATCTAATTTTTTAGGGTGTTTTAAGTATCATATTGTATGAATTTTATTTTTATTTTTTAATCTTCAATTGGCTTAACTAATTTGTTACAAAAATTTAACATTAAATGTAAAACTAATTGAATGGAATATCTTAATATTTGCCCCTTCTAGGGCTTAAACAATTGTAGAAAATAAATTTTGTTTTTTAAATTTGTTCTTCAAATTAGGTTTTTGTTTAATATGTCGAGTTTTTTAATATCTACTGCATTCAGACGAACACATTTCAAAATCAATGGAGGGTACCATCATCAGGCTTTGATTCATACGATCACATTGCATCACAGTTTGTGATGCAATTTACCTATGTATAATTAAAAATATATCACCAGTGCAGTAATGCAGATTGTTGTACTTTAGGCAAAAACATCCAATCTGAACGTAAAAAATCTGTTTGAAAATGTCATTTTTATTTCCACTATGACGCCATATTCAACTTCTTTTTAATTCTTAAAAAAAAAAAAATCACTTTCATTTTCACGTGAAAATCATGCAACTAAAAATAGAAAAATTATTTATATGGCTTTTGAATTATTGGCAACAATGAAGAAAAAAAAATTATACTTTATTGGGAAAATGTTCATTGATTCCCAATGAAAAAGCGAAATTTGGAATTATTAAGGAAAATATTTGAATAATGTAAATAAAAATTAGCCAATATTATTCTCTGGGTTATAATTCACCCATATGCAAAGTCATTTTACCATTTGTTTTGACCCTGACGTCAGGCAAACATTTTTACACTTTAAATTTATAATATCATTAGAATTAGTAAGGAATAAAAAATGAGTGGCATCAGGGACAAAAAGGTGGGAAGAAAAAATGAAAAAGTTATGATCTCCATAGGCTTTTCTATGTTAAATTAATATTGAAAAGTGACACTGGAAATAAATAAGTATTGCGCTGCCGCGCAATACTTAAATAAGAGAAATAAAACTTTGGTGTAAATTACGTCAGATTTGAAACGATACATTTAAAATGAATTATTTAAAAGAACTATCTTATAGCGCTGTTAAAAAATACCGGGAGACAATGACACTGTTTACTTAATTCATTTTACGTTAGCTTATTTTCAATACGAAAACAGCCATTGTATCTCTTAATAGCAGCAGATTTGGCCTTAAAAATCCCCAATCCAAGGAAAACGAATGGAAACCCGTTTACAGAGAGATCGCGACTGTTTTTTAAAATTTTAATTCAATATTTTTAAAGCCGATCAAATTAGCGTGCTTTTTGGATTTTGGTGTGCCTGAACGGGGGTTAGCGAGCGTAGCTCGTAGGGGGCAGAGCCCCCTAGTATATCCTTCTATATATATATAAAAAAAAGTTTTGATTTGGAAATGGACCAATGAAAATCTGCGTAGATCATCCGGGTATACTCCTACTAGATCGGCATTCATATTTTTTATGACCGGGGGTCTTTCTTCGTTATTATTAAGAAAACTGTTTCATACAAAAATATGAAAATGAGTGGTATTATAGAGACATATTTGATAAATACGCTGATGGAGACAGTTTTAAAATCGAATAATTATTTTAAGAGATATTTAATGTTAAAGATGGTCAAAATCGTTCCATTAAAAAAGTTTTATAGGAGAAAATCTATGCATAGGAATTTAAACATTTTTAGATCATTTTATACATTGGAAGTTCCCGATGGGCAGACTGCAATTATCTTTTTAATTTGACTCAATTTTTGAGGATTTATTTCCATTTTAAATTCAAATTTTCAGCATTTCGAGAAATATTTTTTACACATTTTAGAAAAGGGCAATTATTTTAAACTGTTGCCAATTTTTAAAACAGCGCAAAGAATAATATTTCCTTCAAATAAAAAATTTATTTACACGTGGCTATTATAAACAGAAAAAAAACTTTCAAATTAGAATTAAGTGATTCCGTGTTAAAAATCGGGAAAATATTGAAAATTAAATCATAAAAACTACAGTTACACGTGAATTTTAAATGGGAAAGAAAATTTTTAAATACTAAATTCATTACTATGCGTTAAAAGTCACAAATGAAGGAAATTACGTCATATTTAAAAAGGCCAAATAAATAAAAGTTGGCAAAACACTTTAAATTAAAAAATATATTTCCACGAGACATTTATTTCATATTTTGAGATCATCTTTTCAATTATTATCGTGAACTCAAAGACAGCGCAAATAATATTTCCTTTCTAACAACAAAAGTATTTTCATGTGAATATTAAAAAGAGAAAGGGAACTTTGGTGAAAATTACGTCAGATTTAAAACGATACATTTAAAAGAACTTTCTCATAGCGTTGTTAAAAAGTACCGAGAGACAAAGACACTGTGTACTTCATTTTACATTTTACATTAGCTTACTTTCAAATTTTTAACTAATTTTTAACACTTTCCAACATAGTTGAAAAGTGTTATTGATTTCGGTTTGTCTGTTCGCGCTCTAACTCTCGTAAATATACTCGGATCGCACTGAAATTTTTGGTTATTGACGTTTAGCCTAGCACGTACCCTATTTCAAATGAAGTTTGTAGCATGTTTAGTTCATTTACAGGGACAGTATTCCGTTACATTACGGCCAAAGGGAAAAAATCATTTCAAATGAATTTTAAAGGTGTTACACCCTTTCAAACATAATAAAAAATCTATGCATTTACGAAGTGCACTAAAATATGCAGAATATTCTGTAGCATATGCGGTGCAAAGAATAGTTACTATTCATTTACAGGGCTACACAAAAGAATTCCATTACAAATGGTATAAGGGGAAATTGTTTGCGGCGTATTTTAATTATACAAATTCATATATAATAAAATTGATATACGTCGGTGAGGCTTACTTAAGTTATTTCATGCATAATACGAAGTGCATAGCATTTACAGGAACATACAAAATATTTCATAAGGGTATTTTCTATCCGAAGTACTGTATATTAGCGGCGATGGCAGGGAATGCATTTTTAAGTATGATATGCGCTTTTAAGTTTCACTATATTTATGCATACTATATGGTGTGTGTAAACGTTATAGTTGATATACAGGGCTACGCAAAAGAATTCGTAAAGGTTACTGAGTATGACCGTAAATTGCTGAAAGGTGGGTTTAAAATGTGTTATGCTGAACTGCATGTGGTTTTCTATGAAATGTTTGTAGAATATAGATAAAATGATATACAGGGACACCTATAGATGATAAATTCCGGAAATGCGATTTCAGTAGTTTTAAGAGTGATTTAGTTTGAATTAAAGTTTAGCTAAATAGTGGCGTGTAATAAAGGTACTAGATAAACAACAGGGCTGAACAAAAGAATTCAAGTATGTTTCCATCTATTAGTATAAATTGCCGAAAGACAAATTTCAACCTGTTATGCGTTTTCTTGCTAAACTAAATTTTCTATTATATAGTATATATATCAGCCTACGGGCTGTTTAATAGCCTCTGCTTATTAACCAGGAGAAGACCCTTTAATTGCCTTCGAGGAGAACTTAAAGGAATCGACTGGGAGCGGAGACTTAATGTCCAATCCGCACCTTCCACCGGTACAGCCTGTTAGTACCCTTGCCTAGTGCATGGGGAACGAACGCGGATGGACTTCCTCCAACCCGCTTGGCCAGCGTGGAGGAATTTGGCCACCTACCCCCCTTATTTTACCATGAATTCACAAAATAAATCACGGCCCTTAATTCCCGGCGGTCTGAATGTTCCTGGTTACGGCAGCGATCAGAAAGACATGAAGACAGAGGGTGCTAAGAATAACCGGGCTCGGCTAGGCTGCCATAAGTTGATGACCTTGGTTACGTATAATGGAAGATCCCTATCTTCGGAAAATCGTTTTCAGGAACTTGAAGAAGAATTAGAAAGAATCAACTGGGACATCCTAGGATTATGTGAAGTAAGAAGAAAAGGAGAAGAGAAGATAGATCTTGCCAGCGGACATGTATTATACTACAGAGGCACAGAAGATGGAAGAACAAGCGGTGTAGGATTTCTGATTCATAAAAGGTGGAAGAATCACATCGTAGAATATGATAGTGCATCAGATAGAGTTGCAAGGTTAGTAATACAAGTGTCCAGAAGATACAAGCTGCAAATTACCCAAGTTTATGCACCAACAGTAAGCTATACTGATGAAGAAGTTGAGGATTTCTATGAAGAAGTAGCTTCAATGCATCAAAAGGGAAAATGCTACATAAAATTAATAATGGGAGACTGGAATGCTAGAATTGGGGAAAAAGAGAAAGGTGAGGTATCAGTAGGAAATCATGGATATGGGGTGCGAAATGAAAGAGGAAACAGATTGATTGAGTTTGCAGAATGTGAACAGTTGTATATCATGAATTCATTTTTCAAGAAAAAGCCACAAAGAAAATGGACATGGTGTTGTGCAAATGGCTCAACAAGTGAAATCGACTACATCTTAACAAACAAAAAGCATCTTATTCAGGATTGCAGCGTTCTCAATAACTTCAATACAGGAAGTGATCACAGGTTGGTTAGATGCAAACTGCTGTTAAATACTCAAGTGGAAAGAATGAAGCTTTTGGAACACTCAAAGAAATCAATCGATATAATAAATCTCTAGAAACATAAAGAAGAATTCCATTTGGAACTTAAAAACCGTTTCCAAGTACTTCAATCAGCTTTAGAAGAAGAGCAAGATGTTACAGTAGTGAACAAGAAACTAACCAGTACTCTACAAGATTTGCAAAGAAGATAGCCGGCGATGCACAAGTAAAGCAGACAAAGAAAATAACAGAAGAAACAAGAAGATTGATGAAGAAACGCAGAGAATTTAAAATGAAGAAAAACGATCCTAAATCAAGAGTTGAATATGCTGAATTATGTAAAACGGTAAGAAAATGTGTTACAGAAGATATCAGAAAATTCAACTCTGATCTTGTCAAAAAAATTCTAGAAGATAACAAAAGTTTAAAATCAGCAAGGCGAAAACTTTGTGTTGGAAGAAAAGGTATTTTTGCACTAAAGAGGGCAGATGGAACAATCACCAAAATCAATAAAGAAATAGTACACATTGTCGAAAAATTCTATAACGATTTATATAAATGTGAAGATCAGAGGGAAATCAACTTATGTCATCCACGAGAAAACTTAACAGAAACAGATGCCATAATCCCAGTGACGACAGACGAAGTTTTACAAGCCATTAAATTTATGAAAAAAGGTAAATGCCCCGGAGAAGATGGAATTACAATCGACCTTATCAAAGAAGCAGGAGAAGAATTTGCAAAAATGCTATCCTTACTGTTTTCCAAATGTCTCCAGAAGTCAGATGTACCAGAAGATTGGAATAATGCTGTGATGGTGCTACTTTACAAGAAAGGAGAGAAGGAAAACATTAAAAACTACCGTCCAATCAGCTTACTGTCAGTGATTTATAAAATTTTCACCAAAGTTTTAACGACAAGACTTGAATCAGCTCTGGACTCAGCTCAACCTAGAGAACAAGCAGGATTCCAAAGTGGATTCAGCACAATGGATCATATCCAAACGGTAAGGGAACTCATAGAAAAACATAAAGAATATAATTTACCTCTTTTCCTTGCCTTTATTGATTATGAAAAAGCATTTGATTCGGTCTACACATCAGCAGTAGTAGAATCTCTGGAGGACATTGGTATAGACAAACTTTACATCAATATTATAAAGAAGATTTACAAGAAAGCAACAGCAACCATCCGCTTGGACAAAGGAAAAGCAAAGATCAAGCTTGGAAGAGGGGTAAGACAAGGAGACACCATTTCGCCTAAGCTTTTTACTGCTGTCTTAGAAAATATTTTCAAGAAGCTGGATTGGGAAAACAAAGGGATTAGAATAAATGGGGACTATTTAAGTTATCTCCGATTCGCTGACGACATTTTAATTTTCAGTAACAGTCCTGAAGAATTGGAAAATATGCTAAAAGATTTGGCAGAAGCTAGCATTAATGTGGGATTAAAAATAAACTTGGAAAAGACTAAGGTGATGTTCAATTCATTTGCATCAAAAACGAAAATCGTCTACAACAACACTAAAATTAAAGAAGTGCAAAGTTATGTGTACCTTGGGAAGGAAATATCATCTGATAATAGTATCATGAATGAAATCAATAGAAGAATAAGAAATGGATGGAGTGCTTTTGGGAAGAACAATATTATTCTGAAGAGTAGCATGCCCCTGTGTTTGAAAAGAAAGGTATTTAACCAATGTGTTTTGCCTGTCCTAACTTATGGAGCAGACACATGGACGCTAACAAAACGGATGGTACAAAGATTACAAACAACACAGAGAAGTATGGAAAGATGTATGCTAGGTATAACTAGAAGAGACAGAAAAAGAATAACCTGGATAAGAAGTCAGACGAAAGTTTTTGACATCATTGAAAGAATTAAACGGCTAAAATGGAAATGGGCTGGGCACATCGCAAGAAGACAAGACAATAGATGGAGCACAAACACCCTACAGTGGTATCCCAGAGATGTAAAACGGCCAAGAAGACGACCTCAAGTAAGATGGAGTGATGAAATCAGAAAAGTAGCCGGTGTAAATTGGATGACTAAAGCACTAGACAGGAAACATTGGAAAAATCTGGGGGAGACCTACATCCAGCAGTGGATTGAAAACGGTTGATGATGATGATGATGATGATATCAGCCTACAGATCAAATACAGGGCTGTTCGGAAGAATTGGAATAAATATTTGGCTATGGATGGTAACTGCTGAAATCAGTTTTTTAAATGTTTAGTTAATTATCTTATTTACCATATTTCCCTAAATAACGAAGTTTTGTTAAAGCTTTCAGGCAGTGTTGGAAAGTGTTTCATAATCTATGCCGTACGCATGATTTTTCTTTCTTGTTTTTAATCAAAGACGAAAACAGTCATTGTATCTCTTAGCAGTGGCTGATTTCGTCTTAAAAATCCCCAATCAAAGGAAAATGAATGAAAACCCGTTTACAGGGAGACCATCACTGTTATTTTAAATTATAATTCAATCTTTTTAAGGCCGATGAAATTAACATGCTTTTAGAATCTGGGGTGTCCGAACGGGGGTTGGTGAGCGTAGCTCGTAGGGGCCAAAGCCCCCTAGTAAAAAAAAGTTTTGATTTGGAAATGGACCAATGAAAATCTGCGTAGATATTCCGGGTAGATCGGCATCCAATTTGAATGCTTAAGCATGGCCTTTCTTCCTTAATATTAAAAAAAAACTGTTGCATACAAAAATATGAAAATCCATAGTATTATACAGAAATGTTTGATAAACACGCCGATGCAGACAGTTTTCAAATCGAATAATTATTTTAAGAGATATTTAATGCTAAAGTTGGACGAAGTCGTTCCATTAAAAAAGTTTTATTGGAGCAAAAACTATACATGAGAATGTAATTATTTTTAGATCATTTTATACGTTATAAGTTCCCACTGTGCAGATTTGCCTTTATTTTTCTTATTTGACTGATTTTTTGAGGTTTTATTTCTATTTTAAATTCAAATTTTCAGCATTTCGAAAAATATTTTTTACAAATTTTAGAAAATGGCACTAATTTAAACTGTTGCCAATTGTATAAACAGCGAAAACAATAATGTTTACCTCAAATTAAAAATTTATTTACACGTGACTACTACAAACAGAAAAAAAAAACTTTAAAATTAGAATTAAATGATTACATGTTAAAAGCAGGAAAATTACGTCATAAGAACCATCTTTACACTTAAATTTTAAAAGAGAAACAAAATCTTAAAATAAAAAAATCATTATTATGCGTTAAAACTTGTAAATGGAGGAAATTACGTCCTATTTAAAATGGCCAAAAAATATGGCAAAACAATTTAAATTGAAAAATATATTTGCGCGAGATATTTTGAGATAATCCTTTCAACTATTATCGTGAATTCGAAGACAGCGCAAATAATATTTACTTCTAACAACAGAAGTATTTTCACGTGAATATTAATAAGAGAAATAAAACTTTGGTGTAAATTACGTCAAATTCGAAACGATACATTTAAAATGAATTATTTAAAAGAACTATCTTATAGCGCTGTTAAAAAATACCGGGAGACAATGACACCACGGCCAAAACTAGCCTTTTTTGCACCCGGGGCAAGCATGGATTTTGGCGCCCCCCCCCCCCTCCTCTTCCGCGAAGTATATTTACAAAGAGAATTTTACTAATTTTCTAATAGTCGACTTATTTTTAAATTTAAAATATGTAATACTGAACTACGTAATCTACAATGGCGGATCCAAGGGGGAGGTCACGGGGGTCATGACTCCCCTCTGAACACCAACAAAAATATTCTAAAGATCATTTTTAAAATGAAATATACAGTAGAGTCCCGATTATCCGAGTCCTGCTTAACCGAGTTTCCGCTTTCACCGAGTGATGGGCTGATGTCTTCTATTATTACGAAACAGCCATTATAAATGAAGTGTTAGGTGAAGATGAAAGAGCAGTCGTAAAAAGTTAGAACTCTGATTTTCTGGTCAGAATGGGAAGAAAAAAATGACCATGATTTTTTTTACCAGAAAATCAGAGTTCTAACTTTTTACGACTGCTCTTTCATCTTCACCTAACACTTCATTTATAATGGCTGTTTCATAATAATAGAAAACATCAGTCCATCAGAAGAAAATGATCCATTCCTACGTTATAATCCTTCATTTGGCGCCACTTCGGTCTGGCGCCCGGACCACATGCCCCCTCTGCCCCCTCCCCCTTAGTTTCGGCCCTGAATGACACTGTTTACTTAATTCATTTTACATTAGCTTATTTTCAAATGTTTAAATAATTTTTTTAATTAAATTTCAAAACAGCCATTGTATCTCTTAACAGCAGCAGATTTGGTCTTAAAAGTCCTCAATCCAAGGAAAATGAATGGAAACCCGTTTACAGAGAGATCGCTACTGTTTTTTAATTTTAATTCAATATTTTTGAAGCCGATCAAATTAGCGTGCTTTTTGGATTTTGGTGAGCCTGAACGGGGGTTGGCGAGCGTTGCTCGTAGGGGGCAGAGCCCCCTAGTATATATAAAGAAAGTTTTGATTTGGAAATGGACCAATAAAAATCTGCGTAGATATTCCCGGCAGATCGGCATCCAATTTGAATGCTTAAGTAAGGCTTTTCTTCGTTAATATTAAAAAAACTGTTGCATACAAAAATATGAAAATCGGTAGTATTATAGAGAAATGTTTGATAAGCATGCTGATGCAGACAGTTTTCAAATCGAAGAATTATTTTAAGAGATATTTAATGCCAAAGTTGGACAAAATCGTTCCATTAAAAAAGTTTTATAGGAGCAAAAACTGTACATAGGAATTTAATCATTTTTAGATCATTTTATGCGCCAGAATTTCTCGGTGTGGAGACTGCATTTAGTTTTTTAATTTGACTCATTTTTTGAGGTTTTATTTGTATTTTAAATTCAAATTTTCAGCATTTCGAGAGACATTTTTTAAGTATTTTAGAAAATTGTATTAATTTAAACTGTTGCCAACTGTATAAAAAGCGCAAACAATAATGTTTGCTTGAAATTAAAAATTTATTTTACACGTGACTATTATAAACAGAAAATATAAAAACAGGAACTCAATGAAAATTACGTCATAAAAACTATATTTACAGTGAGTTTTAAAAGAGAAAGAATATTGTAAAATAATAAATTCATTAACATCCGTTAGAAGTGTTAAATAGGAGAATTTACGTCACATTATACTTATTACGTAAAATGAACAAAAATAATATTGCAAAACAGTTTAAATTTAAAAATTGCGCGAGACATTTATTTGATATTTTAATTTGATCATAATATTTCATTTCGAATTAAAAGATTTTGAAAATTTTTCATTTTTATTAAAAAGAGAAAGAAAAGTTTGGTGAAAATTAAGTCAGATTATAATTGTCAGATTCAAATTATAATTCAATCTTCCGAAATCTTTTTAAAGCCGATCAAATTAGCGTGCTGTTAGAGTCTGCGGTGTCAGAACGGGGGTTGACGAGCGTAGCTCGTAGGGGGCAGAGCCCCCTAGTATTTTAAAATGAACTTTACTCAAATTCTAAGTCAGAAAAAGGTTGGATGCAATATTCGAAATGCCACGGATAGACACGCGAAGCATGTAGTATGAAGAAGAATATGACAACAAATTTGTCTAATTTTTTCAGTTTAAAGAACTCTAAGGTTTCCAATGTAAAATAGGTAGGCACATAAAATGTAGAAAATTTGCTTCAGATTTATTTTTGACACATGGAAGAACACGTGTGCAATTTCGTTTTGTTAAATATAATAAAAATGTATTTTTTTTCTGGTATATTAAACAAAAAAGGTTTTGAACAAAATGTTCTCCATGAGTTTTAAATGGGTACCCGGTTTTACCCAACCAGTGGGGTAAAACCAGATTTTTTCACATGTTTGAAAAAAACTATTTTTTATGTAATCAATTACATATTTTATCAAAAGAATATGTTTTATTATAGCCAAATATTCATTTAATATTAAAAACTATTTTCAGAGTTTGTTTTCCCATTTGATTGCATTTGAGAACAACAAACATTTAAGGTACCCGATTTTGCCCCACCTTCCCCTATGAAAGATATAAATTTATTTTGCTTTATCTCAGACCACCAGTCAGAATCGTGTGAATGTGTCACTGTATTTAAAAGAAAAAATTTAATGGTTTTCATAAAATTTAACCATAATAAAATGATCGCGTGTAATTACGTATTAATCACGGGCGAACAAATTATTTATTGAGAAATAATATAAGTAATCTACGTAAGTAAAATAACAGAAAATAATTTATGATAAAAAGTAATATCTAAAGCGAAATGTTTCCGATGAGGAAAATGTCATTCAGAAAACAGATAAATTTGCTCCATGAATATAATATACGTTGTTATAACTGTGTCAGTGATGACATCATATTCACTGATTCACTGATTCCTGCATCTAAATAGACTGAACTTCTGTTATTTATTTAAAGATCCTTGCTTTGCACAAATGAAAATATTTCTAAAAATTCCGCCATTTCCATTTAATCTATACATTTAAAAGACAAGTCTGTTTTCAGTGAACTAAATTTTAACGTGCACGTGCATGTTGTTATAGATGCAAATCTATACATCATTACAGGACTGCTGAAAAAATTCGGATAATTTTCCGATTGTAAATGGGAATAGCTGAAATTGGGTTTTGAAATGTGTTATGCGTTTCTATAGGGTTGAATTAGACGTAATATTTTAATTTTTTAAACGGCTCAGTTTTGTTAGATTATTCTGAATGTGTTGGAAATTGTTTCATAATCTATGCTTGGTGCATGACTTTTTTTTGTGTTATATTTTTATTTTAATTTTTAAAGTCTTTTATGAAATTTCTTCACATTGGTGGCAGTCGGGTTAGTTGCATTGTTGAAGAGAGAAGGAAACTATGACAATTACCATATCATTAAGGATGACATTTTCGCATTACGATTCAAAATAACTTTTTAAAAACTTTTGAACGGAAAATGACGTCACATTTAAAATAAAATAACGCATTTTTACCCATAACGCTTTTACATTTCAATATTTTTTTTCATTCCGCTGACACTGAGATTGAGACGCTATCTCAGGCGGCTTTAGAGGGTGAAAATGATTTCATATTGAAAATAAAATGAGTATTTTCTTTGATAAAACTAAATATTTTACTGCGAGTGCGTTTAAAAGTAAATTTCTGGATTTCACCGGCACTTAGTTTAGAACTTCAAGTAAATACGGCGAATATTTACATACAAAATTGTAACTGACAAACTTGACATCACGTTTGGAAATATATTTATTAAATATTGATTCATTATTATAATTATTTTTGTTATTATTTTTTTTAATATAAATTCAGGCAATCGGTTCTTTTAAACATTTTCATTCGTCGAATTCGACTCGTATACATATAATACAATAACAATAGCGCCTTTTTATTTACTTCCAATAAGTTGAACAGTTGATCTTCTTTTGGGGGCTTCCTAGTTGCATCAACTTTACGACCAGTATGAGTATGAAATGTCTTACAAAAATAAATGAGCCATTGAGGTAAAGATAAAATGTAGTTAAAAACTACTTAAAAAATTAAAAAATTTTGAAGAGAAATGAGATAAAGTAAAAAAGTGTGAAAAATAGGGTATTTTCAAAAATACCGGAAAAATATAAAAATTAAGAAAAATAAAAAAATAAGCCTACAGTTCATTAAAATAAAGGTTTAATTATAATTTAGAGTTAAGAGAATAGCTGTAGTATAATGAACTACTGTGTGGTTGTAAAAATTAAAAAGCCAGAAATTAAAAATCGAAAAAAGAGTAAAAAAGAGGTAAGTTTAAAAATTTCAAATAAAAAATAAATAAAAATAAATGAAACCTGGACATTCCAATAATAGAAGGTTTAAAATTACGTTTTATGCAGAGAGTTTAGCTGTAGCTATAATAATTACTTAAAAAGTGTGACTATGAAATAGGCAAATTTAAGGATTGAAGACGTAAAAGTTCAAACATGTTCTACTAAGATAACATATCAGGGTTGGGCAAAAGGCTAGAACATCTATAGGAGGAAGGAGGTGGCAAAAGCCACGGAAAAACAAAAAAGTTGGAAATTGCTCGTCAAACGTGGCAAATGAGGTGCGTTCGTACTATAACTAGTTTTATAATTATTTTTTGCACCCCATATTGTACTGAATGTATATTTTTTTGCGCTTCATAAGTGCATAGTCTGTAACATCATTAAAATGCACTTACAATAATTTTTTCCCCATTCCCGTAATGTAACGGAAAACTTTTGACTGTCCCTGTAATTAAACTATACATTCGATTTTCATAAAATTTGAAATGGCTCGACAAAATTTTGCAGCAATTATATATTTAAAATTTCAGACCATTCGGAAGGCTGTAAAATCATTAAAATGCATTTGCAATATTTTTTTCCCATTGGCCATAATGTAACGGAAAACTTTTGGGTGTCCCTGTAATTAAACTATACATCCGATTGTCATAAAATTGGAAATGGCTCAACAAAATTTTGCAGCAATTATATATTAAAAATTTCAGACCATTCGGAAGGCTGTAAAATCATTAAAATGCGTTTGCTATATTTTTTTCCCATTGGCCGTAATGTAACGGAAAACTTTTGGGTGTCCCTGTAATTAAACTATACATCCGATTTTCATAAAATTGGAAATGGCTCGACAAAATTTTTCTGCAATTATATATTAAAAATTTCAGACCATTCGGAAGTCTGTAACATCATTAAAATTCACTTACAATAATTTTTCCCATTGGCCGTAATGTAAAGAAAAACTTTTGACTGTCCCTGTAATTAAACTATACATCCGATTTTCATAAAATTGGAAATGGCTCGACAAAATTTTGCAGCAATTATATATTAAAAATTTCAGATCATTCGGTCGGGTAGTTTTTGCTCTGTTATATGCGGACGGACAGACAGACGGACTGAACGACGTCTATAGGTGCTACGTATTTATATAATTACGAACGCACCTAAAAAGGCACTTTTCAGGGCACTTTTTTTTTCTTCTTTGAGAGTTTGATAAAAAAGGAGAAGTAAAAATAGGAATTTAGACAAGAGCGAACACAAATTCACTGAGGTTCATTAAACTGAAGTATTTGGGCCGTTTCCTACTTCCAATTAAAGTTATAATGTTAACTTATTAAACGAAAACCAATAAAATTTTTCAGATAAAACCATTCTTCATCTACACAAAAATGCTAATGCTTGATATTAAAGTTATTAAAAAAAACCTGTTTTAAAATTTAAAATAACTGTTTTGTATTAAATCTACCCTATATATATAAAATCCTAATGAAACTAATTTATGAAACGGATATATGAAACGAATTTATGAAACGATTGTTTGAAACGACTGATTAAACAACTGATTATGTTTCACGGCGATTTCTCCTAAAATATGGAATACTTTGCGATGAAATTAACGCCAAAAATCCGTATTGATCCGCAGATCTCAAAACTGGTATTAGAATTTATAAATTCGGATTAGTTTTCGAAATATTAATTTTTTTCTAATTTTAAATACTTTTTTCTAATGATGGCGATTCAAATTATAATCACAACAGATATTTTTTTTCATATTTCAGAAAAGGTTATTATTTTAAACTAATTTGGCGACCAGTTTGGCCTCCCTTAAATCTATGCTAAGAACAATGCTCTTTTTTTTTATGTATTTTGTTATTATTTTATTTAATACAAAACTTTCATTTAAAACTGAAACATTTAAAATTAATGGCTTTCACTTCTTTCTTTTTTTTTTTTTTTAAACGAAGCGAAAAGAAAAATATTAGGCGCAGATGTCATATACGCATCGGGGTACCTAATTGGCGCCAAAATGGCGTTATTTTTCCTGACATGGTAACCCGGCTATTGTTGCTTATTAATAAATGTTTATTTACATTTATATTCTTTTTATTAAAAAAAAAGTTATAAATTGTTTTGTTCTATAGTTATTAATTAATTATTTATTTATTTATTGTTACTTCATTTTAAAAATAATAGAAAATAATTTAAAAATACATCTGTAACTGGTATTCGAAAACGAGGTTTTCGCAAAAAAAATCACGCCAAACCCGATTAACTAATGCAACAAATCATGACATTTACTTTCAAATTCAAAATAATGTTTTAATGGTACTACTTGGTTATAACGTCGGCCAATTTCGCCAAATTATATAAATCGCCAAACCACTCACCAAATTATACAAATTGACGTAATTTTTATTTTAAATAACGAATGAACAAATAAATTAGTATCTATCTATTCTAAAAAAGGGTAACATAACTTACGCTGTCACCGCCGCCGGTTTTGAATTTTTTGTGACCGGAGGTCTTTCTCCGTTAATATTAAGAAAAATATTGCATACAAAAATATGAAAATAGGCGGTATTATAAAGAAATGTTTGATAAACACGCTGATGCAGACAGTTTTCAAATCGAAGAATTATTTTAAGAGATATTTAAAGCTAGAGTTGGATAAAATCGTTCCATTTAAAAAGTTTTATAGGAGCAAAAGCTATACATGGGAATTAATTCATTTTTAGATCCTTATATACGTTAGAATTTCCCGGTGTGCAGGCTGCACTTATTTTTTTAATTTGACTCATTTTTTGAGGTTTTATTTCTATTTTAAATTTAAATTTTCAGCATTTCGAGAGATATTTTTTACTTATTTCAGAAAATGGTATTAATTTAAACTGTTGCCAACTGTATGAACAGCGCAAACAATAATGTTTGCTTCAAATTAAAAATTTATTTACACGTGACTATTATAAACAGAAAAAAAAATTTCAAATTAGGATTAAATAATTACGTATAAAAAAGCAGGAACTTATTGAAAATTACTTCATAAAAACTATATTTACACATAAATTTTAAAAGAGAAAGGATATTGTAAAATAATAAATTCATTAACATGCGTTAAAAGTCTTAAATAGAAGAAATTACGTCATATTTACGCCACATTACACTTATTACGTAAAATGAACAAAAAATAATATTGCAAAACAGCTAAAATTTATAAATTGCGCGAGACATTTATTTGATATTTTGAGATGATCTGTTCAACTATTTTTGTTAGGACAGCGCAAATAATATTTCATTTCTAACAAAAGTATTTTCACGTGAATATTAAGAAGAGAAAGAAAAGTTTGGTGAAAATTACGTCAGATTAAAATCGATACATTTAAAATGTCTTATTTAAAAGAACTTTCTTTTAGCTTTGTTAAAAAATACCGGGAGACAAAGACTCTGTTTACTTAATTCATTTTATACTAGCTTATTTTGAAATGTTTAACTGGTTTTATTTAATCAAAGACGAAAACAGTCATTGTATCTTTTAACAGTAGCTGATTTTTCCTTAAAATTCCCCAATCAAAGAGAAATGAATAGAAACCCGTTTATAGGGAGATCGCCGCTGTTTTTTAAATTATAATTCAATCTTCCAAAATCTTTTTAAAGCCGATCAAATTAGCGTGATTTTAGAGACTGCGGTGTCTGAACGGAGATTTGCGACTTGCGAGCGTAGCTCGTAGGTGGCCGAGCCCCCTAGTTATTCTATAATTTATTCATATGAAAACGAATCGTAGTTTTTTTCATAAACGAAACATTCTAAAAGTCAAATGTTGTAACAAAACACAACTGGGAATGGAAACTTTAAAAATACAGTAGAGTGAATTAAATAAGCATATCATGGGACCAGAAATTATGCAGATTTTAGAATTTTGAAAATTTCTGGACATTGTTTTGTTTACGTTTTTAAATACTAATTTGAATGTAAGAATGCACTCAAAATTATAATTAATGCAAAGTAAATTAAAGTCATGTAAAGTAAATTATTAAAATAATTAAGTAAAATAATAAACATTAAGAAATTTTTTTAAATATATATTAAAAACGAAGGTCAAATAAATAATAATGCATAACTATACACATAAAATTAGAGAGAAAATTTTCTTGAACTATTCAATGAAATTTGCCTCATAAAAACACAATAATAATTGGTACTACTTAGTTATCCCGTAGACCAATTTCGCCAAATTATATAAATCATCAAACCACTCGCCAAATTGACATAATTTTTATTTTAAATAACGAAAGAACAAATAAATTAGTATAACATTAATAAAAATACAAATAAAACATCAAAAGAAAAATCACTTGATGACGTAAACTTGTGTAACTTGCTTAAAAGTCAAGTGAATGTAACATTTACGATCAACCATTACTGGCATTTCATCTTGTAGTTTGGCGATAGATTTTTGGTCGACGGATAATTTATTTAAAAGCTTAATGTAACAAAGGTTTATTTCATGTTTACTTAGACTGAATAACCAAAAGAGCTTTATTAATACATAAATACAATTGTTAATAAGAATAGAACCGCTACTACTATCAGCCCTCCGCTAACTTAAATTTTTTTTAGCTGGACAAGCTATAAACTAGGGGTGCACAACCTTTTTAAGAGAAGGGTCACTTACAAAAATGCCTGGGTTGTCGAGGGCCACATCTGTAACACGGAGAGAATTCTATTTCGAGGAGGTTGTCTGTGGCCTATAATCAGATAAAAAATATGGTTTCAGAGGGGGGGGGGGGGGCGTACCACTCTACATTCCACTACCCAGTCAACATATCCAATTCAGTTGGTAAGGATATATCAACAGCGTTTACGTTCGTATATATGATACATATTCACTAGTATGATATAAACATATCTGTCTTAAGCAGCAGCCATACACTCCTTATCTAACTCAACCGAGAAATCAAAGTTTTGCAGTCGTAAAATCATGGTTAAGAGTGGAAGATCAGGCCGACGTCCATTGGTAGTTTCCCGGAAATAATAACTGAAGCCTTTAGATTCATCAAATATTTATTAGATGATCATAAAATGCACCAAACTCCACTAGCAATATGCTATCCATGTTCGGGCCGTTGTTACATTGTAAATAGAAACCACTAGATGTTAAATATTAGAACATCATGACGAAGATACAGTAAACAAAGCTCTCCAGGTGACACGGATTAATTAAGCAAATCAATAATCGTAATATTCTCTCTCTCCCACTCAGTACAACAGGTTAAATACTTGCGAAAAAGACACGCGTACGAATACATTATCAGTGAAGAACCAACCCTGTAAAAATAGCCGGAAGGACGCGACGAGAGGCAGGCTACGATAGGACTTAGCTACCGGGGAAAGGGGAAGTACGCGTGACGTCGATGATGAACTCTTTAGTCTTGACGTCAGTTTTATAACGTAAACAAATGTTGGCGGGCTTGGCAAGGAATTATGGGATATGGAACATCAGAGAACAAATGATATTAAATACATTCGAAACAAAAACAATTTAGTTTCAGAATAAAATGAATAAACAGTAATTTAATGGGTTTTATAAGATTAGACGAATGGATTTAAAGTTTTTAGAACAATAAAAGAATACGCATTTAAAGCATGGAAAAAAGATAAAAGATATTTAAGATAGTATTAAAGCTAAGTCAAAAAGGGTAGATATTATAATAATTTGGAATAGTTTAATTAAGACAAAAGGGCGAAAATTTTTATTGTCTATACTAATAAAATAACAAATCGCTCTGTCTGTCCGTCTGTCTGTGTGCGATGGCTAGCAAAATCTACCGCACGTAGAAGTCTGAAAATTCAGGTGAGGTTACCACAAGACAGGCCCTGATGCACCATAGGCTCAGATTTTTAATTTTTTAAGGGTCAGGGCCCCTGGGCCCCTTTAAGTTTTTTTGCACTAAATTGTTAATAGCATGCCTCTTTTGTATCCGGTCTTCATCGTTTTTGGGGTGAATTTTCCTTTCAGTTTCTGCCCCATCTCTACATTGCAGTTAAGACCCTGGCTCCCTTGCAAGGGACCCAGTATAGGCCCCCTTGAAGTTTTAGTGCACTAAATTGTTAATAACATGCCTCTTTTCTACCCGATCTTCGTTTTTCGGGTGAATTCTTCTTTCAGTTTCTGCCTCATTTCTGCATTTCAGTTAAGATCCTGGCACCCTTGCAAGGGGCCCGGTACAAGGCTCCTTGAAGTTTTAGTGCACTTAATTATTAATAACATGCCTCTTTTCTACCCGATCTTCGTTTTTGGGGTGAATTCCCTTTCAGTTTCTGCCTCATTTCTGCATTTCTGTTAAGATCCTGGCAACCTTGCAAGGGGCCCGGTACAAGTCCCCTTGAAGTTTTAGTCACTAAATTGTTAATAAATTGCTTCTTTTTTATCCGATCTTCATTTTTGGGATACTTTCTCCATTTAGTTATTCTCTCGTTTCTACATTCCAGTTAAGACCATAGGCCCATCTAGGGTCCCGTTGGGCCCGGTCCAGCAGGGCCCCTTAAGTTTTTTGTGTGCCATACGTTTTTCACACCCTAATTTTCTCAATTATTAATAGTGCGTTATAACAGTGCGTAATTTTAAAGTTGAGTCTTGATCTCTTATCCTTAGGCCAACACTCAGATATTTTTATAGGGACCCTAGGGCCCTTTTTAAAGCATTTCCCCAATTTTTTTCACTTTTCTTTCAAATTATATTCTAATGATTAATTCATACCCTATGCTTAACAGGGATGTAGTGGAGGGCATACGGTGGTATGCGCCGTATACCTTCTGGATTTTTTTAAGGAACACCGTATACCCTCTGTTTTTCAAAAAAGCTATAGTACATACACTGTAGGGTATACCCTCTGCCCTGAGCGTATACCCTCTGCTTAGAGCGTATGCCCTCTGCTTTCTTTTTACGACGACACCACTAATGCTTAATCTTTTCTAACAGAAGATCTGAAACGCTATGTAAAACTTTTTAACATGTTTTCATGTTAGGGCCCTGTTCTCAACCATCAGTTGGCCATCAGTTGAATTAGGTTCATTTAAAAGAATTTGAAACGATATAAAATCATACAAACTTGAGTTTTGTTTAAGGTTATTATTTACAAACGCCGGGCGGGTCTACTAGTTACATATATAACAGATATAGCAAGGATTATTTTCAGGAAGGGATAATATTCCTTGACTTTATTCGGGACAGTAAATTTTATTTTATTAAAAGTTCTAAAAATCAAACATAGGCATAAAAGTGGCTAGTGCCCCCCCCCCCCCAAAAAAAAATGTGATCTTTAAGAGCGAAGGAGGGGAGAGGAACCGATCAACGAAATTTGCGATTTTACCGCGCCTGATCAATAAAATTCGTGATGCTTTTCGCTCCCGATCGACGAAATTCGCTATTTTTCCGCGCCCGATCGACAAAATTTGATATTTTCCGCGCGTGATCGACAAAATTCGCAATAATTTCGAGCCCGACCAACGAAATTCGTGAGTTATAGGAGCCCGGTCAACAAAACTCGCAATTTTTCCATGCCCAATCGACGAAATTTACGATTTTTCCACACCTGATTGACGAAATTCGCGATTTTTTCCCTCGATAAACAAATGAAACTCACGATTCTTCAGCAGTTGATCAACCAAATTTTCAATTTTTCCGCGCATCATCGACAAAATTCGCGATTTTTTTCGTGCCTGAACAACAAAATTCGCTATTTTTTTCGTGCCCGACCAACGAAATTCGCGATTTTTCGGAGCCCGATCGACAAAACTCGCGATTTTTCCGTAACGATCGATAAAATTTTTTTCGCGGCTATTCGACGATATTTGCGATTTTTCCGCGCCCAATCGACGAAATTCGAGTATTTTCACGAGATAAACATTACGAAACAGGCGATTTTTCCCCAGCGGATCATAGAAATTTGCAATTTTTTCGTGCATCATCAACAAAAATGACAAATTTTCCGAGACTCATTGACAAAATTCGCGATTTTTCCAAGCCTGATTGACAAAAGTAGCGATTTTTCCGCACCCGATCAATGAAATTCGCGATTTTCCCGCGCCCGATCGGCAAAACTTGCTATTTTTCCGCGCTCGATCGGCAAAATTCGTGATTTTTCCGCGTACGATCAACGAAATTTGCGATTTTTCCACGCCTGATCGATAAAATTCGCGATTTTACCGCGTCTGATCGACGAACTTCGCGTTTTTTTCTCGCGATAAACAGGAGATTTTTTCGCAGCCGATCAACAAATTTGTAATTTTTCCGCTCTTCATCAACAAAAATGGCGAATTTTTTCCTCGCCCGATTAACGAAATTTGCGATTTTTCCGCGCCGACCAACGAAATTCGCGATTTTTCCGAGCCACATCGACAAAATTCGCTATTTTTCCGCACCCGATCAACGAAATTTGCAAATTTCCGCTCCTGATCGACAAAATTCGCGATTTTTCTGAAGTCGATCGACAAAATTCGTGACATTTTTCGGGCCTGATCTACAAAATTCGTGACATTTTTCCGGGCCTGATCAACAAAATTCGTGATATTTTTCGCTCCCAATCAACGAAATTCGACATTTTTCCGCGCATCATCAACAAATATGACGAAATTTTTGTGCACGATCAACGAAATTTGCGATTTTTTTTCTCTCTTGATCGACAAAATTCGCGATTCTTAACTGACTGAAGAAATAAAATAAGTTAAAACTGGTGTGAATGAATAAGAACAAAAAGTCTTCTTAAAACACCATCAATTTTTTTTTAATGTGCTAGGCCTTTCGAAAGATCTGAGTCTGAGTCTTTCTTCGTCAGGCGCAAAGAAGACGTGCTTCTACTATGAAAGCAGCAGCAAGACTGAAATGAGAGATAAGGGAAAGGAAACAAGCTGAAGAAACAGCCAATAAGAAATTAGAAATCAACAGCCAATAGAAAAGTAGAAGACATCAGACAATCACAGAAGAGTATAATCAAAACAAAAGAACTCAGAGTAGAAGGGGGAAAAATAATACATATATTTAAATATGGGAACACATGAAATAAAAATAATAATAAATGAATAAAATATAAAAAACAGACTAAAATTAATTAATACAAAAATAAATTATATGGTAGAACTGAAAAGGTTTTTCCAAGCTTCAGAGAGTATTGTGGAATCAGATTTATCATTAACAATAACATCACGTTTACGATAAATAGCTAGATTTTCAAGAAATGGACTTTCTAGAAAATCTAGCTTTTTATCTTAATCGTGATGTTATTGTTAATGATAAATCTGATTCCACAATGCTCTCTGCAGCTTAGAAAAATCTTTTCAGTACTACCATATAAATTATTTTTGTGTTAATTAATTTTAGTCTGTTTTTTATATTTTATTCATTTATTTATTTTTTAATTTCATATGTTCCCATATTTAAATATATGTATTTTCCCCTTCTACTCTGTGTTCTTTTGTTTTGATTATACTCTTCTGTGATTGGCTGTTGTCTTCTACTTTCCTGTTGATTTATAATTTCCTATTGGCTGTTTCTTCAGCTTGTTTCCTTTCACTTATCTCTCATTCGAGTCTTGCTGCTGTTTTCATAGTAGAAGCACGTCTTCTTTGCGCCTGACGAAGAAAGACTCAGACTCAGATCTTTCGAAAGTCCTAGCGCATTTAAAATTTTTTGATGGTGTTTTAAGAAGATTTTTTTATTCTGACTGGAGAAATTTTCAATCTTCCCGCGGCAAATTGACGAAATTCGCGATTTTGTCCTGCGACCTATGGGTAAAATTTGCAATTTTTCCAGTTATAAATTGACGAAATTTGCGGGCCACAGGTTGTGCATCCCACAGATTATTGGGAATTAAAACGGCCTGTAGTGGCGCTGCTCGCAGCCTTCGGTATTGAAATTTTTTTTTTTTGTAAATGCATTTGAAAGTTTTAGATATTCAAATTCGGACCATTTTTACTTTGTCATATAAGACAGAACACAAATGTCACAGAAAATCTGAAATTGTGCAAAAGAATAATCACTCCGAGCAAATTTAAAATACATGTAATGAAATGGGCTTGCACGGCAGTATCCTGAAGCGAGAAGTTACATTTTTTCGCCACTAGATGGCGTATTCGAGCGCTTGAATCGCCACATTGGCGATCCCTACTACAAACAAACATGCACGCATGCGCAAACGGTAGTCGGACGTCTAGCCACTTCCAAACCGTTTTTGCGGCATACTCCACTTCTATTCTTTCTCTTTACTCTATGATGTCTACTCCTCTAAAGGTGCGTTTTCACTGGTCGTCCTAACGACCTAAAAAACCCTAGCGATCCAAAACCTTAACCTAAGAGCGTTTTCACTGGTTACAGCTAAACCCTTATGCCAACCAATTAAAGGCAAGTTTTTACTGCGCAAGCGCCTACTTTACGGCTTCTATATCGAACCTAAGCTCCGATAATCAATTCAATCGATCATCTGTCAATTATAAACAAATAATTGTTGGCTGCACTTGTCATGTTTAATAGTAAATATTTCGTATAAAAAAAAACGAAAGTTTTGATTGTTTTTCCCCGCTAAAGGTTTATCACCTGTGGCTAAAAAAAAAAAAAAAGTCTTAAAATTCATTTATTACTTTATAAATAAACTCCTAAAAATATTAATATTGTCAACAGAAGCACACAAGTGTACATCACTTTTGAAAAAAACAATTATAAAATCCCATCTTGACATACTTAAAGCAAATTCGATAAAAGAGAGTAAAAAGAAAAAACAAATTCATAGGTTTAATGAAAATACAGCCTATACTTATTTTGGTACTTTTCGGTTAGCCGGGCGCCAGCGTTATATATACATATAAATATACATACATATATGTATATATACACAACTATATATATACATATAGTGTATGTATACACACATATATGTATATATATAATTATATATATACATTCATGTATATATAAAACTGGCACCCGGTTAACCGAAAAGTACCCTTATTTTTGAAAATACAAAGTGAAGGGGGGGGGGGGGTCTCCTAAATATTTTGTGAATATGAAGGAAAATAAAAATAAAAGGTACTCTTATAGCGGCCCTCACAATTACACCAAGGTTGTAGTTAAGAGTTTGCCAAGCTTATATTTACATTTAAAATTTAAATATCATAAAACATAAATAAGATTTTACAATTGTAAACAGGGTTGTAGTGGAGGGTATACGCTGCATACCTTCTGGATTTTTTTTAAGGGATACCATATACCCTTTGTTTCTCAAAAATACTATAGCCTATACTCTCTGCCTTGAACGTATACTCCCTGGTTTGTTTACGATTACATCACTGGTTGTATATATGAGATAACTTAGCAATTATCTTGGTTGCCGCTATAGAGTAAAATATTAAAAATTTTTATTTTTCTTTTTTTTATCTTTAAAATAGTACTCAGGACCAAAGCTACCCAAAGACAGACTTTTAAAAGGATGTTATTGTGTCAAACTGAATGTTCACTAAACCTTTTTACAGAAATAAAGGCCCTGCTTTTATGTACAAGTTAATCTTTCAGTTGGCACACTAATTTTTAATAAAAGTAGTCACATGTTGTACTTTTTATGCACAGAATAGTTACTCATTATCTAAAAATAATATATTTCCTCTTCGATGAAGAGGATATCCAATCTAAAGAAACCTTTTAACCTTTGCCTACAGTATTAAATAGCTTTTGATATTATATCCATTATAGGAAAATAAAAAAAAATATTTATTGAACTTGTGCTTGGTCCTAAGGTGTCCCATCTGGTGGGACACATTGGGACAGTTAAAAATAGCTGTGAAAAGTTCAATAATTGAATTACAATATACATGGAATTGTTTATTCAGGAAAAGAAATTTATTTAAACTGGCAAAGATAACTAATGTAAATTTTCTAAATTTTAGGGATGCAAGGAATATGCGGCCTTTGTATTTCTTTCCAGTTTTTTTTTTTTTTTTTTGCTCCCAATTTGAAGGAATGTTCTTTTTATTTGCTGATGAAGCATATTCATAAGCAAGGGTACGCGAATCATTGATTGTTGCTCATAGTGATATTTCGAAGCTTGTAAAATGTAGTCTACCAACTTTCTTTCCTCATCATCGGTGAATATTTTCGACTTTGTATCTTTGATATATACTAGAAGTTAAAATTTGGCTGTTCACATTTAAAAAAAGTACTAACATGATAATTCAGAGTGGTCTTACTAACATTGTAAATTGTAGCAGCTTTCCTAAAAGACATTTCACTTGATAAAATTTTTGCAGCAGCTTTCTGAATATTGTCAGCATGAATTGCTGCTTTTTTTATTTTACTTTATTTTTTAAATTCTAAATTTTTATCCTTGCCATTGTTAAGCACAATGAGTTCCTAAAAGAAGAAATAATAACTATTAATAAATACATGTTATGCAGATTAAATCGAAAATGTTTTAAACACAATATCTTTTTGGTAAAATATTTCGAATAAAAGTTCACAAGGCATATCTTGTATCCCAAGGTGCATCATATAGGAGAGACTGGGGCACAGTAGAGCAATTTTGCAATTTACATTTTTTTTTTTTTTTTTTTTTTTTTTTACATGCTCCAGACTTTATTCAGAACATAGTTTCAAATACATTTTTCAAAAAACAATTATTTGTATATGTTCATAAAGTGGACCAGTGTGCCGCGGAAGCAGGATACACTGGTCCACTATTAAGTATCATTTGAAATACAAAATAAATTTATTTTTTATTAATCTAATCCCTCTTTATTTTCCCTTTTCTCACAAAATAACATAATTAAGAAAAATTATAAAAAAAATATTGTAAGAAAAATTATATATCATTAAGAAAAATTATAAAAAAAATTATTAAGTCATCACACATTAAAATTTGCAAATGAAACTCCAAAATACTTATGAGCCTGAAATGTTCCTGAAATACTTTTGGGTCTGAGGGCGATTTTACGATAACACTCATATAAACAACAGATTAACCATAAAGTTTTGATTCCAAATTTGGTTTATGTTATATCTAAAATGAGTAATAAAATTTCAGAACCTGCCAGAAATTCTTTTTGTAATAACAGGCTACAGTCAATAGCATACTTTTATATTTTTTAAAAGCAGTAAATACAAATCAAAATATTTCTTACTATATTAAATAAATTGACATTTTTCTTTGTTTATTTTATTTTGCAGTTAAAACTTTAATTACTTTAAAACAATATTTTTTTGTAGAGAATAAACGATTATTAAATATTTTGAAAATTCTGCATTACAGTAGAGATGGGAAATAGAGATAATTTTGGCTAACAGGTTCCATTGTTTCACACTTGTACAGGTAACAAGTTCCAACAACCTGTTATTTTTTAAACATATAACTAATCGCTGCATATGATGTCGATGGATGTTTTAATTAGAAGATATTTAAACAAAATGTTTGAAATAATTTTGGGACTAAGTATTTATAGTTGCTGTTTTCTATTGAAATGAATCCATACCATTAAATCCGTTTGTGGTTATAAACTAAATTTTTTGTGAGACAAAGGTTTACCTAGTTATGATGCTTTGGGTTTCATCCATTGTCAGTTTTTTTCTGGCACTAAAAACACATTTTTCCCATTTAGTGTGACTGAAACGTTGAAAATTCACAAAATTCAAAGTATCATAACTCAGTAAATTTTGATCATAGAAGAATTTTTTGCTGTTTTACTAAGAACATGGAGAAACTTTTTCAAAATAAAACTTATGGGACCCAGATATTGTATAAAATTTGTAATTTCTTAACTATTTAAAAATTAATTATTTTAACATTAATCGATTTTTATATGATGCAGAACAAAATTTAAAAGATTTTTGTAATTGGAACCACACTTCTAAAACTAACAGTTATTAACTGTTGGTAAACAATAATAACAGATATCCTGTATAAAAATAAGCACACAGTTTTAAACGTTTGTTAAAAAGAAAAATTTTATACCCCGACTTCATTGCAGCCATATCTATCAATGCATATTTAACGTGAATGCCACAAGAACACATAAATATTATTTATACACTTTTAATCAAATACAATTCATTTAAACAAATTTCTTATGCAAAAATTAACTGTAGCAGCTAAAGCAACTAGCAAATTAGAAGAGAGAAAAGAATCTAATACATGCATACATATACAGAAATTAATTTTTGAAAATCAAATATTATTTACAAATGAATAACCAACTAGCTAAGAAATTTAAGTATACTTGTTTGAAACCATTAGACAAAAACCAAAATAGTTATGCTACTGTACCATCTAGATATTTATTACAGAATGCTAATTATGAAAAAATGCTTATTGGAATAAGTTTATTGTATGGTATTTTAATAACAATACTGCAAAACAGTTCTTTTGTTTACATTAAATTTTCATCAAGTTTTAGGATAAAGTAGTAATATAGATTCCCAAAAGGCAAGCCTCAACATTTTAAATCAAAATATCTTAAGCATAATTATATTTAAAAAAAAAAATAAAAGCACTCTAAACTATAGGTGAAAACTGGGAAATTGAGTTAGTAGCCAGTGGCCGGTAGACTCAGTTTCATTAGTGGCCACTATAATGTTTCAAACTTTCTTGACATCTAAATAAACTATAATCGCTGTATATATACATATTTTTCTATAAATAAGAGTTTTATACCAGCCAACTATTCATGATAAGAATAGGGAAGCAGTCAAAATTTAAGAAAATTACTTTAAAACCACAAAATCTGTTATCGTATTAATTTTTTAGAATATATTTTTGGATTATTTGTATATGTTTATAGACACAATTATCAACCAAATTACTATTACTTTCTTTACATAAAAAATAACTAAATCAAAATTCCAACAGCTAAGTGTATACAATAATAATAAAAAAAAACAATCAAATAAAACACAATAAAATTTTATTTGGGTTTTATTTAATAAGAACATGTGCTATTAACATACTACACAAATTACATACAGTTGAAATCTAAGCTGGTGAGTGTATTTCGCAGGATTAAACAGTATCTCTTGATGAAAAATAATCTAACTGGTAAGGATGTGGCAGGAGTCGAAATATTGAAGATACTGCAATGTCCTTAAAATTCGCTTCCATCCAGTAAAAAAAAAAAAAAAAGGAATAAATTATTTGAAATTCATGTGGAATCAAAGCTGATGAATATATTTTGCCGAATTCTTGAAATAAATAGAAATTTCTTATAAAAAATAAGTGAGGAGCAAGCACATGGCGAAAAGTCGAAATATTGAAAATACAGCTCAATCGTTGAAATCTGCTTGCTTCCAGCAGGAAAAAGAATTAACCAGTTTTCTACTTAGGTGTAATCAAAGTAGAGATGGATATTTCCATGAAAAATGCTGTATTTCCGTTGGCGATCGTTAACAGATTTTTTAATCACCACTTGGCGAGTGGCGACTAAAGTGGCGATCGATGGCCGATTTTTTAATCGCCACGTGGCGAGTGGCGACCGCTAATTTTCACCTATACTCTAAACATATTAATATTTAAAAAAATGAAAGGCAAAATATAATACAAAGATTCATAAAATTACACATGCTTCTACTTAAATTAAGCCTAAATTCCATCAACTGTCAGAAGACTTTAATAAAACTACATTTAAATACAAAAACAGTTATATTAATCCTTTAAAAGTTGCGGAAATTTGTCCTACCTGCACATACTTACAATTGTTCTGATAGACATTAAAATCTTTCTACAAAAGATTAAGTTTATTATGCACATAAAAGACCCATCTCTTATTATAAAAATGTTTCTGTCATAATTTTAATTTTTGAAAGATTATCTTATCATTAATTTTTTAAACGTTATTTGCAACAGGCGGTTTGTTTATTTAGGTTAATAGAATGTGACAGTTCATTTAAGTATGCAATGTTGTTTCAGTGTTGTTCTTGACAGTTTATTTAGGTTTTTTTTTTCTTTTGCACGTTACATGCTTTATAAATCACTGTTTTCAATCTAATTTTTAAAAATTTCCTAAAGATACACAAAGACTTCTCATTTAAATTTTTCTTTTTTTTCTGCATTCATAATTATTAACAAAACAATAAGATAAAAAGCAATCGAAGAGTTAAAATTTAACAAGCTTCAGTTTCAGTCAATACTCAATTTTAAATCATACCAACTGTATCATGTAACTGCTCTAATGATAATAAATATACTAATTAACATAAGGGGAAAAAAACCCACTTTGTCGTCTTAAAACAACAAACTCTTTATCTTTTAAAAACGCTTTTTTTTTTCATTTTACTTTCAAAAACACTTAGGTTCATATGAATATAAACACAAACCTTTTTTGCATCTTTTAAGTACACTTTTTTACTTTAAAAAACTCTAAAAATTTTTATTATCTAAAAACATATCTCCCCCCCCCCTTTTTTTTCATCTTATAAAATAAAATAAAATAGAAAAAATTGCCCTGGTAACAAACAAGACGGGGATATACGTAAGCCTGGCCCACACTTTTTTTTTTTATTTAGCGGCAGATTTTATTTATGCCCCACGCTGAAACATATAAATGTTTATTTCACATTATATTTACAATTTTACTTATGGGTATTTAAAAATATTTTCAGCTAAATAATTTTTGTACTTACTTTTCTTATTGTGTTCTCATAGTTTGTAGTGTAGCATGTTATTTTTGAAAAATGTAATTTAATGAGTAATGTAATTAAAAAAAAACTAGTTTGTAGGGAGCACAAATATTATTTTTGATGTTACTTTAATAAACTTACTTTATTGTCTCCTCTTTTGACATAGAAGTGGCAGTCCTGCCATACTCACAGATTTTTTAAAATCTTCTGTTTTGAAATCTTCCGATGCAAAGATGAATCCACAATCTTTATAAAAGTAGCATACAGTCCAAGCTCTAAGGGCAAGAGACAAATTCCAGTTGCTTGCAGACGATCACTAATGGTAGTCACTTATTTTACAATAAAACTACACACCTGTGATTTTCTGAAAGCATTCAAATTTGAAGATCTATCTCTATCCCGGCACCAGCTGATCCGCCAGACGCTTACCTCCACTGGTATACTTCGTATTGATTGATATATACAATTTCTGGATGTAACGTCAAAAATAATATTGATGCTCCTTACAAACTAGTTTTTTTTATTACATTACTCGTAAAATTATATTTTCCAAAAAATAACATATTACACAACAAACAATGACAAAACTAGGGCCTACTACAGTTTCATTACTCCTAACATACTATTTTGACCACTGAATTTATATATATCATGAATTCATGATTTGTCTAAAACTTTAATATACACTCAAACATATAGACTCAAATCAAAGAATCTTCCACAGAGAGCATTTTATTTTTTGATAATGAATTCCATTTTCAAAAATAGTAAGAATAATAAGTAAATGCTTTTTGAAAAAAAAAATAAATGAATAAATAATTTTTTACTTTAATAGATAAATAGGTACATTTAAACTGATGATCTATGCTGTAAGATAAATCTGTAACTATACTTGTAAAAGAAATGCACTTAAATAACAATTTAAACAAAATTTTATAAATATATATTTCAACTAGAATATCTCCTATTATTTTGGTATGATTTAATTTAAAATGCATTGAATAGGCGTTTATAACTGCTTATCGAATTGGAATGGTAATGTGAACAAATTCTTCGAAATGGGCAGATAGAAAAGCTACACATGGTTTGAATATACACATCTGCAGGTGAAATGTATTAAAAATAAAATAAATAAGTAGATCAGCGGTGTTTTCTTTACATGACAAAGTTTACAAGTAAGTATCTGAAAAGGAGTAAACAGTGGCGTACCCAGGATTTTATTTCGGGGGGGGCTGACTTAAGTTTTCATAACGTTCTAAATTTTACGAAACATGTTGAATTGTGTTATAAACGGAAACCATTTTTGTCAATAAGGCCGTAGCCAGAGGGGGGGGGGAAGGTAACTTTGTTCCGAATTTTTCGAAAATTTGAAAAATTCGGTCATCAGTCCGAAAATTCGGACTTAAAACATTATCGCGATTTTTGACAAATGGTCGCCGAAAAAAATCAATTTCGTCAATCGTTCGCAAAAAGAAAAATCTCCAAATTCTTTAAAGGATCAAGGAAAAAACCGGAATTATGTCATAGGGCCGGGGATAAAATGCAATGTTTGTCAAAGGATCGCGAAAAAAAAAGTCAAATTTCGTTAAATGATCGGGGAGAAAACGCGAATTTTGTCAAATTATCCCAGAGGAAACGGTAATTTCGCCAAATGAGTACAGAAAAACCCGAATTTCCTCAGAAGGCCGGAGAAAAAACGTGAATTTCATCAAAAGGTCGCGGAAAAAACGCGCATTTCGAAAAAAAGATCGCTAAAAACACGCATTCCGTCAAAGGGCTGCGAAAAAGAAGCTAATTTCGTAAAGGATCGCAAAAAACGCGAATTTCGTCAAAGGGACATGGAAAAACGTGAATTTCATCAAAAGGCCGCAGAAAAACGCAAATTTCATCAAAAGACGAGAAAAAGCGCGAATTTCGACAAAAAGCAGTGGAAAAACGCAAATTTCGACGAAGGATTGCGAAAAAAACGCGAATTTCGACAAATGACCACAGAAAAAACGCGAATTTCATCAAAGGGCCACAGAAAAACGCAAATTTCGACATAGGGCCGCAGAAAAATGCAAATTTCATCAAAAAAGACGAGAAGAAAATGCAAATTCCGTCAAGGAGCCTCGAAAAAAACGCAAATTTCGACGAAGGATTGCGTAAAAAAATGCGAAATTCGGCAAATGACCACAGAAAAAACGCGAATTTCGTCAAATGGACACAGAAAAACATGAATTTCGTCAAAAGACCGCAGAAAAACGCAAATTTCATCAAAAAAGACGAGTAAAACGAAAATTTCGTCTAAGAGCCGCGCAAAAAACGCAAAGTTCGACGAAGGATTGCATAAAAAACGCGAATTTCGGCAAATGACCACAGAAAAAACGCGAATTTCGACGAAGGATCACTAAAAAAAAACACGCATTCCGTCAAAGGGAAGCTTGAAAAAACGCGAATTTCGTTAAAGGATCGCAAAAAAAAAGAAAAAGCAGGGTCACACGGTCACAGAAAAACGTGAATTTCGTCAAAAGGCTGCGAAAAAAACCACTACTTTCGTTAAAAACCCACGGAAAAAAGCAAATTTGGACAAAGGACCTAGAAAAATACGCGAATTTCATCAAAAGGCTGCGGAAAATGCGAATTTCGAAAAAAGATCGCTAAAAACACGCATTCCGATAAAAGGCTGCGAAAAAAGGTTAATTTCGAAAAGTATCGCAAAAAACGCGAATTTCGTGAAAAAGTCGCAGAAAAACGTATATTTTATGAAAAAAAACGTGAATATCGTCAAAAATCCGCGGAAAAAACGCAAACTTCGACGAAGGATTGCGTAAAAAAACGCGAATTTCGGCAAATGACCTCAGAAAAAACACAAATTTCCTGAAAGGGCCGCGGAAAAAATGCAAATTTTAACAAAGGATCGCTAAAAAACAAGCATTCCGTCAAAGGGAAGCGGAAAAAACGCGAATTTCGTTAAAGGATCGCAAAAAAAAAAAAAAAAAAAAAAATGAAAAGCAAGGTCACGAAGAAGGGCCACAGAGAAACGTGAATTTCGGCAAAAGACTGCGGAAAGAAGCGAATTTCGTCAAAGAGCCGCGGAAAAAAGCAAATTTTGACGAAGGATTTCGTAAAAAAAAAAAAAACCCGCAAATTTCGGTAAAAATTCGGGAAAAAAACTCGAATTTCATCAAAAACTCGCGGAAAATGCAAATTTCGTCAAAAAGGCGCGGAAAAAACACAAATTTCGACAAGGGATCACGAAAAAAACGCGAATTTCGTCAAAGGGTCGCGGAAAAAACTAATTTTGTCAAAAGATCGCGGGAAAATGCAAATTTCGACAAAGCGTCGTGATAAAAACCTGAATTTTATCAAAGGATCACCTTAAAAACACATATAAATAGGGGTTTTTTTTATATACTTTTATTTAAAAGAAAGCCATTATAACTTAAAATCTGTAAAATTGTTCTTCCAATCCCCGAAACTAAATTCTGGCTACGGTTCTTGTTTAACAATAAATTAATATTGTAACAAACACAAAATATTTTTTTGTATATACAAAATATTTTTATAAACATATATAACATAAAAAATTTGTTTATTATTTGTGCATTGCATAAGTAATAATAAGGAATTCAAACCGTTCCAGATGAAAATTACTGGCTGCTGCAAAGTTAAGAAGATAAGTCGGGGGGGGGGGGGGGGAGAACGTTACTGAACTCCAAAGATGTCTTTGCAGTCACTATGTATCTTACAGATACGATGAAGTAATCGAGTGTTAAAAACAAAAGTTAATGAATATCATTCACAGTCAGCTCTTCCGCGCATATATAGTACCTGACTTCCGACTTCTTCCCGAAATTCTGAAGAGATTAGCTAAGGTGTCACAATGCACAAATATGGGACTAACAAGAAAGACAAGTGCGATGCATCACAAATATATATATAATTGAATTGATCTAAAAAGTAAGAAGTAAATTTTTTTACCATTTAACTCTGACCATTTTGGCAGGTAAAAGAGGTTTAGTCCCTTAAACCCTCCGCACCCCCATATTTCGATGTGGTATGGAGATGCGACTGAAAAATGAAAGTTAATAAGCTACTTTTACAGTCAACTCTTCCGCACCGGATTTCCGATTTAGCCGAAATCGACTTGAGATTAGCTGTGGTGTTACTGTGCATTAACGTACTCCCGCATGGACAATCTTGGCACCCGCCGACTATGAGAGAAATTAAAAAAATCCTTAAATTAAACTTCTTTTAGATTTGTCGAATTTATTTGTAGGTCTCTTGAACTGAGCATATATGTTTTCATTTATCGAGTAAAACAGCGATGGAACTATTTTTCAGTCATTTGAAAATGGATTTTGTGGTCTCAAGTAAATTTGGTCGCAGGACTGAGGAGGATATTGGATTAACGAGAAAAACAAATTCATGGCATGCCAGAAAATAAAACAAATTTATCTGAAAAAGAAGGAATATCAGCCCTTTTTTCATTTCACTGCGATCTCTTCAGAGATGAAATGGAGCTGTAACCTCATAACCTCCGTCCCCATCGAATCCTTTGGTGTATGCTGGGGCATCACTGTGCACTAATATATGGGACTAACCAGAATAGCTGCGTCACAGAAAAAAAATTAAAAATTAATCTCAAAAGAAAGAAAAAAACAGGAGTTTTTTTTTTCCATTTCATTTTTGATTATTTCGAAAGGGAGCCTGTAACCCCATCAGCCCCTTCCCCTCATTGGGTATACTATGGTGTAACTGTGCGCTGATATGAGACTAGCCAGAACGTCTAGTTCATTGTATTGCAGAAAACAATTGCATTACAAATTTATCTCAAACAAAAAGAAAAATATCAGCACTTTTTTCATTTCATTTTCGACTATTTTGGGAGGGGGCTGTAACCCATCACCCCCTTTCTACTTCTTTGGGTATAATGTGGTGTCACTGTGCACTAATATGGGACTAAAGAGAAAAGAGTGGCTAGTCTGTTGAATGATAGGAGAAAAAAATACAAATTTATCTCAAACAGAAAGAAAAAAAGCAATATTCTTTTATTTCATTTTCGACTATTTCGGGAGGAGGGGGCTGTAATTCCATCAGCCCCCTCCCCATCTTCGGATATGCTGTGATGTCAGTGTGGACTAATACGGTGTTAACGAGAATGGCTATTTCGCTGTATGACAGAAGAAAAATTACAAATTTATCTCAAACAAGAAGAAAAACAACCAGCCTTTTTTTCATTTCATTTTCGACTATTTAGGAAGGGGGCGTCCCATTAGCCCCTTTCACCTCTTTGGGTATGCTGAGTGTCACTGTGCATTAGTATGGAACGAAAGAGAAGAGAGCGGCTAGTCAGTTGAATGATAGGCGAAAAATACAAATTTATCTCAAACAAAAAGGAAAATATCAGCACTTTTTAATTTCATGTTCGATTTTTTGGGAGAGGACTGAAACTCCATTAACCCCCTTCTATCTTTTTGAGTATAATGTGGTGTCACTGTACACTAATATGGAACTACAGCAAAGGGAACAGCTAGTCTGTTAAATGATAGCGGAGAAAATGCAAATTTATCTCAAATAGACAGAAAAAAATCAGCACTATTTTTTCATTTCATTTTCGACTATTTCGAGAGGAGGGAGCTGTAATTCCATCAGCCCCCTCCCCATCTTCGGATATGCTGTGATGTCAGTGTGGACTAATATGGTGTTAACGAGAATGGCTATTTCGCTGTATGAAAGAAGAAAAATTACAAATTTATCTCAAACAAGAAGAAAAAAAATCAGCCTTTTTTTCATTTCATTTTCGACTATTTCGGGAGGAGGGGGCTGTAATTCCATCAGCCCCCTCCCCATCTTCGGATATGCTGTGATGTCAGTGTGGACTAATACGGTGTTAACGAGAATGGCTATTTCGCTGTATGACAGAAGAAAAATTACAAATTTATCTCAAACAAGAAGAAAAATAACCAGCCTTTTTTTCATTTCATTTTCGACTATTTAGGAAGGGGGCGTCCCATTAGCCCCTTTCACCTCTTTGGGTATGCTGAGTGTCACTGTGCACTAGTATGGAACGAAAGAGAAGAGAGCGGCTAGTCAGTTGAATGATAGGCGAAAAATACAAATTTATCTCAAACAAAAAGGAAAATATCAGCACTTTTTAATTTCATGTTCGATTTTTTGGGAGAGGACTGAAACTCCATTAGCCCCCTTCTATCTTTTTGAGTATAATGTGGTGTCACTGTACACTAATATGGAACTACAGCAAAGGGAGCAGCTAGTCTGTTAAATGATAGGGGAGAAAATGCAAATTTATCTCAAATAGACAGAAAAAAATCAGCACTATTTTTTCATTTCATTTTCGACTATTTCGAGAGGAGGGGGCTGTAATTCCATCAGCCCCCTCCCCATTTTCGGATATGCTGTGATGTCAGTGTGGACTAATATGGTGTTAACGAGAATGGCTATTTCGCTGTATGAAAGAAGAAAAATTACAAATTTATCTCAAACAAGAAGAAAAAAAAATCAGCCTTTTTTTCATTTCATTTTCGACTATTTAAGAAGGGGGCATCCCATTAGCCCCTTTCACCTCTTTGGGTATGCTGAGTGTCACTGTGCACTAGTATGGAACGAAAGAGAAGAGAGCGGCTAGTCAGTTGAATGATAGGCGAAAAATATAAATTTATCTCAAACAAAAAGGAAAATATCAGCACTTTTTCGTTTTCATGTTCGATTTTTTGGGAGAGGGCTGAAACTCCATTAGCCCCCTTCTATCTTTTTGAGTATAATGTGGTGTCACTGTACACTAATATGGAACTACAGCGAAGGGAGCGGCTAGTCTGTTAAATGATAGGGGAGAAAATGCAAATTTATCTCAAATAGACAGAAAAAAATCAGCACTATTTTTTCATTTCATTTTCGACTATTTCGAGAGGAGGGGGCTGTAATTCCATCAGCCCCCTCCCCATCTTTGGGTATGCTGTGATGTCAGTGTGGACTAATATGGTGTTAACGAGAATGGCTATTTTGCTGTATGACAGAAGGAAAAAAGTACAGATTTATCTTAAAAAAGGTAAGGAAAAAACGCTTTTTCATTTCATTTTTCGACTATTTCTGGTGAGGGGGGGCTGTAACCCCATCAACCCCCTTTCTCTTCTTTGGTGTCAATATGGACTAATAGGGGACTAATGAGAATGGCTATTCCGCTGTATGATGGAAAAAGATTTCCATAAAAGAAAGACGAAAAATCAGCACTTTTTCATATCACTTTCGAAAATTTCGGGGGGGGGGGGCTGTAGCCCCATCAGCCCCCCCCCCTTGGGTACGCCCATGGGAGTAAAGTGCAAACTGTTTTGGAATCGGATCTTTCTTCCTTAAAAGAGAACAGGAAAATACAATGGCTTGTTTATTTTATAGAAACTTTGTTCACAAGCTCGCTTAAACATGCATAATCAAGTACTTACTGCTAGCAAAACTGGATTGAAGTTTGCCTGTAACTAATTTTCCATTTAAATAACAATGGGCTACAGTAAACAATATCCTTCTTAACACTTACAATTATTTTAAGTGAGTAAAGGGAAATTTAAATCTAAATTGATCAGAAATACCCTATCAAGTAACCTAATATAATCAATGAAGCAATTCATTTTAAGAAACAAATATTCTTAAAAAATACTTTTATTCTTTGTATACTATTAACGCCTAATAAAAATAAAATGATTTTGAGAACTGGACATATCTTCATCCTTATATCTGAAACAAAATCCTTAAACAAACTATATAATTAGTATTCTAATATTAATAAAATACATTTTAATGATTACCAAAAATAGCGATCATATACAATCCATATGGATTACCCACAATTTATTAAATTAAAAGACAATAATAAAAGAGGATATTTATCCAACATGTTAATAAAATTTACCATTTTGCTTCAATCACAAAAAATAGATTATTCTTTGACGTAAAAACAGAATAATTAAAAAAATATATATCATTTAGAAAATTGACAACGCCGCCATTATTATCAAAATACTCTATTTTAATTGGCTGCGCTTGGGTAAGCCGTGCTTAGGATTGATCACGAATCAAACCTACAAAATCACGTTCTAACGACCTAAAATCTTGTGCTTAGGTAAAAAGTTAGGTAAGTTAGACCTTGGGTAGACCAGTGAAAACGCACCTTAAGACGTTCTTGATTTTAGACATATGTTCTTTAGAACAGGAAAAGGGCTAATAGTATTATAGGAGCCTTAGAAAAGGGCAGCTGACGTCACTGTTGGTCGAATTACTGTTGGTCAGCAAGAAAAAGCTGTTCATTCAGTCACGAACAGGTTTTTGCTGCTGCTGTAGGACAGCTATCGCTACCTTTATCAATGCTTTTTCTGTTTTTTGTGTGTCCTACAGCTTTTTTCATCGTTCTCCGGTAAAAGTTACGTGATGTGAACCGCTATGAACTCCGGGAATGGACTTTACCCACGAATGGCAACAACCACGCTTCTGCGGGAATTTTCCCTCCGAAAAAGACTGTTTATTGGACAAAGGGGAAGCAGTGTTAAAATGTTCGTCACGACTATTGGTGCTTTTCTTCTGCTTACCCGCGGCTGACGTCACATGGGTAAAGCCCATTTGATTGGTCTTCAACAGATCGATTTAACAGATTTATTACATGATTGGCCTAAAGGCGACAAGTTGATTTCCTGCGATGATCGCTATAATAAAAATGTAGTGGTAGATTGGTTGACGGAAGTGTTTGTTTGTAAACACGCCCTTTCCTTTGCAGAATTTCAAGTGATATTTGTGTTATATGACAATATAAAATTTATCCTAATTATTCAGGTAATCTAATGATTTCAAACGCATTTATTTCAATGGCATTTTAGCATTAGTCAAGGGGACCGTATAAGCTTATCACTGCCATGTTAAAATACACCAACTTTATGTACCTTTTTCTCAGAAATGGTAAAAGATAGACGTCTAGAATTTTTAGAGTAGTTTGATTGGTTGGTTGTATTTATGACGGCCAATTATCTGCACGAGGGATATGGGCCCTGGGGGGGAGTGCCCTTCGTGGGGGTCTTTCTAAGGGAACCAGTGTTGAATTCAGACACTTTTCTCCGGGGGGGGACATTATAGACTTCCGGGGGGGAAATTGCACTTTTTGACCATTGAAAACACAAAATCTCAAATCTTCCGGGGGGGACATCTCATTGCTCCGGGGGGGAATGTCCCCCCCGGGCCACCCCCTGAATTCAACACTGAAGGGAACCTAACCCGTATTAACGCTTGGAAATCCAAGGTTCGAAGAAAACCACGAAAACTCCGAACGATTAGGCCGACGGGCGCGATTGGGTTCGAACCCAGCACTTCCCGTCTACCAGCTTCGAGAGCAGAACCTCTCAGCCACTGGTGGGGCCTAGACTAGTTTGAGTAACATGCTTTACGTATTTTAACAAACCATATTCTTTCTAAGTGAACCTGAAAGTTAATTATTATTTATTGAAAGTGATTTTTAAATTAGCATTTTTGGTAAGATTTCACTGCATAAAATAAATAATTCTCAACAAATCATTAAATCCCTGTGTTAGAATATACCATATAACATAATAAAAGTATTTTTTTTTAATGAGTTCTTAAGTTTAATAGATATTGAAAAAAAAAAAGAACACAAACATGAAAAATCCAAGTTTTGAGAAAAGTCAACTAAAGATTTAAATGGCCATTAAGCTGCGAAGTAGGAATAATGAATAATCCCAACACATCTTTTTTTAATATATAAACATGTGTGACACATCTTTGGAAAGATAAAAGTTTAAACTAGTAATTATATAAAAAATTAAAAATTGATTTTTTCTCCCAAATTTCGCTTACCTGGTCCCCTTAAAGGGACAATTTTCCTGTGCCGAAGGCTGCTATCAGCGTCTCTATAAGCCCCGGTTTGTATCCCATTTAAGCATTACATTCCTTCCACGTTTTTAAATTAAATATTTTAGTTTTAAAAATATTATTTCTCATTATAACGGTTTTTCTTTTCTCCCCCCCCCCCCCCCCCCCGTTTCTATTACAAATAAAATGGAAAACGCGATAATTTTTCTGCTTTCCCTCATATTAAGCGTTTAAAGCCACGAAACATCGGGGGTGTAGCTCAGTGGTAGAGCGTTCGCTTTGCATGTGAAAGGCCCCGGGTTCGATCCCCGGCACCTCCACTTTTGCTAAAAACAACTTCAGATAATCAAGTTTATTTTTCTGTTTTTACCAGAATTACACGCACCTTTTTTTTTCTATAAAATAAACTAAATTTAAAGAATTAAAAATATCCCTTTTACGGAAATTTTTTTAAGCATATTTCTAGAACTTTATTTTGCCTTTGAAAAATTTATAAGTTTAAAATTCGAATTTTTTAATTAAACTAAATTTACATTAAATAAGTAAATGTTGAAACGAACAATTTAAATGCTAATAAATTTATTAGAAGTATCAGTTTTTTAGTATATCGGAAATGGTGAAAGAATCCCCAAATAATCCTACTTTCATCTGCAGATTATGATTGTAAAAAAATAAATAAAAGATTTCTTCTAGTGCTGCTATCTATTGTTATAAACTTAAAATGTTTTGTTTGGTGCTGCCATCTATTGAAAGCATACGTAAGTAACTGCTAGAAAACTACAATCACTCCATCATAAAATTTTAAATTCTTCCAGCTTCTCTTCTGCTAGTTTTAATTAAAATATCACATGGAAATGTATTTCATAGAAATAAATCTTTTCTTAGCTGGTTAAACAAATTTTTAAAAAGAGGACGGACAGGAAATTAATAATACTATGTTAGTTTTAGCCGTTTTTCTCAACTTTAATCTTAAAAATACATTTACTTTTGTTAAACTCAGAACTCAACCACTTTAAGTATAACTGCATAATATTTCTCTAACCTACTAAAGAGGGTTCCTAATCAACAATGGATGGAATTTCGGAATATGCTGTTTTCATATTTTATGATGTATGAATAAGAAAGTATAACTTGGGAAATAACAGAAAGCTTTTAATATGCGAGTATAAATCGACCACAGTACGGATGAAAAATTCTAAAAAGAGAAAGCAGGTCGAATCAACAGTTGTTTTCATATCTTTAATTTGAAAACATAGTTCTGATGTTTAGTGTAATTATTTCTCTAAACATCAAATGTAGTCAAAGAATTTTAACATTGATTAGAGGTCTGTTAAGGAATTGTTGTTTTTACTGAAAAGTAATTTTTACAAAGAGCTTTACAAAATTATTATAATAGTAAAAACCCTTATTTTCCTTTACAAATATAATTTAAAAAAAATCAACTTTCTTGTTTAATGCTACCAGATGTTGAAAGTTCTATGCTACTATAAGTTTAAAAACATGATTTTTGCAAGTTTTTTTTTTTTTTTTGGGGGGGGGGGGGGGTCCAAAAACGTGAATCAATCTTCTTTTTCTATTGAATGAGGATGTAAAAGTACACTGCTCGAAACATTTTGCAAGTTTATTCCGAGTTGTCTTTTTCGAGATTCAAGGTTGATATATCCCTCTGAAGGAAATATCCAATGTTAAAATAATGCAATACACAATATACATCTTTGTCTATATTGGTGTGGAATATTGCCTTTTCTCTGAATAGTATATATTTTGCATAGGAATAAAAAATATAACACAAACATTGATTAAAATTTAATTTGATAATAAATAATTTAATTAATATTAGTACTGCCTTTTTATGTTAAACAGTTCTCAGTTAGCAAACGAGTCATTATTAATGAGCCCAAAGTGATCATTGCCTTCTTTTCAACAGACATATACATACTCACATACATTTTAGTATTTTAAAAGTTATGTTTAAAGCCACAGAAGTGAGAAACACACAAAACTCAATTTACAATACGCATTCATATTTAAATACAGTCGGACCTCTATTTTGCGAACTTTTCCTTGGAACCAAGAACATTTTGCGAATTTCTCCGTAAAATAACCTCCAAACAGCGAAGTGCATTCTCTATTTAACGAACTTTTTCTTGTGATCTAAATTTTTTTTCTTCCCATATCTCAAAATATTCCTGGACATTTCCAACTTATTCTTTCTTTAAACACATTTTATGATGTTCAATGGCCTTGAACTGGTTTTACCAGGCACCTTCTTTGTCAGCAGTGAGAATTCGTAAGTACGGAGGAGGAAGACGATAATCCCTTAGAGTAACTTAAAAAAATGTGGATACAGATGAGAAAAAAAAAAAAAAAGAAATTAACCATGATGTGCTGATTGTATGCGATTTGGATTTGATTTGATGTGCTATTGCATTTCACTTAATTTTGAAATTGAGACCTAATAAACACTATCTGAATTGAATATTTTCGACAATGTGAAAAATAAAAACAATGCAGCAATGAATTGCGATGAAGACGAATATGATGATGATGATGGAAATTATCATCATGCAGGAATTAACAAAACTTCGTATTATGAAATGCTAAAATCATTTGAAACAATCAGACGCGGATTTAGTTAGAAGAAAATACGCATGAAGGGGTTTTGGGGGCATTCCAAAGATGCGAGACGTATTATGGGAAAAAGCACTTTTCAAAAGAAAAAACTCAAACAACAGAGTTTTTCAGAAACTAAATTTAAGGACGTATATGTTAATGTATAGTTGAATTATTTATTATAATACTAATAAATACGATAAGGTCATTAAAATTTGTTAATTTTAATCTAAAAATATTTACTTTAAAAACAGAAAATACAGTATATTCCTGGACAATGTTTTGTTTTCCTTCAGGTTTGGACGGTATTTACCGTCTGATGGTTTAAACCGGTTTTTACTGTCTTTGGAAAAACATGTTTTTACCAGGGTTTTTACCACCTATGAAAAAACTTATTAGTTTGACTGTCTTTCTCACTTATCAATTATCATAAAAATTTATATACCAATTTTTCATTTTCCCAATTTTAAAGTTTTCTGGATATTTAATACCATAATTCTGTATAACAATATTCACCTAATTTAGTTTCGGATTAGGTAAGTAAAAGAATACTATACAAAAATAGTGGTTTTTAAGGAATATAAAAAGACCGGATAACTTTCATCCGTGTTCCTACAAGAATTCAAAATTCTAAAGATACAATTATTGTACATATCATTAAGCATAAAAATTATTATAATTATTATTATGAGAATGAACATTACAATATTTATTATATTTATCTAAATAGAGACTAGTTTACTAATTTTTACTTAAAGCAAAAGGAAAAGAAAAATTATAAGTACACATTTTTCACACTTAAAAACCTTAATCATTTTAATAAAAACCAAAAGCTTACAAATATTGTCACATAATGTAGTTTGAACAAATGTTAGTAGGTGCATTTTACCAATATAGGCATATTTTTGGAGCCTCTTCAAGCACTATAACAAAATACATGCTTTACAGCTTTCTGTACACCAAGTCTATTTCTTAATTTACTGTGGATATGTGAAAAGTTCGAAAAAATTCGCTCTATGGGTGAAGTACAAGCTATGGAGTTAAGATTCACCATTAAATGTATGAATTTGGGATTTATTTCTTTGTTATTTAATGCTTTTCACCAAATTTTGGCTTTTACATGTTTTGTTTTAAAGAAGCTCCTTGGAAATTATAAGAGTACAAGTAGAATGGAAACCTGCTTTGTGAAACAGATAGTAAACATCTGTTCTTGTTGTTCTATTTATAGATGGAGAATAGAAAAAATATGGTAAAATTTGTATGGTTAAAGTGCTGTATCATCAGCTTTAGGGAACTGACTAATTGTTTATTTCCCATATCTTTATATATAATATATAAACACATCAATTACTTGAAAATAGAGTTTTTATCGACAGAATTAAAATAAAGTGTGACTAGTAAAGTTAATTGTATTAGGTTTTTACCACTTTTTCCCAGGTTTTTACCATGTCCTGGTAAAAAGCCAACCCTGTTTTCCTGGCAGATTTCAAAGATTTAAACACATAGAAAAAATTAATTGATGAGGGATATTGGTGGGTAAAATAAATAAAACAAATTGATATAATTTATTTTTTAAAAAAAAGAAAAAAAGATTAATTACTTTTAGTAAAAATACTTAATGTTTATGAATTTAAAACCTGTTTTATGTAGTTTAAAAGTATTTTAAAAGGTGAATCTCTATTTAACAAATTTTCCATATAACGAACTTTTTTTCGGGATTTAGCGACTTCGTTAAATAGAGGTTCGACTGTAAAAACGGAAATTTTATGTTTGATATTTAGAAACTCTCTTGGAGTTTGCGAAGAGATATCTAGAAAAACTTCAGAAAGATTTGAAACTGATACTTCACTTTAAAAAAAAAAAGTATATTCATGAAGACCCTTACAGGTAGTGCAGCTGCTTTAAAAAAGAAAAACTATTACATTCAATTGTACATTCATTCACTGTGACATAGAATAAATAATGTCCTGAGCAATTAAAGAAATTTTAAAATAATATAAACTGAAAGACATAAGTTTCATTACTAGAAAGATTCATGATATAGACAGAAACTTCATCATAATAAAAAAACCTATAATTTCAATATTTGTTGCTGATTACATTGCAATTCATGAAAATACAGGTGCACAAAATTCCACTCACTCAGTTGGCAGTTTTTATTCACAGGCATTAAGTGTACTTAAAAACAAGTGAAGAGCTTCTGTCGAATATTTGTATTCTTGGTACAATCGACATAGTTGATATTTTTGACTCAATTAGGGAAAATTTGACTTAATAAAATTTGTTGGGGAAAAGAAGTTAAGTTACAATGCAAATAATAGTACTCCTGCAACGATTGATTTTATAAAGAGGAGTAATTTCAACAGAAAAACGGAAAGATCAGGGTGCACTTAATAACACACTTTTTAACATTTTGATTGCGATTTAATTTTTTAATCACTATAAATGTTTCAAAATATTTTACTTTTATGAAACATATTTTTAACTGTGTTCAGCAGTATATTTTTGTACGACATTCTTGCTATTTTGAATTTTAAAAATTTGGAAATTTATGTCTTTTACTTAAAAAATTTTCCTTTTAAAATTCTCTGCCGAATAATTTAAATTTTTCCGATAGGTTTCTTTGGAAATTTTTTTATCAAAGTTGTATTTTGTATGTACAAATTTCATTCTGTGCGATGGTAATACTGTACAATAAATTTTATTTTTGTAATGTGGCTCGCGTCTTTGTATACAATGGTTAATTTGGCCCTCAGAGGTAAACGTACATGCCTGGTATAACCTTTTAAGACTGGATCCGCACGATCATGCAGGTTAGGCATTAAGAGGCTACTTCAGTCAAGTGAAAAGACCCGTTCGTTAATGCTAATCCTATGGAAGAAATTTATAAAGATATCTCGGTCGCATTTCAATATTCATTTTCGGAACCGGTTTCGAAAATGAAAACATCCTCATAAAGGAAATCTGTAATGAAAATCTAAAAAGTAAAAAACGGCCTGCATACAGATTGATCTCAGCTATCCAATGCAAAAGAAATCATTCAAAAATACTGAAATGCAACCGAGATATCTTTATAAATTTCTTCCATAGGATTAACATTAGCAAACGGGTCTTTTCGGCTGACTGAAGTAGCCTCTTAACTAAAATTCTACCTTCCTGGGTTATCTATTCCATAAATGCCTGAATTGAGTGATTGTGCTGGTTAACAGCAACTATATTATATGAATTTTGACAACAGATAGTGAATTATCAGTTACAAATTTCAGTTATATCATTGTTTTAAAAAAACTCAAAAAGCAGTCTGGTCTTAAAGGGTTAAAAAGAAGGTGACAAACTAAGGATGCACCAAATATTTGGTATCTAATATCAAACTATTCGGTATACTGAATGGCAAACTATTCGGTCTGCCGAATATCGAAATATTCGGCCCAACTGAATACTTAAAAAAAACTATTTGTTTTAATTCACGGAAGAAGCCATAAAATTTTAAATTTTATTAATTAAAAAAGTTTTATAATTACCCTCTTCTTAAATAACTCAAAGCAGATTTTTCTCAGCATAAACTTGACTTGAAAAAAGCTCTTGATTATCAAAATGAAAGTTTCTGTTTTAAATATTATGTAAAACTGTTTTAAAATTTAACATTTTAATGCCTTTAAACTTAGAAATATAAAATTATTTGACAAGCCGAATATTCAGTATTCGACCAAAATCACTATTCAGTGCATCTCAAATATAAACCTTGAAAACAAAGATCGAGCAGCCCTTTGTTATGAATAATTAAGTTACGGAATGGTATTCCATTATCAAGGCTAGACTGCATAATATTAATTATCTTATCTGTATGCCATTTTCTATGCACAAAAACTTCAGGCAATCAGATTGGTAGCAAATAACTTCTCAAGATGCAGTTAATCTATGAATAACTCTTCTGTGATAAGACTGGCCTAAGCCTCCGACTATTCCTCCAATGATTGCCAAGGCAAAAAAAGTAGCAGGTAGATTATGACTGATAGGTGTGTAACATGCCCTTTCCTTGTATAAATAGGATAAAATTTCTAACTACAGTCGAACCCGGTTAAGACATGTTTCAAGGGAGTGGGCAAAAGTCGCGTATTAAGCGGGATCGCGTATTAAACGTGATTTGTATAATGTTGCAAGGGGGGGGGGAGCTGGGCTTATTTACAACATCTAATCGTCTAAATGAATTTTAGAGCTTTCATTTATATGTTTACGGTCGAAAATTGTATCTTTTAGGGATATTTTCATTAATTTTTTTTTTAATTGAACTTTAACTATTTGTTTCTTTTTATTGAACCAAGTGGAATAATAACTGAAAATAAAAAGTTAATCAAACGGCTTTATTATGGATTAATATGCCGCAACCAAAAATTAAAAAAATAATTTCCTGCTAGACTAGTTTTTTTCAAAAGCTGAAAAAAAAAAAAAATATATTAAACCTTTGAAGCACTTGTTAAAATAATATTTAGGGCTTGTGATATTGAGTACAATTATAATCTGTCCTTCTTTTCATTATAAGAATTTTTTTTTTTAAATAGTATTTGTGTAAAAAAACATTGTTAGCATAGAAAGGATTAAAGAAAACACAAAAGAATTAAACAACCGCAGTCGTATTCATTTAATCTTTACTTTTTTTTTTTTGCCTATAATATGTATTATGAAGCATAGTAGGGATATAACCTACATTTAAAACCTCACCAGCGATAGGTATACAAATCTTTAATCATAATAATTCCATGACATATCTGAGTATCCTGAATTCGTCTATCTTTCTCTACAAAGTAAAAACGTATACGAAGAGAGAGATAAACGCATTAGGACGCGTGATCAAACAAGAATTGTAGTGTTGCTAATTTTGCGGGTTTTTAAAAATTCAAATATTTGTCACTTTTTTCGATTAGTAATGTTCACCTTAATTAATCTGTTATTAAATAAAGTAAATATTACTATTAGTAAGCAGCGTTTTTCATTTGAATATAAAAAAATCTTGTAAATTGGCAAAACTGAAGAGACAAGGAATTCGCATCTTTATCAATGAATTCGCGTCTTAAGCGTGATTTTTTGCTTCAAAGGACCGAAAATCTCTCGCGTATTAAGCGGGATCGCGTATTAACCGTTCGCGTAATAAACGTGATATTTTTGCATTATCCTTATGGGCGATATTGAAGGGACCGGAAAAAATCCGCGTATTAAGCGGGATCGCGTATTAACCGTGAGCGTCTTAACCGGGTTTCACTGTATTTAGGGAAAGGAGGACTGATTCAGGTCCTGAATCCATTGTTTGTGATCAAGTGTATAAATACTATATATATATATATATTTTTTTTTTTTTTGGGGGGGGGGGGGAGGGAGAGAAGAGTGATGCATCAACTACTAACTTTTTTAAGTTGCTGCTTTTTCAATTCATGCAGCAAAGATTATGCTGATCCTGTACATGTTTAAGATAGCCATTAACAAATAAATTTGTGTTTCTGCAATTATAGATAACTAATGCAGTAATATCGGCTAAGAGAGAATCGCAAGGAGTTATGGAAAAAGACTTTTTGAAAAGTTTATTCTTTAACAAAACTTAAACTGTTTCTTTCATGCTGTATTTTTTCACAGGGATGAAAATTTTCAAATTCCTTTCTTACGACTGCTTACATGCAGATTCTACCAGTGTCTTACAGGAAATGATGTAAGACTCCTTTCAAATAAGAGACGTTTTCGCTCACTTATGCTATAAAATTTTACATGCCAATCTGTTTTTTCCTGCTGTATTATTGTTGATTATACTTCTTCCTACGGAAGAAAGTATACCAACTTTTTTTTTCCTATTCTTTCTTGGAGGGGGTCATTCATGAATTAAGTGACACAAAATTTTATTTTTCTGAAACGTCTAAACCCCTGTGTCACACATGAAATGTTCTAGTATTCTCATGTAGGTTCTTAAGAAATCCTTGCCCTATAAAAGTTATCTTCAGGATGCCAATTATATTTTAATATCTTTAAATGCTTTTTTTTTTTTTTTTTTTTTTTTGCATAGGATACCCGAGGATGATATCTATTGTTTTGTGCATTTGTATTTTTACGATTTTAGATCATTTTTTTTTTTATGTACAGAAACTCACTTTTGGAACCGGTTCTGTAAGTATCCTCATACAAAAAAAAGAAAAGAAAACTAACCAAAATATAAAAAGTACAAATGCACAATATATATCAACCTCAGCTATCCTATGCAAAAAAAAAAAAAAAAATCATTCAAAAACATTAAAATACAACTGAGAAAACCATAGAGATTCAGGCCCCATCATGACTAATTGGGGCCCTGGGCAAAGATAAATTAGGGGGGCCCCATTCGAATCATTGCAACGTTATTCAAGTAGAACTGATAGTCATATGTGTAATGTACAAACAATACTTTTGTACCTTGGATTTTAATTAGAAGAAAATTCTTAGCTCCACCAATTCTAAATGAAGTACTTTAATTAATAAAAATACTTTTTTTTTTCTTAGTACAGAACAAAACTCTTTTATATAACTTTAGCAACTTGTTATATTACTTTAAGATGAAATTAATAACTTCAATTTATGGAAGAGTGTCAAATTAACATGTAGGGGAGATGGGGGCACATGTGAACAGGGGGCAGATGTGAACATCGCAGTTTTTCAATAGTTATTATAAGTTTTTTTATTTGAAAAAAATTACCAAAGATGGCAGCACTTGTGGACGTATGGTAAAAATTTTTTGAAGCTTTTTGACATTTTGTTTGTCTTTAGTAGCCAAAACACTGTTTGTAGATGTCAAATGTAAAATGTCGGTTTCAACTTTGGTAAGTGATAAAGTTTATTTATTTAGTTAGTTATTCGAATTTCAATGTTTTAACATATACTATGACTACTATTGAATATTTTGGATAAAGTTGTTTTGTTCCCTAAAATTGATAAATGTTAATTATTTATCAATTTAACTCTAGCAGCCATGCGGGGCACTTGTGAACAGACTAGTTGGGGCAGATATGAACAGTTCACAAAAATCAAAATCTTTCTCTGTTGTGCGAATAGAAAGAATTGATAATGATAAAATGTATGTTAAATTCCTGAGAAAGAATCTCAGATCCAATTTATATAATTTCCCTGAAATAGTAGACATTTCTGTCATACAAAAAAGTGATATTGTATTGAAACTTCCACTTCCACATTTGTCAGGAAGTACACAAAGAGCAAGAAGCTCATTTGAGTTCAATTATAATTTAAATAAATTCAATGTTTCCTAAAATGCAATAAGTGTTATGTACTATTTTAGTAAACGGTTTAAAACAATATTTTTTATGCATTGTTAATGCAAAGAATATTATGACAAACAACTTTGTATTTTTTTTCTTTTCATTTGTCTCAAACTTGCTGTGATGGCTTACTTCCATCTCTCAAACAACAGCTATGAATAGGATAATTTGAATTGGGATGGATATCAGTAACATTCTTAAAATGTAAAATTTTCAAATTGATAACTAATATAATTCTTGGGTATGGTGTCAGAACAGCTTTATATATATTTAGTTTCATTTTAAAATCTTTTGTTTAAACATGTCACTCAGAAACTAGAAAAAAAATATTTTTTATTTTATTTATGGTGAATTTAACTGATAATATAAATAATGGTTATGATAACAAATTAATAACAGGAGAAAAAGCATGTCAAAGGATATTTTTTCCTTGTGTTCACATGTGCCCCACGAGTGTTCACAACTACCCCGCTGATGGGGCACATGTGAACAATTTTTTGAATTTATAAAACTATTAAAAAATGTAAGAAAAACTATACAGGTTATTAAAAAAAATTTCCATGTGTAAAAGAAAGTTCTGTATACCATACTGACTACTTTTTATTTATAAGAATTAATCCAATTATGAGAAAAAGATATATTTGTGCGAACTGTTCACATGTGCCCCCATCTCCCTTAAATAGTGTTAAATTACTTTCTTTTGCATCTTTTAAGTTGTACTACACACAATGTAATATCAAATCAAATACATTCTACTTCACAAGTAGAAAGTGTTTTTTCCATAAATCTAAAAGCCCACCAGCGGCTGAGAGGTTCTGCTCTCGAAGCTGGTAGACAGGAGGTGCTGGGTTCGAACCCAATCGCGCCCGTCGGCCTAATCGTTCGGAGTTTTCTTCAAACCTTGGATTTCCAAGCGTTAATACGGGTTAGGTTCCCTTAGAAAGACCCCCCATGAAGGGCACTCCCCCCCTGGGCCTATATCCCTCGTGCAGATAATTGGCCGTCATAAATACAACTAGCCAACCAACCATAAATCTAAAAAGATGGCAATTTTAGGTTTGTTTTTCATATTTAACTCCAAGTTAAAAGAAAAAACTTTGAATACGGAAGAAAATTAATAAAACTTTGTTAAAAATCATCATAAAATAAAAACAATACATAGGATGCGTTTAGTGCTAAATATAACAGCTCGTCATCAGCTACAGTAAGCACGTGTTCGTACGCGGACTTTTGACCTTGTCCGCTTACGGACATGTGTTTACTGTAGCTGATGACGAGCTGTTATATTTTTAGCTCGAAACGCATCCTATGTATTGGTTTTATTTTATGGTGATTTTTTACAATTAGTTTTAGTTTTATTATTTTAATTGCTTCATATCGCCAGTTTTCAGTGCTGTTTCGCTACGGAAGAAAATGTCTCATGACAATTAAACTGATTATTTTCAGCCACTAAAGTTTAGATATGATTTAATTTCATTGCTAATACAATCTATTGAAATCAAAATATTACTTTTTAATTGTGGTTGAAGTTATTTTTTGAGAGTTCAAAATGAAATTCATTTTTCAGAAGATTTAATAGAATCTTAGGGCAAAGTCCCGATTTGCCCATGCGATAAGGGCCTGTAGAGATTTCTCCCATAGGTTTAACCCTTCCCACTCCGTTGGCAGAGACATTCTTAGTCTTTGCAAAATTTGTTTTTGGTACCAGTAATAAAGGAAAATAAAATTCACCTTATTTAATCAGAGCATTTTTGAAATTGTGTACTTGAAGGAAACTGCTTTTAAAAAAGGGGTGTCGATCGAATAAAATTTGTGCAAGAGACTCCGGAGCTTTAAGGATTCAAGTTTATGTGCATGAAGAGGCTTTTAAGGCTCCTGTCCCCATCTGGTAAAGCGCTGAGCTAATGCTAAACCTATGGAGAGGTTATTTACTAATATCTCATTTACATTTCGACAGCTGAGGTGCATCTCTACATCGCCCTTTCTCTATTTTTAAAATTTTGGTTGCAGATTTAAGTGTCATTATAAAAAGTATCTGCAACCAAAATCTAAAAAAAGGGCGATGTAGAGATGCACTTCAGCTATTAGATGTAAAATTTTTTTTTTTAATGTCAAAATGCAAAAGAGATATTGGCAAATAACCTCCCCATTGGTTTATCATTAGCTCACGAGCGCTTCACCTGACGGGGACAGGAGCCTTAAGGGCTACTTCACTCACTAGCTAATGTTAATCCTATAGGATAAATTTGCTTAAATATCTTGTTTGCATTCCCTGATTTTTAAACTTTTTTGGGAGGAGGGGAGATTGGATAGCCGAGGTCTTCTCTACAAAAGACTGTTTTTCCCTTTAGTTTGCACAATTTTTTTTTTTAGCTTACGAGGCACTTTTGAAACCGGTTCCGAAAGTGAAAATATCCTAATGAAAGAAACCTGCAAACAAAATCGGAAAAGGCAAGAAACTGTCTTTGTAATGATCAACCAACCTCAGCTATCAAAGGGACAATAAAACCTTAACAAACATTTAAAATGCAAAAAAAAAAAAAAAAAAAATCATGATTAACATTAGCTCAGAAAATACATCCATGCCATATACAGGAGTTTTACAAAATGATTTTTATATTTCAAGTAATTTTGAAAAGAAAATTTTTCTCAACAGAATTAAGGTGTTTTTTAGAGTTAAAATGAAATATAACAATTTTTATAAAAAGGTAGCATCTACTGCTTTTTTGAAATTTTTAAACCTATAAGGGCAGTCAACTTTAATATTGTGAAAATCAAAATTCTAACATTATATTGCACGAACAGAATAACATGGGATTTGGCAAACTGAAGACTAATTTCGTTCGAGAATCCACTCCGTGGTTAAGTAAGAAGATCAATCTTTAGGTAGAAAGGAAGAAATACCAGAATAATGGGGCTATTTTCATCTCTATAGCGATACAATTAAGTCTTACTATGCATCTTTATTTTTAGAATGCAGATTCTGTGAACAATTTTGATTATTAAGAGTTATTCAACATTTTCACGTTTCCCCTATCCAATACAGAATTTCAAAAATCTTGCAGAACAATTTTCAAATGCAGTAAACTGTACAAGGCAGACCACTGTCTATGATGGGACAATTATCTGTCGCAAGCGATCCTGCCTTAGGCAGTTTACAGCATAAGATGAATGAGAATTACCTTTATAATACAAAATACGATAATTTTGTTTGTACTTGAAGTAATTGTAAAAAGTGTAACAAGAAGGAATTTTTAATTTATAAGCAAGTTATAGTGTACAGTGGCTAATATAAATAATGACACTTAAGATTACATTTGCAGATATGGTGAAAGAATAGATCCAATAGATTGTGTTACTGCCTGAGATTTTGAGGTTAGTTGTGACAATTCTTACTTTCTGCATTTAAGTTTTACATTTTTTAAACAAATTTTTAACCTTTTTGCTGTTTGGCATTAACTTTCCAATGATTTTTACCAAATACCAAACAAAATAGCAACCCAATTTTCTCATCCTAGCTTTATATTTATCAGTAAAACTTCACAATCAAATAGTGCCATACAAATACAAGATGTCCATAAATTGCAAGACCCATTTTAAATACAGTAAAACCTGCCTAAAGCGACCACGTTCCGTTCCAATAAAAATTAGTCGCTTCGAGAGGTGGTCTCTTAATGGAGGTCATGTTTAAATCTAGATTTAAATTGTTCGAAAATTGACAATGTTACTAAAATTTATTTTTCACATTAGGAAAAAATATGAAAATTTAAATATAAAAAAAAAAAGTTAATTACATAAGTTAATTACTGCAGACTTTAAAAAATGAATACATTGACATTTGTTTTGATTTTACGGTTTTATCTTTTATAACTTATTTCAAAGTCCATGCAATTTTTTTTGGATGGGAACAAATAGTGACGATTTCATTAATTTATCCATTTCTTTTAGAGTTTCCCCGACAGAATAGGGCAGAGGAGTTTATCGACCGTCATTCTTAATTTGTCATCAAAGTTAAATTCATTGCCTAAAAAGGCACAAAAAGGTTTCACTTAAAAGTTACCGGAATAAAAAATAAAAAAATTCTAAACTTAGTTCAGGAGTTTGACAAATAATGCGCTCTCCGGAATTATTTTTCTAATAAAACCTTCAAGCGACCAGGGAAAAACAGAATTTTTTAAATTTTTGTCAAAGAAATTGATCGCTCATGGAGAGAGTTCAACTGGGATGGTCTCTGAATGGAGGTAAAATTAGTATTGAGCCTATGGGAATAAATTTCGTTCCATGAAAAAATGGTCGCTTAATCGAGGTGGTCGCACAGGGAGGTTTCACTGTATGATGAAAAAAAAAAAAAGCAACGGCTTCACAGTTCAGGAAAATCCTTAACATAAGATAATTTAACTAGGCAATCACTCATTACTCAATGCAATTATCAAAAAGGTTTTGCTATTTCCAGACATTAAAACAATTTTCAAGTATATAAAAATCATGTAGACATTTAAAAATACAATCTTTTTTCTGAACTGGAGAAGCAAGTCTTAAGTGTTCGTAGAGATCTTAAAATTATTAAATATTTGGCCACATTCTTTCAGGGGAATCAGTTTACGGAGTCTTCTTCGCCTCGCATTTGATAAATTTTTCACAGTAAGAAAGTTGTGTTGAATGCTGAACCCAGCAAGTTTAGAAATAGTCTTAAATTTTCTAAAAGTAGATATTTCAAGATTTATAGCATTTTCAAATAATTTATGGAAAGCAAGAACACTACATTGTCAAAAAATATCCACTTTCTGATGATGAAAACTATTTTAATTATATTAGATAAGTAAATTAACTTATTAAAAATTGCTTCCTTCTCATAAGTTAACATGGCATATCACAATCCAAGACACATTTAAAACAAACATCCCCTTAAAAGAACAATTTCCATGCAACTTCCTTATCTATGTTGTGTATCTACGGCTACTATGTATATATGCCAACGACAGTTCTGTCAAAATGGTTTGCAATATGAAGCAGTTGTCGCTAAAATCATTCAACCCAAACTAGACAAGCATGAAGTGTTTCAAAGCAAGCCGGCAGTGTTTGGGCCGAATTGTAACTGGTTTTAGGGTAACATTTTAGATTCAAGCAAAAGCTGCATGTTTCATCGCCATTAACCTGTTCAGGACCGGCATCTTTTACACAAATTTTATTAGTTTGGCACCACTTTGTTAATTAATTTGACTTTATAAAACCACGAAACTGTCTCAAATAAAATCAGATTTACTTATCTTTTTTTACTGGTATGACAAGCACTTTAAAGGGGCTCAGGGTTTGAAAAAAAATTTTTTTTTTTTTTTAGTATCTATTTTGATTTCATTAATTCTGAAGACAGTGCAAAAAACAGCATAAAAATATTTGCATTTTTAACAGAGTTATAAGCATTTATGTAACAATCACTTTCAAAACCGCACCCATTTAATTGCAACATTGAGTTTCCTCAAGGCTAATTTTGAGCATCCGTAAGATTAAAAAAAAAAAAAATTATTTGATGGAATGGCTTTTTTTTTTCATGCATATAACATCTATAGAATTTAATATATTTGATAGTTTAATATTTTGAGTATTTAATAAAAATATATTTTTTAGTGTTGGAGATTTTTTTTAATAAGGTTTCCTTTGAATGATAGTTATATTCTTAATTCATTCTATAGAGTAAAAGTTTCCTGATTTTTAAAGCAAAAATTAGGTTCTTATGACTACGGATGGTGATATGACACTAAAATTTTTTTTCGGAAATTGTGTTCTATTTATTTTATTACATTGAAGTACTTCATTTTAGAAGACTACAAACATTTTTAAAACATCAGAAAGTTTAAATTTGTTACATTGAATATTTCTGTTTTTATATGGACTAAGTGAGAGCTCTGTTTAAATGTTTTTCGGTATCGATCAAGCCTCAGCCACCCTTAAGCACATTTTGGGGGTGCATATATACACCCATAGTCCCGACCAGGTTAATCTTAGAACTCTGATCTGATGCCAACTTACCGTAAAGTATTACAAGCAACAGACACATGCCATTTGAAATTGAGAGTAATTAGGCACCTCTCTCTACCCCCCACATGCTTGCATATTTAAACTGATACAAGTTATTGATAACTTGTATAACAGTAATTACTCATTTTCTATTATGAAAGGACAAATAGCTAGAAATTATCTGTTAATCTTACTGTTCAAGAACCTTTATTTGTCAGTATACGACATTCACAAACTGAAGTTAAACAGAAGAGTTATCTAAAAGTTGTATGCTTGCATTTTAATATTTTTAAACTTTTCTTTTCACATAAAATATCCGGGGCTTAAGTATACAGAGAATTTATAAAAATTTTCAGAACCAGGGAAGACCAAACTCAGAATAAAATGAATAAAATTAGAAAAAAATATAACATCAAGTTAGCCTTTGACATTAGATATTTAAAAATAGTGAAATGAAATTTAAATTTGTAGAAAATACAATGGTTTAACATCAACTTGCTAATACCTTATGCTGACAAAAACTGCATTCAAGTCAAATATTTAAAGCTGTAGATAAACAAAGCTATTAAAAACATCTGCAATCTAGATTAATTCACAAAGGAAGAGAATCTGAATACAAACATCTGATGACAAACACGGAAGTATTTAAAAATAGGCACAATGTTAACACATAGCTAAGCTCCAACATTTACCTCAAGAGATGGTACCATATTTCTTTATATTCCTACTGCAAATGTTATAGAAATAAATTAAAGAGTAAGCAAACAATTCCTCAAGACAAACGTTCAATACATCTGATGATTACACCTATGAATTCCAGTACTTCCTTTTCATAACTATGTTGACCAACCTTATACTATCAATATGTAAACAAAACATTTCTACAAATCAATTTTAGTGGCAATAAGGTTAATCTTTGCAATAAATTAGATAACCATTCCGTATATAATTTTTTCATTCATACTTAGTTTGCCAAAAATATTTTACTTTGCAAAAAAATTTCATAAAAACGTGTAAATGAACATTGCTCTCAAAATTTTAAGTTGAACAATGTCAGCAATAAAATTGCAAATCACTGATAATGTTTTAAAATACCATTGTCAATTATATAACTATTCTATCCCGCGGCATGGGGTAAAATAAGTATACTTATTTTAAAGCTTTCGACACAGGTGCCATATATGCACCAGGTTTGAAACGATTCCTCACCCCAAAAATCTCGTTCGATTACCAGTTAAACTTAAAAAAAAAAAGGGTTTAACTATAGAATAAAATACTTATATAATTTTAAAAAAGAAAATTAAAGTAAACAAAACTTTAGCCAGGTTACCATTATCAGGCAAAATAACACCATTTTGACGTTAGGTACCCCAGTGCGCGTATGACATCTGTGCCAAGTTTTCTATTTCTTTAATTAAATAATTGCACATGAATCAGATTACCAATATGCTATAAATAAACAACTGATTTAAGTGAAGAAACAGTGAATTACATAGTTCATTGGTGGATCAGAATTAGGGATTGACCGAATCAGCAATTTTGCCGAATACCGAAGCTTCGGTCAAAGTGTACACCGAATATTCGGTATTCGGCAACCGAATACTTAAAAATTTTTAATACACATTTTTGCATATATTAGCTTTTTTAATAAACTTTAAAATTAAATTCTTAATAATTTAATTCAGTTACATTTTTATTCTTAAATCTAATTACACAAAAAAATTTAATGACTTCTTTCAACTCACAAATTCATTAACCCATCACTTATTTTTTATTATTTTATCACTAATCAATATCCAAATTAACTCAATGAAAGTATTAAACTATACAGGCTATTATTAAGGATAAGGATTCTCAGAAAAACAAAAGTTCATTCAAATAAAAAGAAACAATGTTGTCATTAAGCTGATTTACTGATTGTCTAATTAGATACATATTGAATTGGAATGTTCTCAAATACAAAAGGTATATCAATTTGTACATTTAACCATTTTCTGAGAAATTATTGATACATATTTATATTTTGATTAATATTTATCACTGTGGTGATGAAGATAAATTTGAGCAATTTTAATGGTTATAAAAGCTACAGGATAGGCATAGGAGTACACTTATTTGATGCATGTATTTTCTTTAATATAAACCTTAGATATACAGAGATTAACTCTGATATACTTATTTGAGGTGTATATTAAAGAGAATACACATTAAATAAATTTAAATTGAAAAAACTAATGTAGAAATAATTAAATGGTAATGGAAAGATGCCCATATTCCTTACTTTTTTTCCCTATATCGTAGACAGTTGTTCTGATTTCACCCCTATATAGACTTTTAGGAAAGAAAAAAAAGTTTGTTGTAATTAAAAATGGCCTGACTTGTTTTTGGTAGTGCAGCTGAACTTTGAACTCATGCACATAATATTGAAACTCACCATTTAGCCTATTCTACTTCTAAGTAAAAGAGAATTCTTCTACTTCTAAGAAAGTACTTATCTGCAATTATTCAGCCGAATACTTCAAAGTATTCGGCCGAAGCCGAATATTCGGTTTACATGCCGAATCACCGAATAGACTATTCGGTCAATCCCTAATCAGAATGACAGCTGCAATTTGTGATACATCAAACATGTTGGCTTTCTCAGGAAATATGGAATTATTCTCTTGTGAAGTAAACTATGTACTATTCCCAATTGTGGTGACAAGGAATGTCAGTTTTGCTGTCAAAAGAAAAAAAAAATTGCCGTAAGACAGTCTTTATTTAGTTCTCAACTATCGAGCTTTTATTTTTTCTTCTTCCCTGCATTAAAAAAAATTCTTGTACAATAGTTGGTACAGAGTAAGCACAAAGCTTTAAGTTGCATGCTTCACTTTTACCATACTAGTAATCTATCAAATTATTCATTTTTAATAAGCTTATTAAAGTAAATAGTTTGAGAACTATAAAAAAAGGTTTTAATTAGGGATTGACCGAATACCGAATAGTCGATTCGGTATTCGGTGATTCGGCATGTAAACCGAATATTCGGCTTCGGCCGAATACTTTGAAGTATTCGGCCGAATAATTGCAGATAAGTATTTTCTTAGAAGTAGAAGAATTCTCTTTTACTTAGAAGTAGAATAGGCTAAATGGCGAGTTTCAATATTATGTGCATGAGTTCAAAGTTCAGCTGCACTACCAAAAACAAGTCAAAGGCCATTTTTAATTACAAAAGAACTTTTTTTTTTCTTTCCTAAAATAGTCTATATAGGGGTGAAATCAGAACAACTGTCTACGATATAGGAAAAAAAAGTAAGGAATATGGGCATCTTTCCATTACCATTTAATTTTAATTATTTCTACATTAGTTTTTTCAATTTAAATTTATTTAATGTGTATTCTCTTTAATATACACCGTAAATAAGTATATCAGAGTTCATCTCTGTATATCTAAGGTTTATATTAAAGAAAATACATGCATCAAATAAGTATACTCCTATGCCTATCCTACAGCTTTTATAACCATTAAAATTAAAATCGCTCAAATTTATTTTCATCACCACAGTGATAAATATTAATCAAAATATAAATATGTATCAATAATTTCTCAGAAAATAGTTAAATGTACAAATTGATATGATACCTTTTGTATTTGAGAACATTCAAATTCAATATGTATATAATTAGACAATCAGTAAATCAGCTTAATGACAACATTGTTTCTTTTTATTTGAATGAACTTTTGTTTTTCTGAGAATCCTTATCCTTAATAATAGCCTGTATAGTTTAATACTTTCATTGGCTCAATTTGGATATTGACTAGTGATAAAATAAAAAATAAGTGATGGGTTAATGAATTTGTGAGTTGAAAGAAGTCAAATTTTTTTGTGTGATTTAAGAATAAAAATGTAACTGAATTAAATTATTAAGAATTTAATTTTAATTAAAGTTTATTAAAAAAGCTAATATATGCAAAAATGTGTATTAAAAATTTTTAAGTATTCGGTTGCCGAATACCGAATATTCGGTGTACACTTTGACCGAAGCTTCGGTATTCGGCAAAATTTGCTGATTCGGTCAATTCCTAGTTTTAATGACAAATGTTATGTAAAAAAGAGAAGTGCTGCTTGTTAGCCAAACCCAACAAGCTGTTGTGATCATGGGGGGGGGGGGGGGGGGGGAAATAAAGTCCTTCAAAATTTTAAAATGAATACAAATACAGCAACAAATGTTTTGTTATTCATTGAAAAATTATAACCGATACCTGTAACACTAACTTGGCAAAACAATTGTGTAAAAAAAATTCTGAAACCTAACTTATTTTACCTCATCTGTAAAAGTTTAATATAGATACATTATGTTGATGTTACGGTTATGTCCCAACTCAAAAGGGGTTATACAAAATATGAACTTTCGTTTAACAATTAGAGTAGTTCTGCTGGAGAAGGGCATTCAGTATACCGTTTTTAAATATCTTGAGAATGTTACTCCTTGCATTCCAACGTATTTGAAAGTTATTCAGTGAAATATGTTTAGTTATTAAAAACTTCAATGCAACTTATTAAGCAAAGCGAGGGAGTCACTAAAATAGTGATCAGTAATAAAATTCTAAAAAAGGATTTTGTTTACCAACACTATATGAAAAAAGACCAACAGCAAAATTTAATTAAGCAAAACTTTTAAAATATACTTAAGTCTAAAATTCCCCCCTCCCTCCCGAAGCACAAACTTTTTCAACAAGAATATCAAAGTACATCCGTAATTTCAAGTCTAGTACAAGATTCAAGAAGTTTGCCAACTTAGCAATAGTACCACCATATGTTTACCTTAAGTCAGCAAATGACAGAAGTCAACGCTTGCTGCAGCATCAAATTTTATTAAATGAACATTACACATAAATGGAATGAAAATATACCAGGTCACAAAATTTCAAATACAATAAAGCAATTAAAAAAAAAAAAAACGTTAAGTATGACATCTTTTTAAGCAATTTTTAAAGTTCAAATTTAGAGTCCGATATACTTGAGATACATAGTATTTAACACTTCGTTCAAAATCATAAAAAATTATATCAATGAAAAATCACTAAACTGTAGTTTGTTGGATACTAAACTTGGAGACAATTTCACTATCAATTTCTGACGAATACACGTTCAGCAAATTTGAAGCTGCAACGCACAAAAATTTAAAATCGTTGCAAGTCGCAGAATGATAAAATATGTATTGAGAACACAATATTCCACCAAAGAGGGAAAAAAAATTGAGATAAAAAAGAAAAATGACAAGTCTCTGGAAATAAGAACTTCATTTCGAACTGGTGTATTTTGTTACAGCTTTGGTTCCTTCGGATACAGCGTGCTTGGCAAGTTCTCCGGGAAGCAATAAACGAACAGCTGTCTGAATTTCCCTACTTGTAATAGTAGACCGTTTATTGTATTGAGCTAACCGAGAAGATTCTGCAGCTATACGCTCAAAAATATCATTTACAAAGCTGTTCATTATAGACATAGCTTTGCTGGAAATGCCGGTATCAGGATGCACTTGTTTCAGAACCTTGTAGATGTAAATACTGAAACTTTCCTTCCTCCTCTTCTTCTTTTTACGCTTGTCACCGGTACGAACAGCTTTTTGAGCTTTACCAGCTTTCTTCACAGCTTTTCCACTTGGTATAGGAGGCATAATCACTTCAACAAACTTAAAAAATCAAAATTAAGCAGTTTAACAATCCTTGTCACGATACAACGCAAAATGGCGTTTTTTCCGTAGATCGATGTACACTTTCTTCGATAAGGATTCTAAACTGCTTTTCCCGGACGTTCAAGAGAGCTATATATTCATTGACCAATCAAATTTTTGTTTTGCATGTAATGGACCAATAAAAATTCGTTGATGTCATCTAGCTGCAAATTCCATTTTATTACAATTTTTGTTTACAATTTTTTTTTGTCGTAGCGCCGTCTGCCGTCATTGTTTCCAAATTAATGGAAAAGGAGATTTTCTTTACAATTACTTATCTAGACAAATATTGAACTGAACATGCGTTAAATGGTGACAAGCGCTTGATAAGTTGTTCCGGCACAAAAAATTACGTTTTTTTAATTTATAAATCTATTTTGTTGATTTTTTTTTCTTCAAATGAGTAAAATATTTAAGAAAATATTTTATTAAATTTTTAAAATTTTAGTGATGTTCAAAATGTGATTTAGAATACAAATACATTCTCAAAGAATAACTCTTTCCGCATACTCTTTTTGTTTTCGAGTACAGAAAAAAATATATATTAATTTAGTACAATAATCTTAGTGCATTCTATGCTCAACTATAAGATCACTTTTTACTGGAAAAATATATTAAATTTTAAATTAATGTGCAAAATTTTCGTGACGTCACAATAAATATAAATGTGAAGTGAAGTATTATCGGCTTATAAAAAAAAGAACACGTGTTTAAATATAAATACAGTAGAACCTCGATTATCCGAAGTAATTGGGACCAACCTTCTTTCGGAAAATCCAAATTTTCGGATAATGAAGAATGCTTCAATTTTAAGATTAACCCTTTCCGGCACAGACAAATTTTGTTGTAAAATGATGAAATCATCGACTGACACCGGAATTTACATACGACTTTTTTAGAAATTAAAAACTTGTTACTTTATACTTTCATTGTTAATGTAAAATGTTGTTAAAATATTCTTGGTGCCATTTGTAAGTTTGGAAGTAAAATTAGGTATCCCGACCCGGGTACACTGCGTCGGAAAGGGTTTAGGAGAAATATATGCAATATTTCTTATTATGGTAAGAAGTTCTTAATAAAAATAAAGCAACAGCAAAATAGAAACAAGAATAAATTACCTGAGTTTTAATTTTGAAATTAAGTACCTTTTACATATATCACAAAGGTTTGAAAAAATGTTTTGTCGCAGTTTCGATTGCCTTTGCTTTGAAGCTCTATCAAGGAGTTTTTTTTAATATTATTAGTTCACCAGTATCGCAGTCTTTTTGCTGCTTCAGCCATGCCAAACCTTTTTCAAAACATTCAAAAGCTTCAGAATTGCTAATTTGTTCGTTTTCTTTGTTCCACTCCGTAGCTTACGAGAGCTCGAGTTAAATTCAAAGGAACTCCAAGAACGGGGATCTGAAATAGTTATATGTACTCTTAGTTCGGAAAGGGCCGCTTGCACACAAGGGATATTATAGTTAAAAAAAAGCTTAATGGATTTTGCACACAAGGAAAGTGATAGTAAAAAAAAAAAGGGGGGGGGGGAGATTGGATTTCGGTTAACCGGGAGTTTCGGATAAAAGAGGTTCTACTGTATGTTTACATAATTTTGTTGGAAAATATCTCAATAGTAACAACATGTAAGACGCGCAATTCGTTCTGTTCCTCGATTACTTTATTTATCTGTAAAAATAAAAATGTAAATGTTCGTTTATTTAAATCTTAAATCGCCGAAAGTTCTGCACTGACTGCGTTGCATTCGAATAACGAATAAGCGCGTGATTTTATATACCTATTATTTCCCCTCCCCTCCAAAATCCCCCCCCGGGGGGGGGGTCACTTTTAACTTTTTCCAACACTCATTTATCTATCTATATAAATAAAAAAGGAAACGTTCGTTTGTTCAAATTCTTAAATCTCCGAAAATTCTTCACCGATTGCTTTGAAATTCACCAATTGCATTGCATTGCATTGCATTCCAATACGCGCATGTTTTCGCATATCTAATATTCTCCCCCCCCCCTCCTGGGGGAGGGGAGCTTTTTTAGCTCATTCCGATACCCATCTATATAAATAAAAATATAAATGTTCGTTCAAAATCTTAAATCTCCGAAAGTTCTTCACCGATTGCTTGCTTTGAAATTCACAGATTGCGTTGCATTCGAATACGCGCGAGTTTTTATATATCTAACATTCCCTCTACTCCCAATTTACCGCTCCGGGGGGGGGGGGCACTTTTTGAACTTTTTCCGATACCCACCTGTCTATATATAAATATAAGTAAAAATGTAAACGTTCGTTTGTTTAAAATCTTTAATCTCCGAAAGTTCTTCACCGATTGCTCTCCGATCAGAGGCGGATTACCCATTTGTAGGGTAATCCACCACCCCATCAACTGATAAGCTGAAGCCTAGGGGCCCAGAAGGAAAGGGGCCCCTGTGCTAAAAGATTTTTCAAGTTTTTTTTTTTTTTTTTTTTTTTTCAAATTGAGCTAACATTCAATATAAAAAAGAAATGATGTGCATATTCTTTTTTTCACCTACTTATTGATTCTCGAAAATTATTAATTGTAGTCCAAACGCTACTCTACTTTTAATTTCTTCTCTATTCATAAAGTATTGAATTCTTGAAATTTTTCGGGTTTCAGTTTGGGAAAGATTTACACAGAGGAGACTAGCAGCCACGGCCAGTGGCCTAAGTAAGATTTTGACAGCACCTCTACGAATGATATCTTTTAAAGAAGCTTTTAAATTTTAATCAAGCATTTGTCTAATCGTAACTCCTTACATTATGATTATAGCACCATGGTCAGTCAGCCGACCTCACCCCAACCCCTCTCACCTTTAAAGCTGGACCGAAATTTACATGTTTTGTGATACCTAAATATGATTTGATTGTATTTGAAAAAAATTATGTGTGTTAAAATTGCGTGAGTGCTGCTATAATTAATGCATAAAATATCAAGAAGTTAGATCGTTGTTGATAGAAACATACTTCCAACTGCAAAAAGCATAAGTACAGTCTTTAGATATGGCATTTGTTTTACGTGGGCTAGTATACATATTAAAATACGCAATTTTATATTTTATATGGCCCCTGCAGGGGTAGTACTGGTCCTAGGTGATATTTCAGGACATACTTTTTTCAATATTTCAGCACAATTTCAGGACACATTTACCCAGCATACTACTTTTTTTCCGAAAACGTTTGCAGAAAATGATTTTTTCCGCGATCTTTTGCTGAAATTCGCGAATTTTTTCTGCGATCGTTTGCGAAATTCCCTATTTTTTTCTGCGATCGTTTGCCAAAATTCGCTGTTTTTCTCAGTGATCTTTGCGAAATTCGCGATTTTTATTCCGCGATTGATTGCCGAAATGGGCAATTTTTTCCGTGATCATTTGGCGAAATTCGCGTTTTTCCCGCAATTTTTCCTTCGATCGTTTGCCGAAATTCGCAATTTTTTTCTGCAATCGAGTGCCGAAATTCGCGTTTCTTTTCCGCGATCGTTTGCTGAAATTCTCGATTTTCTACGCGATCATTTGCCGAAATTTACGCATTTTTTCTGCAATCGTTTGCTGAAATTCGCGATTTTTTTCCGCGAACGCTTGACGAAATTCCCGATTTTTCTCCGCGATCGTTTGCCAAAGTTCGCGATTTTTTCCGCGATCGATTGCCAAAATTCGCGTTTTTTTCTGGGATCGTTTGCCGAAATTAGCTTTTGTTTTCCGTGATCGTTTGCCGAAATTCGCGTTTTTATTCTTCGATCGTTTGCCGAAATTCGTGATTGCATTCCGCGATCGATGCTGAAATTTGCATTTTTCTCTGCGATCGTGTGCTTAAATTCGAGATTTTTTTCAAGCTCGTTTGCCGAAATTCGCGATTGCATTCGGCGTTCGATGCTGAAATTTAATTTTTCTCTGCGATCGTGTGCTGAAATTTGCGATTTTTTTTCAAGATCGTTTGCCATCCTTTACCGAAATTCGCGTTTTTCCGCGATCGTTTGCCGAAATTTGCGTTTTTTCTTCGAACATTTGCCAAAATTCGTGATTTTTTTACGCATTTTTTTGTTGAAATTCGCGATTTGTCACCACGATCGATCGTTTGCTGAAATTCGCGACGTTTTTCCCTCAATCGTTTGAGAAATTCGCGATTTTCTCTAACAATCGTTTCACGAAATTTGCAATTAATTTCTGCAATTGTTTGACGAAATTTGTAATATTTTCCCATGACCGATTGATAAAATTCGCGCCTTTTTTTACACGACCTCTTGACGAAATTCGCGAGTTTTTCCGCAGTTTTTTGGCGAAAATCACGATTTTTTACTCGAATGATTGGCTGGAATTGGCGATTTTATTCAGGATCGTTTGACGAAATTCTGTGCCGTTTACGCGGCGCACATCAACGCGATGTTTCTTTCGACTCCGCCGAAATAGCTAAACAACCGATTAACGAAATTCGCGATGATTTTTCTTCCTGTCCGGCTGACAAAAACCGTTTTTTTTTTTTTTTTTTTTCCTGTGACCATACTTGACGAAATTTATCAGTTTTTTATCATCAGATGACAAAATGCTTCACTATTTTCTGGCTTATTTTTTTTTTTTTTCTCGCCTATGCATTATTAATTCCGAAATACTGATTTTGTGGAATTTTGAAAAAATAAATGTTTCGCGGGAATATATACAGTAAAACCGTCCTAAAGCGACCACGTTCCGTTCCAATAAAAATTGGTCGCTCCGAGAGGTGGACTCTTAATGGAAGTCATGTTTGAATCTGGATTTTAATTGTTGAAAAAAGCTAACAATTAATGTTACCAAAATTATACTTTCAAATTAAGAAATCATATGAAAATTTAAGTATCAAAACAAAAGTTAATTACATAAGTTAATTACTGCAGAGTTTAAAAAATGAATACATTGACGTTTGCTTTGATTTTACGGTTTTATCTTCTATAAATTTTATTTCCAAGTCCTTTCAAAGTTCAGTAAATAAATGCATTTTTTTTTTTTTTTGTCTAGAAGAAATTATGATGATTTCATTAATTTATCTATTTCTTTGAGAGTTTCCCGACAGAATAGAGCAGGGGAGTTTATTGACCGTCATCCTTAATTTGTCCTCAGAGTTAAATTCATTGCCTAAAAAGGCACAAAGGGGTTTAAACACTTAAAAGTTACCGGAATAAATAAAAATTCTAAACTTAGTTTAGAAGTTTGACAAATAATGCGCTCTCCGAAATTATTATTCTCAAAAAACCTTCTTCAAGCGACCAGGAAAAAACGGAATTTGTTTCATTTTCTTCAAAAAAAATGGGTCGCTCATGGAGGGAGTTCAACTGGGGTAGTCTCTGAATAGAGGTAAAATTAGTATTGAGCCTATGGGAATAAATTTCGTTCCATGAAAAAATGGTCGTTCAGGGAGGTGGTCGCACAGGGAGGTTTCACTGTATATTTATTATTTAAATATATATTCGCGGAAAAATCATCAGGACAGGTTACCATATTTCTGGAAATTTTAGGAAGTTTTTCATTTTTCACGAAAATCGCATTCTTTTATGACTAACAAGGAGAGGGCCGACCTTGTTAATCACAGATTTTGATTATTTTAATATATGTTGTAGGGTAGAGACCCCTTAGTGTCAGGTTCAACGGATTTTATCCAACGCTCCTTAGTTCTTGAGAAACCGTAGGGGGGGGGGGGGGGTCTAATATTAGTACACAACTTAAATACTTACTTTACAACCAAAATGATAGGTTAGTCGTAGCTCTGTTGGCATCAGTGGCGAGGCGTGACATTTTGTGATGGTCATCGCTAGTTCACAACCTTGCATTTCCCCTCCCCTCTCCTCTCCTTATAATAGGATGGTCAAAATTTATAACAGAACTTTTTAAAAGTTGTCATAATTTTAAAGTTTATAAATTTTTAATCTTTAACTTTTTTAGTCTCACTAATTTTATGGCTTTTTTTTATAATGTTATAAGTGTTTTAAATCAATAACTATGGAAGCTGAGTGAGGAACTACAGTCCACAAATTTGAGGCCGTCCTTGAATTTAGAGGACATTTGGTCATCCTAGCCATTAACCCGGGAGAACTCGCTAGTGAGAATGCCCAATTGCTTTTCTTTTACTTTACATGCATATAATATCAACTTTTTTTGGTTGGCCTAGTACTTTTATTCACAAAATAGGTAAAATAATTGTAAAACATTTTGAAATTTTAATTAAAATGAAAAATGATTTAAATAAGAGTCTTAAAAAAGTACGACTGTGAGAGAAAATCTCATGCAGCGAGTTCTCCCGGGTTTTAATAATTTCCGCGTGCTCTATTCCTTAAAAGATTTTTAAAAATTAATTTTCATAAGAAAACAAAAGTTGAGCAAATTTCATTTTATTTCTTTAATGTTGAAATGGTTAACTTCTTGTAGAATAGCGTTATTAACCAGTTCATTAACAGTAGAAGTAAGGTAATTTTGAATGTCATTCGAGATGCCTTCAAAATCTGTAGCCGTATCAAAATGTCCCTTTCGTACTGGATCCCATCTACTTAAAAGATGCACAATTTTTTATGTAATTACTAATTACCATTATTAAATAATGTTTCTCTCATCCTCAAAACCTCCATGAATCCGCCTCTTCACGAAATAGTAATAAATTGCTAATAAACAGGTCACATCAATCAATTATGCATTTGAAAACTTCGCGAATGTTTTTAATGATTTGATTGTATGGATGTTTTAGATCCATCAGATTTGCTTTCAGATTTGAAAATTCAGTTTATATCCAAACATTATTTGTAAACTTAGACAAGAACAATCACGACTAATCAATTACTTTAAGTAAAATATGACAACCGCATAGTCTGTTTTGACTCTTGTAACTGGATCTTGTAAAATATCTAACAGGAAACTTATTTTTTTTATCTTCGACAATTGCTGTCCGCATATTTTTTAAGGGATGTGCAAAGCCACCCATTCTTCACAATTAAAGACATTCTTAAATCTAGAGGATACAAAGAGCTTGCTTTTATTTGAGAAATAACATAGCTGTAATAATAATTAATATATATTATAATGACTTTTAAAAATATATATGAATCTAAATTGTAACCAATAGTTAAATAATTTACTTCTTCAAAAAATAAATTTTGTTACTTTAATTTAAAAATGTCGTTGAACCAATCAAATAGATTACACAATTTTCTAATGAAACAAAATATTGTAAAAAATATTTGCATTGAAGTATTGGCTTGATATTTTTTAAATATTAAGGTACTTGTCAAAATTGCAATAGGTAAAGTACTTTAACTCTTCTTAATGCATAATTTTACTTTGAATTATATAACTTTCAGAATAAATCGTATGCAAAAAATATTTATTTAATGTTTTTAAAATAGTTATGACGTTTTTAAATAATTAAATGCCACTTCCACAAAAATTAAGACAATCTTCGTATATTCCCATAATTATTTTTCATCATTTGTGCGTTACCAAAAATTAAACAAAATTAAATAAATACGCATCTTTGTACTTATAAATCGGAAATATGCTGTTATCAGAAATATATAACCTAAGATTTATAATATTCTAACAGTACAGGTATGTAAAAAAACATTTTAAAGCGATGATTTCTTTTCCAATTAATAAAAAATCTTTTATTTAAGTGTAATGAAATAATAGAAATAATTTAAATTAGTTAAATAATTTTAAGATGAGCATTACTCAATAGAATAGAGTATTTTGTACTATTTTATAAAATTAAATCTGTTACAATAATAATATTGGAATAATCTTCAAAATGGAAAAAGCATTACAAAAAGAAATGTTCCTTTTCAAGTGGATTCGCTCAAATTAGCGATGACTAGAGCCGATATGTCTTGGAAAAGTGTGTCGTTTGATTGGTTGCGGGGTGCTGAGAGGGTGAGTGGGCATACTGTAAAGAGATTCGCAAATCTGGGCGTATCCTTTTTAGCCATAGACGAGAGATACTATTTACCCTTTATGTTTTAGCCGTGTCATTTTAAAACTGATAGATGGCAGCACCAAAATACACTACTATCGCTTCATGTTACACATAAAATCTTAAAAAAAAGAAGAAAAAAACATTTTAAAATGTGCTTTCAAAAAATTTAAATGTTTTATGTTGCCTTTATTTTCCTATGGTCATCGCCGAATCTACCGATGACCGGACGCTTCGCCACTGATTGGCACGTCGTTTGCCGGCTAATCCGCAGCCCCGGGTTCGATACCTGAATGCGCTACATTTGTTTTTCTCATTTTTTGTTTTATAAATATACTTGTAATTATAATTTAATAATTTAAACGAAAAAATTTAATATCATACATTAATTATAATGTTAACAAACTTAAATTTATCATTTCTTATTTATAAACTATTATTTCTCATCCTTTAAAAAGGTTTAAAAAGAAATTGGATCTATTCAGGGGCGTGCCGAAGGCTGTTTTAGTGGGGGGGTGTGAACTGAATTTTGCCGACTGCAAGATCGGGGGTGAGAAAGACTTTGTGATAGCCCCTCCCCCCTCTCAGCGACGGAGTCAACTGTTCTACAATACTATGAATTTATAAAAATCACTAAAAGTCTTAAGTATTCACCTGCATTCTCCTTAACCACAGTCGAAATTAAATGTTGTTGTTCAATATGTGTAATTTTTTAAAAATTATTTTACTATATAAGTAGAGTTCAGAATCCTGTTATTAATTAGGATTCTGCTTACGATTTAAAAAGAAATGTGTATGGATGTACTGTACATTAACCAGTTCTCAAAAGTAACAATTTAAGAATTTTGAAGTACTTCGGAATTTATGTTTCTATAAATAAAACTGCATGCTGTTGTGTAATGTAAGTGCATAAATTTTAAGATACATAAAAAAGACAAATCTTGCTTGCTAAAAATAAGATATCTATTAGTATAAGAGACTAAAAATTATCCTTCTACATTTTTAAATTATCACCCGCCTATCCTTCAGAATAGCCCATTTTCCAGCTACACTGTCTACAGTGGCGGTCAAAAGTTTCCGGCCAGTTAGTTTCTTTGACTTGTTTGACAGAACGTTTCAGCGAAGAAGAAGCACAATTGCTCCAAAATTTAGGAATAAGCAAATTACCTCTGACCACGTGATCATTTTGATTGGATACTTAAGATACTTGATGCAAAGGGGAAGAATTCGAAATTCGCGCGTGCAAAAGTTTCCGGCCATTCGTCATCCATTAGTTTTTGTTTTCGCTAAAGCGTTTTTTTGACCATGTTTGTCAATTAATCAATATGAATAACGTATTTGAAATTCAAAAATGAAAAGTTTAACAATTTATTGTTCCTAAACGAGTGATTTGTTTGTCGCTAAAGGGACAATCCTCTCGTGAGATTGCGGCAAAGTTGTCGATCGGAAAATTTGTTTTAAACAATATTTTTAAAAAATATAAAGATGGTCATGGCCTTCGGAACTTGCCACGGTCCGGGGGATCCCGGAAGACGACTATTTTTCTGGACAGAATTATCAGAAGAAAAGTAGTTGTTGACCCGCGTAAAAATGCCGTTGTAATTCCACGCGATTTACGATGTTAAAATATTTATTGAAATAAATCTGTCTACACTGTAAAGTCGCTTATGTGACGTAGAACTTTATGGAAGAGTCGGTGTTAAAAAACCTTTCATAAGTAAAAAAAAATCAGAGGGTCCGATTGGCGTTTGCCAAGTAATACAAAGACTGGTCAAGTGAAAACTGGAAAAAAGTACTATTTTCCGATGAATCGACGTTCAATCTTTTTGGGAGTGATAAAAGACATTACAACCGACGACCTAAAAACAAAAGATAAGATTCAAGATATATTATTCCTACAATGAAGCATGGCGGAAGACACGTTATGCTGTGGAGAGCATTTTCTGGAAAATGTGCCTGTCCGTTATTTGAAATCCGCGGCAAGATGAATAGTGCAATGCATAAGGATATCTTGCAAGATCATTTGTTGCCTTATTGGAGGAAAAATTGTAGTCGCAACTATTTGTTTTATCATGATAACGACCAAAAGCATACATGCAAGCTCTTCAAGCAGTGGCTTTCGCACAAAAAAAATCCGCTTTTGAGATGAACAGCCCAATCATCCGATCTGAATCCAATAGAAAATCTTTTAAACTAACTTGAAAATGTGTGTGGAATTATAAATATTCCAATTCAGCAGCATTTTCACAAAAATTGCAAGAACCGTGGACAAAACTTAACAGTGATGATCTACAACCGTTCATTGAATCGATGCCACGTTGCTGCGCCACAGTACTTATTGCTGAATATATGAATATAAAATACTAATTGTAAATGTTATTGATCACTGTTATTTTCTATTATAACACCATTTTTTTTCCAAACTTGCCAAGGTGGCCGGAAACTTTTGAGAACATGCGTTTTCTTTTACAATTAATTTTATCAATTAAATTTATTAATATTTAATTTTTATTCCATAAATAAATTCTTAACTGTTATGTCAATAAAGTGTATAAGTATCACTTTGAGATTCCTCTTCATATGGGTATACTTACAAATTTACCAAAAATTTTATGCTGGCCGGAAACTTTTGACCGCCACTGTAAATCCAACATGTCAGTTATGTCTGTTTCACAGGTTAATAGCATTAGTTAGTCCAGTCGCTCTTTCGACATGGTGGTACGCAAGTAATTTTTTACTAACTTTAACCTGCTGAAACTTCTTTTATTACTTGCTACAGTTACTGTAATAATTAAGGCCAAATTGTAGGCCAAAGAAAGGTTACGATACAAATGAGCCTTCCCCACAAATTTTTGCGCTGCTGCGCCAATTGTATCCAATTCAGAACTAGCTATTTCTGAGGACATGAGATCAATTTCACATTCCAAGTTATCTACATCTTTGAGATCACCAGGAAATAGTTGAAATAGTTTAGAAATGTCCTCGGTAGAGCTATACTTGATCCTAGATGGAAGGAGACAGGCTAGTGGTTTAACTTTCTCAAATACCAACTTATGAATGTCTACAAATGCAGTTGTAAGCCGATCTACCACCTTCAAAATTTCTGCTTTAAAATAATTCTCTCGTGTAAATAGAACTGCAGTTTTAGGATTTTCGTCGATCTTCGATGGAGGCCTCCGTCGCCTGTGCCGCAAATTGAACTCATAATCTTGATTTATTCCATGTATCTCGCAGATGTTGTCAGCTTCCTTAATGATGTTCATTATTGCCGCCGTGTCATCATTCCGGAGTTTCTGAATGCTTTCGTAAGTTTTCTGCATTAAGTCGGTTCCCTCTAAAATGTTCAGATCGTCACGTTGCAATTGCTCTGTTGCTAACTTGGTCTGAAACATAATTGTTTTCATTCCAAGTAAAGAAACAATGAAATCGTATGACATCATTTTGCTTCTTAACCCTGCCGCCTTAGCTCGAGCATCCTTGTCAACCTTCATGTCTTCAGAAATAATTTGCAGAGTATGGATGAGGGCATCATAGGACGATAAAATAGCTCTGACTGAATCCGCTCGCATAGTCTATCTTGTCTTTGACAAAAATTTCAAAGTAAGACTCTTCTGAAGAACTTCTATTTTCTCTGTCAGTATGCCGAATCGCTTTGTACTCAGTTAAAAAAAGTTATAGAGATCCTGAATATTGTCGTAGAACAATTTTATTATATTGCTTTCTTTGCACGCATGTTCAACACATAAATTCACTTTATGCGCGAGGCAGGGTATGTATAAAATAGATCTACCAGCTATTTCTGAAAGTTTTGATTGGCAGCCTAAAATGCGCCGGACATAGATGACGTGGTGTCGTAAGACTGTGCACGAGCTTGGGAAAGCGATATTCCAACTGACTGTAGAATTTCAGAAATAATCTTAGCCATTCCTTCGCCTGTTTTAGCTAGATAATCTTTTAGTTTTAACAACCTTTCTTCTGGGTGAAACTGGGTCACGTATCGGATTACAATTGAGAGCTGGTCAAGATGATAGATATCGGGTGTGCTTTCAGCCATAACGCTAAAAAATCCACAATTTTTGACATTTGCAACTATTTTTTCACGGACACATGAATTAAGAACCCCAATAAAGTCGTTTTGTGACTTGTTGGCATGGTATGGGCGAAGATGATTATCATCAATCCAGTTTTTTAAAGTTGGAATCCACCTGGCCAATTCTAATGAGCTGAATGTAGTTACCGCTGTCACTTTCTCGTCCCCAAAATGCAAATGCTTGACGACTTAGATATCTGGTGCAGTCTAGAAGTATATTAATAATCTCTCTGTTTCTTAGACGAATTTGCTCCGCGTTAGCTGCTGCCTTTCTACGTTGACTAGATAGAAAGTTGTCAACGTGCTTACTTTTTTGGGCCAAATTATCTAATTTATGCACTGCGGTTCTATGAGCATTGCTCGTAAAATGAACCATTAACTTGCCTTTACGGTTTTTTCCTCGGCCTTTCATCTTATGCCATACACGAATATCAACTCTGATCCAAGCTTCTTCTGCGTTTTCAGGCCCCGGGCCATCAGAGCAAAGTGAGCAAGCAAAACAAAATGCGGCATCCAGTTGGTCGCTGTATTCTAAATATGGATATTCTTTATACCAGCAGGAGCTAAACTTATTCTGCTTCTTAGGATCTATGTCATGATTCACAGGGTAAGATGATCTCTGAGGTTGATAAGGTCCACGAGACAGGATGAAAAGTTTCTGGTTTTCGGTTAAATTCTTTCCAATTCACAACTTAGAAAAGTCGAGGAATCTTCCTTTTTAGAAACTTTGCCATTTTCCATAGAATTGCTAGTTAGGATTTTATCGCATTCCTCAATCAAACTTTCGCTGTAGTGCCGAACCCGGTCTGCAAAAGCCTTAACATTCGCAGTAAAATTTTGTGATGAAAATGATGTTTCGGAAACATTTTTACGAAGCTCTGAATTTTACATCTGGAGGATCTGTTTGAATATGACTATGCAGGCCTCTAATAGAAATGCAGAAATATCTACATATTGTACATTGAATCCGTTTTCCTTTCTGGAGGTTGATGTTTTCATTCGGATGAAATATTCTTATATGGCGATATAAATTTATTTTTTTCTGTGAAATGTGTGTGTACACGATCACAGTGTGTGCATAAACTTTTCACTGAATTTTTCGCCATCATGCGACAAAAACAAACTTTCGCAAATCGCTCTTCTTCTGTGTCCGTGATTTCATCTTTTAAATGCAACAACCTCAAATAACTAGCGCCAAATCCAGAGCCAAGAGGTCACCAAATTCTAAGAATCAGTCCATAGCAGAAGGGAGCAATTAAAGATGCTACATGGGAAAACTTACAATAGAGATTGCAACAACCCCCTCCTCCCCCTCCTTTCCCGAAAGTCTCAAATTCTCAGAAACGCGATTCTCTCTCTCTCTATCTATCACCTCCGCTCTCTGACAACCCCTCCCTCCCACAGAGAATCATACACAATCTTCCGTGAGAAGTTATTTCTTTTCCCCTTTAAATGACGGACAACAGAGAATTGAAATGATACTGACGACAGGAGAGGGGATTTTTTGCAGGGTGTGTTCTTAACTTTCCGACTATTCTAAATTTTACCAACTCTTCCAAATAAGTGGGGGGGTGTTACACCCCCAACACCCCCCCGCTAGGCACGCCCCTGGATCTATTATTGAATGATAAAAATTCCAAAATCGTGACAAAATCTGTTGTGTCGCCATCTAGTTTTGATAAAATAAAAGAATATTCAAATAAAATAAAAATAAAAGCAGAAAAAAATAAAGGGGAAAGAAAAATAATTGAAAGCCCAAGCATACTTATTATAAATTTAAAAATCTTTAATATGCAAAAAATCGGTTGTAATTTAATTCTGATGCTAATTTTTTATATAATTATGCTTGTTACTTTGAAAACAGAATAATAGTATTATCGCATTGACTTCCTTTGTTAAAGCAATGCGTAAATGATGCTTCTTTAAAATCACGAATTGACACAATTGCTCAATATCATTGCATCGATAAAGAATATATCCTTCTATATATAAAAAAAAGTTTTGATTTGGAAATGGACCAATGAAAATTTGCGTAGATATTCCCGGCAGATCGGCATCCAATTTGAATGCTTAAGCATGGCCTTTCTTCGTTAATATTAAAAATACTATTGTGTACAAAAATGTGAAAATCGGTAGCATTATAGAGAAATGTTTGATAAACACGCTGATACAGACAGTTTTCAAATCGAAAAATTATTTTAAGAGATATTTAATGCCAAAGTTGGACAAAATCGTACCATTAAAAAAGTTTTATAGGAGCAAAAACTGTACATAGGAATTTAATCATTTTTAGATCATTTTATGCGTCAGAATTTCCCGATGTACAGACTGCATTTAGCATTTTAATTTGACTAATTTTTCAGGTTTTATTTCTATTTTAAAATCAAATTTTCAGCATTTCGAGAGATATTTTTTACAAAATTTAGAAAATTGTATTAATTTAAACTGTTGTCAACTTTATAAACAACGCAAACAATAATGTTTGCTTCAAATTAAAAATTTATTTTACACGTGACTATTATAAACAGAAAATAGAAAGAGCAGGAACTCATTGAAAATTACGTCATAAAAACTATACTTACACGTGAATTTTAAAAGAGAAAGAATATTGTAAAATAATAAATTCATTAACATGCGTTAGAAGTCTTAAATAGGAGAATTTACGTCACATTACACTTATTACGTAAAATTAACAAAAAATAATATTGCAAAACAGTTTAAATTTAAAAATTGCGCGAGACATTTATTTCATATTTTAAGATGATCATAATATTTCATTTCTAACAAAAGTATTTTTACGTGAATATTAAAAAGAGAAAGAAAAGTTTTAGTGAAAATTACGTCAGATTATAATTGTCAGATTCAAATTATAATTCAATCTTCCGAAATCTTTTTAAAGCCGATCAAATTAGCGTGCTGTTAGAGTCTGCGGTGTCTGAACGGGGGTTGACGAGCATAGCTCGTAGGGGGCAGACCCCCCTTAGTGAAATAAAAATTAAAAGTGATTTAAAAAAAATTAACAGATTTATGATGTTTTATTACAATTATTTAGTTAAAAGTAAAAAATTAAATAGATTAAAATTATAATTGACATACAATATTAAAAATTTTAATTGACAATGAGATTATTAAGTTACGCTTACAAGTATATTTATAAAACAAAAAAATGAGAAAAACAAATGTAGCGCATTCAGGTATCGAACCTGGGCCCGCGGTCAGCCGGCAAACGCCATACCAACTGAGCAACGACTAACCCGGTGTTTTGACTGCAAAGTAAGTATTTAATTTGTGTACTAATATTAGACCCCCCCCCCCCCCCGTTTCTCAAGAACTAAGGAGCGCTGGATAAAATCCGTTAAACCTGACACTAAGGGGTCTCTACCTCACAACATATATTAAAATAATCAAAATCTGTGATTAACAAGGTTGGCCCTCAACTTACAAAATTATATTTTGAATTTTATGAAATTTCAATGTTTGCCGTTTACCTGTATGTATTAAATAATACCTCTTTCCGTTTCTAGTGCTAGAAAACACTGAAATTACATAAAATTCATAATTTGGTAAGTTTTGTTTGTAAAATAATAGTTTTTTAATTTTAATTTGTTTTGTTTTGTTTCTCTTAGATAAAAAAAAAAACATTTCTCTAAATATAATCTATAAGACCCAGGGACTGTATCAAAATTAAATTTAAAGTTTTAATTGGTAAAACAAATACTATATCTAAAAACTTTACTCAATTTCTATACTTTTTGCAAATGGAAGTACGTTTCCTTCATCAGTGGTTTATGAGATAATTGAGCAGACATGTATTTCGAATCATGTGGTCTATATCGCTTTGAAGAAGAGGAGGGGGCCCGCAAAAAAGTCAAGGCTAGGGGCCCACGTAGTGGTTAATCCGCCTCTGTTTCCGATTGCGTTGCAATCGAATACGCGCATGTTTTTGTATACCTACTATTCTCCCTCCCAAATTTTCTCTCCCCCCGAGGGGCACTTTTTTCGCTTTTCCGACACACTTTCATATTATGCATCTCGTTTCCCCTTTCCCCCAATTTCCCCACTCCCCGGGGTTCACCTTTTAATTTTTTCCGACACCCATCATGTGATATATCATTAGAAAATCCTTTGACCACTCTTTGATATTACGCACCCCCTCCCCCCTCCCCTTTGCCCTCCGAGGGGCACTTTTCTGAAATATTTCGTTAGAATTTTTTATTTTGTTTTTTCTTTGTTTTTTAGTTCGTCTTTTTTCCTTTTTTAATGTTTTGCAATTTTATATGTTTTTCTTACAACTTTCATTCTTCTTTTTCACTGCAATCGATCTGCTTTAGTTCATCCAAATAATGCCTCGCAGAAAATCAAACTTGTCGTTTTACTCGCGGAGCGGAAGCAGCAGGGCTGTAGCCAAAGCCGTCCTTAGGGTTGTGCAACAAGTGCGGCCGCACAGGGCCTCGCGCCTAGGGAAACATGCTTATTTGTAAAATGTTTTATGAATAAAATGTTCGGTGCAAGTTATGAACGTTAGAGAAGAGAATAGATTGTTTGTGGCTTATATTCAATTAGAAGGAATTGTTATAGTGTAGCTTAGGCAGCACCAGGGGCATAACGAATATGGAAAGGCAAAGCGATATAGACGGGGGTCCCATCTCCCGGTCCCAGGCCCTTGCAGGCCCATCTGTCTACGCAAGGAACCACCCGCGAAACGAGCCCCGCGGCGCGTCCCGAAGGTCGCCGCCAGACAAGCCCCAACAGAGCAGAACCTCACGCAAACTCCGGTCAGGCCGACGCACTGCCCAGCGCACGTCACGCCGGCTATTCCCAAGTTGGTGAACAATCGCTACGATAGTCCTCACCACCCAGCTAGAAAAACCAAGTGGTCCCTAAACTTGGTTACTCGAGCCGGTAGACCCTGCAAGCCATCGCAGGAACCAGACGCCTATAAAGACGCTGGGCCCACGGACTGAACCGAGGCTTCCCGACCCGAATTTAATTTACGGAAGGCCCCCAAGATCAGATACCATTTTCCGGCAGAGACATTTTTGTGGGCCAGCTGATAGGAAAGTTATTGAAGAGCCCCTAACTTGAAGACCAGGGAGGACGGGGAAAGTCCCTCCGGCCGTAAAGCGACCCAGCTCCTGGCTTTTCGCCCAAGCCACCCGGCTCAACCGACGGAACCCCTCGTGGATCACGCCGGGAACCAGTTGGCCCAGACTAGGTGCCGTTAGCGACCCCAGGCGGGCACGGAAAGCTCCACCTAGACGGAATAGACTCCGCCTCGCTAGGGGGTTGGACGGAACGGAGTCCCGCCAACCCCCACCGACTCGACCCCATCCTAGGACAGAGAAGCCAGTGGAGGCCGACAGAAGCCCGCCCACCACTACCTTACCTCACGGCCGTCGAGGGTACCCAGGCCCTAAGGCCCCTGACCCCGTGCAGTGACCGACCGCTACCTTTGTTAGTGCGTTCGAAAGTTAGGTGGAGACACCTCTAGGTCCTCATCACCAGGCGAGGAAAACTCCGGTACCGCACAGACACGGAGGACCTGGATTGGACCAAGAGTTCACCTGAGGCATGATGAGCCGCCGCGTTACCGGCGAGCCTCCGGCCCGTTTCCCTGCGGGAATAGTGTTCGATGGTGGACCTGCCGGCCGACCCCCTCCCATGGGTCACGGCACGACATGGAGCAACCAGAACCATACTGGCCTCCCCACGCGACCGCTCCTTGGTCAACGGGGGCACCGCCAAACCCTACCACCCTTAGGGTCGGCTCCCAACTGCTCCAGCTGAGGTCCTCGGAGGGATGAGCCACCCAAGTCATAAAGTAACCTGGGCGCTGTCCGAAACTCTCGCCCTTCGGTTGCTCCGGGAGTCCCTGCATGGCGTTCCCGCGAGCCCCGTCGTCACTAGCGAGCACCGAGGACTTTCCACTACAAAGCCCTCACTCATACTTCAGGCTCCCTCTTAGTCAATTGGTGGATGGGGTCCTATCGCCTTAGCTAGTCTTTGCCCGGCGACACCGTCCGGCCCTTAGACCGGCACCGGGATCGACCTATGGAGCGTCGCTATCCGGCTTGGCCAGAGAACCCGGCTGCCGGGGCTGCGCTGGATCAAAAGGCGAAACGCACCCATGCACAACGTCCGTTAACCGTGGCCACCGTGCTCAACGCCTGTCGGAGATGAGCCTCTCGAGGAGGTGGCGAACCGTCCCCATCCGGCCCCCTCGCATTCGTACACAACGAACTCTGCCGAGCTTCCGGTCACCTCCCCCACTCAAGGGGTCGGGTCGGAACCACCCGGAGGGGCGGCCACAGGCAAAGCGATATAGCGTACAAAGCGGTAAGCGTACAATGTCAATACTGGAATTTGGAGTATATTGACACATCTGCGCCATCTAGTGGACGGAGTGAATAATACAAATACGCGGGTTTTCAGTATGATGTCATATATGACAGAATATCTACTATCTGCGCATCTCTTGCGCATATTTTCTGATTCTTTACTCACTTATGGAAGATGAATCTTGTTTCCCAGTTTTATTGCAAAATATTTTTATTACAGTTTGTTTTGATAAAATTATGCACATTTAAAAAAAATAATCGCAATATCATTTCAATTTCGGGAGAAAAGCACTAATGCTACGAAAGCATTACTGCCTTTAGCCCTTAAACTAAAATGACATTGCGACTTTTTTTAAAATACACATATTTTTATCAAAACAAGCTGTAAAAAAAATATTTTGCAATATATCTGGCAAACAAGATTCATCTTCTGTGAGTAAGTAACAATCTGAAATTCGTAATAGAATTTTTAACAGGTATTCTCTAAATGGCTTTGTCTGCTTCAAGAAAAAAAAAAAATCTAATCTGGCGATTTTAGGAAAATTTTTGCAGTTATTGTCTGGACTCGCAAAATATTTAAACAAATACTAAATTAACAGTACTTGCTCGTTTAATAGTACATCATTTAATGCATGCATTTTAAATTAAAGTGATTCTGAATATAAAATAAAATGAATTTTAAATTAAATAAATGAACTATTTGTAATTTAAATAACATGAATACAATACGATCAAAAGAATATTGGAATAAGTTTTCGATGTATCCTCTGCGCTTGATAAACGAAGAAAAGGACTTAAAAGTGAATATTTTATTTATTATTAAATTCTATACATATTCTAAACCTTGATAAACATTCTATTTTCATCTGGAATAGAACCGTGTATATCATTTTTTTTTTAATTTTAGCACATCAAGAATTGAGTAAAAAATAAGACTAAATAAAATTCAATCTTTACACATTAACTACTTACTAATTTTTATGCGTCATTTTTCATTTCATTAAAAGAAAATAATTAAAATCGAGCGTATTTAAATCAACAACATTTTATAATATACGTATATCAAATAATATATATATTTTTTTAAATAAATTAAAGTTAAAATACGTAACTAACTTGTTTTGCTCTTTGGAGAAGGACATATGAATTCTATAAGAAAAGGGATTTTCTTACAATTTCGAAAACTAGAGTTATTCGATTGCCAGCATTTTGCCATTTTAACAAATAATATTAGTTCTTAAAAAGAACCGTTTTTATTTAAATAATTAGCTATAATAAATAAGTCAAAAGACACGAATAAAAATTAATAGAACATTATATTACTGTCAGAATATAAATGCTACAAACAAATGAAAACACGATGTTGGCGCTTGCGCAGTTATTTCATAGATGTGCAATTAATAGATTATCCATAAAGAAGAAAACAGTTAGGCATATTTCTGTTGTTCACTCCATCCGCTACGTTGGCGTGCGACATTGATTGATGTGACCTCGCCTTTAATCTTGCGGTTACCTCTCCCATTTAAGATAAGACGCTTACCTATATCGCTTTGATGGAAAGGTGTTCTTAATAGATACCAATACCGATGATGATTGTGACAAACTGCTCACCCTTATTTTATTTGTAATGTAGCGACATAGATTTGATTTCTTTCTTATGTAATGAAGTTTCAATTTTTTATTATAGGAGTATCGATGTTTTCCTGTGCACACGCGACGCGCATACCTACCTATATCCCATCATAGATTAAGGACCAAGATGGGACATTTACGGCAAAATCTGTAATGGCAACAGTACTAGCGTCACTATCGACAAGGGGGAAGAACTAACAAACCTCCGAAATTTACCTATGTTGAAGAAATATGTTTACCCTCTATGGTTTGAATATCTATTCGTTCCTAAAACGAAGCAGGTGTGTCAGACGATATTCTATTCATACTTGCTTTATTTATTTAGCTGCTTTTTATTTTACAGTACTTGTATTGTTCATTTTTAACTTACAAAATGATAATTAGACTAATAATATAAAAGAAAACCGCCAGAAAATTCTGTTAAGAATGCAAATATGTAAGTTTATAAGATTAAATTGTAAAAAATCAAATTCAGGTATTGTGCCAATTTATTCATATCGAATAAAATTTTATTGATTGTAATGTCAGTAGTTCTATTTATTTTTAACTTTTAGATTTATACAATTCTAAAAATTTGTCGAAAGGATTTTTTCCCTATCTGTAATATTATTTCTTATATGTTAATATTATAAATATTATTGAATTGATTGTACGTTATTTACATTAAAAAGAATATTTTTATTTTATCTGTAAGGAAGTGAAAATGCATAAATTTTAAAAGATTATTGTAACGATTGTTTAATAAGTTAAGGCGACCGTGGACGTTCAAAATCGCAAAAAACATTAAAAAAATCATTTTTTTTGTTTTTTGGAAAAAAATGTTCTGGATATCTTCTACTTTCAAATATAATAAAAATTATTCAAATGCGATAATTTTTTGCAGAGATACAGCTGTTTTTCTAACGTAAACAATCGTTAATCTACACTTAAAATAAAACTTTAAATCCCGTTTTCTCAAAATGAGAATTTCCGCCGACTGAGTAAGTTCAAAATGCTCCATGCGTCTTAATTTTACACCAATTTTCATAATACTTGGTAATATTGTTGTTGATACACTTTATTACAAAACTTGCTATTAAAATGTGTACATTATTTCATATAAAGGTCAAAAAGTAATATTTTATTATTGAATTTTGTCCAAAATGATCAATATTATAGGTTTTTAATTTTTTTCTGCCAAGGAATTTAGTATAATTTCAAAATGTATAGCAACTTTTGATATAATATCATAAAGCTATCCTTAAAAAAAATTACAAGTTTCTGAAGCAAAATTTAATGCGCATGGAGCATTTTTAATTTGTATCACTAATTACCATATTATTAATTAATTACTCATTTGCATATTAATTTTTTTAATGAAATTAAGAAATTTTCTTAATTATTGCACAAATTATACGTGTATTAAATTTCAAAACAATTGAGCAAAAACTGTAGAAAATGTTTTTGAACGTCCACTGTCGCCTTAAACTTCATAAATTTATAAAACACAGGCTATAAAAATTTTCCTGCCAAAGGGGAATAATTATGAAATTTTCCGGGACTTGTAGAGTGCTATATTTCGTATATTTTTATATTATACCATTGCTTTTGATATATAGCATTCAAGACGAAATTTTTACCTAGTATTCATTGAACTTAAAACCGTTCACTAATCATGTAAGAAATAATAATTTAAAAAAAATGCTTATATCCGTGCATGAACATAGAATACAGCTGTGCAAGGTGACGTCACGAACAGGTTTTTGCTGCTGCTGTAGGACAGCTATCGCTACCTTTATCAATGCTTTTTGTGTCTGTGTGTCCTACAGCTTTCTTCATTGTTCTCCGGTAAAAGTCACGTGATGTGAACTGCTCTATAGATATTAGATATATAAAATAGAATGTCTATTCTATGTTCATGTATCGGTGTAAGATTCTATCGAAAACGTAAACATGCAACATTAAAAAAAAGAAAGATCACAATAAGGTAGATACTCAATAATAAGCATACTACAAGGATGGGGAGTTTCTTCCCCATTGTCACTAAGGGCGCTACGATCGCAATCGCATTACCATTACGCTCTATGGGTATGTCCGATCTTGGATGTTAATCTATGTATCCCATCGCGTAAATTTGATAGAAAGGTCGGGTTAGTTCAACAAACACCATTACCCAAACCCCTGAGGCTAAACTAAAGATTTAAAGATTCCAAAAAATGTGAAAGTTAAATTTTAAACTGTTGTGAAGAAAATTTGAAGAAATATTGATTTTGACTCCGATTTTTTTCTATTTTAACTCTTATTAAATAAAATATATCAACCTGTTTAATATTTGCTAATTAAATAGAAAAAACTTTTAAAAGGTTATAATTAAAGGAAGAATGGAGTTTAAAAATCAAGTTTCATCTTTATCACATTTGTTACTGCCATAATATGAAGTGGACTGAACGAGTAATCTAATCGATTAATCCTTTGACTACGAATTTATTTTTTATTAGAAATTTCTGCAACTGGAAACTATTTTTTTTTTTTTAATTTTATTCGTAGCACGTGCCGAAGTTTCCAGACGAAGATCCAGACTGATCCACAGAAAGCTATCCTGAGCCCGGTGTAAAAAAATAAAATCTCAGTCACTGCCTGAGTTGTGCAAAAATTACTAAAATAAGGCCAGACCCGACTCAATTCCTACAAAAAATTCCGATATTTGTTAGCCAGAAATCTACTACATTTAAACATTCTTTAAAAGGATTTTGCATACATATCCAAGCAAACATTTTAAATTACAGCATTTTTCATCTTATATGTCATAACTTTAAAGCTTTTGTAAACGAAAAAAGTAGGTTTTTAAATATTCCCCTTTTATTTATTATACCAAAACAAATTTCTGAAGATTCTGAAGATAACAAATATACAGTTAAGTAAGTACAAGATAAAGAAAAAATGAGAGGGAAAAAAAGAGAGCACTCCATACTTTTTAATGACCAAGCTGACGCGAAGAGATGCCAGACGTGCCATTCGTCTCGGAATTTTGTCTACTTTCCGAATATGAATAAAAAATTTTAAATAAAGGTCGTCTAATATTAAAAAATTATACTAACTTTAAAATTTCAAATAACATTCTCTTTTGACATCTGTTTCTTGAATGACGGCAACTCGGGGAAAAAGTAGGTATTGTTTATATTCTTTTACTCAAACAAGGGCGGATCTGGAGAGTCCTCAAGGAAGGGGGGGGGGGGATTTTAGAAATTTGGAGACTCCAATCTGATGCGCGGCTCGGGGCTAATTTTTTTCAATGCCGGTCGTGTTTGGGTCCGGTTGACTTCTATTTTTTGCTACTGGTCGGGTTAACGTATACTTTTTTCTGTGGGTCGCGTTTAGGTCCGGTTGACTTCTACTTTTTGCTGCAGATCGGGTTTGGGTCCTTTTCTGCTGCGGGTCGGACTGACTTATACTTTTTAGCTGCGCGTTGGGTTTAGGGCAGATTGACATGCATTATTTCGGGTTTGGGTCAGTTTCGGATTGGATTTTCATTCTGGCGAGAAGGGTTCAGGCCGATCCAAATTTTAAAAGGAAAGTCTAAATATTTTTGAAGGTTAAAAACCATATACAGTAAAAGCTCTATAACGGGCACGCCCGAACAATTATTTAATAATACTTTTTAATCTTCAGGATTATGTAAAAAATACTAATTTGGTATAAGACTGCTTGTCTCTTTATATCTAAGATTAGCTGTAATTCAGTTAAGAATGCTTTGAAACTTATACCACTGTATTTTTTCCACGACACTTTGATAAAATTGGCATTTCTTCAACGACTCTTTGACGAAATTCGCGTTTTTCCACAACTTTTTGACGAAATTTTCATGTTTTCGCAGCCTTTTGATAAAATTCGCGTTTTGCGTAGGTATGTGATGAAATTCGCATTTCTTACATTACCCTTTGACGAAATTTACGTTTCTTCTGAAACCTTTGACGAAATTAGTGTAATTTAGCAGCCCTTTGATAAAATTTGCATTTTTTCCCCGCGATCCTTTGACAAAATTTGCTTTTTTCCGCGATCCTTTGACGAAAATTGCATTTTTTCAGCGATCCTTTGACGAAAATCGCGTTTTTTCAGTGATCCTTTTACGAAATTCTCGTTTTTTCTAAGATTCATTAAAGAAATTCGCGTTTTCTCTGCGATTCTTTGACGGAATTTGAGTTTTTTTTTCTCGACCTTTTCATGTAATTCTCGTTTCTTTGATAAAATTTGCCTTTTTCGCGATCCTTTGACAAAATTTTCGTTTTCTGACAAAACTCGCATTCACTCTTGCGCTTTGTTCAAATTCACGTTTTCTCCGCGGCCCTTTACCAAATTCGCGTTTTTTCCGCAATTCTTTGGCGAAATTGAAGTTATTTTCTGCGAACGATTGACGAAATAGGTGTTTTATGGCGACCATTTGTCAAAATTTGTGATTATTTTTATGTTCGAATTTTCGGATTGATGAAATTTTTAAATTTTCGGAATCGAATGCCTTAACTCTCTCGCTGTTTATGTATGTATATATATATATATATATATATATTATGAAAATAGGTTAAAAGATTACGCATTTACTTTATTACATATTTCAAATCTGCATACATTTTAGAGTTCAAATATGTCCAAAAGATTTGTGAAAGAGTTTCTTTTTCAAATAGAATTAGATCATTAAAAAAAAGATTTGCTGCGGGTTGCGCAAATTTTGCCACTTTTACGTTGGCCGTGGAAATCGCGGGATGCGCAGCGAGAGGGTTAAATTTTCGGAAAATTCTGAACAAAATCACACCTGCTCCTGACATCTTACATAACCTTCCTTCACTTATAGGAAAGTTATGTTATTTTTTAATAGCTGTCGCCATTTGCAAGTTATTGCATTGTATTTAAAATCAGTCAGTCCATTTTAGGACACCCGGTATATTCAGTAGCTATGGGATGATGGCTGAAAGAAGAATTTTTTTAAAATTAAAGTTCGCTTCGATAGGTCAGTTAGATGTTTATCCGCGCTGAAATTTCCAGGTCCAAGTCCACGTCCAACACACACACACAGAAAAAAAAATCATTGGCCCGGCCGTGTATAAAAGCTAAAAAATCGACTCCAGCCTAGCCTGCATTTTGCAATTAAAATTATTCATAAAGCACACTTACTTATGCTTATATTTTATTTTAGAGTATGTTCGAAATTCATTAATACAGAAAAACATTAATATTAATGACTATTTAGGCAATTATGTACATAAACACTACGTCAAAATCATTACTTAGACAAATACCATTCAAATGAAAATCCAGTAAGAAAATCAGTTTAGAATGAAAGAAACGGATGATAAAAGAAAATCCCAATTTTAAAGCTCTACAAAGAAAAAAAGTAGATTTTTAAAGTACATCTCTGTCACTTATCAAATCAAATTAAATTTTTAAAGATTTCGCTAAACAAATGTACAACATAAATATAATTTTTACGGATAACAAATAAGTAAGATGCCAGACAAACTTGGGCTCAGGGAGAAGAATTTAGAGAAGTGCATGGGTCGCGGCGGGGCTTCACTTTATGTTTTTCGGTTACTCTCTAACGTTTTCTATTCTGTGGATGTTTTGATAGCAGGAGATGGTCCCTTTAGGGTTAGACCATCAAAAAGTAAAGTTTATCAATATAGCTCTAAAACGAATTATTAGAATGAGCTGTATTAGAATCAGGGTTCGTTGATATATATCAATCGATATATATCTTGATATATATCATGATATATATCCGATATTTATTTTGAAAATATCAAGATTTTTGATATTTTCGATATTTTCATATTACTTTGATATTTATTTTCAAAATATCACTGTTCAAGATATTTTTGATATTTTCAGTCACAAAAAAGTGCAAATAAAATTTCCAACTGTTGTTAACTGTGTTGTTCTGTAAATAAAGAATTTTTGTCTCTGATAGTGACTTTTTTAGCCGAAGAAGAAAAATATATTTTCCAAGCTTTTTATGTTTGAATTTTTTACTTTTAACTGTAAATTATGAGCGACATTATTAATTCAGAACAGACACTGAATAATAAACTGTCTAATTTAAATACTCAGTTATATATATACAACTTCATTAGAAAAGAATCTGTTCTGGTATTGATTTAGTTCAGTTTAAACTGTATAGCATTTTGGGAATAAAAAATGTTAAACATTTTCAGTTAAAACAATATTATGTATTTAAAATTTTGTTTTATAAATTTCGGATTTCTTGATAGTTGATACTGAATCCTATAGCCCCTTTTTTTTTTTTTTTTAATGTAACTGCATAAAGCAAATTGTTTCGGTTGTCAATTAGTTGATCTTCAATTTTGTTCTAAGTAAAAAAAAAAAAAAAAAAAGAAAAAAAGAAAAGAAAAAAAGAAAAGAAAAGAAATGTGCTTTTAGACAGAACCATTTATCCAGAATGGTTGGGGTCAGATGTATTCCGGATAACTGATTGGGCATTAAACCAGCATCTGTTTAATCAGATTTGTAGAATATATGTGGCTATGACAGTGTTTTGATCTCAAATAATTATTAGACTATTCAGAAAGAATCAAGTCCAAACAAGATCAGACATTAATCAAAGTTTAAAAGAAAGCAATTTTTAGAAATACCTTGGAAATAAAAACTCCTCTTTTTCCTATGCATAAAAATCAAAATGCCCAATATACAACTAAATATGCTTCTATTTGAAATCTTAGTTGTTGGAATCAAGTTATATCATGCATGTTATAATGTTTAAAGCAATATACATATCAAACTGAGACTGTATGGCTCTCTTTTCTAAAATAAGTCAATTTGAAATATCCTTCTGGATAAATGGAAAACTGGAATCTGGATAAATAACAATACTGCATATTGTTTAAGTTTTCACGTTAAGTACAATATGTTTTAGTTTCTAATGTATATTATGCTTAAAAATATTTATTATCAGCAAAGTTGACTATTTTGAAAATATCGGATATATATCGAAAATATCGGATATATATCAAAATATCTGATATTTTCGAAAATATCACGATATTTACGAATCCTGATTAGAATGCTTTTTTCCTCCCCAAATTGTGGTTCGATTTCTGTGAAAATTAATGTCTATCAAAATATTTAATATGATTTTATTAGTAATTTTCATAATTCGAAAAATATTATTGAAAGGAAAACAATGCTTGAAATATCCTTGCATCTATTAATTTTAACAACATAAAAAATATATCGGATGGTTTTGGAGAGGATAATAAATAAAAGTTTGTCGCGTGAATTAACATTATCATACTCATACTTTTCACTCGAATAATTCTACGATGATTTAAGAAAGATATACAATCGGCGATTTTTTTTTACGGGTGTTACGAAAGCCCACTGCCTGCTGGGGAAATCTAAAAATAGCCCAGCTGTCACCAGGGGTGCCATTTCAGAACTTTCTTGGGGGGGGGGGGGGGGGTTGCAAACATTTTTTGAGGGATTCTATATAGCTAAGGGTAGGATCCAGGGGGTCTGACACCCCCCCCCCCCCCGTATGAGAAACGTTTACTGACTTATGCTTACAATAACAGTAAAAAATTCGAATACGGAAACTCAGAATCAATGAAATATTTCGTTTTAAACAGGTTTCCGTCTTAGAAAGTAAAATTTTAATATATTGGACATGATTTTTTTTTCTTTTTAGACAGGATTCTATTATAGACAGGTTTCATTTTTACAAGTATCCTCACTGACTGTTAAACCATCCGCTCTATAGTACAGCTCTGAAAAGAGATGTATTAGAGTAAAACTTGTGAAAACGAAACCTGTCTATAACAGATTTCTTTCTAGAAGAGGAAAAAATCAAATTTCGTTGATAAAACAACATACAATTATACTTGCTAAGACAGAGACCTGTTTTAATGGAGCTTTTTTCTAGTCCCTTTCGAAATTTTACTTACAGGGGCGTCATTTCATGAGTCTCGTGACGGAGAAGAAGGAAAATTTTTCTTTGAGGAACAGGGAACGTGGAAAATTGCACAACTTGCAGAACTGCACAAATCGCACAGAAAGAAAATCCCGCACAATAAAAAATGCTCTACGTGATTTTGTCTCCATAACTTCTTTCACAAGCATGTGATTATTCCACATTTTTTTTTTTTTTCGTAAAAGTCCGCGATTTTTCTTTCTTTCAAAATCCGCAAAATCAATTCGTCAATCGGTCGCAGAAAAAAATCGCGAATCTTGGAAATTTTGAAAAAAAAAAAAAGTCTCCAAAATGGTCGCTTAAAAAATCGCTAATTTCTTCAAACGACCGTGGGAAATATTGCTAATTTCATCTGAGATCGCGAAAAGAAATACAGATTTCGTCAAACGATTGCACAAACAGAAATCTTGAATTTCGTAAAAGGATTGCGCAAAAAATCACGAGTTTCGTCAAAAGATTTGCAAAAAAATCACGAAAATTTAGTCGAACAATCGCGCAATAAAATCGAGGAGAAATTCGTCAAATGATCGCGTAATAAGATCCAAAATTTTGTCTAACTTTCACGCAAAAAATCACAAACATTAGTCGGTGGCAGAAACAAAATCACCAATTTCAATAAATGATAGTGATTAGGAATCCTGAATTTTATCAAAAAAATCACGAAAACAAATATCGAATTTCGTCAGTTGGTCACGGGAAAATATTGTGATTTTCGGCAAGTGCTCGCGCGAAAAAAATCCATTTCGTATAACACTTGCAGAAAAAAATCGTAAATTCCGTGAATAGATCGCGGAAAAAATCGCAAATTTCGTCAGATGATCGCGAAAAAAAAAAAATCATGAAATTCGATCAATCATGAAATTCAATCAATCATGAGATAATCAGCCAACGAACGTCATGAATAGGTCACGAAATTTGCAAATTTTCTGATCTATAAGTATAAGAAAATTTTCGTTAGTGATTTTCTGCAAGTAAAGGTAAAGCGTTAATTGTTTCGGATTGTGTTTTCACTATTATGAGATGGTTTCATAGTAATCCGATTTTTCAAAGAAAAATCAAAGAAAAAGAAGTTTTCCTAAATATTTTTCAGATAAAAAAATTACATATTTGAACATTAATGACTACTATAAATATATCTTCATTTTTCTACAGAAAAGGTAAAATTTATAATTAATATTCATATAAAAAGCATGCAATAAATGCACAAGAATTACTTTCATGAGCATGCATATAATTTAAAATTATTTAAAATAGATAGAAAGACTCAGAACGTTTTCAGTCATCACAAGACCATCATCAGTGGGATTTAAATGTTAATATTTTCTTTGCGCTTATTCGAGAATTGGCTAGAAGAAATACATTGTGATTGTTGTGTAAATGATTTTGACGAGTTTTTCCATGATCAATTTGCACACAGCTGGGAAGCAACTGATAAAAAAATTCTCACATGTATTTTTTAAATTAACCAAAGTACTCATTAAAGATATATGTCTCAGCTTGAGGTAGTTCGAATAGTAAGGCTTTAGGAAATTTTTTTGATAATTATTAATTTCTCTGCATAAGCATTTATTTAATGCATATGTTTTTTGCAATCAAATCTGTTATTTTAGAGTTTGAGCAATATTCTAATGTTTGTTTGAGTCTGACATTTGTTAGGGAAGCACCGAATATTCGGTATCTATTCGGTATTAGGCCTATTCGGCCATACTACCGAATATTCGGTTAGGCCGAATATCAAACTATTCGGTTTGCCGAGTATTCGGCCTATCGAATATTCGATTTGGCCGAATATCAAACTATTCGCCCAAACCGAATACTTAAAAAATCTCTTTAAAATATTTTTTAAAACGTTACACAACTTCTACTTTTAACTGTCAATTAATAAAGATAGTCAGAATAATTAGGATCTTTAAATAAAAGAGAACGAATTTATGTTATTTATTTGTTGTTTTAAAAATGTCATTTAAAAAAATTAACCATTAATGACATGTCATTTGTTCATGGGAATTATTAAATGTAGAAATGCAAGTTACTGAGCATTGTCTGGTAAATAATCCGTTTCTTGCTTTTTCGCAAACAGGGTGTTTCTAAACAAACGGAAGACATTTTCAGGGGTAATAATAAGCATCAAAACTGGCAATTTTTTGACCAGTAAATCAGGATAGCAATTCACTTATTCAGTCAAAAATACCGTGTATCCCCAAGTCAAACTTTAATTTTCTTTTGTTACTTTAACAATAATGAAGGTATTGTAACTATATTGTCAACAGAGTTACTTTAATTTCTGCGAAATATGATAACATGACGAGAAGTGGTGGAAATAGCATTAAATTAAAAAAAAAATTTTTTTTTCATTAAATTTTATTAAGAATGCATTTAACAATACTTATACTGTACCACTACCCAAAATCCAGTCTCTTCGAAGGATATCATCACATTCTATACAAGCAAATTAATGTGATGCAAATTTCTCTAAAATATCTTCATTTTTATACAGTTATAAATGAAAATTCTGCTACGGCTTGTACACCTTTTATTTTTGATGAAAGAAGTGGAATGATGCGTTGCTTCTTGTTCAATATAAGAGAATTCTTTTCATTTGTTTGAATTAACTGAAGAAGGCATGGAATTTAAATTTTTTTATTTAAAAAAATTTTAAACCATCCTCTTCTTAAATAATAACTCAAAACATACTTTTTTTAGTACAAAATGTACTTTTAAAAAGAGTCTTGTTCGTCAAAATGGAAGTATCTGTGCTAAATATTATATAAAATTGTTTCAAATTTAACTTTTTTACGTTAAACACTGAGATATAAAAGTATTTGGCCAGCCGAATATTCTGTATTCGGTTTACCTGCAGGCCAAATATTCGGCATTCGGTATTCGGCCAAAATCACTATTCGGTGCATCCCTGCATTTGACGGTTGATAAATTTTCTGAAATATCAAATTCCTGAGGGGGGGGGCTGTTGCCCCCCCCCCCAGCCCCCCTCAAATGGCGCCCCTGGCTGTCACGTGGCTAAGTACATGTTGCGAAGGAGCGCGCGCAGCCAGATGCTAGAATTCTTTTTTAGTAAGTAAAGAAAACTTGAAATGTTTGGTCGGGAAAAAATGTTTCTCGGAATTAAATATGAACAAGTGTGATTTAATGTAGAAAAGTGATATTTGAGTTTATGTTACTAGAAGATTAGAATATCTTATTTACTTGGCCGAGATGCATATTTATATGGCATCCTCTGAATTTATTGTCTTATTTAAATGTTGAATGTTAATTGTTCTAAATGTCGTCGTGCTGTGCTGTCAATAAAAAATGAAAAGACCATCAAGTTTAATTATTTTAAAGGAATCACCTATGATTACAACGAAATAAGTTTTTTCTCGACATTTTATTGCTTCGAATGATATTCTCGACAGTTTTGAAATGAATAAGTTTTATTGTGCCACGAAACACTGGAAAAACTTTCAGATAGAATTTATTATTGTTTATCAAGAGTGCAACTCACGTCTTCGTATTTATTAATGATAGTGTTTTTATTATCATGGAGTACTAGTGTACAGATTATTATCGTCTTCAAAATATTGGATTGCCCGTCATCGGCTTCTCGTCGCGGATAAAAAAAGGTACTGTAAACCATTTTGTTCTATGCATGAAAATAATTGAAAATTATGGATCTAGAAAAATTAAAAGGTAAACGGAAAGTCATGAAGACTTCCGTTACGAAACTTATAACAAAAATTGAATCTTATATCGAAAGTATTGATTTTGAAAATAAAAGTAATTTTGATCAGTTGAATGAATATTTAAATAATATAATAGAAAAGCAAAACGAATTAAAATTAGTAAATAACCAGATTCAAGAGTTAATAGACGATGGAACAGTTTTCGAAAGCGATATACAAACGAGCATAGATTACAATGACGTCATAAATGACGCTAAATTTAAAATTAAATTGAATTTGAAAAAATTTAAAATTGATTCTGATCAGCCTGATACTAGTTCTGTATTTAATGAAAGTACAATTCCTTATGTTAGTGCTAGGCCGGGAATAATAAATTTGACAAAAATAACTATACCAGTCTTTAAGGGGGGACCAAATACCTTTTTAGAATTCATGAATAGTTTTAAGAGTACAATCGATTCGAATGAGAATTTAACCAAAATTGACAAATTCAATTATTTAAAATCATTTTTGTCAGGTGAAGCGCTTAGATCAATTTCCGGTTTAGCCCTAAACGAAACTAATTATCAGCACTCTTTAGACTTATTTCAGAATCGATATGGTAAACCAGAAATTTTGATAAGCGGGCTTATAAACAAGTTGTTAGAGCTAGAACCGGTAAAATCAACCGCGAACATAAAATTGTTACGGGATTTATATGACGAATGCGAGGTAAGCATTCGAAACTTGAAAGCCTTTGGGGTGGCTTCAGATAATTTTGGGTATTAATACCAATTATCTTAAAACAATTGCCCCATAACTTAGTTATAGAATTTCAGATAAAGGAAAATGCCGAAAAAGCTGGTGACGCGAATGAATTAATGAATTTTATAAAGTTTGAAATAGAATCGCGCGAAGCAGCTAATGCAGTGTCAGGGCTTTCCTTAAAAAATCAAGAAGTAACACGATGGGAAAAAAGGGCTCCTAGGATAAAACCTAATGTTCCCACTTCAGTCGCGCTTAATACTGTTGTAAAAAATGTTTGCATTTTTTGTAACTCGAACCATTCAAGCTTAAAGTGTAACGAAATTACCGATGAACAGAAAAGGTATAAGTTGAAAAAAGATGGGAGATGCTATCGATGCTTCTTGAAGTCACACTTAATATCCTAATGTAAGGTAAAAATACCGCCTTGTGAATTGTGCAAAAGTAATCAGCATAATTATTTATTTTGTTCCACTAAAAAAGCGGCAAAAACGCGTCCCGATGATGGCTTAGTGAAAGCCGAAACGTTTAAAAATGACAAAAGTCAAGCCGTGTTTTCATACGTAGTAAAAACAAATAATTCACCCGAAAAGTATGCAACATTGTTGCAAACTGCCTGTGTACAAGTGCAGGGAACAGGAAATAAATTAAACTCGAGAATTTTATATGATTCTGCATCCTCCAGAACATTTATTACAAAAAGTTTAGCCTCAGCGTTAAAATTAAAACCTGTTGCTAAGGAAACACTTTTGGTTTATACTTTTGCGAATCGCGACGCCATAGAAAATGAATTTAATGTAGTGATTTTAACTATTATTAGTTTTCATCATCCTTATGAAAAAATAACTGTAAGAGCGCTGGTTTCTGAAATTATTAACGGTACTAAGATAATAACTTCTGTTGATTATAAGTTGATAGATAAACTACGATTAGATAAACAGGAATTGGCTGACACATTTATTCATTCGAAACCTGTTCAAATATTGCTAGGGGCAGATTATTTATTCTGTACTATAATAGGATCTGTCGAAAAAATTAATCATCAATTCTTTATGCAGCCAACAATATTTGGTAAAACCTTGGTCGCTCGAGTTGACAGTAATAATTCTCACACAACTCCCTGTTTGAATGTAATTTGTTTACCTCCAGAAAATGATCTTAGAAATTTATGGCACATCGAGTCTTTTTTAATAGATTCTAATGATCAAAAGCACGAAGAGACTTATGAGGTCATTAATCAATTCCAGAAAGAAATCATTTTTAAAAATGATAGATGTATGACTCCCTTGTTATGGTGTAATGAATTAGATAAACAAAATTTGTTTAATAATTACGAGGTTGCTCAAAAGCGTTTTGCAGGTTTGGAGAAAAGATTAAAAAGTGATAAATCTTTGTTTTTGAAATATAACGAAATTATGAAAGAGCAATTAAGTGAAGGAATTATTGAAAAATGTAGTGATAATTGCTCTATAGATTATGCAATGCCCCATCAATTAGTGTCGAGGCCAAGTTCATCTACCACAAAAACCAGGATAGTTTTTGACGCGAGCAGCCGAAAAAATAGGGAAAAAAGTCTAAATCAATGTCTTTTTGCAGGGGAAAATTTAAATCCTAATCTCATAGATGTGCTATTAAATTTTAGACAGTTTAAAATTGCTTTCACGGGGATATTGCTAGGGCCTTTCTACAAATACAGGTATCAGAAAATGATAGAAATTATTTATGTTTTTTGTATTTCGATGACTGCGACATAGATCAACGCACCGTTTTATACCATTTTAACCGTCACTGTTTCGGTGTGACCAGCTCCCCTTATGTTTTAGCCTCTACAATTAAAAAATATATTGGTAATTATAAGGAAACGGAACCCACCGCTTATGAAATGATTAATAAATATTTATATGTGGATGACTTAATTTATGGAGCATCCACGGTTGCAGAAGCCATGAAACTAACAACTACTGCAGTTTCTATATTTAAAGATGCTAATATGAAATTGCGAAAGTTCGTTACTAATTCACCAGAATTAAAGGAATCGTGGAATGGTAACCCGGTTATAGAAATTAATGAAAATTGTACGGAGTCCAAAGTATTGGGGCTAAACTGGAATATTGAAGAGGATTTTCTGGCCATAGATTTGGCGTCTTTAGTGTCACTTAGTGACAGCTTGGAATTCACCAAAAGGCATGTTCTCCAAACTGCCGCCAAAATATTTGATCCTATTGGATTTATGTCACCGTTTTTGATTAGAATTAAGATTTTTTTACAAGAATTATGGCAGAGTGGGTTAGACTGGGACGATGAATTTAACGAAGAATTTAAAATTAAATACAGAACATGGTATCAGGAAATAGAATTGCTAGAACAATTAAGAATACCCAGATATTACTATCACCCGGGTGAAGTGCAGGACAATGTACAACTTCACATATTTTCGGACGCTTCCTTAAAATCCTATGGAGCGGTAGCCTACTTCCGGTTTAAATCATCCGAAGGGCTCTTTAAGACTTGTTTTGTTATGGCTAAGGCTAGAGTGGCCCCGTTGAAGAAAATAACGCTGCCAAGACTCGAACTTTTAGGTACTCTAATAGCTGCTAGGATAGCTAATCACCTTAAATGTATTTTCTCTAATCTCGAAAAAATAGTACTGTGGACAGACTCGACCATAGTATTACATTGGATCCAAGGAGCGGCATCCAAATGGAAGCCATTCGTTGCCAACAGGGTAACGGAAATACAGGGAATGAGCGACCCTAGTTCTTGGAGGCATGTAATTAGCAGGGATAATCCTGCGGATATGCTGACTAAAGGGCTATCAGCTAAAGAATTATTGAACTCAAATCAATGGTGGTGTGGCCCTGAATGGCTTAGTAAATCTGAAAATTTTTGGCATAAGGATGATAAGTATAAAACAAAATCAGTCAACCCTGAAATTGAAATTGAAGCCAGAAGTAAAATTATTGTTAATGCAACAATTGTTAAGGAAAATTTAATTGAAATACAGTAACCCGAAAAAACTATTACGAGTAACTGGCTATGTTATACTCTTTATCAAAATATTAAAGAAAAAACGCGAGAAAAATTGTAATCTTACGTCTGAGGAAATCCGAGAAGCAGAAATTTATTGGATAAAAAATTGTCAAAATGAAATTTTCTCGAGCGAAATCATATGCCTGAAAAATTCTAAACCGCTTCCTAGAGATTCTAAATTACTTTCCTTGAACCCCTACCTCGATCCAGAAGGAGTTTTGCGAGTCTCTGGAAGACTCAGTAAGACTAATTTATCGGTGGATGAAAAGCATCCAATAATTCTTCCGCCAAAAACTAAATTGGCAGAGAGAATTTGGGATGCTCATAATAAAGTTTTTCACTCTGCTGTTGCCCATACACTTCTACAAATTCGTGAAAGATTCTGGCTACTAAAGGCTAGACAAACCGTGAGAAGTGTGCTAAAAAATTGCATTATATGCAAGAGGTTTTCTTCAACTCCAGGAGACCAAACGGTAGCTCCATTGCCAGCTGATCGTGTAGAACAAGCAAATCCGTTTGAGGTAATAGGATGTGATTTTGCAGGCCCATTATTCGTGACAAATAGTGACAATAAACAATACATTTTGCTGATTACGTGTGCAGTAACTAGAAATGTCCACCTATAGATTGTCGACAGCTTGTCGACACAAACACTTTTACTAGGCTTCCGTAGGTTCATTGCTCGACGAGGATTACCATCAATAGTATATTCCGACAATGCTAAGACTTTCAAACGCGCAGAAAAGGACTTGAGAAACCTTTGGTCCATTATAACTCATCCAGATGTACAAGAATTTTTTTCTTCACATTATATTAAGTGGAAATTCATAATCGAACGAGCAGCATGGTGGGGGGGGGGGGGGATTTTATGAACGTATGGTTAAGACTATAAAAACTGCATTGCGAAAAACTCTTGGCAAATCATCACTAACTGTTAACGAACTGAATACTGTATTAATCGAAATCGAAGGCATGGTCAATTCTAGACCTCTTACCTATATATCGCCAGAAGGTCCAGACCCCCTACCATTAACCCCTGCTCACTTCCTAATTGGGAGAAGAATATCTTCTCTGCCACCAGTTCGGCTTCACCTTGACTCGAATATCTCTTCCAGGAAAGAGTTAATTAGATCTTATAACTATCGTGAAAAATTAATGCGCTTGTTTTGGTCTAGATGGAAAGGGGAATATTTATTAAATTTGAGGTCAGCTCATTTAAGCTCGAACAAAACTAATTTTCCCCAATTTAAATTAAATGACATTGTACTAATCAAAGATGATAAATTACTCAGAAATTTCTGGAGTCTAGGAAAAATTATTGAATTATTTCCTGGAAGAGACGGCAAGGTGAGGTCCTGTAAAGTCAAAACTGAGAAATGTATTCTCAAAAGACCCATCCAATTGATTTATCCTCTTGAACTTGGGATTGATTGTGATTCTAAAAATTAATTCATATAATAATCTTTTTTTTTCTATTTTAGTTTGAAATTCATTGTAACATGTTTAAATACTGAAGTATGTATAACATTTCGTATTTTATATTTGTATTTGAATTAATTTCATTATTTTATATTTTAATTTGTATTAATTTCATTATTTTATATTTGTATTTGTATTAATTTCATATATTTTTATTATTTGTGATGAAGACCCATATGTTCATGGGTGGGCAGTGTTACGAAAGCCCATCTGCCTGCTGGGGAAATCTAAAAATAGCCCAGCAGTCATGTGGCAGAGTACATGTTGCAAAGGAGCGCGCGCAGCCAGATGCTAGAATTCTTTTTTAGTAAGTAAAGAAAACTTGAAATGTTTGGTCGGGAAAAAAATGTTTCTCGGAATTAAATATGAACAAGTGTGATTTAATGTAGAAAAGTGATATTTGAGTTTATGTTACTAGAAGATTAGAATATCTTATTTACTTGGCCGAGATGCATATTTATATGGCATCCTCGGAATTTATGGTCTTATTTAAATGTTGAATGTTAATTGTTCTAAATGTCGTCGTGCTGTGCTGTCAATAAAAAATGAAAAGACCATCAAGTTTAATTATTTTAAAGTAATCACCTATGATTACAACGAAATAAGTTTTTTCTCGAAATCATTTTATTGCTTCGAATGATATTCTCAACAGTTTTGAAATGAATAATTTTTAACGGGTTACCTTGATAAAATGAACTAAAAATGGTGTCAAAAATGGGTCTTACAGTTGGAAAGTTCAAAGTCCGTACATTTTTTGTGTACAGGACTTTTGTTTTTAAATTTGAATTCAAATTCGAAAAGGAGACAGAATATCCAGTCGAACAGTACCTTTCGCACCTGTCTGCGACAATTTTACAATTAAAAATTATGTGGATGGTTCTTTCATTTTAACAACTGTACAATATCGCCTGTTTACCAAAAAAGAGAGGAAAAGTAAAAAAACAATGTCGCTCCGTAACAATGAATTCCCAACCCGGCCCAAATCTGCAGAAAATCTAGAGGGGGGGAAAACAGCCTCAGCACAGTCCACGTATTGTGAAAGGAAATTAGTACGAGTCTGTAGATTGCGTTGTCGGAGGTAGTGTTGCCAATTTATTGAATATTTTTATTCAAAATATCTACCAGAGTTTCCGAATAGTTAAACCACAGAACGTCTATCATTGCATAAATAGCAAATTATTACTAGAAATTTCTGGTTGATCAATAAAAAACCCAGCCAAGTTTGCAACATTGTTGCTAATGGGAGAGTATTAATTAGTTTGGAAGTGAAGGCCTCGCGAAAGTTTTTGCACTCGGCCTCGCTTTCGCTAAGGACGGCTGTGGCTGTTGCTAGAAGTGAATAATAGGGGAGACTCAAGAAAATTAGGTGAGGCTCATATTTTTTTTCTCTCTCTCTGGCACATACACGCACACACACATATATGATCAAAGTATTATATGGAAAGATAAATTAGCGTATATTCATATTGTAGGTAGTATATTTCTTATTAAACAGTTTATAAGAACTTCATTTTATGCTAAAAAAAGGGAAGGCTCCAGAATGAAAATTTCCAGTGTATAATTATACTGGTGAAATAATAAGTGATGATGTAAACAAGTAAATAAAAAGCTTACAGTTCACCTGTTTCAAAAGAATTGAAACCTTTACTTTTTTTTCCGAATATTCCCTGCCTCATAATTCTAAAATTGTGTTTTTATACGATATGAACATTAACAAAATTAATGGTGCATTTTGCATTTTAAAATACTATTGTGTCCGTTCAAAGGGTAAAAAAATTGCATTTAAATTGGTTGGTTGGTTGGTTAATTAGGGTTTTATGGCACAAAGTCCCTTTAGGGACATGCTGCGCCAAAACAAAGTGAAAATGAGAACAAAAAATTTAAAAAGAAATGACTAATATGAAAAAAACTGTGTGATTAAATGAATTCAGTAATGATATGTATAATTAAAAACATTTAAAAGAGTAAAAAGGTCATAGTTAAAAGACAAAGGTATTACAATTTAAAAACTTGAAAAAAGTTATAACGAAATGAATGTTAGAATATAAATAAAATATAAGATGTTGTTTAATACTACATAAAAGCACAAAGAAGTAAAAACAAATGTAAAATTAATCAGGCACAAACTCTTCAAAGACAGTATTTTCCTCATCTGGACTCGAATCATAGGTTGATTGGTTGGTTGAATGGGGTTTTATGGCACAAAGTCCCTACAGGGATATGCTGCGCCAAGAGAAAGTCGAAATAGGAACAGAAAGTATGAGTAAAAAAATGACTAAGAACAAGATGAAAAGAACGATGTAATTAAATGAAAAACAGTTATGACATATAATTAAGAACAAATAAAACAGTCCAAAGACCTTAATTAAAAGGCAAATTATTATAATTAAAAACTAAAAGTTATAAAGTAATAAAGTAATAAATGTTAAAATATAAACGAAGTATAAGATGATACAAATACAGTCGAGTCTCTATATAACGAAATCCATTGCTCCAGTAAAAAATTCGTTATATAGAGAATTAGTAAAAATTCCTATTTAATGTGTAAATTTTGAACAAAAATTATTTTTGAGGTGTTTAATTAAGAATTTGAAATGTGTAACTATAAATATTAACCTAATATTGTATTTCTTAATTATTTAAACAGTTTCAAAAAAGAGAACAGACATTTATTTGAAAGCATAATATAAATCACATAAGAAAAACTTACTTTAATTGCAGACGAAGAAATCTGTAATTTTTCGCTGTTGGGTCATTCCATGTCAAATCACCCAGAATTTTCTAAAAATGACACCCACCACCTTCAATTTTGATAAACTTTGGTGTATTTGTAGAATTTTTAATGCTGATTCCAAAAATGTCAATCTTATTGAAATTGGTCAATCATATTGAAATCAAACGGTTTGTGAGTTATGAGCTTTTAAAGGTCTTCCAAGATGGCCGATTTGCCGCCATTTTGAATAGCACATGTGACAACGTAAAGGTCTATAACTTCTTTCAGGTTTAAGCTAGACCTTTCAATTTTTTTTTGTTTTGTTCAGAATAAAGTATACTTTCATTTAAACTCATTTTTGTGCAGCTTATTCTATTAAAATGCTGTCAGAAAATGACTTTTTGTCATCTTTTAAATTAAAAAAAGGCATAACTTTAATGGCTGATTTCCCCCATGTTCCCCCCTTCAATTTTCATCTAATTGCATAAATAGGCAGCCCAAAGTGTGTTTTGATGCCTGATAAGAAAATTTTAATGGGCAGTTCGCAGGTGTTTTGTTTAAAGAAGAATTTCAATTTTACTGACCTTCCATAAGCAACGGAAAGTACAAGATAATGTTGATATTTCTTTTATTACCAGAAATATCATACATATTGCATCTAAAAGTTTGATAAGGCTTTATCTTACATAAACATATACATATTTTTTAATGTGACTATAAAGAAGGGGAATCCCACAGGAATGCTAATAATGAATTCCTGCAAGACATAGAAGTATTTTCCTAACAAATTGAAATCTATTGCAAAGTTTCAGTAAATTATAAGTAAAAAAGAAATAATTGGAAAAATTCTACAAATAGTCACATTTTATAGCAAAATCATACACGTATATAATACAAAATATAATTTAAAAAAAATACATTAAGTAAATATTATCATACTTTAAAATTATACAAAATAACATTTAGCACACACACAGTAAAAATGCTATTGAAAATATATATACATCAATAACAATTAAAAATAAAGATAATTAATAAAATTTGTTCTCTTTATATTTCGATTTTATTTCCTTCTAATTTTATGTTTTACCCACTCGGTGCTTATTAAAGCACTGGATGCATCACCGAGTTTATATATTCTACCATTTGTAGTATTGATGTCACATGCACAAAGGATATGACTGAAAGGCACAATACAACTGTCATTTTCTGTCTAATAATACGAAGGTGATGGGCCATTGTGAATGCATGAATTTAACAGTTGCATCTCCTTCTTTTTTGTGGACTTTTGACACTAAGCCTATACACCAATTCAATTCATACACAATAACTTTTAAGAGATGGAATATCTAAAGTCTCTTTAATATTCCTATCAAAAGATGAACAAACAGAAAAATTTTCATCAGTATTTATTCTTTTTCCACTTATTAATAAGTTTTCTGTAGATCCATAATATTGCATACTGCATGTTCCAGGAATTGTCGTAGCAAGTTGCATCCGATGAGACATGTTGCTGCGCAGTTTTAACATGTCACTTTTGTGATGATAAAAAATGTTATACCATCAATGTTTTGTCTGCAATATTCATACATCATAGCCACATTTGCAATTTGATCATGCAACGGCCTTTGTAGACTTGCTTTTGTCACAAGTCTTTTAACAGTCCCCCCACCCCATCGCAAACAGATTTTCCATGACTTGTAGCAAAAAAGCTCTATTTTGCTTTTATTCCACCAAAATCATGTTCATGGGTTCAAAAATGTTTTTCAATTTTAATATTAGGCAGCAGAGCCACCAGTAAAATACTCACATTTGTAGCTAAGATATGCTTATTATTTAAATGCTGCATGATTAATTTTTGAGTCTGATAAACCATTGGTACATCATGGTCCATATCATCTGAAAGCATGCAAGGGCTTTCACTTTTTAAGCTGCTTCCATTTTTTGCTTTACATAGAATGCAACTGTATGTAAAGTACAGCAACCAGGCGTCCAATGGTAGCTGTTGTGCTTTGTTTTGCAATACAAAAGAAAAGTTCTTACTAAAATCCATTTGTATGAGAGCCTCATGACTAGTAAGGTCTTTTTTTTTCAAATAAATGCTTTGGGACTTGGATATGTGTGTATGGGGTACGAGCTTTTCAATCTTTTTAAGAATAAGATGGATGAAATCGTACAGAATAGATGCATGTGATGTTAATCATACTCTGTCAGTTGATACCCACTGTTTATGTTCACTTGCATCTTCAGGATCAAAATCCGGAAATTTTAACTTTAAAAAAATCTTCAAGAACATCTTTCTTGGGACATTTGCTGCATATATGTAACATATAATTTGTATTGTTAGAACTCCAAACTAATTTCTGGATTAAATCTTCATATTTTTCTTCAATCCCTGTTGCTGCAATAAGCAACTGAACTTTCTGATGTATTGTATACATGCAGACAGAATGTGTGCCAGAACTTCCAACTAAGACACAGTGCTTAGGTCGTAGGTCAGCAAATTTTGAAAACCCAATTTTATTATTGGTAGCAGGAGTGTAAAATTTTTTTGAAAATCTAGGAGCCAGTTACTATCAATAACAAATTTGTAAAATGAAATTACAGTATAAGTTAATAATAGTACACACAAATTACTCTTTTTAATTAAATATATTGACACATGACATAAATTTTTCTTGTATAAAAAAGTAATGTTACATAAAATTATAAATATTGATGTAAAAAAATTGGAAGTGCTGATGTAAAATACAAATAATAATCATTAAAAACTTCTTTAAACACCTCAAAAGTATAAATATGTAATGCACTTCAAGGACTATAATTTATGCCATAAATGAATACTGTTAACTTATTGTTTGTCCTCATTTTCTTTTAAATTTTATGATGTTTATGACCGCTCATGTGTCTTGTCGTTTTTGATGTAAAGTACCAGCGTTCAACTGCTTTTATAGGATCAAATGCTATTACAGAAGGTCCATTTAAATTTATTAATAATCAATCATTTAAATTTTGTGATGTCAAAGTAGAGCGAAACTTGTTCTTGATTTTTTTTTCTTTGCACATGGAAAAAAAAATCCATAAATAATCAAGGCTATAAATACGAATTATTTTTCATTTCCTAAGACATATCTAGGCGCCAGTGTCGAAAATTTAGTCGCCCGGGCGACCTGGCGCCCGGTATTTTTACACCCCTGATTGGTAGGAAATTTCAATCGAAATTGGATATACAGTTAATTCAGATTACAAAGAAGAAACCTTTTTTGTACATGGGTGGACATTTTTTTTTATGCTGACCGTATCTCCCTGACCAGGCATGAGACAGGAAAATTCATTATCTTCATGAAATTCTTTCACAGATTTTATAGGGTCTTCCCAGGTATAAACTCTATATTTGGTACTCAGTTACACTAAAGGTTTCAATTAGTTTCTTTCTTGACCATCATGACTCAGGAATCAAAGTTAGCAACTGAATTTTCTCTCTGGGACTAATTTGTGTAAACTTTTCTTTCACCATCTCCATTAATCTTTCGAATTCTGAAGCTTTTCTTTTGATTCACATTATCTTCATCAGAGCTACTGTTTTCACTCTGAAAAACGTTCTCTTCCAAATCAAGGTTGCAAGCAACCTTCTTTCGCAAGGCAATTTTCATTTTCTGTAATTTTCTTTCTCCTGCAGACACTTTCCTGTGTGCAGAAATTGCATGTAACCTTAGTGGTGAACTTCCATTAAGCTTTACGTGATATTTTTCTTTCTCACCCATGTTTGATGTAATTTCTTCAGAAAAATCAGTGGACTGACACAAGTCTTTCTGTTCTTTCACATATACTTCCAGCAAAGCTCTTGCTTTTTTCCCTACAGGTTGAACATAGTTTCTCACCAGGAATGGCATCATTATGTAGCTTATGCCTTTAATTTTTAGCTTGATCCACACTTATCACATGTAAGGATACTTTTCTTGGTCTTGTTAGGATGAAGATTAAATAAATGAAAACATTTCTTTTGCTGAATTTACATATGCAGAAAGTGTTCTCTGTGAGCAAAGCATATTGTTGAGTTTTCGCTATCTTCTAAATTGCATCTTAATGCAAGAAGTTCTTTATTTTTGGTGGATAACTCATTGCGATGGTGGATAGCTTGAGGATTATTTAAATCCCAATTTGGATTATTAATATTTAAACTAATATTGTACATTTTTTGTTTATCCATAAGAAAACATCTAATTTAATACAACAAAGCAGGATCATTTATAGTTATAAGATCAAAAGAGGAACTTTAATCATTTTTAACAGATTGGCATAACAAGTTGTAAAATTCTGCTTAATCTGGTTTGTTGAAAAAATCTGGGAAGTAATTTTAGTCCGATTCGTTGAAAATCTCTTTCTGGTAAGTACATCTATCTGGTTGGTTGAAAAACCCCTTCTGACAAACCAAAGTGATATTATTGGTTAAAATTCTGTCTTCTGGAAAGTTCTGGTAATAAATTAACCCAGTCAGATAATTTTAGCAATTAATTAATTAGAAATTTCATATTTTGGACAGTAATTTTTGATTTATAATTCAACAATAATTACAGCTTTAATGTTATTTACATTTAAAAAATGAACCAAGGGAAATAAAGTATATAATTTTTTTTAATTTTGAACTAAATTTTAAATTTTTAAATCGCCTATTAAAATTTTTTTAACAAGTATCAAAACACACTTTGAGCTGGAATATTAATACAACAGAGTTAGTTTTTTGACTAATTATATTTATTTTGAATGTAGATATATTTTTAATAGCATTTTTACCGTGTATGTGCTAAATGTTATTTTGTATAATTTTGAAGTACGATAATTTTTACTTATTGTATTTAGTTAACAATTGTAATTTTATCATTTTGTATAATATACAAGTATGATTTTGCTATAAAATGTGACAATTTGTAGAATTTTTTCCATCATTTCTGTTTTATTTAAAATTTACTGAAACTTTGCAATAGATTTCAATTTGTCATGAAAATACTTCTATGTCTTGCAGGAATTCATTATTAGCATTCCTATTTATAATTCCTGAGGGATTCTCCTTCTTTTTAGCCACATTAAAAAAAATATATATATATTTATGAAAGATAAAACCTTATCAAACTTTTAGATGTAAATATGTATGATACTTCTGGTAATAAAAGAAATATCAACATTATCTTGTACTTTCCATAACTTATGGAAGTCGGTAAAATTGAAATTCTTCTTTAAACAAAAAACCTACAAACTGCCCATTAAAATTTTTTTATCTGGCTTCAAAACACACTTTGAGCTGTCTATTTATGCAATTAGATGAAAATTGAAGGGGAACAATGGGGGAAATCGGCCATTGAAGTTATACCTTTTTTTAATTAAAAAAATGGCAAAAAATCATTTTCTGACAGCATTTTATCAATAGGACAATAGCTGGACAATTATCAATAAGCAAAGCAATTTTTTGGCGTTGTTTTTTAATTTGATTGTCAAGTGCTTTTAATCATTTGTCAAAAAGTTCAGTGGTCATTCAGGAATTTTTACTAAAAGCATAGTCCACTTCTAAGGACTTCACGCCTTTAAAACACCGAGGAGATTTACTTATCCAAATGACTAGCATCTTTAACTTTTCTTTCCCTATCATGTTAGCACACAACAGAATAGTAATCCTTTGTTTGCCGCCAAAACATTTATCTTCTTAAACGCCAGAGTCTTGTTTCGGAGACACTTGTAAAAGAGACCTGTTTCGTCAGCATTGAAAAAATTCTCAAGAGCGAATTCTTTAGAATTTCTGCTACTTTAAGATTGCAGTTCTCACATGCTGTCACCGAAGCATCCACACTTCCACCGCAGATAGTTTTTTGGAATAACTTATGCCTCTTCTTGAACTTTTCTAGCCAACCAATATTTTTTGGTTTGGAAGTTAGAGTGCCCAAGAGATAAAGAATATTCTAGAGACTTTTCTAAAATCATTGGTCCCGAAAGCGGTAGATTCCGTTCCCTTATCCCTTTAATCCACTTAAATATTGCTTCGTCTAAGTCTTCGTATTGGCACGTCCTCTTTCTTTTTCGCGCCGAACCAAGATTCGAATTCTGCTCGGTGACTGACTCTTTATTTTTTATGATTGTTGACAGAGGACTTGCTGGAATCCCAAACTTTTTTGCCACATCTTTTTTTTTTCAATCCCTTATCGATTTCTTTCAAAATCTTCCCTTTATCACAGAGTGTTATGCAGTTCCTAGAAGACATTTTTTGCAGAAGCAGTAAAAAAACGCACTCAAACAGATTAAGTTTTGTGAATCTTTCATACTAAAGAAAGCCAGAAACAATAAACATCTACTCTAACTGTAAGGGTTGAGAGCTTTAGTTTGAATAGATGAAAACGTGTTCTAAATGGCGACACTGATCTGCTCTCGTGGCCGCAGCTGTCGAAGGAGAATGTTCCATTCGACCAATAGCGTGCTTGCGCCTTCTTTCCCGTCCGCTTTTTTGTAGAGCGCATCAGGTCACGTGTTATACCAGTGGATCTCGGGAGTTTTCTGGCAGTGAATATTACGACTGTCGACTTGTTGTGCTTGATTAAAAGAGAGTTTATTTTTCTAATTTAACCTTTTGAATGATCTTCAATCTCATTCATCTTAAACTTCAATTACTTCTCTGATCCCGCTCTATATGTGTAACAATCCAATTGACACTGTTTTAAGAAGAATGATGGAGGGTGTGGGGGTATAACGACTATCTCGTTATATATGTTTGCATTCCATTCTTCTCCCCCCCCCCCCAGCAGTTTCAATTAAATTCTGTTTAATTACTTATTTATTTTAGTGCACTATAGTCAAACAGTGCAGCCCCTAAATTAAATTCAACACTTAAAAACTAAAGCGATTGTATTAAGAACCCTGCACATTTAAATTAAATTATTCTAGTTACTCATCTCTTTATTAAAATAAAAGCTGTGATTCATTTATATTCTTACTTTGTGAGTTTCTCACACATACGATTTAACCTTGTAGAAAAACGTTACTGCTGTCTTTTAAAAACAAAAGCATTTTAGCTTCAGGCATTTCCTTATTTGGGCATGAATATAACTCATCATTTAAAATCACTTAACATACAATCTATTCATTGGAATTATCTTCGCAATTTGCTTTAACATTCACACCCTTTTGTTCAGATGCATGGCAATTCTGCATTTTTGTGGTAATGCACGTTACATTTCTCATGCCCTTTTCGCCTAACGAATTCGGTCTGTTACTATGCCTTATCCAGAAACACTTTTATTTTTTTAACCGCAGCTGTATCAATGTACGTACAGATTAGACTGCGCCTATCATGATTCAGGAATGTTATCAGCTCACAATCTGCCGCCCCTACACAATTAATATATGGTAGAAGCCTACCGTATGTATTTGGCGAATCCATACCAGCTAATGTTTTCTCTCCGCCTCTTGTGCATGGCGCAAAATATTTGTAGATTGGCGATATTGTAGTCCGCTAAGCAAGAAAATTGTAACTGTATATTCAAGTCACTCCTGCTCTGCCTCTTGCCTCGTGATGTCATTTTAAGAATCTCTTATCGCTTCCCCTTGTACCTCTCCCTTCGGCTTTCATCATGAAATAAAGAAACAGTTCGTTTAACAAATTGGAGTTTTTTTTAATAAGCCCCGGTGTTTTAAATCGCTATACGTTGTCAACAAAACGGCCATCTCTGTATCTAACGAAATCGTCTTCATAGTGTTTTAAATCGTTATACGTTGTCAACAAAACGGCCATCTCTGTATCTAACGAAAACGTTTTTATATACATTGGTCGCCTGACCAGTTTTTTTTTTCTCCTAAAAAAAAAAGAAATGTAAGGGAGAGGTACGTGCTTCCAATCTTATTTAACTTATTTATAATCTTTTCCAATCTTTATTGCATGGACTTTGAAGCGATGGATCTTTCCCGGCACCTGTGCGCTCTATACTGTTGACGTCCGGCCACTTTGTCCACCAGCTGCTTGGACGCTGAGTTAACTCGAACCCGTCACCTAAGGAAATCAACGGCTCGCCGTCGCCACCCCGTCAAAAGATGGAGGATTTCATCCTAGAGTGAACTTCGCGCCCTGACACCTGCCCCGCGCCGAAGAGATAGCTTCGCCTGCTTCCTATTCTGCCTTCCCCCTTTGCCAACCCCTGGAGTTTTGGAATCACCTGCTCGCACCCTATTACCGGAGGATTTCTTTTCGACTTCTCGCCCCGGACGCTGCTCTTCGCCGAAGAAATCTGCCTGCGTGCTATCCTGTCTCTCGGAGCATCCTTCCTGCCCGTCATCGCATTTCACTTGTGAAAGTGTCCTGCGTGTTTTGTGTAGTGTGCTAAAATACAACCCAGCTCAGTGTGTGTGTAAAATAATTGTGAAAGTTAGTGTGCTCAAAGTGCGCCTCTACGTGTTTACTTACTTACGAGCGAGTCAGCGATTGAATGAATGAATCTCGCTCTCCAGCCTCCTCAATATTCTGGAAAAGTGTGTTTTGTTTTTTTTACCATACGACACCAACTGTTTGTGAAATTCAAGTGTTCCAACAAATTAGTCGTGTGTTCTACAGGTCCTGCATCCTAATATTTAACAGCCGTTTTCTGTGATAAAAAAAATCTCAAAAAAAGTCTTGTGCTGCCAAAGAATCGTTTTAAAGATTCATTCAAACGCATACATAGATTTCTAGCAAAGTTTTAGGATCTTCACTAAAAGGTCATAAATGTGCATAGATAAAAGGCAAGCGTAAAAAAAAAATGCACCAAAAAAAAAGTTTCACAAAATCAGATAAAAAAAAAGTGAAAATAAATACTGAAATAGTCACTTAAATAACACATTTTGGAGGATGAAAGCATTTGTTTTTATTCCCCATTTGTTTGTTTTCTTTCAACTAATTTCCTATCAGTTAATTCTGGAAACTTTTTTTTAAATTTTTAAAATTGTTTCATTCCATTTTTATGCTTTCATGCTCCGTAAGTACTCACAAGTACTTAAGAATTGATTTTATTAATATTATTGTGTTTTTTGTACAGGATACGAAAACACAGTGATATTGCTATTTTTTTAATATTTTGTGAAGTTATTTTGTGCTGTTTATTATAATATTTATAAATATAATATACTTTTTTTTCGCATTGCATGGAATTTTCCAATATTTTTAGTTAATATCAAATACACTCCCCTCTGCTTAACTCTTAATGGATATTAAAATATGTTGAAATTTTTTTTTTCTTTTCTTCAAAAAGAGTTAACGAGGATTATACTTTGTCCCGTTTTCTATTATCTACAAAGGTTAAAATAAGATTTTTCTAGTTCGCCTTTCGGCTTGAAAATATTTTAATTTGAGACATTTTTAATTTCTGTCCTTTTAGAGAAACAAGGAGAGATAGCAATTTTTTTCTCTGTTAAAAAAGAATAAAATAAGTATTCATTTCAGTTGCTTGCTCCTAGTAGCTTTGCTTTGAATGACGTACATGTTCTCATCCACAAAAAAAAAAAAAAAAAAAAAAAAAAAATAGGAGCTATTGCGAAATATTTTTATTGTTTCTCTTTCTTTTGCTTAAAATAAGCAACGTTATTATTTTTAGGGGCTGTGCATATATAACGTTATCACTTTTTTGGTAATTTTAGACCCCCTCGCCCCCTTACGATATCATACGTTATCATCCCTCGAACTCCCCTCCCCCCCTTAATGATATCGTTATCAACGTCTAAAAATTCTTTTCATTTTTTTAATTTTTTTTCTTTTTCTTGGAGTGATATACACATATGGTTACATTTATTTTTCGCATACTTCATTGATTCAAATGAACAGAACTCTAAATATCACTTTATATATGAAATAACTTTTTATCAAATAACACTTAAAAGAATAAGTTACTATTTAAAAGTATTTTATAATAGCTTTTACATTCATAGCATAATACATTCAACAGTAATACTGATTTCTTGCACTTGCCCCCGCACGGGGAGGGGGGTGCAGAGCTTCTTATCATCAAAACAGGGGGAAACAACTTTCTTTCTCTTTTACTTACTAGTAAACACAGGTATCATTTGAAACATACTTCGCATATGGTTTCTCGAACAGCGAATTATATATGCATACACATATGACAGAAGAAATAGGAAATTTGGAATTAAATAATTTTATAATCATTTAATGATTTTAATAATAACTTTGTATTTTCATAAAAATAGATAACATACTAAATTGATAACATTCTATTTTTATGTAAAGGCCAAGTTATAAATAAAAAGAGAAAATTTTGGTTGGATCAAAAATGATAACGATATCAAAAGACGAACCCCCCCTCCCCCTAGAGATATCTAACGATATCATTTGCCAGACTCCCCCTCCCCCCTAAAATGATATCGTTATATATGCACAGCCCCTTACGTTGAGAAACACAATTTTGTCCCTGGATAATTTTTTTTCTCTATTTTTTCTATAAAAGGTTTGAAAAAGACCTTTTGTTTTTTTTTAAGTTGTGTGTATTTTTAATGTGATTATTATACTATTTTATTCCATTACTTTATTTCCATTACATTCTTATCTGTTAAATGTGTGTTATATTTATATGGGTATGCAGAATTTCAGTAACAATTTTTGATTAGGGAATTGGTGTTAGGTAAACCGTTGACCATGTCCGCTAAACAAATTCAAATCAACATTAACCATTTTTGATGGAGATCCGGATTTGCTTAAATTCTTTTTTAACCAAATTAGGTCGGTCGCTGAAATTAACAAATACAGCCCTCAGACTACCATTGCTGTACTTGTAGGGAAGTTAATTGGTCCCGCGCAAAAATGTTATGCATAGAATCCGGAAATTCAAAAAAATCAACAATCTAGATACGCTTGAAAAAGAATTTGCAGCATTTTTCTCACCTCCGAGCAAATGCGTGGCTGGCGTTGAACTTTCAAGTTTATCTCTTCTGCCAGCGGAGTCAATTAAAAATCTGGCACACCGATTAAACGTGTTAGCCGCAACCGTGTATGCTGATATTAATGACGAAAATGCCCGTAACACAATTAAACTTATGAAATTCATGGAGGCTGTGCCAGCTAACATACGAATAAAATTACAAGAAGAAGGTATCACAGAATATCGTGCTACTGTTGAAAGAGCACAGACGTTACACGAAATTCTGCATAATGAAAAGATTCTACATTCCTTACCCTCTGTCAGTAAATCTCAAAATAACGTTGAAGAACAATTGAAGGAACTCTCGGAAAAAATAAATGCGGTAACACTTGCACCGCCTGGACCCAAAACAGAAACTAAAAAAAATGACATGCAAGCTAGCCCAAAGTATAACTCAAATGCGATGCGCTATAGAAAAAATTTCAAAACTCGCAATTTCCCAAAACGTTTTTCCCCTCACAAATTTCCACAAAGAAAAGTTGTCACGTGTCAACTCTGTTTCCGCAATGGCCCCCAGGCCCAACAGTGTTTTAAATGGAAAAGAGTTAATACACAGAGAAGGGAAATTTTAACAGCCGCAACAATTACCATGTTCAGGAAAACTAGAACAGAGACACAATTTTTATGCTGATGATTTTGTGTCTCAACCATGTGACTTAACATCAGCAACATTTCCTATTGACCCTACATTACCAAAAATCTCTAAAGAAATGTTAATTCAACCGGGTCACAAACTTCAGATCACATTAAAATCGCAAGAAATATCAATACTCAAACAGAAAATGAAGGCGATAACAATGTCTACATCATTTGTAGTACGCATTCTCCATCACTCCCTCTTGTAAAAGCCACTATTGCAAACCATAAAATCACCCTATTGGCTGATTCTGGAAGTAGCATTTCGTTACTTTCACAAAATTTATTTAATGAACTTAAACCTGTATTAAAATACAAGAGACTATCAACAGCCATAAATATTAAAACCGTCAATTCAGATGTTTCTTTTTCTTCATGTATTAGAGCATCCATTAAGTTAGAAAAAAAATCCTTCTCGCACCACTTTTATATAGTGGATATTCCTGAATTCTCCAGTTTTGAAGGCATTCTTGGTTTTGATTTCATTAGTAAATTTAACATTATGATTGATACTTTCAATAAATGCATTCACATTAACAACAGCTTGACGATTCCACTAGAAACATCACACACTAAGTCAAAAGTCAGTGAAAGTAATCAATGTAACACCTTATGTGATGTGGTGACAAATCAAAAAGTTTTCTTAACCCGTAAAATAATTCTAGAACCCCAAGAGCAAACATGGTGCTCAGTTTACACAAACAATAATATCAAACATGACATAAATTATCTATTTGAATATTTGGCAGATAAAAAAAGAATTAATAGGTCATGATGCCATTATTCAAATGGATAAGAAATCTAAACGCAAAAAGAAGCCTGTACAATTAAATCACTTCTTTTCTATTTCACTTAAAAATAATTCTGACACTACCATTCATCTCCCTAAACACACAAAAATTGGACATTTATCTGAGGTTGAGGAAATTCTTGAGTACCCCTCTGATAATTTGGACAAGCATCATAACTCAGAACAACACTTCCTAAATTTTATCCAGGCATCTAACGAAACATTAAAAAAGAGGAAAGAGGATTTGTCAGCTAGCGATTTCAATCTTACACATTTAAGTTCTAATGAAGCAAATACATTGACTAAACTGTTACTTAATTATTACCCTGCCTTTTCAAAATCATTAAATACACTTGGACATACTGATAAGATTGTACCTGATTTGAAATTTATTAATGACTACCCTATAAAAACACTTCCATTCCCCCTTCCTCAATCTTTGCAAAAAGGTGCTTTAGAACAAATTAAAGATCTACTTGATGCCAAAATTATTGAACGCCACTGTTCAGAAGGGGCTTGCCCCATGCTGTTAGTCAAAAAGAAACCAGACGGAACTGGCAAACAAAAATTCCGTCTCGCGTTAGATCTTCGAATGATCAATACTGTAATTCAAGGATCATCTTACCCTCTACCTAAAATTCAAACCATCATTTCAAATCTTTCTCAGTATCGCTATTTTTCTTCTCTTGACTTTCATCAGGCATATCATCAAATTGATTTGCCAGCAAAATTCCAAAATCAGTTGACATTTACTACTATGTTTGGTTCTTTTAGATACAAGAGATTAGTGTTCGGATTAAAAAACAGCGCTTCTATTTTCCAAGCTTTAATGGACTCTTTACTTGATGAATTACAATTAGATGGTGTATATACATATCAGGATGATTTCATTGTAGGTGCAAACTCTTTTGATGAAATGTGTAATAAATTAAAAAACATTCTCTCTATCTTAACCAAATATAGCCTGACCCTGTCTCCTAGCAAATGTACTTTTCATAAATCTAGCATTGACTATTTGGGATTTCATGTAGAAAATCAGTCTGTTTCCCCGATTCAGTCAAATATCATAAAAATAACATCTTTTCCCACACCTACAGCTAAACGTCAACTAAAAAGACTCATTGGTGTTCTTACATTTTATAAGTCTCTAATTCCATCCTTCTGAGTTAGTACAACCACTGATAAATCTAACTACTCCAAAAGTTAAATTTAAATGGACAGTTAAACATCAAGAAATCATGGACTCAATACAGAAAATTTTCTTTAATTCTCCCATGGTTAGATTACCTGATTGGAACAAGACATTTTATTTAAACACAGATGCGTCAAATGTTGCTATTTCTGTTGTTTTATTACAAGAGCATGATCAACAACTTTTACCAGTAGCATATTTTTCTGAATCTCTTAAGGCGTAAAAAAAAATACCCTGCACTTAAATTAGAACTCATGGCAATTTATAAATCTGTTACCGCTTTCAAATATTATTTATATAACAGGCAATTTGTAATCCTTTCTGACAGTAAACCCTTAGAAAAATATAACAAGACTACTAATCCAGCTGATATTATCCTTCGTTGGCTCATGGAGCTTTCAAAGTACTCATACACTTTTAAACATATTCCTGGTAAAAAAAATGTTCTTGCTGACTATTTATCTCGCTGTACTTTTGAAAACAATCAACAAACTCTGGATACTAATCCTGAACTTATCCAGGACCCTCAACCATTACCTATTGTTGACTATGATACACCAGACAGTAATAATTCCTGTTCAGGTGCCACTAAGAAATATGTAAACTATCTTGTATCTGGTAAACAAACAAATCCAGATCCTTTATTGGAAATTTCAAATGAAACTTTCTGCACTGAACAAAAAAATGACACCACCTTGTCCACTGTTTACAAGGATATTCTAAAGAAAGGACCTTCTCAAAAATATCCTAATTACTTCATACACCCTGATTCGAAAGTTTTAATGTTAAAGAAAGAAAACAATCTTAATAACACTTTTCATATCACATTGTTGTTCCTAACTCTCTTAAAAGCAAAGTTTTAACAATCTCTCATTTATCTCACTTTGGTTTTAATAAAACCTATGAGTTCCTATCATCAAGATACTTTTGGAAAGGCATGTATGTTGACACTTTAAACTTTGTAGCTTCATGTGTCAAATGTCTTCAATGTAAACATCATCAAACCCCTCCTGCACCCTTACAACCCACCTACACGCCCAGATACCCTGGCCATACTATTAGTACAGATATCGTTGGACCTTTTTCTAATGGTAAACATATTTTAACTATTACAGATCACTTTTCAAGACATGCTGAACTTTTTCCACTTAATGATGCATCTGCAGCTAAAGTCGTTAAATGTTTATTCTCTTATATAACCACCTTTGGGAGACCTTCTGTTGTCTTATCAGACTTAGGACCCCAATATACATCTCAAATATACAACATTTTTGATGATACTCTAGGTATTAAGGTACTTCACAGCTCTGTTTCGAGGCCACAAAGTAATGCTTTTTCGGAGAGAATCAATAAATCAATCAAATACTCTGTTAATATACTTTTGCAAGAAGGTCACTCATTTGAAAATGCAATATTTATACACAAGTCGCTCTATAATGGTTCAAAACATTCAACTACATTATTCACTCCTAATCTTCTGCACTTTGGACGTGAACTTTCATTAATTTTTGACACTTTTGATCAGAATACCAATCAACCTTTTCTAGATAAACATATTGAAATACACAAACTACTTGAAGATTTACACAAAATATATGACAAGGCTTACAATAACATTAAAACAGCACAGGATAAAAGATATAAACATTACGGTCAAAAAGCTAAATTAAGAACCATTTGTCTCAAAGATATTGTGTACTTAAAATCTGTTGATAAATTCAAACCTAAATACACTGGACCATACATTGTAACTTTCAAACATTCACCTGTGTCATTCTCGATCAAGAGGTTGTATGCTGCTGATAATACAGCATTTCGTGTACACATTGATAGGTTACTTCTTCCACCACCTCGATATGGACATTTATTCGATGCTACAAGTCACTTAAACAATCACAACTTCCCTAATGTTTATCAACCACATACGTATAATCTGAGAAACAGAAAATAACATACTATTGTTTACATTTTTTTCTTATGACATGTATTGTGAAGCTAAGTGTACAACCAAAGGCCTAGGTTGTATGTATGTTGCTTACAACAGAACTTTGACAACATTATGGCTGGCCCATGACTGTTTGCTTCGAAGATCTCTTGTGAACAATATTTTGAATCACTTTACACTCTTTTCATTTTACTTTACACTTTTATGTTATTTACATACACTTAACTATTATTTACAGTTTAACAGTTTACATTTCATTCTTTTACGATTACATTTCAGTTAACAGTGATAACTAACACATTTAATAATTGCAGTTATTTAAAAAAAAAAAATTTTTTTCACATGTAATTTGATAACATTTTCTTTAAGTCAACCAGTTAGTTACCTTCTAATTATACGACTTGTGCATTATTTAACCTGATTATGACTTTTTTATGTCTCTCTTCACTCTAGGATTGTCTACCCCTTTTTGATTTGATATATATGTGACACACACACATATATATATATATATATATATTAACTCTCCCTTTCGAATGTTTTGTTCCCGTTCAAAATTATTGCCCTTAGGGTCCAAAACTTCATTGTGTTGAGAGACAACCGCTTGGAATTGGTGTTCCAATTCACAAAAAATCAATTTTTGCTTGTAAACCGACGTGTGCTCCTTTAGAGGACCGCTGGCGTCTTCGGAGGAGCAGGGACTCATATAAGCGGGCGCTGTATGAGTCTCACAACTCTCTCCTCATATAAGGCCGAAGCCCTAAGCCGACGCCATAATACTTGTGGTCTACACAAGATTCAGGGTGACACCTTTTTGATGGGCGTGCTTCAGGCACCTCTTTTTTTTTGTCATCCTATGCTGCATGCATAAACATTACATTTTTTTAATCATGTCCAATTTTTTTTAAATCATATTACAATTGCTTATTAGTTTACAATTACACTTTTCACTTATTATTATTTACTCTTTACTTCTAGTGTTGCATTTGTGTTTATATATTATATATTTTTTTATTGTTAGCACTTGTGTTTTTCATAAAATGATCCGAATCAGGATCAATATTTTGATGATGTGCAGCCAATGGTTTAGTTATATGCTGCTTAAATATTTGCTGTCAGAGTCGACTCAATTATAAAAAAAATACCATGGTATACATAATTTTTGAAGAAAATTTTAGTTCACATGGATATCCATAAACTTAATTTAGAAAACATCAATTCATAAAATCTCTTAGGACTTTTGAACTATTGATGAAAGAGATTTTGTTGTGTTCATGACAGCAACTTGTTTAAAAAAAAAACTTTTCTGTTTTGAAAAGATATTTATATGTGTAACTATTTTTCTTGCTGTTTTGCCCATGCACACGGGTCAACAAAAAGTTTTTTTTTGCGTTGTCCCAGGTGATATATATATAACGACTACCTCGTTATATATGTTTGCATTCCATTCCCCCCCCCCCCCCCAGTTTCAATTAAATTCTGTTTAATAACTTATTTATTTTAGTGCGCTATAGTCAAACAGTGCAGCCCCTAAATTAAATTCAACATTTAAAAACTAAAGCGATTGTATTAAGAACCCTGCACATTTAAATTAAATTATTCTAGTTACTCATCTCTTTATTAAAATAAAATCAGTGATTCAACCTTCATTCTTACTTTGTGAGTTTCTCACACATACGATTTAACCTTGTAGAAAAACGTTACTGCTGTCTATTAAAAACAAAAGCATTTTAGCTTCAGGCATTTCCTTATTTGGGCATGAATATAACACATCATTTAAAATCACTTAACATACAATCTATTCATTAGAATTATCTTCGCAATTTGCTTTAACATTCACACCCTTTTGTTCAGATGTATGGCAATTCTGCATTTTTGTGGTAATGCACATTACATTTCTCATGCCCTTTTCGCCTAACGAATTCGGTCTGTTATTATGCCTTATCCAGAAACACTTTTATTTTTTTAACCGCAGCTGTATCAATGTACAGATTATGATTCAGGAATGTTATCAGCCCACAATCTGCCGCCCCTACACAATTAATATATGGTAGAAGCCTACCGTATGTATTTGGCGAATCCATACCGGCTAATGTTTTCTCTCCGCCTCTTGTGCATGGCGCAAAATATTTGTAGATTGGCGATATTGTAGTCCGCCAAGCAAGAAAGTTGTAACTGTATATTCTAGTCACTCCTGCTCTGCCTCTTGCCTCGTGATGTCATTTTAAGAAGCTCTTACCGCTTCCCCTTGTACCTCTCCCTTCGGCTTTCATCATGAAATAAAGAAACAGTTCGTTTAACAAATTGGAGTTTTTTTAAATAAGCCCTAGTGTTTTAAATCGCTATACGTTGTCAACAAAACGGCCATCTCTGTATCTAACGAAAACGTTTTCATAGGGGGTGGTGGAGAGAGATGAATTCTTTGGATATAAAGAACAAGGAGATTCAAGGTAGAAAAGTAAGATAAAAAACTCAACACTGAACGATAAATCAGGAGTCAGTGATGGAAAATTGATTCCATGTGATTTGGAAGATTTTTTATTTAAAACTGAATAAATAAAAAACATTTTATGAAAAAATTCGTTATATAGAGATAGATATTTCGCTATATGGAGACTGTTTTTAATGAGATCATGGGAAAAAAGGACCGTTCCTAATAAAAATTCGTTATATAGAGAAATTCGATGTATGGAGTTTCGTTATAGAGAGACTCGACTGTACTACATAAAAACAAGTTTAAAAATCACAGAATTAAAAACGTAAAATCAATTAGGCACAAACTCCTCAAAAACAATATTCTCCTCGTCTGCACTCGAATCATATGATGCTGACTCCATGGCCTCTTCCACGTAGTTATGTAACTGTTTGAGATCTTTCAAATAAGTAACAGATGGGATTTTCTCTCTTTTTTCTTCACTGTTTTCCACTGTGAAGAGGCAGGCTTGTGTTAAGGAATTTCCAGATATTTTATTCTGTACATATGTGTTTTGGTTTGATTTTTGTGCTGGGGAAACATTAGGTTTTTTCATCTTACCCACAGAATTCAATTTTTGCCCAGGTTTCCGTTCGCTAGACTTCTGAGTTGGACAAATAAATAGGTTTCACCAATTTGCTTTTACCTGAAACTGACATTTCTTTAGTCTCATCTTCGGTTGATATTTCAGATTGAACTGACAACTTTTGTGACCGATTATGAATGTGTTCAATTTTCACAGGTTCTGAAGATGGTGGCCATAGTTCCAATTTTGGCATAAATCGTGTATTAGCGGTAGAGTAAACATCATGGGTTTTTCTTTTTAGAGTGCTTAGATGATGGGTTCTCAGGTGAACAACTTGGTGGAAAGGAGGATTCAGTATAGGTTGTTCTCATTTTGACTTTGTTTTGGCGCAGCATGTCCCTAAAGGGACTTTGCGCCATTAAACCCTAATCAACCAACCAACCAACTAATTTAAATGCAAATGTTTTTACCATTTGAACGGACACAATAGTATTTTAAAATGCAAAATACATCATTAATTTTGTTAATGATCTTATCGTATAAAAACACAATTTTAGAATTATGAGGCAGGGAATATTCGGAAAAAAGTAAAGGTTTCAATTCTTTTGAAACAGGTGAACTGTAAGCTTTTTATTTACTTGTTGACATCATCACTTATTATTTCACCAGTATAATTATACACTGGAAATTTTCATTCTGGAGCCTTCCCTTTTTTTAGCATAAAATGAAGTTCTTATAAACTGTTTAATAAGAAATATACTACCTACAATATGAATATACGCTAATTTATCTTTCCATATAATACTTTGATCATATATGTGTGTGTGCGTGCATGTGTAAGAGAGGAAAAAAAATATGAGCCTCCCTACATTATTTTGAGTCTCCCCTGTTATTCACTTCTAGCTACAGCCAGAGCCATCCTTTGCGAAAGCGAGGTCGAGTGCAAGAATTTTCGCGAGGCCCTTTACTTCCAAACTAATTAATACTCTCCCATTCGCACCAATGTTGCAAACTTGGCTGGGTTTTTTATTGATCAACCAGAAATTTCGAGTAATAATTTGCTATTTATTTAATGATAGACGTTGTGTAGTTTAATAAAGTGAATGTAACTATTCGGAAACCCTGGTAGATATTTTGAATAAAAAATTTCAATAAATTGGCAACACTACCTCCGACAACGCAATCTACAGACTCGAATCAATTTTCTTTCACAATACGTGGACTGTGCTCGGGCTGTTTTTTCCCCTCTCGATTTTCTGCAGATTTGGGCCGGGCCGGGAATTCATTGTTACGGAGCGGCATTTCTTTTTTCTTTCCCTCTCTTTTTTGGTAATTTGGCGATATTGTACAGTTGTTAAAAAAGAAAGTAACGTCCACATAATTTTAATCGTAAAATTGTCACAGACAGGTGCGAAAGGTACTATTCGACTGGGTATTATGTCTACTTTTCGAATTTGAATACAAATTTAAAAGCAAAGGTCCTGTACACAAAAATTGTACCGACTTTGAATTTTCCAACTGTAACACCCATTTTTGACACCATTTTTAGTTCATTTTATCAAAGTACCCCATAAAAAATCGCCGATTGTATATCTTTCTTAAATCATCGTAGAATTATCTGAGTCAAAAGTTTGAGGATGATAATATTAATTCACGCGACAAACTTTTATTTATTATCCTCTCCAAAACCATATCCGATATACTTTTTTATGTTGCATAGCTACCAACTTGTACGGATTTTTGCTACCACTAAAATTTAACAGAAAATTTTGCCTAATTCAATCGCCGAATTGCAGCGAATATTGACAATTAAATAAGGCAGAAATTTCTGTTAAATTTTAGTGGTAGCAAAAATCCGTACAAGTTGGCAGCTATGATGTTGTTAAAGTTAATAGATGCAAAGATATTTCAGGCATTGTTTTCCTGTCAATAATAATACTTTTTGTATTATGAAAATTACTAATAAAATCATATTAAATTATTTTGATAGACATTCATTTTCACAGAAATCGAACCACAATTTGGGGAGGAAAAAAACGAGTATATAAGTTTACAGTTCATTCTAATAATTCGTTTTAGAGCTATATTGATAACTTTTACTTTTTGATGGTATAACCCTAACGGGACCGTCTGCTGCTATCAAAACATCCACAGAATAGAAAACGTTAGAGAGTAACCAGAAAATATAAAGTGAATTTGTTTCGCACTAAAAAATTCTGTATAATTTTTCTGGTAATATTCTAGATACATCTTGTACGATATATTTTTTCTGAATTTATGGATAAACTCCTAATACATTTTCTTTTCTATATGAAGATTCGAGTAAAAGATTATAAACAATACCTACTTTTTCCCCGAGCTGCCGTCATTCAAGAAACAGAGTGAAAAGTTTGATGTAACAAGGTTGATTGTCTGCGAGGCATTATTTGGATGAACTAAAGCAGATCGATTGCACTGAAAAAGAAGAAAGATTTATGGTAACAGATCCACGACACTTAGTGTTAGTATGGTCATAACACTTACATTTATAACAACGGGGAATGTTTGAGATATAAGGTCGGATTGGACAGCTTAGATAGTCAGCTTTAATTCTAGTTGGTAAAATAGGGTTATTGAATGTTAGAATAATGTGTTTTGTCGGAAGCACTTGGCCATTCCGGCGGATAGTAATACGCCGCACATCTATGATATTTTGTTCTTTTAAATTTATTAGAAGTTCTTCCTTTGTAGTGAATAGAAGTTCTGGTTCTGATATTACACCATGGATTGTATTTAATGTTTGATGTACTTGAACAGAAACTGAAAAGGAACCTATAGTTCTGCAATTTAAGAGAAATTCTGAATTTTTAGCTGAAGTGACCTCCACTAGCAAATCCCCAGACTGCATCTTTTTAAGTTTACAATTATCTCCAAAATACAGATTGGAATGTTTTAGCAATTAGAAAAGGTGAAGTTTTTTTAAATGAGCTATCAAATAAACTATCAGTGCGTTTTATTATAAAGAAACGTATAAATAATTCATTCTGTGCTGTTTGTTGCTCTCCACAAGGGAGAGAGATAGAAGGAAATGATTTTTTTCCATCCATATTAGAAAAAATATTTCAAACCCTGGCCGCACCACCCACCACCGAGACCAACAAGGGGATGCACATTCGTGCACCTGTGCTAACCAGGGCCCATACGTTCACAAGACAATCCTATGTCAGCCTCCACCCTTAACGAGATGTCTAGTAATTGACCGCTCACTTGATCCCTTAGCCAGTGACAAGTCAGCTGACCAGCCGATTGATGCATACGGGACCAATATGCACCTCCCGTCTACCTGAAGGAGACGCCAAGCAGTGGGTTGGTTTACCTCAATTGCCAGGATCCCCCTTTCCAGGGACACGGGTCGCCACGCACGGCAAAACGTGGGTGGTTTACAATTCTCTATGAGTCGATATAGGATGATATCGGTTCATACAGAATTGCCCTCACCTCCAAAGTGGAAACCACAATGAGAGTGAATCAAAGAGGAAAGAAAGACAAGAGAAATAAGAGGAAGAAGGAAAACAGAAAGATCTCTCAGGTGTCGGGGGTTGCGAAGCCCGTGAATACCTAAAGAAGGTATCCCCCTGGGGGCATTTAAATTGGTTATTGACATTTTTCATTAGTATCATTTATAAATCAAGAATCTTAAAATATATATATATATATTTTTTTAAACTAAGATGAACCTATTAAAAAAATAATAATATTCTTTCATATATTTAAAAAAAATTAAATATATAGTCTAGTCTGGCAGGGGCTCCACCCCCCTTAGCTCTCCCCGTGGGTGTGCCAGTGCTTCAAATGTTTTTCATCTGTGATGGGAATGATGAATTGAACGCACGCTGCGGAATTTCTACCGGCATAAAAACAATATGCCGGTACAAAAACAACATCTTTTCCCAACTGCAAGAGCTTCTTCACGAAAAAATCAATTTAGTGCGTTTGTACAAAACAGCAATTGATAGGATGCCATCCGATACACACAAGATTGTTATTTATGCTGACAAAACGCCTGCTGGAGAACATGCGCGAAGATTCAATGCTCCAACTATAGAGGAAGTGGCAATTGTAATAGTCAGAGATCAATTCCAACCTAGAGATATTGTTCGCCATCGGAGAAACAATCAATTGACAAAAGTTTTAGAAACTCATCGATGCTACGATGCCCTTCAATATCCAATCATTTTTTCGGATGGTGCCGATGGATATCACTTCAACGTTAAGATGATAGTTTCAAAGAAACAAATAAGAAATCCAGCGCAATGGACTATTATTCATACCGATTAATGATTCAAGAGAATGAAGATAATCACATTTTGAAATGTCGTCAATTGCTTCACCAATACATCTAGATATGTAAGAATAAATCGAAATAAAACGTTTAATATTCATCCGTTTGAATCAGACCAGGCTTAGCTGTGAAAAATACATTCATTTGCGAGATGCAGTTGCAAATGAGGGTAATACAACTAACGTTGGAAGACTAACGATTTTGCCATCTTCATATACAGGCAGTCCACGTCGTGCATGAGTACGCTCAAGATGCAATTGCGTATGTTCGTCATTACGGGCGTCCAGATCTATTCATTAAATTCACATGCAATCTAGCTTGAGACGATATACAACAGATCTTAATTCCTGGGCAATCGCAGGTGGATAGGCATGACATCACAGCTCACGGCACGCGTTTTCAGACAGAAGCTGAAATCGCTGACGGATTTAATGGTAAAACATAAAATGTTGGGGCTGGGTCTATGTGCTGCTGGATGTACTGGAATGGCCAAAGAAAGGATTGCCTCACGCACATACACTAATCTGGCTCTATATAGCAAAATCACTTCAAACGAAATCAACGACCTAATAACTATATGCGCTATAATACACGATGTTAGCGTCGATAAGAATTTTCATGAAGTTGTGACGAAAAATATAATACATGGACATTCCGGTACATTGAATCCAAATTCCCCATGCATGATAGGCGGAAAATGCTCTAAGCTATATCTTCGAGCATTAGTATCCAACACAGTTACAGGAAACGATGGATATCCTTTATACAGAAGAAGATCAATAGAAGATGGCGGTAAATCAGCAACCATACAAATGCGAAAAGGTGATATCGAAGTAGATAACTGGTGGGTTGTTCTATATTCGCCTTTGCTATAAAAAACGAACAAAGCACACATAAAAGTGGAATACTGTAACTCCGTTAAATCGATAAAATACATTTGTAAGTACATGAATAAAGGCAGTGACATCGCAGTTTTTGGCGTGCAACCAGAAAGAAGTGCGGTCAAACATATCGATGAAATCACACTGTATCAGGCTGGAAGATACATAAGCAGCAATGAAGCTGTATGGCGAATTCGTTCATTTCCCATACATGAACGAACTCCAGCTGTTGTTCACTTAGCTACAGCGCCCAGAAGATACAGTGTGGAAAACGGCTATCTATATTATAAAGGACAAACATATCCCAGATAGCAATTTTAGTTTGCAGAAAATTTTCAGCAATCTTACTTTGCAGATTTGCAATGTTGCAGCAAGCTCAGCATGGCAAGTCTGAAAGTTCATAACAAGACTGCAACAAGATTATGCAAACTCCGAAGTCACCATACTTTGAACTTGCAGCCAAGTTGTCGTGCAAGTTGCAATCTTGTTGCATCAATCTTACTGCAAAATCATAGCAAACTAGTAATATTGCGATGTCAGACTATTTTCAAACTCATTGTAAATTTGCAATATTGTCATGTCAGAACATCTGCAAATGAATTGCAAACTCGGAATCTTGTCATGACAAGTATAGCTGCAAATATGTAGTAATGTCATTGAAATGTTGTCAATTCTCTGAATTTTGCGTGTAGGACACAGGTAAAATAGGATTTTTTGAGACAACAGATGGCCATTCACTCAAATTTGGGAAGAACTTCGTTTTGATACTAAAAATGAAGATCCAATGAGTACTAAAAAAATAAAGTTGTTTTATGTTTTGTGCGCAAAAGGGGGCATTGTTAGCTCAGGGAGGGGGTTAACTAAAAATAAATAAATAAGTAGATGAAATGGGATATTGTTTATTATGTTTTTTATAATTCCGAATCGGGTGAAATCATCAGCAAGTCAATACGATCATTTCTTACAAAGTTACGGCAGGTTTTATTTATACAAAATCTTTTACAGGTAAAATAGATTTTACAGTAACAAGTGATTGCTATTCACGAAAACTTGAGACAAACCTCGTTTTGGCACTTACAAATTAAGATCCGATGAGTCTCCAAAATGTAAAGTTGTTTTACCGTGTTTTTTTTTTTTTTTGGGGGGGGGGGGGTGGGCATTTTAGCTCGAGGGATCAAAATTCAACTTTTTTTTTTTAAATAGGTCAAGTGGGATATCGTTTCGTATGTATTTGAATATCATTATCGGCAAGTCGACACAAACATTTAGAAGAAAGTTACAGAAAAGATTTTATCAATGCAAAGTGGAAAATTATATTTTATTTTTTAGCGTAGTTTTGTCACATTTATTTTACGTTTAAAAAGAGTTTTTTATATCATATTAAGTCATCTCAAAACTATTAAATGTCTTCAAAATAGCAATAATTAAAATCAGGATAATTTTGAGTTTATTTCAAAGTCATTAAATTTACCAAAATCCATTACTTATAACCTGGCCTAACTTTGTAAACAATGATCGTATCGGCTTGCGTGCAATATCATTTGATTCAGAATAAAAAAATTCATAACAAACGATACCCCATTTGACCATTTTAAAAATAAGTTCTGTTCGCCCATGCCGTGTTAAAGTCCCCCCCCCCCTCCTCAAAAAGAACCCCACGATGAAACAACTTTATTTTGGGGGGACTCATCGTATCTTCATTTCTAGTGCCAAAATTGCCAGATCTTACCAGATAAATTTTCTTGAATGGTTATCAGTTGCTGCTGTAAAAACCTACGGTACTTGCACCAAATTATAGTTTTCGACTTCGTATTCATAAAACTTGTCATAACTATGTAACAAATGATCGTATCAATTTGCAAATGGTAATCATTCGATTAAAAAAAAGAGAACATAATAAACGATAGCTGTCTCTTAACATACTTAAAAAAATTTTAGTTTGCCCCTCCCGCTCCCTGAGTTAAAAATGCCCCCAAAACATGATAAAAGAACTTTATTTTTTAAGGACTCATCGAATATTCATTTTTAGTATCAAAATGAAATTCTTCCCAAACTTTGGTGAATGGTCACTAGTTGCCGCATTTCTGCTGAACTTTTGATTGTATATTTTTTATCTGTACGCCTTTACTAGTCGTACTTTTGAAGGTTGTGCGAGTTTTGTGCAGGATTCCATATAATCGGAGGTTTGTCAAATGCTTGACATTTTTATGCTATATAGACCGAGTAAACAAGTACTTATAGTTTAAAATAGAATCCAAATCACCACAAATACGCTACCACACCCGCAGGAATTAAACCCGACATAGTTGAATCGGAGGCCACAAGGCTAACCATTCAACTACCTGGTAAGCCCCAATAACTTCCAATAATATACCTTAATTTCACTAGATTAATATTAACACAATTATTCTAATTGGTAAACAAATCATATTAGATGTAAATTTCCAACTGGGCGAAAAATGTCCGGACCAGGATTCGAACCCGGGACCTCCTGGCTGAAGCCGCCAGTGTTCTGCCATCTGAGCTATCCCGAGCGATTCTGGCCCCACCAGTGGCCGAGAGGTTCTGCTCTCGAAGCTGGTAGACGGGAGGTGCTGGGTTCGATCCCAATCGCGCCCGTCGGCCTAATCGTTCGGAGTTTTCGTGGTTTTCTTCGAACCTTGGACTTCCAAGCGTTAATATGGGTTAGGTTCCCTTAGAAAGACCCCCACGAAGGGCACTCCCCTCCCCCCATAGGGCCTATATCCCTCGTGTTGATAATTGGCCTACATAAACACAACCAACCAACCAACCCGAGCGATTCTGGTCGAACTATTTCACCCAGCTAACCTTGATGATTACAGCATCTGGTCTGAATTAGTAACCAATTATTCTAATTGAAAACCAATTAGAATAATTGTGTTAATATTAATCTAGTGTAATTTCGTATCCAGCGATTTCTGGAGTTCCATTACCTGAGATTTATTCTGAATAATTGTGTTAATATTAATCTAGTGTAATTTCGTATCCAGCGATTTCTGGAGTTCCATTACCTGAGATTTATTCTGTTGAGCTGAACCAGGTTTCAGACCAGATGCTGTAATCATCAAGGTTAGCTGGGTGAAATAGTTCGACCAGAATCGTTCGGGATAGCTCAGATGGCAGAGCACTGGCGGCTTCAGCCAGGAGGTCCCGGGTTCGAATCCTGGTTCGGACATTTTTCGCCCAGTTGGAAATTTACATCTAATGCCTTAATTTGTTTAGAAGTTTTATTAGACTCGCCAATTCTCAATTAGTTGCTTATTCCCTTCTAATTCTTAGAAGGTAATTAAAAACATTATCTAAAAATAAATGGTCCATGTACATAACCAATGCAAAGCAAACCTAGATGAGTATAAACACACACCCTCAATCTTAATTTCATACATAATTTTATTAAAGAAAATATAATTTATTTTCATTTCTTTTTGGCCAGAGTGGAATATATTGCTAAAACTTATTAACTTCCAGAAGGGGAAAAAAACTCATTTTAAAATTGAAATTTCCCTATTCTTAAATCTGAATAAATATAATTCCACAAAAACAACATATTTGAAAAGTTTCAAGAATTTAAAAAGAGCAAAGTTATAATAAAACAATACAGTCTATAAAATTACAAAGTTTATTTTCACACAGTTACAAATAATAGTTTCTAACACAAAGTATTAACATAATATTTACCAAATTAACATACAATTATTTAACATTCTTCTCTATATTATTTCCGTGTCTTTGCATCCTAAAAGAGAGAAACAATAGAGTGCATTTTAAAAGTTACAAGTTAAATTTTCACTGTTTTCAAGAATCCTCCTTAGAATTAATTCTAAAGGTGATCACAAATTATAACTCTTCAGGCAAAATGACCGAATCGCTAATGTTAATCCAACGAGATATATTTTTTAAAATATCTCGTTTGTATTTTTATATTTTAAAAAGACTTTTTTTTTTTTTTTTTTTTTTTTTTTTTTTTTTTGCATTGGATAGCTGAGGTAAATTTCTGCAACTGTGGTTTTTTACTTTATTTTAAGTTCGTTGAAGTTTTTATTTTATTTTATTTCTTTCGTTTTATTTTTGTTGTGCGGACACTTTCACTCTTTTCACTGCTTATACCGGCTCCAAAAGTGAAAGTACATAAAAAAATCATTTAAAAATATTGAAATGCAACCAAGTTACCTTAAAAAAATTCTCTTATTGGATTAACATGGGCGAATGGGTGTTTCCGCTTGACTGAAGTAGCCTCTTAACCCTTTAAGCCCTGATTCACACAATTCTGCGGCGATACTAAAGTAAAAGAGAATGACTATTTCCTGTTTTTATGCGATTTAAAACCAAATCTGCACATTTATATGCTTTAGATGTTCTGAGAAAACACAATTAGGGGGTACCAACTACAATACAGGGTTAGATTTTCTGCTTTTAAAAAGACTATATATCATCCAACAGCAATAGACAAAAATTATGTACCTAGTGTCGTAATGTCTTTTAAATATGATTTATAGTGTTTGCTTAGATTTAATATTTCTTTTCATATAGTTTATTCATGATTTTAATTGATTTTATCTTTGATAAATTTAATTAGGCTTCAGAAAAGTTGAAAAACAAATGAACCACACAATTGTGCGGGTCCGGCATTTACCATTTCCAAAATAAATACAATTCCTAATATAAAAAATTTTCATTTTTAAGTGATTTTTTTAAACTTATGTTTTTAGCAATTTATTTTTTATTAATTAGATTTTTAAAGCTGACCAATTTTAAATTAATAGGTTTGTATTATTCATGATTTCTATTTAAAATGGATAATATTAGATATATAATATGCACATGTAACGAATTGTATGTTTCTGCTCTGAGTTATAGATGCCATATATGATTTATAAGTTTTATATGAGTTATATGCATACCACGAGATTGATTTTTTAAGTTTGATAAATTCATTCCATTTTGTCGACACAGCAAGTAAACCACCAGGAATAAATAATAAATTATGGAAAGTTCAGCAAATGCTCGACAGATTCCGTAGTGTCTGCTTGAATTTACCAGGAGATCACGGAAAATTTTCCATAGATGAGCAGACGATTCCTTTTTTTAGGACGTGCCCCAGTAAAGCAGTATATAAAAAACAAACCACACTCTGTTGTAACAGCATCATCTGGGATAGTTTTAAATTTTGTATTATATCAGTGGGAAAGTACAGACCTGGTCCACAAGGATCTAGGTTTAGGACCTGCTGTAGCCCTTACTCTGGTTCAGACCTAGTTTTATGTACTTCGATCGATATTTCAACAAAATACCGCTGCTGGAAAAACTAAAAAAAAAAGAAATTTGAAGGATCAGGCACAATCCAAACGAAGTGAAGGGCATACTATTTGTCAAAGGCTCTTAAGAGGGGTGCGAGCATTGAGCACGTCTCAGAAAATGAAATTGTAGTGGTCTGTCCAAAAACAAAAATTGTTTCAAATATTTTCATTGTGGCTTATGAAAGTTATCTCAATAAACAACAACTTTTTTTTGCTTAAACTTTTATTTTTAGATATTTACACACATAATCCTAAACTACACAATTGTGTAGATTTAGCCCGAAAACGGCTGCATTAAGGCCGAACCCACAAAATTGTGCGGGTTCTCTCTTGTGATAACCTGACATCAGGTATTTTTTTATATTTTTTTTTCAATCAAATACGATCCTATCGATAAGGGGAAACCCAAACTTTCAATTTCTACCAAAAAAAACTCCCGGTCTTAAAGGGTTAAGTACCCATACTAGTCACTTGGAAAAAGTCGAACGCTAATGATAAGTCTATGGGAGCGTTATTTTCAAATTTCTCGCTAAAATTTTAATATTTTTTAATTTTTTTTTTTTTTTTTTTTTTTTGCATAGAATAGCTGCGGATGATCTACAACCGGACTAGTTTTTACTTTTTCGATTTTGATTATTATTTTTTTTTCTATAATAGGATAGTTTCAATTTCGGAACCTGTTCCGAAAGTAATTGTATTTTTTATAAAAGAATCTGAAACCGAAATCGAAAAAGTAAAAACTAGCCAGGTTGTAGATCGTCCTCAGCTATCCTATGCGAAAAAAAATCATTCAAAAATATTAAAATTTGAGCGAGATATTTGAAAATAACGTTACCATAGACTTAGCATCAGCGTTTTTAGGGTTTCGTTCATCTGACGAAACCCTATTCGTCTCGCTCCTCTGTCTGTCTGTCCGTCACAGAGCCCGTTCTCAGAAACTATATCTATTGGAGACTTGAAATTTTGCATACTTATAGCTGTACACCTCACATCAAACGACAAATCCTACAATTTTGAAAAAGTCTTATATTTAACCCTCTGGGTTCTAACTTGTGTATTTTAATCCTTTTGTTCTAACTGAGCTCCTAATTAAGTTTAAGACTCAAAATTTTTGCATACTTATAGCTGAACACATCATATCAAACAACAAATCATAAAATCTTGAAATTGTATTATATTTAACCTTCTAAGCTCCCACTTGTGTATTTTAATCTCTTGGTTCTAACTGAGCCCCTAATTAAGTTGAAGACTTAAAATTTTTCATACTTATAGCTGAACACATCATATCAAAAAACAAATCATAAAATCTTGAAAAAGTCTTATATTTAACCCTCTGGGTTCTAACTTGTGTGTTTTAATCTTTTTGTTCTAACTGAGCCCTTAATTAAGTTGAACACTTAAAATTTTGCATACTTATAGCTGAACACATCATGTCAAACGCCAAATCATAAAATTTTGAAAAAGTCATATATTTAACCCTCTGGGCTCTAACTTGTGTATTTTAAGCTTTTTTTTCTAACTGAGTCCCTATTATGTTGAAGACTTGAAATTTTGCATACGTATAGCAGAACGTTTGCAATCACACGGAAAATCATAAAATTTTCAAAAAGTTTTGCATTCTTTACCCACCGTGCTAAGCAATTTTTCTAACCTCCCCCCATTGCAACCGGTGGGTACTTTTCTAACTTTTGCCGACACCACTTTGACCACTCTTTCATATTATGCACATAGCCTTACATATTTCAGTTCTACTTTTTACCACCAGGGGGCACATACCTATATCGGGTGCTATAGACCCGATCCCCTCGACTAATATATCTACGGATAGGTTGTAAAATGGAGTTTCGTTCGGATAGAGGTTTGTGTAGAATAGAGGGCGCCCCCTGGTTGTGAAATGTGGAACTAACAGATTTCGCAAAAGTATAAATTGTTTTGAAAGGAATATTAAACGAAACCCTCTGTGCGATCTGTGATCACACTTACCCACTTGTTTCTTTTCCCCGTGACTGAAGAAAGTTCTTAAGAATCTACATTAGTTATGCGAAGAAACTCGAACCCTAATGCTAAGTATGTGGGAGAAATCTTCACAGTGATAAAGCTATACAGCTTAAATGAGAGAGAAATATATGCATAGAATACCTGAGGTCGATATATATAGTTATGCGTTTGTAATTTTTCGATTTTCTTCAGGTTTTTTTTTTTTTTTTTTTTTTTATGCGGACATTTTCACTATTGGAACTGGTTCGAATGCGTTGTGAAAGTGAAACTTTCCTCATATAAAAAAACAAATGCAAACAAAATAGAAAAGTACAAACTCACAACAATAGATATCGACCTCAGGTATCCTGATTAACGAAAATTATTTAAAAATATTAAAATGCGAATGAGAAATCTGTAAAGATTTTTTTTCATAGATTTAACTTGAGTTTTTTCTACACAAGTCACGGGAAGAAATTTGATCACTAATGTTCAACCTATGGTGAAAATCTTTTCAAATTTATCGCTTGCGTTTTAATATTTTTACACGATTTTTTTTTTTTTTCCAGGATACCTGAGATCGATATCTAATGTTAGCGTTTGTGTACTTTTTCGATTTTGGTTACAGTTTTTTTATACGAAAATAGTTTCACTTTCAGAACAGGTTCCAACCTCTTCCGAAAGTGAACGGTTGGTTGGTTGGTTGATTTTTGACGGCCGATTATCTACACTAGGGATATGGGCCCGGGGGGGAGTGCCCTTCGTGGGAGTCTTTCTAAGGGAACCTAACCCGTATTTACGCATGGAAATCCATGGCTCGAAGAAAACCACGAAAACTCCGAACGATTAGGCCGACGGGCGCGATTGGGATCGAACCCAGCACCTCCCGTCTACCAGCTTCGAGAGCTGAACCTCTCAGCCACTGGTGGTGCGCCGAAAGTGAACCGGACAAATCTGTAAAGATTTGTCTCATAGGTTTAACGTTAGAGTTCGAGTTTTTCCGCGTAAAGGGCTAAAACTAGTAACGCGAAGAAATTTTAACGCTAATTTTAAAATTTCTCGCTTGCATTTTAATATTTTTAAAAGATTTTTGGCATAGGGTACGTGAGGTCGATAACTTTTATCGTACGTTTGTACTTTTTCGATTTTGGTTACAGTTTTTCATATCAAGATAGTTTCACTTTTGAAACCGATTAGAATCGGTACTGAAAATGAAACTGTACTTATATAAAAAACTGCAACCAAAATCGAAAAAGTAGAAATTCACGATAAAAGTTGTCGACATGGGGTACGCTATGCAAAAACTCTTCTAAAAATATTAAAATGCAAGCTAGAAATCTGTAAAGACTCCTCCCAGGATTAACATTAGCGTTAGAATTTCTCCACATGACTAATGTAAGAGGCTATTTCAGTGACGTGAAAACACTTGTTCGATCAATGTTAATTATGTGGGAGAAATTCTTAAAAATATCTCGTTTTCATTTGATTATTTTTAAATGATTTTTAGGTGCGTTCGTAATTATATAAATGCGTAACACCTATAGTCGTCGTTCGGTCCGCCTGTCTGCCCGTCCGCATATAACAGAGAAAAAACTAAGCAAACCGAATGGTCTGAAATTTTAAATATATAATTGTTGCAAAATTTTGTCGAGTTATTTCAAATTTTGTGAAAATTGGATGTATAGTTTAATTACAGGGACATTCAAAAGTTTTCCGTTTCATTACGGCTAATGGGGGAAATTATTGCAAGTGCATTTTAATGATGTTACAGCCTTCCGAACGGTCTGAAATTTTAAATATATAATTGTTGTAAAATTTTGTTGAGTCATTTCCAATTTTATGAAAATCGGATGTATAGCTTAATTACACGGACAGTCAAAAGTTTTCCGTTACATTACAGCCAATGGGAAAAAAATATTGTAAGTGCATTTTAATGATGTACAGCCTTTCGAAGAGAATGAAACTGATATGCACTTATAAAGTGCACTAAAATATACATTCAGTAGAATATGTGGTTTAAAAAATATTTATAAAACTAGTTATAGTAAGAACGCACTTCATTTGCCACGTTTGACGAGCAATTTCCAACTTGTTTTTTCGCATATGACAGCTGAGGTCGTTCTCAAAAAAGACCTTTTTTTACTTTTTCGATTTTGTTTGCAGGATTTTTTTATGAGGATGCTTTCACTTTCGAAACCGATTCCGAAAGTGAAAGTGTTCTAATTAAAAATACTTGTAAACAAAATAAAAAAAATATGCAAAATGATCTTTGTACAGATCCACCCCAGCTTTCAAATAAAAAAAAAAAAATTAAAATATTAAAATGCAAACGAAAATACCTTTAAAAAATTCCCCCATTGTATTAATATTAGCGAACGGCGTGTTGTCGCGTAACTGAATTAGTCTCATAACAGTACATATACATATACTTAACCCACTAAATAATTATACATAACCTACACTAGTCACGCGAAGAAACTCGAAGGCTAACGTTAGTATATGGGAGAAATCTTTACAGCTTAAATAATATATATATTTGCATAGGATACCTGAGGACTACGAGTATATATGGGGCATTCTCACAAACTTTTGACTTTCGGGAATAAAAATCTGGTGAAATTAAACATGCTAAAATCACATTTTAATCTGATAAGCAAATGCCTTAATGATTCAAAATAAAGAAAAAAGGGTCAGCAGCGAAATTTTTTTTATTTAACTGCGGTTTAAGTTAAACTTGCGAGTTTAATTTTCCTTACCATTTTACCACTATAACTTTTTATTTTCTTCTACATTTTTACTTATAATGAATTTGCATAGTACCCACAGGACATTCAAATAAGAAATAATAAAAATGTAGTACAATTAATACAGAATTTTTGTATAACATTGTCTTAAAGGGATATTAAAGACGGGACGGTATAGGAAAAAAGGGACTGTAAGGATGGAACGGTAAGGAAAATTATCACCTATTTTTAGGAAAATCATGTTAAGACTAAGTGATAGCCACAATGTTCATTGATTTCTAGAAACAGTTGTTAACATTGGATTAAATATTTTTTTTTCTTAATTTACCTTGAAAAGTGCAGAAATAAACCTTGGGGACGGTAAGACTACCAATAAAGCCACGATCTTGAAATTGATATTTAAATGCTGATTTAAATTCTGCAGTAAATTTCCTGTCAAAGAATTTTAGACATTCTTTCTTTAGCATACTTCTGCATGAAAAAAAAACTTGAAAAAAATTCTGTGGCTGCGTCTGAAGTGATTTTCTGTATAAGTTTAGCAAGAGGGACGGTAAGGATGAAAAACCCAGGGACAGAGTTCAAAAAATAATATCAACCGTAAAAATGTGTGCAGGTTAATTTTTTGCACAACATTTATATTAAACAATTGAGAAATTTTTAAAGAATTAAATAAAACTGACGCCGGAAGGAAATACTGTTAATAACTTTAATAAAAATTAGAAAATAGCGATACAATAGAAGTCCATGATAAGAAGCATGGAGAATAGCACACTATGGAACTGTTTAAAATACTTAATATTTATATATAGAAAAGGGTTTAATGGCCATGAAAAGATAATTTAAATTTAAAAATACATTCGAATGCACTGCTGAATTCAAGAGGAGGGGCATTTCCCAAGGAAAGTTTGAGATTTTATGCTTTTTAATGAGTAATTTCCACACAGAATCTCTAAAATGGTGAAGGGCATACTATTTGTCAAAGGCTCTTAAGAGGGGTGCGAGCATTGAGCACGTCTCAGAAAATGAAATTGTAGTGGTCTGTCCAAAAACAAAAATTGTTTCAAATATTTTCATTGTGGCTTATGAAAGTTATCTCAATAAACAACAACTTTTTTTTGCTTAAACTTTTATTTTTAGATATTTACACACATAATCCTAAACTACACAATTGTGTAGATTTAGCCCGAAAACGGCTGCATTAAGGCCGAACCCACAAAATTGTGCGGGTTCTCTCTTGTGATAACCTGACATCAGGTATTTTTTTATATTTTTTTTTCAATCAAATACGATCCTATCGATAAGGGGAAACCCAAACTTTCAATTTCTACCAAAAAAAACTCCCGGTCTTAAAGGGTTAAGTACCCATACTAGTCACTTGGAAAAAGTCGAACGCTAATGATAAGTCTATGGGAGCGTTATTTTCAAATTTCTCGCTAAAATTTTAATATTTTTTAATTTTTTTTTTTTTTTTTTTTTTTTTGCATAGAATAGCTGCGGATGATCTACAACCGGACTAGTTTTTACTTTTTCGATTTTGATTATTATTTTTTTTTCTATAATAGGATAGTTTCAATTTCGGAACCTGTTCCGAAAGTAATTGTATTTTTTATAAAAGAATCTGAAACCGAAATCGAAAAAGTAAAAACTAGCCAGGTTGTAGATCGTCCTCAGCTATCCTATGCGAAAAAAAATCATTCAAAAATATTAAAATTTGAGCGAGATATTTGAAAATAACGTTACCATAGACTTAGCATCAGCGTTTTTAGGGTTTCGTTCATCTGACGAAACCCTATTCGTCTCGCTCCTCTGTCTGTCTGTCCGTCACAGAGCCCGTTCTCAGAAACTATATCTATTGGAGACTTGAAATTTTGCATACTTATAGCTGTACACCTCACATCAAACGACAAATCCTACAATTTTGAAAAAGTCTTATATTTAACCCTCTGGGTTCTAACTTGTGTATTTTAATCCTTTTGTTCTAACTGAGCTCCTAATTAAGTTTAAGACTCAAAATTTTTGCATACTTATAGCTGAACACATCATATCAAACAACAAATCATAAAATCTTGAAATTGTATTATATTTAACCTTCTAAGCTCCCACTTGTGTATTTTAATCTCTTGGTTCTAACTGAGCCCCTAATTAAGTTGAAGACTTAAAATTTTTCATACTTATAGCTGAACACATCATATCAAAAAACAAATCATAAAATCTTGAAAAAGTCTTATATTTAACCCTCTGGGTTCTAACTTGTGTGTTTTAATCTTTTTGTTCTAACTGAGCCCTTAATTAAGTTGAACACTTAAAATTTTGCATACTTATAGCTGAACACATCATGTCAAACGCCAAATCATAAAATTTTGAAAAAGTCATATATTTAACCCTCTGGGCTCTAACTTGTGTATTTTAAGCTTTTTTTTCTAACTGAGTCCCTATTATGTTGAAGACTTGAAATTTTGCATACGTATAGCAGAACGTTTGCAATCACACGGAAAATCATAAAATTTTCAAAAAGTCTTGCATTCTTTACCCACCGTGCTAAGCAATTTTTCTAACCTCCCCCCATTGCAACCGGTGGGTACTTTTCTAACTTTTGCCGACACCACTTTGACCACTCTTTCATATTATGCACATAGCCTTACATATTTCAGTTCTACTTTTTACCACCAGGGGGCACATACCTATATCGGGTGCTATAGACCCGATCCCCTCGACTAATATATCTACGGATAGGTTGTAAAATGGAGTTTCGTTCGGATAGAGGTTTGTGTAGAATAGAGGGCGCCCCCTGGTTGTGAAATGTGGAACTAACAGATTTCGCAAAAGTATAAATTGTTTTGAAAGGAATATTAAACGAAACCCTCTGTGCGATCTGTGATCACACTTACCCACTTGTTTCTTTTCCCCGTGACTGAAGAAAGTTCTTAAGAATCTACATTAGTTATGCGAAGAAACTCGAACCCTAATGCTAAGTATGTGGGAGAAATCTTCACAGTGATAAAGCTATACAGCTTAAATGAGAGAGAAATATATGCATAGAATACCTGAGGTCGATATATATAGTTATGCGTTTGTAATTTTTCGATTTTCTTCAGGTTTTTTTTTTTTTTTTTTTTTTTTTATGCGGACATTTTCACTATTGGAACTGGTTCGAATGCGTTGTGAAAGTGAAACTTTCCTCATATAAAAAAACAAATGCAAACAAAATAGAAAAGTACAAACTCACAACAATAGATATCGACCTCAGGTATCCTGATTAACGAAAATTATTTAAAAATATTAAAATGCGAATGAGAAATCTGTAAAGATTTTTTTTCATAGATTTAACTTGAGTTTTTTCTACACAAGTCACGGGAAGAAATTTGATCACTAATGTTCAACCTATGGTGAAAATCTTTTCAAATTTATCGCTTGCGTTTTAATATTTTTACACGATTTTTTTTTTTTTTCCAGGATACCTGAGATCGATATCTAATGTTAGCGTTTGTGTACTTTTTCGATTTTGGTTACAGTTTTTTTATACGAAAATAGTTTCACTTTCAGAACAGGTTCCAACCTCTTCCGAAAGTGAACGGTTGGTTGGTTGGTTGATTTTTGACGGCCGATTATCTACACTAGGGATATGGGCCCGGGGGGGAGTGCCCTTCGTGGGAGTCTTTCTAAGGGAACCTAACCCGTATTTACGCATGGAAATCCATGGCTCGAAGAAAACCACGAAAACTCCGAACGATTAGGCCGACGGGCGCGATTGGGATCGAACTCAGCACCTCCCGTCTACCAGCTTCGAGAGCTGAACCTCTCAGCCACTGGTGGTGCGCCGAAAGTGAACCGGACAAATCTGTAAAGATTTGTCTCATAGGTTTAACGTTAGAGTTCGAGTTTTTCCGCGTAAAGGGCTAAAACTAGTAACGCGAAGAAATTTTAACGCTAATTTTAAAATTTCTCGCTTGCATTTTAATATTTTTAAAAGATTTTTGGCATAGGGTACGTGAGGTCGATAACTTTTATCGTACGTTTGTACTTTTTCGATTTTGGTTACAGTTTTTCATATCAAGATAGTTTCACTTTTGAAACCGATTAGAATCGGTACTGAAAATGAAACTGTACTTATATAAAAAACTGCAACCAAAATCGAAAAAGTAGAAATTCACGATAAAAGTTGTCGACATGGGGTACGCTATGCAAAAACTCTTCTAAAAATATTAAAATGCAAGCTAGAAATCTGTAAAGACTCCTCCCAGGATTAACATTAGCGTTAGAATTTCTCCACATGACTAATGTAAGAGGCTATTTCAGTGACGTGAAAACACTTGTTCGATCAATGTTAATTATGTGGGAGAAATTCTTAAAAATATCTCGTTTTCATTTGATTATTTTTAAATGATTTTTAGGTGCGTTCGTAATTATATAAATGCGTAACACCTATAGTCGTCGTTCGGTCCGCCTGTCTGCCCGTCCGCATATAACAGAGAAAAAACTAAGCAAACCGAATGGTCTGAAATTTTAAATATATAATTGTTGCAAAATTTTGTCGAGTTATTTCAAATTTTGTGAAAATTGGATGTATAGTTTAATTACAGGGACATTCAAAAGTTTTCCGTTTCATTACGGCTAATGGGGGAAATTATTGCAAGTGCATTTTAATGATGTTACAGCCTTCCGAACGGTCTGAAATTTTAAATATATAATTGTTGTAAAATTTTGTTGAGTCATTTCCAATTTTATGAAAATCGGATGTATAGCTTAATTACACGGACAGTCAAAAGTTTTCCGTTACATTACAGCCAATGGGAAAAAAATATTGTAAGTGCATTTTAATGATGTACAGCCTTTCGAAGAGAATGAAACTGATATGCACTTATAAAGTGCACTAAAATATACATTCAGTAGAATATGTGGTTTAAAAAATATTTATAAAACTAGTTATAGTAAGAACGCACTTCATTTGCCACGTTTGACGAGCAATTTCCAACTTGTTTTTTCGCATATGACAGCTGAGGTCGTTCTCAAAAAAGACCTTTTTTTACTTTTTCGATTTTGTTTGCAGGATTTTTTTATGAGGATGCTTTCACTTTCGAAACCGATTCCGAAAGTGAAAGTGTTCTAATTAAAAATACTTGTAAACAAAATAAAAAAAATATGCAAAATGATCTTTGTACAGATCCACCCCAGCTTTCAAATACAAAAAAAAAAAAATTAAAATATTAAAATGCAAACGAAAATACCTTTAAAAAATTCCCCCATTGTATTAATATTAGCGAACGGCGTGTTGTCGCGTAACTGAATTAGTCTCATAACAGTACATATACATATACTTAACCCACTAAATAATTATACATAACCTACACTAGTCACGCGAAGAAACTCGAAGGCTAACGTTAGTATATGGGAGAAATCTTTACAGCTTAAATAATATATATATTTGCATAGGATACCTGAGGACTACGAGTATATATGGGGCATTCTCACAAACTTTTGACTTTCGGGAATAAAAATCTGGTGAAATTAAACATGCTAAAATCACATTTTAATCTGATAAGCAAATGCCTTAATGATTCAAAATAAAGAAAAAAGGGTCAGCAGCGAAATTTTTTTTATTTAACTGCGGTTTAAGTTAAACTTGCGAGTTTAATTTTCCTTACCATTTTACCACTATAACTTTTTATTTTCTTCTACATTTTTACTTATAATGAATTTGCATAGTACCCACAGGACATTCAAATAAGAAATAATAAAAATGTAGTACAATTAATACAGAATTTTTGTATAACATTGTCTTAAAGGGATATTAAAGACGGGACGGTATAGGAAAAAAGGGACTGTAAGGATGGAACGGTAAGGAAAATTATCACCTATTTTTAGGAAAATCATGTTAAGACTAAGTGATAGCCACAATGTTCATTGATTTCTAGAAACAGTTGTTAACATTGGATTAAATATTTTTTTTTCTTAATTTACCTTGAAAAGTGCAGAAATAAACCTTGGGGACGGTAAGACTACCAATAAAGCCACGATCTTGAAATTGATATTTAAATGCTGATTTAAATTCTGCAGTAAATTTCCTGTCAAAGAATTTTAGACATTCTTTCTTTAGCATACTTCTGCATGAAAAAAAAACTTGAAAAAAATTCTGTGGCTGCGTCTGAAGTGATTTTCTGTATAAGTTTAGCAAGAGGGACGGTAAGGATGAAAAACCCAGGGACAGAGTTCAAAAAATAATATCAACCGTAAAAATGTGTGCAGGTTAATTTTTTGCACAACATTTATATTAAACAATTGAGAAATTTTTAAAGAATTAAATAAAACTGACGCCGGAAGGAAATACTGTTAATAACTTTAATAAAAATTAGAAAATAGCGATACAATAGAAGTCCATGATAAGAAGCATGGAGAATAGCACACTATGGAACTGTTTAAAATACTTAATATTTATATATAGAAAAGGGTTTAATGGCCATGAAAAGATAATTTAAATTTAAAAATACATTCGAATGCACTGCTGAATTCAAGAGGAGGGGCATTTCCCAAGGAAAGTTTGAGATTTTATGCTTTTTAATGAGTAATTTCCACACAGAATCTCTAAAATGTCCCCCCCCCCCTCCAGAGCCGCAGAAATTGCTTCCGGAGAAAAATATCTGAATTCAACACTGCTCGATCGGCGTGAGCAAGAAAAAAAGCAAATATTAATTAAAACGATATCTTAGAAATTCCCCTTAAAGTTGAGAAAAATTAATTTAAAAATTAAAATTTTCAATAATGCGTTAACATGGACCAAAACCAAACTATTTAAAAAAATGTAAGCATTCCTCAGTAAATAAACATAACTTTTTAATTTATTAGAATTTCTGTACGAAGTAAGTTGCAGTTTGTACAGAGAAAATACAAAAATATCTGAATCACATTTGAATAATTAAAATAATAAATACCTTTACACCTGGGTTCTTTACTTGAACGCTAATCCAATGGCGCTGCTTCATGGGATTCAATAAAGAAGTGTTGTAATTTTGTCTTTGTCAAATTTCCGCGCATGCGCATTTATATCTGTTCTCCTCCCAACAAAAGGAATTTTTCGCTTACGTCGTTATTTTATGGCAGTGTTGTATCAGGTTTAGAGCAAAGTTGCGTTGCAAGAAAGCAATTGATTATATTCCGTCTATCTAGTAGTGCACTTGCAGCAATATTATTACTTCAAATTTGTCGTGACAAGAAAATATCAAGAAAAAATTAATCTTGCTGCAATTGTTCATGCTATCTGGGATCTGTGCGTAACGCATACGTCATTCTGCGAATGGCAACACTTTGAAATTTGAAATGAAATTTCGGTTTCGCAATTTTCGCTACTGCAAATTTTTAAACTTCTAAACATGGCGCAGTTTCAATTTTTACACCATCGTATAGGGATAAAATGTAGTTTTAAATGCAATTTGTTTGAAAGTTCTATCTCAATTTATTTTTTGAGATATTAATTTTTTTATACTTTTTAGTACCAATTTTGTAATTGTGGCAACTGAAGTACTCCATTTCTATTAAAAGTAAAGGGAAAATATTCATGGTTTATTTATTTTTTTTTTATTATATCCTTATTGATGCCATTTTCACATTACAAATAAAAGTAACTTTTTTCTAATTTTTGAACAGAAAAGGACGTCAGCCATTAAAAAAACACGCATTCTTCTTCATAAATCAAAAGATTGAAGAAGATATTTCAATATTTTTACATTAGCTGATACTGAGTTTGAGACGCTAGGCAAAATGATTCAGTGAATAAAAATGATGTCATATTTAAAACAAAACGATCATTTTCTTTGATAAAACTAAATATTTGATCAATACTCTAAATGGCCAATACTATGGCAACTAAAGGCAAATTTCTGAATGGTAAATTTTCGCGGGTACTGAGATTAGAACTTAAATTTTGTGCGAATGTTCACATGAAAAATTGTATCGGACAAACGTGACTTTAAGTTTGGAAATACATTAATTAATAATGTATTGCGCGTTAAAATACTTTTAAATTGTGAATATGAGTGGTTCGTATGTAAATTTTGAGAATATGAAATAACGTACAGTTTAGATTGTATGGGGGAAATTTTTATGATGTGACGTAGCGAAATCCTTTTTACTGATTTTTCATCCGGTAAAAACAAACGTAAGAGCCTCAATCGATAATTTCAACATAATTACTCATCTTGATTACGTATTCTAATACAGTTTAATTTTTCAATAATTTAAGCAGTTGAAGTTTGTGGAAATAATTGCCGAAACGTCAGTGAAGGCTTACTGCGGAGACACGAAAAGTTTTGGTTTCCGTTAGTCTGTCTGTCTGTTAGTCTGTCTGTCTGTTCCGCGATAACTGCCGTAAAAAGCATCCGATTATCTTAAAATTAAGGATGCATGTTGGTGAAATCCCCGGATTTAGCTGTATAGTTTTTGGTTAAATTTGGTTCATTCGTTCGGAATATATAGAACATTTTATTTTGCGACTTAATGCTTTCCTATAGCAATTCAGACGATTTTTCCATTTTTATTTGTTGAAAAGAAATGGCTCATATGATTAAAGGATTTAAATGCTAAATTAAGGATGATGAAATTTCCTAATTAGAACCATACATTATTCATAGTAGTTTGAAATTTTGTGTATACATTTGTCAGAGTTTTTAAATTCGGTGTATAACTTTTATGGAGGGATTTTATATATGTGTTTCAATAATATAAAATATTTTTTTTAATATAAATTTTCTTTTTAAGCACATATTTAATTGTTTTTATTATCTTTTAACTGTTACCTAGCAGCGAACTACACCTAAAAATATCGTAAATGTGAAAGTATGTGTAATTGTTTGAAGTTAAATCAAAGTCAAAAGGGACGAATTAATGCCTTTGTGTCTTTACATATAGATGTAATTTACCACAGAAATAAAGAAAGACTATGTTCTATTTATTTTGTTCAAATATTTTTCTTTTAAATTAAAAAGTTCATTATTTTCATAAGGAATAAATCGACATTTTGCTATGAAATTTAACAATCATTTTTCTTTTTTTTGCCGTTGCCACGAAAATTCAATCCCGGAATAAAAATTTATCCTAAACAGTTAATTTTGATTTGAAAGATTTTTATGTGCGAAAGGAAAATGAAATAAAAAATAGACATGAATACGCCTTCATATTAGAAATAAAGTGAAAATACGAAAAGAAGGTGAATTTGATCTCATATATCAAAAATAAAACGAATACGCTTTGAGGTTGAAATAAAAGGGGCTTGTGTTATGATATTAATTCTTATTATTAAAAAAAAAAATGTTACTAATATCTCATGGTTTATCGTCTGCACACAGCTAACAGAAATTTTAATTCTTAATCGAAAATTCCAATGAGGAAAAAAAAACTTTTGAAGAGCAAATATATAGTAAATATCAAAATTATGCACCGCAAAATTATCGCTGTCGAAAATGACGTCATTGTATCGGGAAATAAATATTTTCATCCTTAAAAACCAAGCATTAACTAGATTGCCTGAAAAAATGTTTTTTGACGGGTGTTACTTCTTAATGCCGCCTCATTTCAGAAAATATGAATGAAAATTATTTTATTTTTAAAGGAAATTACATTTTCATTCATAAAACCTAAACGTTTAATATAATTGCGTCAATGTAAATCATTTTCTGTGTTACCAGTATTGAAAAATAAGGCTCGGAAGTGTAAAAAGAAATCTAAGATTTGCGCTAACCATTAGCGCAATCAATAAAAAGTAACGTATGTAAATTAATAAGACCACGGGGGGTTCAGGGGGGCTCCGCCCCCTGAAGAAATCTATTTATTATTTAAAAAATATACCAGAATTAACAGCTCATGAAAATTTAGAAATATCCTTCCATAACGTTTTTAATTTAATGCTTCTAATGTCTGAAAACTTTTTTTATTTTTTATTCTTATAAATAATTACATAATTTGAAAACTTTAAATTGCGGTTTGCAGGAAACTGAATATTACCAAAGTGAGTCTAAAAACAATGACTTGCAGAGCTGACGTTGAGGCTCCTGATCTGCAGATTTACTAGTAGATTTATGCTCTTCAGAGGTGGTGTTATAGCAGCGATTTCCAACCTGGGGTAGCGTACCCCTGGGGGTACGTGGTGGGTCTGCTGGGGGTATGTGAAAATAATATCGGTAATGGCGGAAGTCACAAAAATTTTAGGTATATATGTAATTTGCATCGATTTATTGCCTAAACGTCAGTGAAGGCTTACTGTGGAGACACGAAAAGTTTTGATTTCCGTTTGTCTGTCTGTCTGTCTGTTCCGCGATAACTGCCGCAAAAAGCATCCGATCGGCTTGAAATTAATTGGGCATGTTGATAAGGTACTCGGACTTAGCTGTATAGTTTTTGGTTAAATTTGGCTCATTCGTTCGGGAAATATAGAACATTTTATTTTGCTCTGTAATGCTTGTCTATGGCAAGTCAGACGATTTTCAAATTTTCATTTGTTGAAAGAAATGGCTCATATAAAAAATGGATTTAAATGGTAAATTTTAGATGCTGAAATTTTTAAATAAGATTATTAAATTATTCCAATTAGTTTGAAATTATGTCAATATATTTGCGAGATTTTTTAAATTAGGTTTATAATTTTTGGGGGAACTTTATGCATGTTTTCCAATAATATAAAGCATTTTGTTTTATCAATTTGACATAATACATATTTCATTTTTTACCTTTTCTTTCATCAGTTGCCTAGCAACGAATTTGGTCTTAATAATATTAGTATAAATGCGTCTATAATGTTTCAGTAAAGCCAACGTCAAAACGGATGAATTAATGCATTTGTATTTTTGCATATAGATGAATTTTAGCCCCAGAAATAAAAATAGGCAATGTTTTATTTATTTTATTCAAATATTTTGCTTAAAAATACAAAAGTTCATTATTTTCATAGAGAATAATGTGACATTTTTTCATAAAATTTATCAATGTTTCTTTAATCGTTGCCAAGAAAATCAAAACCCTGAGTAATATTTTCTCTTAAACAATTTTCAATTGAAAGATTTTGAGGTGAAACAGGAAAATGAAAAAAAAAAAAAATTAAGAATAAAAAAATTAATATGGCGACATATTGGGAATAAAAAGAAAACTCTCAAGTATTTCTTAATATAACAAGATGAAAGGTTTTGAGTAAGTACGAATAGCAGATGAATTAGACGTCATTTATCAAAAAAAAAAAAAAGATGTTGGAATAAAAAGACCTTGGCTAAAATAAAATGAACTATTATTTACGGAGGAAAGAGATAGATGGAGATGCAGTATGCCGTAAAAACAGTTTGCAATATGATGTGCGTTATCGCCCAGATTTAAATGCCATTATTTGGCCCAAACAAAACAAGCACGTGGAACAGGGACCGAATTCTTTGACTTCATCCGTGCCTTTTTTCTGTAAAATGAAAATGATCTGCTTATATTTAAGCATTCTAAAGTAGCATTTCATCGTATTATGAATTAAAAACTGTATTACTAAAAATATTTTTCTTTTCTTTCTTTCTTTTTTTAAGCACGCCGTTGTGTTTCGGTCGAATGTAGCGGATTTTAAGGTTACACTTTTTGGCGTCACTTCAAGATTTATTGTTTGCGTACGGTTAACATGAGGATTTTATTTTAAATTTTAAAGTTATTAATTTATAAAAAAAAAAAACTTATGCTTATCCTTATAAATCACAGCGTAAAAAAAAAAATCTGTGATATACTATAACCATCCGCACAATCAATAAAAAATTACGAATGTAAACTTAAATAAACTACGGAGGGTTCAGGGGGGGAACAGCCCCCCTGAAGAAATGCAATTTTTGATTTAAAAAGTTACCAGAATTAGCAGCTCATCAGAACTTCAGAACATCAGTGTATAACCACTTGTTTAACACATTTAATTTCTGAAACTTTACGAAGTATTTTGTATTCTTATAAATATTTATGTAATTTGAAAACTTTAAAAAGCGATTTGTAGGAAGATGAATATTACGCAATGAGTGTTAAAAAACAATGACTTGCAAAGATGACGTTGAGGCTCCTGATCTGCAGATTTACTAGTTGCCGAAACGTCAGTGAAGGCTTACTGTGGAGACACGAAAAGTTTTGGTTTCTGTTAGCCTGTCTGTCAGTCTGTCTGTTAGTCTGTCTGTCTGTTCCGCGATAACTGCCGCAAAAAGCATCCGATCGGCTTGAAATTCACTGGGCATGTTGATGAGGTACCTGGACTTAGCTGTATAGTTTTTAGTTAAATTTGGTTCATTCGTTCGGGAAATATGGAACATTTTATTTTGCTCTATAATGCTTTTCTATGGCAAGTCAGACGATTTTCAGATTTTCATTTATTGAAAGAAATGGCTCATATGAAAAATGGATTTAAATGGTAAATTTTTGATGCTGAAATTTTTAAATAAGATTATTAAATTATTCCAATTAGTTTGAAATTTTGTCAATGTATTTGCGAGATTTTTTTTATTAGGTTTATAATATTGGTGGGAATTTTATGCATGTTTTCCAATAATATAAAGCATTATGTTTTATCAATTTGACATAATGCATATTTCATTTTTTTCCTTTTCTTTCATCTGTTGCCTAGCAACGTATTTGGTCCTAATAATATTAGTATAATTGCGTATATACTGTTTGAGTAAAGCCAACGAAAAAACGGATGAATTAATGCATTTGTATATTTGCATATAGATGGATTTTAGCCCAGAAATAAAAATAGGCAATATTTCATTTATTTTATTTATTTTATTCAAATATTTTGCTTAAAAATACAAAAGTTCATTATTTTCATAGAGAATAACGTAACATTTTCCCCTAACATTTACCAATGTTTCTTTAATTATTGCCAAGAAAATCAAAACCCGGAATAATATTTTCTTTTAAACAATTTTCAATTGAAATGTTTTGTCGTGAAACAGGAAAATGAAAAATAAAATTAAGAATAGGAAAATTAATATGGCGGCATATTGGAAATAAAAAGAAAACTCTCGAGTATTTCTTAATATAACAAGATGAAAAGTTTTGAGTAAGTACGCATAGCAGGTGAATTAGAACGTCATTTATCGAAAACAAAGATGCTGGAATAAAAAGATCTTGGGTAAAATAAAATTAACTATTATTCACGGAGGAAAGAGATAGATGGAGATGCAGTATGCCGTAAAAACAGTTTGCAATACGATGTGCGATATCGCTCAGATTTAAATGCTCTCATTCGACCCAAACAAAAGAAGCACGTGGAACAGGAACCGAATTCTTTGACTTCATCCGTGCATTTTTTCTGTAAAATGAAAATGATCTGCTTATATTTAAGCAATAAGCATTCTAAGGTAGCATTTCATTGTATTATGAATTAAAAACTGTATTACTAAAAATATTAAACACGTCGTTGTGTTGTGCCGAATGTAGCGGATTCTAGGGTTACATTTTTGGCGTCACTTCAAGATTTATTGTCTGTGTACGGTTAACATGAATATTTTATTTTAAATTTAAATTTTATTAATTTATAAAAAAAAAAAGAACTTATGCTTATCCTTATAAATCACAGCGTAAAAAAAATCTAAGATATACCATAACCATCCGCACAATCAATAAAAAATTACGAATGTAAATTTAAATGGACTACGGGGGGTTCAGGGGGGGGCAGAGCCCCCCTGAAGAAATGCAATTTTTGATTTAAAAAGTTACCAGAATAAGTAGCTCATCAGAATTTCAGAACATCAATGTATAACCACTTATTTAACACTTTTAATTTCTGAAACTTTACGAAGTATCTTGTATCCTTATAAATATTTATGTAATTTGAAAACTTTAAAAAGCGATTTGTAGGAAGTTGAATATTACGCAATGAGTGTTAAAAAACAATGACTTGCAAAGATGACGTTGAGGCTCCTGATCTGCAGATTTACTAGTATTTTGGTAATTTTAGGTTAAGAACATTATTTGTTTTAAGAGTTAGGCAACCAATGCAAGATGAATTTTTTATTGTAATTATTTTTATAGGTTTATTATGAATTCGATCTAACAGTTCCATTCTAAACATTTCAATTCGTCGAATTTCGACGGGTTCCAACTCGTTCCTATAATGCTTTAAAAAGTGCTAAAAACTTGTATCCCATAAATCTCCAACAATGCTCAGCGGCAATATGCTGATACGAGCGCCATTTCGTAACTCTTTTCAATATAAACACTGTGTTTTCAAAAATTATAGAATGTTAAATATCGGAAACTATAAATATAAGATATTTTGGTCTGTTATAAGCTAATTTAGTTAAGGAATGACGAGAAATAGGTTAAAGAGTCTCTTTTAGAATGACTATCGTTTTTAAATCACTACGATGGCGCTACGATCGACATCTTGTTATTCAGCATCGTTGTACATTTATGGGATTCAATTTTTTAGCACTATTTTGTAGCCGTTTTCAACACTGTATCTTCTAGGCGCTGTAACTTAGCAGCACATCTAAAATATGGACAATGCGTTTATTTCACAGCTGCAAATGTGCAACAAATAGCCCTGAATCCACTGGATACAACGTTAACTGCTTTCTTTACGTTATGTCAAAATGACACGTTTGCGAAAACATTAGAAAGTGCCTACGTATTACACACAGAATGCGACTACAAAGTCATTTGAACGACGCAAACGAGGAAAGCGAGTTGAAGGACAACCTGTCATAGGCTGGGATTGCGGTGCCTCGCTACCTTAAATCTTACGCTCGATCGTAAAATAGGCGTTCCTGCAGTCGATCGTAACTTTGTATTGCGGTGTCTCAGCGTAAGTCCTCGTGCTTCGGCGTAAATCCTCCTGTAGTCAGCCAATCAGAAGCCGCTGTTGCATTTGTAGTGGTTGTCCGCGCATCCACCTGCACTTAAACTTATGACTGCTTTCAAGTTGTAGTAAGATCGCGAGGCACTGCAATAACTTTAGGTTTTGTTTATATCGTAAGTCTGTAAGTTGATCTTAAGTGAGGCACCGCAATCCCAGCCATATTCAAAGAAACTACGATAGGTAGATTGTACACCGTGCGTCCCAATCAAGATTAATGCTTCTTTCTTCGCATGCTATTGGTTAATGTGCCCAGTCCAACATCTTTCCAGCAATTGAGAATTGTTAACAGCGCTACACATGCCACTTCATACAGTGCATGTCAAGCTCTGAAGTTTTTGGAGAACGACCGACATTGGGATGTATGTATTAATGACGCGTGCAACACGTCGCATCCAAATCGAATTCGTGCATTGTTTGTAATCATATTGACCTCATGCTTCTGTAGTGAGTTGCGTAGTAAAATATGTTGTACGATGTTCATTGCTTGAATAAAGACTCAAATTAACCAACAACAACAATTTAATAAAATAAAATTAACGAAAAGAATGCCGATCCTTTGTTGCACGGCTTACAGTATAGCAGACGCAAGTTACAACAGCGCCACACTTCTGAATCATAACATCAACTAGAAGTGGAAGTAGAAGTGTTTTTTACTGTGCTTGTAGCGCCATTTGTTGAACACGCCAAGGAGGATGGACACATCACCATACTTCCCTTCATATCCAACATAGTTGTGGGAGAAATATAAATCGTACATGGCTGAGGATCTTTTCCGTCGAAATTCAAATATGAACATGGATTTCATAGCAGAAATCTACAACGAAGCGTTGATAATGACTGAAGATTTGTGCTTAGAAATCGCGAACAAAGCTCTCGACCGATTGGGAATGCATTCACCGAATCGATCGGCTGCCACTTCTTTCGATGTAGAATTTGCATAGTAAACAAAATTACAACACATGTGATAGTTTTATTGGAAATTGCGAACCACAGCCTTTTGAGCTTTTCTTCTTAAATCACATAAATGGTACTTTAAAATTAGGTAAAGTAAATTCTCTTACCTTGATTGGTCCATCATTGAGTCGGTGTCACGGATGAGTATGGTATCCTTTTGTTATATCCAATTTAATACGAAGACACTAGATCAATTAAAATTAGGCGATCGATTCATATCTCGAACGATTAATTTTAATAGAAAGGAAATGTTAAATTAAATTTAAATAAAAAGTAGTTACATTAAAGGTAATTATTGACATATTAAATGCAGAAAAATATTTTGCCATATTTATGCTTTAAGAGCTTATTTAAAGACTAACTAAAGAAATGTTTATCGTTCGTAAGTCCTTTTTGATATTGCACCACAAACAGAAACACTCATGATATCAGTGGGGAAAAACAATTCTTCTTTTGGAAAATCCGATGACATGTTAATGGATAATTTTCTTGATTACACTACTTAAACGATGATTTATTAGTGTTTATAATTCAGGAAATCATTTATCTCCAACACCCCTGCTTGATTTCTGAAGTAGGAACAATCATAAGATTTAAATTACGTCTCTGTTTGATGAAATCAGGTTTAGGTAAAGGCTTCGTATCTGCTGTCATGTCCTTGCTTGGACAATATTCCAGATCTATGATATCCGTTTCTCTGAGATTCTTAATACTATGGTATTTAATATCGATATGTTTATTTTTAGAATGATGTTTATAACTTTGAGTCATCTCAATACAAAACTGATTATCTTCATAGAGAATTATTGGCAAATTTTGTTGTAGACCAAGATCTTTTAGAAGATTAATTATTCAAACTGTTTCTTGTGCTGAAGTGGCTGTTGAGATGCATTCAGTCTCAGCGGATGACGATGCAAGTGGATTCTGTTTCTTAGTTGACCAGGATATGGCTGTATTTTCTAGTTTACATAAGTTGCTAGTGGTTGGTTTTCGGTCATTTTTATCACCTGCTCCGTCCGAATCTGCATAAGTTATTAGGATCGGCTCATTTTCATTACTTATAATTAATTTTAATTCTTGTGTAGTTTTTAAATATTTGATAACTTTCTTTACTGCATTCCAATACTTTTCTCTTGGTTTTTCTTCGCTGTTACTCTCCAGAGTCTGTGTGTTTGTCTCTATTTTTACTTCCAGAGTAATTTTATTCTCTTTATGTTCAGCATAAAGACGAATTTTGTCTGTATTTTTCATTTGTTTGGTTTTTAGAATTTTTATTCTTAAGAAACCAACAAATTGATTTTATATGGTTTTTTTCTGTTGCAATATGTGCAAAAAGTATTTTGTTCGCGCTTTGGAAATGTTTTTGGGTTTGATTTTAATGCTTTGTATTGTATGCATTTTCATGTGATGAATTGGAGCTATCGTGCCTCCTTTGAAATTCGTCAGTGAGTTTTCCTTTTATAAATTCTGAATTCAATTTTTCCTTTGGCCTAGCTTCTAATGCAGTAATAAAACTATCATAGCTCGGTGGGAGGGAGCATAATAGAAGCGCGGATAGATGAGAATCTTTAATTTCTTCCCTTATAGCCTTCAATTTGTCAGCTGTTTCTAGAATTTTTACAATATGATCAATCATATTTCTATTTTCTGTTAGTTTAATACTATACAGTTTTCTTAATAAATATAATTTACTAGATACGTTAGCGCGCTTATGTATTGTTTTTAAAACTAGCCATGTAGCTTTAGCTGTTGTTTCATTTTTTAATTAACTGTGAATCTTCCAATGTTAAATTAATTTGATTGCTCTAGCTTTATTGCCCTTTTTTGTCCAATCGTTAGTTAATAGGTTTGGTGGACCTGGATCATCAGTGATATGTTTAAACAGATCTTCTCTCATAAGAAATATTCGAACTTTAAAGCTCCATATTGCGTAATTGTTGGAGTAAAGTTTCTCTATACTGTCATATTGTGTGATGCTCTTTAATAAATAAATAAACATAATCGTATACTAACTACTTTTAATTATATTAAGTTAAGCGCATAAATGATATGCCACATAAGCCTTACATATTACGTTCCGAAACTAAAAAGTAAACATTCGAACAACAACAGTTATAATTGCAGTAGAAGTTGAAGTAGTAGTTAAGACATATTATTACATGCCCTTTCTTTTCAAAACAGCAGAAAAAATATATTTAGAGTTCAAAGGGGAGTTCGAATGAAAAGTATTTAAATTAAAAAAATGCTTAAATATAGTCTTTGAAGTGAACGGGTTGTTTTATATTTTTTCTAAGTCTCATTATCTTTAGTGTATTTGGAGTAGACAATACTGGTGAAGCAGGTTTGGGATTGATAGTGACTGTTTGACCAGATAGAGAATCAGGATGTATAAGTGGGCTTATACATCCTATACGTGATAGGATTGAGGACTTGAGATTTTTGGTGTCTTTGTATTAGTCAGGTTTCAAGTTTGCGTTACATCAGCATTTTCTTGTGAATTTACAGGAGCTTCAATCGCTAACTTCCTTGGTCTTAAATGAATTCTGTTGCGGCGAAGAATGGATCCTTCTGAAGATTTCACAATGTAGGATCTTGGATTGTGTTTTTGGACAATAGTTCCTGGTGTCTATTCTCGATGACCAGTTTGAAGATAAACACGATCTTGAATATTCAATTCTTTTAATTTTGTGGTCGATGACTCATCATAATATTTCTGTGTTCTCAGATTTTCTTGTAATTTATGATGAGTATTCTTAATTGGAAATCTAGGTCTTAACAATTTCATCTTATAAGGAATGAGGGTTCTTAACACGTTCACGCCGGCGCGGTGGGTCACACTTGACTGTCTCAGAGCTAGCAAGTCTCCGGCCTTTTGGATACCAGTATTTTAATACAGAAAATGTTGTTTTATTTAATTAGAACAATTGAGCGATTTAAAGGAACAACATTTTCTCTAAAATAACAGTGGTGTGCAAAAAGGCGGAGACTTGACAACTCTGAGACAGTCGAGTGTGACCCACCGCGCCGGCGTGAACGTGTTAAAGATCTTCCCATCAGCATCTCTGCTGGGGAAGGCAATTTAAATTTTGGAGTGTTATTATACTCAAGAACTACTAGATTTGGATATCCTGCTGAAGTTCTCACTTTAAAGAGAAGGTTTTCAATGTCCCAATAGATCTTTCAATCATCCCATTGCATCTTAGATACATAGGTGACGATGTAACAGGGCAAATATCATAAGACTTCAGGAATGAAAACTATGTTTGACTATCAAATGGTCGACCATTATCGGAATGAATTTTACGTGGGATACCACGAGTACGAAAAATTTGTTTCAATGCACTAATTATTGAAGGAGCTGTTTTAGCATTAACTTTTCTCAATTCCAGGGCCGTGCGAAGAGAAAACTGCGCCCGGGGCAGCGTGCCATTTTTGCGCCCCCCCCCCCCTTCAAAATTGATAAAGGACAGGAACAGAAATAAATTATACTGAATAAATATTTTGCGTTTATGTTAGAAATTTAAAAGATTTAATTTTAATTCAGAAATTCCAAACAACTAAATAACAGAAAAGAAAATTGCACTTATTTGTTAATGAGATCATGATGCTTTGCGACAGATTTTTCTTAACCTTTCTCACATGTTTTTCTAGACATTTTTAGTTGTTGTTAGTCTTTAAGCTGCAGAAAATGGGTAAAAATCGCTAACAACCAGGTTGGAAACAAGTGGTCCCTTCAACCGATAAGTACTAAATAAGCGAAACAAACAAAAAATCTACAAAACATAACGTAAAAGATAAAAATAAATTATAATTTCAGTACATTAGTTAAGGAAGATAACTGATACAATGTTTTAATTAACATAAAATACAATATAATTATCAGGCAAACACATTTACTTCCATTTTACTTTTCTTGCGTTTAGGGTAGCAAAATCGTTTATTATTTTATGTGTAAAGATTGCGACATACTGAATTTTATAGAAAGTAAATTCAGGTTGCTTAATCTATCGCTCCGCTCATAGTAGATTTTAAGTAGTTTTTTACTATTTTATTGTTACTGGAATACTTATAAATTATGTACGCTGTCTCCACGTTTTTGCAATTCCTTGTTTTCCCTAGGTTAAAATTATGGAGCAACTAAAGGATCTCTAAATGATCCATTTTATAAAAGTTCTTATGTAATGGTAGAAATAATGTTTTCGCATTTAAAACTTCGCTTAACAATTCAAGTCCATTCAAGTCAACAATAAAGGGCAAGGTCCAGGCAATATTAACAGATATTTGGTAACTGATTTTAGATTCGCACCAGCCAGAAACTCAAATTCTTGTTATACATTTCTCAGTTTCGTAAACCTCCAGTTTAGTTGCACGGTTATAGAGTTTCTATGTAAGACGAAATACTTTACTTTCATATAAATTTCCACTTTCATCAGGAGCTTCGTAGTCAAACTGTTCTGCGAATTTTACGTTTTCTGTTTTGCTCAAATAAGGACATAACCAAATCTTCGCTTTCATGTTCAAAAATTCCCCCTCTTATTGTCTAAAATGTGTCTTAGTGTTTCAATCAGTTTGCTGGCGATCAAAACATTGACAGTTTTTTTCTTCTTTTTTTTCGTGATTAACTTTTTCTATTTTATTTAAAATGCTGTGCCAAACTACTAGGCCGTAAATAAAGGAGAATTTATTTATTTGCTTTATTAAGCTTTTTGCTCCTGAGTAAGTTTACTCATTTTACTTCATTTCTATAAGGTCTTCCAGAGCTTTTAAAATCTGTGGCAATTGTTTGTAAACTGCAGATATAGCTTTATTTTTTTTCATGACCATAGAGTATCGCAATGTTTCTTTAAATAAACTGATAAGTGGGACATAAGTATATCTCATCTTTCAGTAGAAGAGAAGAAAAAAACAAACACATTTTATGCAGTTCCGGACATTTTTGGACATACACCAGCAGCACGAACTCAAAGTTTAGAGAATGTGCAGAGCATGGTAAAAAATAGACGAATTTATTTACTTCGACGATTCGAGCTTACACAACATTATATTGGGAAGCCATATTTGCACCATATCACAACATTGAGCTCTGAAGGGTTGATATTCGTATTGTTTATGATGGCTGATTATCTACAAGTTGGATATAGTAAACCGGAGTGGGATGAGGGTGTCTTCTGTAGGGTCTTTCTAACGCTCGTATTCATGAATAACTTCGACCGAGGGTTAAACCGCGGGTTCAGTAACCCCAGGTTGGTATTTTCAACCGGGAGTTGAAAACTCATATTCACCGTTTACTTCGGATGAAAAGTTACCCAACTCGGGGTTTCTCGACCTAGGTTGAACGAAATGTGTTTATTGGTTAAAAAAATCACATGCCTTGTTCGGTTTCGCGTCGAGACTTCGTTTGTTTATGTTTTGAAAGACAAACGCCGATTAAAAGAAAAAAAAAAGAAAGAAAGAAATGAACGATTCAATGTAGTGCTTTTTTTTTTTTATCCCACAAAATGTATGGACAAAATAAAAACCTGTAATCACTAAATATGGACCAACTTAATTTAATTTCTTGAAAGTTTTAATATTTTTTAAACAATTATTTTTTTTAAAATTTATTAATGAGTTAGGTTAATGATATGAAACGTGTCAACTGTTAAAATAAATGTTAAAAGGTTCTTTTTCAAAATAAATTTCCGCATAGTTGCTAAAAAATGGAACTTGATTTAGGCCAAAACTATTGAAACTTGATTTGAATAAAAACTAAAATTTTATTTCAACAGCAATTATGATGATTTCTATTATTAATAGTTCTAGTTAGCAATTAAACAATTTCTGATAATGAAAATATTAAAATGGAGAAAAAGGGAAAAAAATTAAGAAAGTAGTCTGTTGTACTTTATATATACTATTTCTTTTATTAGTATAGATGATATCCCAGATGTATTAATTTTATTGTTTGGATTTTCAGCGAGCTAATTAAAATGTTTAATTTTAATTAAATTAGATAGTAATTAATATTCCAGGTTGACAGGAAAAAGTAGTGAAATAATATTAACAGAACTGCAGAAAAAGTGGAACAGGTGATCCTAGCGGTGCCCTGGCACCAGGTACCAAGCCGCATATAGTTATCACTTCCGAGCGATTGATAAACATTTTTCATTTAACTAGTCGCTAAATAAAACTCTATACTTCCTTTAAGTTTAAACTGTGTGCAGTGGAGATATTTTATAAGATATTATTTTAAGGAACACAAATATTTTAAACTTTTTAAGACTACTAGTGTATGAATTTCCATTCAACACATATAATCGAATAAGGCCTTTCCTAAATCATGATAAATGTATTCTGAATACTATCTGGACAAATAAATGTGAAATATTACAGAAAGTTGAATTTTTATCGACCAGCTTTTAGGACCTATCCCCACCTCTTCCCCTCCAGCCATTTGTATGAGAATTTTTCTATTATCACATTTACAAGATCAAAGCTATTCACTTGATTATCTTTGACTATTTTTTGATAAATTAGCCTAATAATTACGAAATATTATTACATGCACGAAGACACTTGTTTTTGGTTGCAGTGTTGCATTTGAAAAAATGTATTTATTTAGAAAATGTTATTTTATTTTCTATATTTTTTCCAGCTTCTTAATTTCATATTTTTAACTCATTTAGATATCACTTCATTAGATGTAAAAAGAATCTCATTCAGAATAGAAATTAAAAGTGGGATTCTTTTTTTTTTCTTTTTTTTATGACTGATTAATGATAGATTTCTAGACTAAATAGGCAGAATAATGATAGTTTGTAATCTAACAAAACAACTCAAATTAATTATTAATAATTTCATATAATTTTACATTATCTAATAAATGAAATAACTGTCTGTTGTTTGTGAATCAGTGGAGAAAAACAAGTTCCCATTTGTACCACCCTACCCGTTCCCTCTATTTTTTTCTCTTTTTTGGTGTCATTCTTTAATTAAACGTTTCTCAAGATGCTGTGTAAGATATAGAAATAAAAAGAAAGTTTAAAGTACATATTACCAAAAATAGAAGAATATATGTAATCTCATACATACACACATATATATGTTATCTATACATTTTTTGGCTGGTTTGTTTATATTTATACATTATATCTCCTTCATTACATCTTGAATTGTTTGCTTTCATAAATACTCGTGATCACGAAGAATTTATTTACCTTAAAAATAGTCATCATAATAGTCTAAAGGGCTGATAAAAATATTTTTGGTATGGGGTTATTTTAAAAAAAGGAAAGTTTTTTTTTTTTTTTTTTTTTTTTACCAGCGTATTTCAACCCTTTAGTAATTTATTTTAATTTAGCTGTCAATTAAGAAGCAAAAATTATAAGTGATCTCTAAAAAAAGTCACAATTTCAGGAGGTAACATTGAAAAGTTATTCATTTTAGGATTTATTATTACTATTATTATTTTCGTATAAAATAATACTAATGCAATATTTTATATTATGTATAATTTTGAAATTAAAATACAGTTGAAAAATAAATGCAATAAAAATAAATATTTCAAATTCCACAAAAATTGGGAAACATACGTAGAAGCTTACAAACAATCGTAAAAAAAAAAAATCAATAAAGAAATAAAACTCAAATTGTTTAAATTTTAAGTTAAAATATCTAATTTATAGATCTGATTTATATTTATCTCAGTTTGTACATAAACAATAATATATCTTTTACACAACAGACCCAAAATTTAATTTTAAAACATTCTATAAGTACTGATCAAAAATCTACAGAGAATCTATGGATATTCTAAGATAATCTGTGTATTTCTTTACTTAAACAAAAATGCAAATTAGCCTGAGTCTCACATTTTAATTAGAACTTATGCAAGTATGGCGTTTATTTCGGTCCTGTTAAAATACATTTGTGAATTTTTTAACATCAAAATTGCAAAAAATAAATGACCTTAAACGCGACAGTTGTTACTTTAGAAGCAATTATTCGGCTGTTTAAGTAATATTGGCTATTTTTAAGGCAAATAAATTTTTCGCGACCACGCGTATTTACCGGGTGTCCCAAAAAGGACTGACTGATTTTAAAATTCAATAACTTGCAAATGGTGAAAGATATTAAAAAAATTCTTGCAGGAGGGTTATGCATAAGGTCAAAAGTTTTATTACAGTGATTTTCAATTTTAGTTCGAATTACAAACAATAGATGGCGCTGTAAGCAATAGTCGCTAAATACAGGCTCGATTTTTGGTCCTTTATCTTGCTCCATGCAGAAAAAGGAGATGGAAATGTATTATCCGGGCCACGAAGTACCAAAAATCGAGCCTGAATTTAGCGACTATTGCTTACAACGCCATCTATTGTTTGTAAATCGAACTAAAATTGAAAATCACTGTAATAAAACTTTTGACCTTATGCATAACCTTCCTGCAAGAATTTTTTTAATATCTGTCACCGTTTGCAAGTTATTGAATTTTAAAATCAGTCAGTCCTTTTTGGGACACCCGGTATGTAAACAAACAATTCAACATGTATTCAATATATAGAGGCTATATACATAAATATAAACAAATCAGATAAAAATATTGAAGATAATTACATATATATGAGATTACATACCTTTGCATAATGTTATTCCGTTTTATTTAATAGTAGAACTTCTATATTTTACACAGCACATTCTATCAGCTTCAGCACGCCATTGTAAAATGGCGGTCCTCTCCCTCTCCTCACTCTCACCGCTTGTTTTTCGTTAATACGCATGCTCGGTTGAAAAATCCTGGGTTGAACCACCTGTAGACCAAGGTTGGGTTACTGAACCCGGCGTTAGATTTCAACCTCGAACAGGTTCAGTGGGGTTGACGGTGAATGCCATTTGAGTTTTCAACCCGGGTTTTCTGCATAACTCCGGGTCGAAGTTATTCGTGAATACGAGCGTAAGGGAGCCTAACCCGTATTTACGTAAGGTTTGAAGAAAACTACGGACAATTTCGAACGATTAGGCTGACGTGCGCGATTGGATCGAACTCAGCATCTCCCGTCTACCATCTTTGAGAACAGCACTCTCGTGCAGCTGTTAATGTCGAGATTGTCGGTCCCCCTTTTTACTTTCTTCTATCTTTACAAGAAGAAAGTATTGGATTCATGAAAATTTTCGAATTCCGGTTTTCGACGGATTTACACGTTTTAGGGGCCAGAGATTCAAAAAAACATGTTTTTACAAAATGTCTGTCTGTGACTCTGTGAGTCTGTCTGTCTGTGTGTATGTGACACAAATTTTGTGGGCGCTCTATCTCAAGAACTAATGCACGGAATTTAATAAAAATTGATATTCAGTTAGACCCTAATACAAATTGATGCTGATTAGTTTTTGGTGTAAATCGCTCAACAGGTGGCGCTGCTATGCTGCATTTTCACGATTTTCGCAATAGCTCTATCTCAAGAACTAATGCACGGATTTCGATCAAACTTCAGATTTAGTTAGTCCTTGATATGAATTGATGATGATTACGTTTTGGTGTAAATCGCCCAACAGGTGGCGCTGTTATGATGAATTTTGCAGGATTTACACGATTTCCCCAATAGCTCTATCTTAAGAACTAACGCACGGATTTTCGTCAAACTTCAGATTCAGTTAGTCCTTGATATGACTTGCTACTGATTATGTGTTGGTGTAAATCGCCCAACAGGTGGCGCTTCTCTGCTGCCTTTTTCACGATTGCCTCAATAGCTCTATCAATAGAACTAATGGACGAATTTTCATCTAACTTAAGATTTAGTTGTATGTTGACACAAGTTGTTGTTAATTAGGTTTTGGTGTTAATCACCCAATAGGTGGCGCTGCTATGCAGGAATTTTCACGATTTTCGTTATTGCTCTATCTCAAAAACTAATGTACGGATTTTCTCCAAACTTCAGATTCAGTCAGACGTTGACATAAATTGTTGCTGATTAGGATTTGGTATAAATCACCCAATAGGTGGCGCTGCTAGGCAGCATTTTTCTGAATTTAGACGATTTCAGCGATACTCATATCTCAAGAACTAATGCACGGAATTTCATATCGTTAGAATCCTCATGAAATGCATAGATTGCCATTTAATTTTGGCAGTGTGATAGCGGATTTTGAAGTATTAACATGTATGAGATAGAAGAAAGTTTTGGGATTGGTGCATCCGACTAGTTACTTGATGTAGTCAAGTCAAGAAACCTTTCTACGATTGAAAATTTTCTATTTTCGGTATCGTATAATTTTCGTTATTTGTTCTTTGTCAGGTGTACTGGATTCCTAAACTGTACTGTGTTTAAAATTCAATAACTTGCAAATGGTGACAATTATTAAAAGAAATTTTTGCAGGAGAGTTATGTAAGATATCAGAAGTATTTTTACAGCGGTTCTTGGTTTTAATTCCAAATAGAAGAGATAGGTGGCAAGCGATAAGCGCTCAATGGAGGTCTGAACTGAAATCCCCTAGCGTCATGCGCAGGAAGGAGGTTAAATATATAGAGTAGGCCCCTAAAAATAAGATTGTATTGGAAAATGAGACCTACTCTATATATTTAACCTCCTCTTTTCGCATCGGTGTTGGGCGATTTCGGTTTTGGCCTTGGCTGAGCACCTATGGCGCTAGATGTTGTCTTTATAGTGCTTGTGTGGTTATACATCGCTGGCATAATTGTCAATTTAGTATAAACTTGATTGATTTTCACGAATATGGTTTAATAAAGTATACTGCTGTAACCTGAATTGACTATAAACCTGTTTAATTCTTCAACAAATCATCGATATTTATGTTGTAATGTGAAATTGTAAAACTGCAGTATAAGAATTGATAAAGTCATTTGTAACGCGAGCAGCTAGTGGATTTGGGATTGTACTCTCGGGATTGTACTATCACTCTAAAGCGTAAGCTGAGTTCTCGAGGTGGTCATCCCTGCTTGCAGTGCCATCTATAGTTGCTTTTGGAACTAAAGCCGGGAATCGAGATAAAAAGAGACTACTGACATTTTACATTACCTTCTCGCAATTATTTTTAATAGCTGTCACCATTTACAGGTTATTGAATAAACAGTAAGTCCATTTTAGGACACTCGGTATATGGAGTGCGATCGAATGAAATTGGAAAATACCTTGCTCTATGAATTTCTTCCACAATCGCTTTTCTTACTTCATTGGCAAGAAGGTTCATAATTTCATCCTGAATATATTTCGCCATTTATCTTTTTCACTTTCAATAATTTTCACTTTTGCTCTTTTCAAATTTGCTGTCGATTACATGATTTAATTTTAAACGTCTCTCAAGTTGCTTTTTATAGCGAATGCATGCATTCCTGTGTTCTAGAGTATTTTTATGTTCAAGAATTTTAGGATTTAATTTCTTCGACTTGAAAAACCCACAATCTGAATTGGCTAACTTTGGAGGGCGATCATGATAATTGGTGAATCATAAACATAGAAAACTAAATACAGGGTGTCCAATCTCAACGGTGTCCAATGGCTAATTCCTAAACCGTTAGTCATAGACATATAGTTCCAATTACAAAAATGTTTTAATTTGAGGATAAGAAATTTTTTTGGGTCAATAAAAGCATTAAAAAAAATACGAAATTTAAGTTTTTATACGGTCCCCGGGTCCTATAAGTTATATTTAGTAAAATTTTTCTGTTACACTGACAAGTAAGACAAAAAAAAAAAAAAGCTTCATTATTCTACGATTAAAATTGACCGAGAAATAGCTGTTTAAAGTTGGAGCATATTTTTTGCTGCAAATTAGGGGTCATTCACAAATTTAGTAGAAATATAATTTCGTCATATATATTACAAAATTGTTGAGAGTAAAATTAACACTGCAATATTTTGTATTTTTTTTTTTTAACTTTGACAATGTACGATTTGCGAAACATCCTGACATGATGGTTAAAAATTAAGTTAATTTTCGAATTCAGTGCTAAAAAATACATAAAAGTTAAAAAACACAACCATCGTAACCTTGTGTTATCTAATCTAAAACTTTTTCTTAAACTTCTTGGCGGTAATCTATCCAAAATTTGTGTGTTATCCTGTAAAATCCTGTAAAGTATAAGTGGTAAACACCGAAATTCATAATAATATTAGATTGTCATCGGATTTATGTCAGTATGCAAAATTTAATCTCGATCGGATATTTGAAAGTGAGTTAAAGTTCTAATACAAATTTTGAACTGGAAAAACCATACATACGATCGTTGAAGTTAAATAAAAACTTATAAAAAGAACATAATTTTTTGTTAAAGAAATCATGAAAAGAAACTGTCTCAAAACCTTAGAAAATAAAACATACGTTAAAATACAATTATTTTAGCCAATCTGAAACTTAATTAACGTTAACTCAATCGTAATACTTGTAGGATTTTTTTCAAAGCACAGATACACATGAAATAAGTTCTTCGAATACTTTAAGCACTTGGTATATGATTTCTCAAACCATGGCCTAGCTGGTTTGTGTTCAGATGCGGGAAAGTGGTATAAGTCATGCATTTTTAAAGTTTCATAACTCGGTCAATTTTAGCGTTATATGTACGGGACTTTTTTTGTCTTACTTGTCAGTGTAATAGGAAAATTTTACTAAATATAACTTATAGGACGGGAAACCGTATAAAAATTTCAATTTCGTTATTTTTAAAAAAAATGTTTTTATTGACCCAAATCGCTTTTAAAATGTTTCTTTAGCTCATTTAAAACATTTTTGCAATTGGAACTATATGTCTATAACTAACGGTTTAGGAATTAGCCATTGGACACCGTTGAGAGTGGACACCCTGTATAGCGATCCCCTTAATTAAGTTATCCAATAAGCCGCAATCACGGTTAATAATTTCTCTACAAGGTATAATTTTATTGAACGTTAATTTGGAAAATTGTCATCCTTCTGCAACCGCAAATTTCATGTAATCAGCATTTCCATCCTGTGCTGGACCTTTTTTTAACAGCAAAGTAATAACCGAATGACTATAAGAACAATCTCATAGTGGAATCAGAATAGGTTAGCAATTCATATTTACTGAATGTGGGAGGTGGCAGAAACTTTCGTATACGATGTAAAAGGGGCCACAGAGTGCAAAAGTTTAAGAAACACTGCAATATAAGATATCACAAAAGCATATTATATAAATTTAAAAAACCAAAAAACCCGACTGCATAAAAAGCGAACTAACTAATTATTTCTCATCAATAATCATTTTTATATTACTTACCTATTTTTTTTATTTACTTGTACTGATGAGTTTTAAGTTGTGTTTAATTGTTAGTTCCTATCTATAAACATTGTTTTGATGAGGTCCATAGATGTCTATGAAGGTTAGAGTTGCAGTAAAGCTAGAGATCCTACCTACACAACCAGGGCTTAATTTCTAACAAAAAAAGTACCGGAGCCCTAATATTTTGCCGTAACTAATAGTCGTACCGTCTCCCCCCCCCCCCCCCCACACTGCCCTCTCTACCGTCTCTCTAATCCGCATATTTATATTTCATGCATTATTTTCAAAATTTAAAGCAATTTTTTTCTTTAGAAAAATAAAAATTTTAAATATTTCTGCATATACTTAGTTGTCAATTATTCCACTTTTTAGTTATCACTCCTTCCGAACAGAAATTTTTGCCCAATTTTTTTTAATGTTAATTAATCGCAGGATTCTGCGAGTAAATAAACTAAGGATTATGATTCGAAAATAGTGTTAAAACAAAAAAGGGATAGTTCGCAGCTATACATTTTTAAGAAAAAATGAATGAAATTTACAGAAATTAATACTGATATGCTAAAGAATCAAACAACGTTTTTCAATTTCCTATAAAAGCTGCATATCTTAAACTATAATCGATTCCTTCCGTAGAACAATCTTTCGTGATGAGTCCCTGAAAATCATATTAAATTAAACATTTGACACCATGATCGGAAAGATTCGATGCTTTTATAGAAAAAGAGAAAACGCTGCTCCATTGCTTACTATAAAAATAACAATACATAACAGTTATATCTACTTACAAATGACTACTACTTACAACTTTGTAAATCTGCAGAGCAGAGCCGCATTCATTATGAAAAATAAATCGAAAAATCACTAACGTTATTTTCGTACTCGTACTGAATAGGAGACTAAAAACCTCAAACAAACAACATCTCAAGCTGATGCTCGTTGACTAAAAAAAGAAAGTATTTTTTTCCGGTTAGGTATCTAAATTTGAAAAAAAAGATACAATAAAAAAATATTCTAGTGTCAGAAAAGAAAATCAAACTGAAAGCAAATGCATTGTTCGCGCTCTTGAATGGCGCCAATATACATGTCGCCAAAATCAATGCCACTCATAAATCTGCAAATATCAATAGGATAAACAAAACACGATTTCTGTTTCTCCTATTCTGTTCAAAATAGCATTAAAAAGGGATAGTGTTATTTTATTTTTTTTATAACTGAGTAAATAAAATTTTTAATTTACAGACAGATTGAGTTCGAGCGCTTCGGGTTTTCGGAAGCGCTATTACACTAGGCTCCGGAGCCCTGTATTTATAGGCTCCGGTGAATTCCGACCAATATTTAAATATTTACTAAAAACAGAGAAGTGCCGGAGCCGGGCTCCGGTGGGCTCCGGCGCAATTTAAGCCCTGTAACACAACTAACAGGTTGCGTAATATTTAAACGGAGCTTCTGACTGTAAAATAGTCAATCAAACATCCTCTGCATTTTGAATGACCTATTCAATGATATGCACTCAATAGGGTGCGTAATTTTTTTTTTCGTCTCTACCGCCATTTTGTATTTTACGCCCGCCATTTTGAATTTATAAAAACAAAACCTAACTTATAACCATCGGACGGTTAAGACGAATCGATAGAGACCTCATTCATTAAAATCAATCCAGCCGTTGGGATGTTTCGAGGGTATAAAGAAATCCACATATCCAGATACGCATGAAACACATAACCCTTCTTGCAGTCGGGTAAAAATAATCGTCTAAAAAGCTCAATGAAAAGTAAATGTGAACGATGCAATAACTTTGAAATGAAAAATATACATACTTTCATTGGGAAAAAATAATCCCGATATGTAAATATATACATTTTGTTTTACAAAAAAATAGAATATCGAAGAGTAGAAAAAAAAATTCTAATAAAAATGATCGACGACAAAAAAAAAAAAAAAAAAAAAAAAAAAAAAAAAAATAGTAGTACAAATTTGGCGCCCCTAAATTTCTGCGCCCGGGGCGACCGCCCCCTTCTCCCCCCCCCCCCCTTTCGCACGGTGCTGCTCAATTCAATAAACTTGATGTGGTAATCAGTTACTTGTAAAAATTCATCTCCTTCGAGATACATAAAGTCTGCACCTACCTCTTCCCCAGGTAGATTAGTAACTTCATAAGGCACCAAAGACTGTTTACAATTAGCACGCTGATGCTGCTGGCAAATTTGACACTTTTCTGCATAATTCTTCTTGCTATGTCTTCCATCTCATTGGGTCAATATAAAGCTGTCTTGGCTTTTCTTGACAAGCAGTGATGTCTTGATGTCTTGGTGCACTATTGATAACACATAAGCTTGCATTGTTTTAGGTACTACTAATCTATTTCCAATAAAAATTAAGTCATTATAACAATTCAACTCTTCTTTCTCATTCCAATAAGGTTTTAATTTTTCGGGCAATTGACTACACTGCTGTGGCTAACCAGTCTGAATTAGTAGCTTTAATTTCGAAAGATCTTCATCTTCTAGTGTTGCATTCTACATTTCTTTGGTGTGTTCTTCAGTGGTCGATAGAATTGTATGTACAACAGCAGCTCCATCTTCTAAAAAAACTTGTATCTACATTCATGGTAGTGAGATTTCTCTCTCCATCCCACATGGTATGGGGTAGTGGGATGGAGAGAGGGCATCTGCTACATAAAGCTTTTTCTCTGGGACATGCAGAAATTTAAATCAGTATTTAAATAATTCAATTACCATTCTCTATAATCTCGGAGACCCATTTTCAATTGGTTTCTGCAGTAAACCGAGGAGAGGTTTATGATCGGTTTTCACTGTAAAATCAGTACCATATACATAGTAATGGAATGTTCTACATCCGTTGACAATAGCTAATAGTTCTTTCTCGATTTGACTATATCTTTGCTGTGTATCGTTTAGAGCACATGAAGTATAGGCAATTGGATGTTCTTCTTGAAGTAATACTGCACCTAATCCATACTGGCTAGCATCAACAGAAACAACTGATTTCAAATTTGGATTATAATAAGCCAGAATAGGTGAATTAGCTACCAATTTCTTCAAATTTTCTAAAGCTTTTTGCTCATTATCTGTCCAAATAAATTAATTTTTCTTACTTAAGAGTTTTCTCAAAATTTCTGTTTTATCTTATGCATTTTTAATAAACTTCCCTAAATAGGTAATCATGCCTAAAATCTCTGTAGCTCTTGTTTATTAGTTGGAGCTTTTAAATCTACAATTGCTTTGATTTTAACACCATTTACTGAAATTCCTTTACCTGTTAAATTATAAGCGGAATATTTTATAGAACTTCTTTTAATTTGACTTTTTTTCCCCAAGAAAATTTCAAACCAGACTGTCGAGCTCTTTTAAGAACTGCTTAAAGTCTTCTATTATGTTCTGCTTCTGCCTTGCCAAATACTAAAATGTCATCAATATAAACTAAAGTTCCATCTAAATCTCAAAATAATATCTATTGTTTTCTGCTACATTTCAGGGGAACTCATTAATCTATAGGCATAATTTGTATCTTCCAAACGGAGTGGCAATTGTACATAAATCTGAACTCTCTTGGTGAAGGCGTATTTGCAGAAAAGCTGACGATGCATCAAGTACTGTGAAAAATTCTCCTTCAATTTGAGAAAATAAGCTCTGTTGGGTTGGAATTGGATAAGGTTCTCGTTTTATACATTTATTTAGCGTACGTGGATCTATACAGTGTCTTACACGATTATTAGACTTCTGTACTGTAACTATAAAATGTACCCAATCAGTTGGTTTTACAATTTTTTCTAACATACCTTGGTCAACCATTTTAGCAATCTCATGTTTTACTTTAAATTTTAAGGCATGTGGAATAACTCTCGAGGCTGATATTTTAGTTTCAGCATTGGCATCTAATTTGATCTTATACGCATATTATAATTTCCCATTTTGCCTGTAAATACATCTTTAAATTTCTCTACAAAATTTTTAGCATGTACAGAATCAACGCTGACGTTTCTATTAACAAATCCCAATTTTTCACAAGCTTCAATTCCTAACAAAACACTCGATTTTTGATCAATAACGTAAAAATCAAGAAATTCAGATTTATTTTTAATACATTTTAATTTACTTACCCCAATTACATTCAAATTGTGTCCTGTATAAGACATCAACTTTCTTTTCGTTTCACTAATAACTTCATTATTTCGCACATCATTAAAAATATTAACCCCTTCGGGACGGGAGCCTTTTGCGAAATTTTTAATCTTTTGTCACCGTTTTTTAAAAACAGGAATTTGAGTCTTCTTGAATCGAGAAAATGCATTGATTAAATAAGGCAAATTTTACAGTGAAATTTTACTGGTGAGAAAAAACAAGGATTCTGAGCGCTTCATGCGGCACGTATACGTGCCGCTCGTCCCCAAGGGGTTAAGGAGCAAAAAATTGACTTCAGCTCCGGTATCTATTTTAAGAGACACTTCTGAATTATTTATAAGAACAGTTTCTCTCCATTCAGATTTTAAAGAATTAACCTGCCACTTTACTGAATCCAATTTAACAGAAGCAACATCACTCGATGGGTAAAAATGATCATTATTAGAAATTTCATGTACTTTTTTATTTATTCTTCCCCATTTCATTTTGCAGGCGACTGAGAAATGATTTAATCCGTTAAAATTGTAACACTTTTTACCAAATGCAGAGGCATTTACCATAATCATGAACAGTTTTACATTTAAAAATACCCGTAGCATGCATTGATCTTCGATCACCTAATCTTAATGGCTTGGGCGTATCAAACTGTTAACTCGAAGAAAACCTGTCTAACTTATAGCAAATGTGATGGGAAGCACCAGAATCAATGAGCCAGCAATCTTGGCTTCCTAGTTCAGCAACTGTCACAAAAGTTTATCCTGATTTCAGAGATTCAGTTCGCTCACTATTGTTACTTTTCCAGATATAAAAATTCTCTTTAATATGTCCAAGAAAACTACAAGCATAACACTTAAGCTTTTTGCTTTTAGAATTTTTCTGATCACATTGAACAGTTTTATCCAAAGACTTTTTAGGACAACAATTATTTGGCTTTGCCACAAGTGCCACACTCTTGTTTTCAACTGGTAGTTTCAACTCATCTAATCGTTGTTCGTGTTACCGTAGTCTTTCTGTAAGGCTTGAAAGTGATATTTCACTATTTGGCACCGACTCCCATGCATTCTTGAATTCAATATATTCATTTGGCAGTGTGTTCAAAACTCTGTTTAGCAGCATATATTTTCATTTTGATAACTGAACATTTTCACTTCTCAATTCTTCTTGTAATTCCTGCCAAATTCTCTGCAATTTTGAAACAATATAGTTGCATATAGTTGCAATATTGTCCATGAGATCTTTAGTATAGTTAAATAGTTGATAATAGTTCAGATCAAACCTTCTTTCATTTTAATGTTCATAAACAGAATGCAAGGCATCCCACATTTCCTTCCGAATTTTACAGGTGAGGATGTGCTGGTTGGGTTTAGGCCTAACACTAGATCCAAGTGTATATGTAGCAATAGCACCTGCTTCTTCATAGGCCTTCAAAGCCACTGCATTCGCTTTTCTTTCTGCCTCTGCTTCACCCACTGGAAGCTCTTCAGGCTTAGTTGTTACATCCAAAACAACGGGCATGGCTTTCTGTACTGTGAGCTGGAGTTCAGTATCAAATTTTCCAGCTTATCCAATCTTTTCACATCTTCCAATTTTTCAATAAAATTAAATTTATCCATGTTACTCATCTAACTGGAACACACGATTCGATGATGAAGAAATTAAGCCTAACTTAGTGCCGACTGGCAATGTTTCAAAGTTTAAAACTACTAACTGGGCCCATAACTACTTAAAACTACTTAAAGAAAACTGTAACTAATATTTAATTACTTCATTTAAGCATCGGTTACATAGTATTAAACTTTAACATCATTTTTACCGCGAGCAACTGCATGTAAACAGATGCAGCACTCAACAATAAGAAGTACAGTTAGGTTAACAGTTAATGTCTGGGTTACAGTGAATAAATGATAGGTACTGATTAGTGAGCAAATAACAGGCATTGATTTATACTTAACAAAATCCTTCAATGGCATTAACAACGATACGGCAGTAGTTTTCCAAAAAGCAGAGTTAAATATTGATACAACTTGAAGGGTCATTATCAGCCGTTATTGTTCAACCTGGATGATTTCTCATCCGGTTTTGGTACTCCGCAGAGTAATATTTTTTTAGTGGACTAAAAAACTATCTATCGATTGTATTTTATGGCTACTGTGCAGAGGCAAGGAAAGAACAATGTGATATTGTCGACAGAAATCAACAGCTGCAAGTGGAAATGGGATGAATCATTGTCAAGGATCAAAAGCACGGGCTGCTCTTGAGTTGGCATAGCGTGGTTCTTGGTTGAAGCCAGATAAGAAACAGATCACTTGTTATAAAGCTGCTGTTCCCGCCAATAGCTCTATCACAAATCATCATTGCACACAACTCACAATAAAATAAAACTTGCGGACTGTATCACTAATTAAAATTTTAATTCACAAACAATAAATTGATCGAGAGTCGATATTTACATTACTCCTCGGATCGGCGTCTCGAACCCAACTCACAAGTTTGTAAACAATTTATATAGATGGCGCTTCTAGCGGCAACATACCGCCGGTCCTTGGATGTTGCAAAAATTCAATACTATAAATACGGTATCAATTTAGAGTACAATCTCAATAACATAAATTTTTTCTCACCACATACACTAAATGAAATATTAAATTTACAAATATAAACACAAGAATATAATAATACACTATACTACAAATTTTTTGCTTAATTAAATAAAATGTATGAACTTAAGAAGTAAATGTCGCGTTATTCACATAAGGCAAAACAACAATTTTGGCCACTAGCCTTTTATATGTGCCATTTTTATCCTTTAAAGTTACAACTCTAACTATACCATCTTTGCCTAGATGATTTTAATAATTCGTGCCAAATGCCATTTTAAAGGGCAATAATTATCAAAATTTTTTACTAATACTAAGTCTCTCTCTTTTATCTCTACCCTTCCTTTATGCCATTTAGGTCTATTTAAGAGCTTATTTAAATATTTTGATGACCATTTTTTCCAAAGATGTTGTGTCAATTTCTGAACTAATTGCCACCTGCTCAACCTATTCATGGGGATTTCAGTATAATTCGGTTCAGGTAAGGCCAGTAAAGAGGAGCCAATAAGGAAGTAAGCAGGTGTCAAAGCTTCAACATCATTTGAAAGAGGGCAGAAATGACGAGAATTAAGAACAGCTTCGATTTGAATAATGAGAGTCAAGAGTTCCTCATAACTTAAAATAGTTTTACCTACAACACGTTTTAAATGATATTTAAGTGATTTAACATTTGCCTTCCATAAACCTCCAAAGCGCGGGATTGTAGGGGGATTAAAATGTCAATTAATTCCTTCATTAACTAAATAATTTTGAATTTCCTCCTCACCTTTATCCTTAAATAAAGATCTGAGAATAGCTCTTAATTCTTTATTGGCACCAACAAAATTTCGGCCATTATCACTAAAGATATCAGAAGGTTTGCCTCGTCTCGCAATAAAGCGTTTAAGCGCTGCTAAAACTCTACACTTGTAAAATCATTGACAGTTTCAAAGTGCAAGGCCTTTGTAGTAAAACATACAAAAATACAAATAAAAACCTTTTTTTACCTGTTTACTCCTACCTGTCGAATATTTTACCTCAAAAGAACTGCAGTAGTCCAATCCAGTACACATAAATGATCTGGATACCGTTACTCTTGCTGCTGGCAAATCAGCCATCTGTTGCTGCGAAATTTTAGCATTAATTTTCTTACAAATAATACAATTAAAAATAATTTTTCGAACAACATTTCCTGCTGATCAAATTCAAAATTTAGTTCTGATGAGGGACATTGTTGTTTCTGAGCCTGCATGAAAATATAAAACATGAAAATAATTAATAACACAAAAAGCAAAATTATGTTTAGCAGGGATAATCATAGGATATTTTTGGTGATCGGATAAGTTACTGTTTTTAAGTCTACCACCAACGCGAATGACACCATCAGTGTCTAAAAATGGACACAAGTTTGTCAATTTGCTATTGTTAGGGATAGCAGTACCCCTTTCTAAACACTGGATTTCTTTCACGAATGAAGTCCTTTGAATGTTCTTTACAATGCCCAATAAGGACTGAGAGAGTTCACTGCTAGATAAAGTTCCAGCCGTAGGATATAAAGGATATCTACAGTTACATATGAATCTCTTACGCCATGCTACTACTCTTTGTAGTTTGATGAACGACGAACAGTTACTAATGATGTCTAAAGGTTCAAGAGTGTTAACTAAGGCACATACTTGAGTTACTGATGGTGATTTCAATTCACGAAAAAACAACTCATTGGTTTCAGCAGGATTGCTATCAGAACACTCAACCACCTCAGGCTGTTGTAGGAATGCAGGACCGAACCACCCCAGTTCACACTGTTGAACCTTGATGCGATCTATATTTCTAGAAATAATGTCGGCAGTATTTTGCTTGGAAGGTACGTAATGCCACTGTTCATCCGAAGTTAAACTTTGTATAATCGATATCCGATTGGCTACAAATGTCTTAAGATCGATGGACTCTTTTTTTAACAATGCAAGTGTAACAGTGCTATCTGTCCAAAGATAAGTTTTAGAAACTTCTAGTTTTAAGGCACTTAACACCTTTTTCATCAACTTAGATAGAAGGACTGCAGCAGAAAGTTCGGGATAGCGACATGCTTTAAAGGAGCTACTCCGGACTTACTAGTAAGTAGCTTGACAGCAGAATCACCAAAAGAATCAGTAGATTTCACGTAAATGACCGCTCCATAAGCAATTTCAGATGCATCGGAAAATCCATGTAATTCTACGCAAATAGACTGAGCAATAAGAATACAACTATGGATACTGATCTGTTGTGATCTCTGACTGATTTACAGTCTTTAAGGAAGTAAGAAAGTCATTCCACTCCTTATTTTCTTTCATTGGAAGATAATCACACTAGTCTATTTTCAGCAACCATAATTTTTGCAGAAACACATTTGCACTTCAAACCCAAAGGGTCAAATATTCTAGCAATTTGTGACATGACTGATCCTTTAGTGTATAATTCACTTTGCTCGATAATTAAGTTAAACCCAAAACAATCTGGTTGAGACTTCCACAATATTTCCAAAATTTTTGCCTCATTAGAAAAAGAATATTCAGAATCTGAATTATTACATAAAAGGGAAAAATTATTTACTGCCCATTTATGGAGATCCATGCCTCCTCTATTTAACAAAGATATCAGTTGTTGCTGAATCTCCTTATCTGTGTCTAAATCATCTGCCCCTGTTAGGATGTCATCCATATAGACATCTTGCAATAACACATTCGCAGCCAAAGGAAATTCATTTCCTTCGTCTCTGGCTAATTGCATTAAGGTACTTGTAGCTAAAAAAGGCGCACTAGTTGTGCCGTAAGTCACAGTACATAAGTTGTATACTTTTACTGGCTCATTCACCTCAGGTTTAAATACTATTCGTAATAAATCTCTTTGACTCGGATGTATTAAAATCATACGATACATTTTTTTAATATCTGCTACAAAAACAAACTGGTGCTTTCGAAATCGCAACATTATACAAAACAACTCATCTTGGATTGTTCCTCCGTTAAACTGCAAACTGTTTAATGATTTTCCTGTAGAAGCTAAGAAAGAAGCATTATACACGACTCGTAATGGTGTGGTACTTGAACGGCTACGGAACACGCAATGATGCGGAATATAATAAGTGATTTCTGGCTCTTCGGATTCTATCACTTCTTCCATGTGACCCATACTTAAATATTCTTCCATTAAAGGCTTTATAAAGATCATTAAATTTAGGTTCTCTAACTAAGTGCATCCATAATGAATTTAAAATTTTCATTGCCTTTTGTTTTGATTCGCCAAGACAAGACAGATCTTTGTTTAGTGGCATTTTCACCATATTTTGTCCATTTTCAGTTCTAGAATAATTTTTTAGGAAATGCTCTTCAGAAATTTCTGCTTCCTTAGTTTTAGAAATCTCAAACTCTCTCTCTATGTTTTCTATTTTTCAAAACTTTCTAATTACTTTTTCTAATTCCAAATTATCTGTAATTAACCCACAATTTATATTATTACTTTCACCCCTACCCGGAAGACTTCCACTGACAATATACCCGAATACATTGTTTTGTAATACTATTTTAGTACTTAATGTTTGGGGATAAATTTGACCTGGTCTTAAAAAATCATAGAAATTTTCTGCACCTAAAAGTAAATCAATCGGACCTGGGACATTAAATTTTTGATCGGCTAATTTGATGTTATTTAATAATGGGATAGAAGTCTCAAGCGGCCAAGACGGCGTAAATTCTGTAATTTTCGGAACGACAAAAAAGTCTAATTTTAAATGAAAATCCTTATCTCTATTTGAAACAGTTGTGTTAACCCTAGATCTGATATTCAGCGATAAATTACTTATACCTGAAATAGAAATGTTAGCATTTTCTCTTTTCAAATTAAGTTTATCTACTAACCTTTTACTGATAAAGTTAGAGTTTGCGCCAACATCTAATAAACCACGTACTTCAGGAAAATTACCCAATTCATCTTTTATTAAACAAACAATTTGCTAAACACAGCTTTTAACTCATTAGCCAAATTACATGTCGTTGAAAATAAATTGTTTTGATTATTAGCTGGGAAAGGCTGAAATACTGGAGCCGAAGCATCCAAATTAGATTTGTTACCTCCTCTGTTTATATTATCCACCCGTACCAGTCCCTAAATTCAACACTGTTTTTCAGGGTTTACACAATGTTAGCGATACTATCTCAAGAAGTAATGAAGGGAATTTCATCAAACTTAATATTCTGTTAGTTATTGACATAAGTTGTTTCTGAGTTTTTCGTGTTAATCATGTAGCAGGGTTCGCTGCTATACTGTTCTTTTTTCATGATATTCGTGATAGCCATATCTCAAAACTAATGAACAGAATTTAGACAAACTTCATATTCTGTTACACTTTCATTATAAATAGATCCTTATTAGGCTTGTGTGTATGCCGCCCAGCAGGTGTCGCTTTTATGCTTTTTGAATTGGGATTTTCCGTTGCGGACATCTAAGAGGGTCTGAGCCGAAATTCAATTATTTGTTAGGAAAATGCTTATATATATTTTTTAAATTCACATATTTCAACGAACCTATACTTTTGAATTCTCATGATGGGAATGGATCATTTAAATTTTTGACACTGTGATAGCGAATTTTGGCGTTTTAACATTTATGAGACAGGGATTAGACATCCAACTACTTTACCTTAAATTTTTGAAGGAAAATGAAAATGATATGACCTTTAGAGACATCGATTAAAAAAATTATAGTATCGATTAAATCGAGTTGGTCATAGTATCGATTAAAAAAATCGAAATTACCCATCACTAATACTGTCTATACCACGAGTCACAAATTATAGTAGCCTTATTATTCTGTTAAAATCTAAAAGTGAATTATGATGCCACGAATAAATGATTTTTATTTAATTCTCGACAAATACTAGATGCGCCATTTCTTTGTAGTTGTGAATAATATAGGTTAATTAACGTATGGTCTGCTATTTAAAACGAATATATAGTTAATGTGTTGCGTCTTACCACAACAAAAGTCAATCCCACAATTCAAATTGAGAAAATAAAATTGTAAGAAAGAGTAAAGTTGTGATGAAAGACAACACAAAATATTAATTTAAACTTTTTTACCCTTTTACTGACATGAAACTTAATTCCATACAATGTACTTTAATCATTAACTTCCTGAAAACATTATTCAAACAATTAACTTATCCCATTAAAAACACCACCCCTTTTATAACACTTATTCCATTAAATATTAATCCCATTAAAAGCATAACTTTACTTTCTTAATTAACTTCCCTTACTAAATAAACAAATAATTTAAAATTAATAATTAACAAATATTAAGCTGAAGGGCGTTGTGAAACATTCAACACTAAAATACTATAAACCCGCAATAATAGGTCCTAGTCTAGAGATCACTATTAATTATTTAAATTACATTTAAATCTTCCCGAGCCATGCACTTCGTATAACTCCCTAAGACTAATAAAATTATACCCAAATCATGTACTACACATGACTTCTTCAAAAGAAAAATATCTTCAAATTAATTCAAGAACTCAGCAGAAACAATTAAATTCAAGAAAATAATGAAAACTACAAACTTATTGATTTACCTAAACACTTTACAAAAATTAACAACAACAATAATCCAAAATCACATTACTTAAACCTAACTTCTAAATCAACCTTAACTAACTTCAATAATAAAAAAGTCCTTCCGACCAGTGCCGGGAGGAAGAGGTAGCTTTCATATTCCTTATTTTTAAAAAGCCAACTTATATTATTCAAACACACGAAGCTAAATTAAGTGGAAACCGAATGTAGGAGATTCAATACTAATTTTTATCAATACTAAATCATTATGAATGATAATTTCGCGAAATTAGTCAGCTTTATCCAAGCTGCTTTTATTTAAAGTCACTTATATTTGACTGCCAAATTCGGCGATTTCTTAAAGTGCCTGTCATTTTAAGACAACCTGGTAGATGAGGCTAACCAGTGAACTTGGTCGAGACCTTAGTAATTGCTGTGCACATGCTCACTCATATCGGAATCGGTTGATATATACGAGTGCGGTCGCAGGCAAAAAATCAGATTTTTCAAAATGTCACCCACTTTAGAAATTGAAACTGCTATATCTGAGCCATTTTTTAAGATAAAGACAAACAAAAAATGCTCCTGAATCCTTATATCAAGGACAAATAGTTAAGAAAGAAACCTTTTTCAATTTCTAATTTTTTTTGCACCTCACTTTAAATATTTTTTTTTGATTTAATGGCCGCCTTTTGAAACAAGATGGCTGATGAAGCTGGCCAGCGAACTTGGTCGAGATATTGATGTATACTATCCAGTTGCCTTCTTCCATCGAAATAGACGAATACGTGTGGTATCGCGTGACAAATAAAAGATCGTTTCAAAGTGTTAGCCATGATAGAAATTCAAAGTGCTATAATTCAACCACTTTTTAAGATATAAACAAAAGAACAAATTTTCAGAAACAAAAACTGCTCCAGAATCTTTGTATGAAGGTCAAACACATAAAAAAAATCTTTTTCATTTTCCAATTTTTTAATACCTCATTTTAAATTTTAAATTACATTTTTTTAAAAAAAATGGCAACCCTTTTGAAACAAGATGGAGAATGAAGCTGGCCAACGAACTCGGTCGAGACATTGGTATGTACTATGTACAGACCAAGTTACATTCAAATCGGTTCATAAATACGCCTGTTATCGCGTGACTAAAATCAGGTCGTTTTAAAATGTCAGCCACAATAGAAATTCAAAATGTTATAACTCAGCCATTTTTTTAGATGTAGACGAAACAAAACCTGTTCCGGAATCTTTGTATTAAGGTCAAACACATACAAAAAAAAATCTTTTTCATTTTCCAATTTTTTGGTATCTCATTTTAAATTAAATTTTTTTTTAATTTTTTTAAATGGCCACCATTTTGAAACAAGATGGCGAATGAAGCTGGTCAACGAACTCGGTTGAGTTATTTGTATGTACTATGTACACACCAAGGTACATCCAAGTCGGTTCATAAATACGTCTGTTATCACGTGGCAAAAATCAGGACGTTTCAAAATGTCAGCCACGCTAGAAATTCAAAATGCTATAACTCAGCGTTTTTTTTAGATATAGACGAAACAAAAACTGCTCCCGAATCTTTTTATCAAGGTCAAACACATAAGAAAAAAATATTTTTTCAATTTTCAATTTTTTGCTACCACATTTCAAATTTAAATTTTTCTTAAAATTTTAAATGGCCGCCATTTTTAAACAAGATGGCGGATGAAGCTGGCCAACGAACTCGTTCGAGACATTGGTCTGTACTATGTATAAACGAAGTTACATCTAAATCGGTTCATAAATACGCCTTTTATCGCGTGACAAAATTCAGGACGTTTCAAAATGCCAGCTTCGCTAGAAATTCAAAATGCTATAACTCAGCCATTTTTTAAGATATAGACGAAACAAAAACTGCTACGGAGTCTTTGTATAAAGGTAAAATACATAAGAAAAAAATATTTTTCCATTTTCAAGTTTTTGGTACCATATTTCAAATTTTAAATTTAAAAAAAAATTTTAAATGGCCGCCATTTTGAAACAAAATGGCGGATGAAGCTGGCCAACGAACTCGGTCGAGACATTGGTATGTACTATGTACACACAGAATTACATCCAAATCGGTTCATAAATACGAGAGTTACAGTGTGACATATGTCAGATATATATATATATATATATTATATTGATCTACACATATATATATATACATATCAATTTTGAGCGGAGGGTGGTTTCGGGGTCTGGAGGTCATGATCGATGAAAATATACCAAAATTTTTTGAAATCGCTTTCCTCCGAACGGCTGCAATAGGTAGCTTTTTGTAAAGAAAGCTACCTAATTATTTCTGCCATGTTATTTCTAAAGGTCCCCATCTGAATGTCAGCAAACTCAATTGCATTTCCTGAAAAATTTCTAGTCAAACAAGAAGGCAACTGCAGTTAAATGATGACTAAAAATTAAGGATACAGGTATTTATTAGATAATAGTTAAATTACATATGAATATTACTCATTGCAATAATTATTTCATTCAAACAAGAATAAATTCAAGTTCATCCTACAATATTAACTTAATCAAATAAACTAACATTTTCTAGATAAACTCCGCTGATTGCATAATTACTATTTTCAGTTACAATAATTAAATTAACATATTGAATTCTCACATTTAGTCAATTCCTTGCTTTTAATCTTAACGAAATCCTTTAACAGTATTGATGGAACTACTGGCAGTAACGATAACAAAAGGAAATGTGGAAGACTTACATTCCACGATTAGATTGGCCAATTTAAAATAAAAGAAAAGAAAATTCTCGTATATTAAACATGCAAACAAAGTTAGCAGAATAATTAGAAAGAAAAGAAGACTTAACCGGGGCCCCACGCCATCTTCTACAATCTCAAGGCACCTTCCACTTAAAGCACCTCCTCAGATCACTGTTGCCTCTCCAACTCCCGAAAAAATCACTTGCTTCCCGCCAAACACCTTTTACTCCCTTTTTTGTGTCACATATGCGTGCAGGGTAAAAAGTGCGATGAAAAATGACACTTGAACTGTATAATTATTCAATACATTTAATTACTTGCATCAAAAATGCATAGTCTGCATCAAAAATGCATAAGCATCTGTAACATCATTAAAATGCACTTGCAATAATTTTTTTCCATTCCCCGTAATGTAACGAAAAACTTTTGACTGTTCCTGTAATTAAACTATACATCCGATTTTCATAAAATTTGAAATGGCTCGGCAAAATTTTGTAACAATTATATATTTAAAATTTCTGACCATTCGGAAGGATGTAACATCATTAAAATGCACTTGCAATAATTTTTCCCATTGGCCGTAATGAAAAAAAAAAAGCTTTTGACTGCCCCTGTAATTAAACTATACATCCGATTTTCATAAAATTTTAAATGGCTCGACAAAATTTTACAACAATCATATATTTAAAATTTCAGACCATTCGGTTGGGTAGTTTTTGCTCTGTTATATGCAGACGGACTGAACGACGACTATAGGTGCTACGTATTTATATAATTACGAAAGCACCTAAAAATAAGATAAGTTTACATTTATGTTAAAAAATTTCAATTAAAACAATATTTTGTATTTAAAATTTTGTTTTATAAATTTCTGATTTCTTGATAGTTGATATTGAATCACATAGCATTTTCTTTTCTTTTCTTTTTATGTAAGTGTATAAAGCAAGTAGTTTCTGTTTTCAATTAGTTGATCTTCAGTTTTGTTCTAAGTTTAAAAAAGGGAAAAGAAAAATGTGCTTTTAGTATATTGTTTAAGTTTTCATGTTAAGTGTAATAATATGTTTTAGATTCCAATTTATATTATGCTTGAAAATATTTATTATCAGCAGTAAGTTGACTATTTTGAAAATATCGGATATATATCGAAAATATCGGATATATATCGAAAATATCGGATATATATCAAAATATCGGATATTTTTTATATTTTCGAAAATATCATGATATTTACGAACCCTGGATGTAATATATAATAAACTCTCCGGAATGAAAAACGTTTTAAATGTATCGTTTTAATATATGACGCAATTTTCACTATTAAATGCATTTCTCATGTAATAATTTATTTATTTTAAACTTTTTTTCTTTTTTAAGATTTACGGGTGCATATATTATTTAATTTAAAAGTGTTTGGAAGTATTATTTACTTAAGCGTTTTAAATATGACCTAATATTCACCATTAAAAGCTGTTCATACGTAATAATCTAATTTTTTAGGCCCTTTAAATATCACAATATTTAATATTTGGGAATTGCCCATACGGGGGCCATTTGGGAATTGCGTAATTATCACCTTTAAATGCGTTTCCCATTTAATAATTTTATTATGTTAAAGTTTTCACACTTTTTTATATTTACATGTAAATATTCTGACCTAATTTTCTATATTTTCTGCATTTAACACGTGATTATTTAATTCCTATTAAAAAAAAAAAAAAATCTGTTTTTAAAATTTTTACTTTTCAGTTTCAATTCGAAAATGGTGACAAAAAACAAATCTAATATTTATTTTTTCAATTTTTCCTGAAAAACATAATTTAATCACAATGTTGTTTCACTATCGATTGAAATAAAAGATAATTTCAATTTCAATTTGAAAATGACAAAAAAGAAGGAATGTAATAATCCCTTTAGTTTTCCCCTGTTCTTCCCTTTTTTCCACAAAAATGGAGTTATCTAGTTGCCATCATTAGAAAATTGTCATTAAAGTTATGAAAAAATTAATATCTTGAAAACTAATTCAAATTTTAAAATCCTTATGCCAGTTTTGTAACCTGTAGATGAATACGGATAATTGGCGTTAATTTCATCACCGAAGGTTCCGTATTTTGGGAGTAATAGCTGTGAAACATAATCAGTCATTTAATCAGTCGTTTCATAAATTCGTTTCATTAGGATTTTTTTATATATAAGATAGATTTCACCAGTCATTTCATAAAATCGTTTCGTAAATTCGTTTCATTAGGATATTATATACATAAGATAGATATACAGGGTATCTTAAGGATGTTCTCAAATCCGAAAGGGCAAATTTCTGACATAAGTTTTAATTTATTTTTGCTCGAAAATGCATGAAACTAGCTGGTGTTGTTCAGAAACTATGTCATCGAGCCGTTTTTCCCAATTTTTTGCAAACGTAATAGATCTTTCAGAAAAGAGTGTCAAAGTGGGCGTTTTGAACCGAATATCCGTGCGAAGGGAAAAAGAACACTCAAGAACGGGGCGAAAAACGTGTTTGTCACGTGATCAAATTCACTTACAACTCAATAGTTAATGGATTGATCAAAAAATTGAAAAAACAGTTCAATTCCAAATCGCTTCTATGGCTAGGCTTTCCAATTTTATATCTTTCCGTTGAAAAATGAATTTGTAAATATGTCAAAACGTTTTGCGCTTGTTGAGCAGAGCAGATAAGAGCAGCCTTAAAAGTACTTGACACATTTTCAAATTCAATATAAAATCAAGTAATCGTTGTACAGGAGTGCGATTTGGACTAAAATGCTTCTCAGGATGGAAAGTTTTTTTTTTTTTTTTTTTTCAAGCTAATGAAAGTAATTACTTTCAAATTTCGATCTTAGATAGCCTCACTTGTCCGTATGTTTGTTTTTAATGTTTTCAAACATGCGTTTTTTCTGATTTTCAGATTAAATTTAACACTGTAACACATAAAGGGCGACTCCCAGCGAAAAACAAAACAAAGTGTATGCTTTTGCTGCGGCTGAAATTGAAGTACTGAAGACGAGAAATGCACGTGATCCAATCAATTCCACAAGCAATGCTAGCGAATACGTGGATTGAACTCGAGCTCCGTATGAATGTGGCTCGAGCTACCAAAATTGAACTAAGAAAATGGATTGCACAAATTACTACTCTTTAACTGATTTTGACAAAATAAAATGATCTGTAACTGATTGTCTTGCGTTTTTTTATGGTTCTTTCTGATTAATTTAAGGTACAGCGCCATCTATGGGATAGGATAGAAAATGATTTTTTTATTCGCTTCAAAAAAAAAAAAACTTTTCATCGTGAGAAGCGTGTTAGTCCGAACCGCACTCCTGTACGACAATTACTTGATTTGTTTTACTGAGTTTTAAAATGTGTCAAGGACTTTTGGGACACCCTGTATATTTAGCATTGATGTGATGTGATATCACTGTCCTGTGAAACAAATGTAAATTCATACATATTTCAATGGGAAAATGCGTATGAAATACCGTTTTCTATAGTGATTCCTACGTTATTTGGTATGTTGGATCACAACTATCATAAATATACCGGGTGTCCTAAAAAGGACTGACTGATTTTAAAATTCAATAACTTGGAAACTGTGACAGATATTTAAAAATTTCTTGCAGGAGGGTTATGCATAAGGTCAAAAGTTTTATTACAGGGATTTTCGATTTTAGTTCGAATTACAAACAATAGATGGCGCTGTAAGCAATAGTCACTAAATACAGGCTCGATTTTTGGTCCTTTCTCTTGTTCCATGCGGAAAAAGGAGATGGAAATGTATTAACCCTTAAATGCCTGATTTTTCAAAAATCATTGTAATAATGTTTTCGGCTTTCACTTTTTAAATAAATCAAGGGAAAAATACTTATAAAAATCATATTTTGTTTTAAGTATGGTTTACGGCTAAAAAACTGTTTGTTACTAATCGGCAATACTGGTGTTTAATTGAAAAAATAATTTTCCTTGATAAAATTTTAGAATATTAAACACACAAGAATTTTAGGAACTATAATAAGAAATAAATTTTACTTGCTCACTGCAGAACAAAATAGAGTATTTCGCAAGCTTCCAAACAAAACAAAATGAACAAGTAGTAACAATTGAAAAAATAAACCTATCTTTATTCTTAAACAGCTCAAGTGTTGCCATCTACATGTTGAAAATCGATTTAATAATATTTTCAGAATGTGTTTTATTGGCAACATTAGGCATTATAGCTTCAATATTATTCTAATAGTATTTTAGAGCCTAAATTGGGTATGTTGCCGAAAAGCAACACCCGGCATTTAAGGGTTAAGCGGGCCACGAAGTACCAAAAATCGAGCCTGAATTTAGCGTCTATTGATCGCAGCGCCATCTATTGTTTGTAATTCGTACTAAAATCGAAAAATCACTGTAAAAAAACTTTTGACCTTATGCATAACCCTCCTGCAAGAATTTTTTAAGTATCTGTTACCGTTTACAAGTTATTGAATTTTAAAATCAGTCAGTCCTTTTTAGGACACCCGGTATGATAAACGCAACTACATTGGATATCTTGGTTCGTAAAATGCATGTGTTATTTCGAATGACCTTGTATTCTGTAACAATCGTTATTATCCTGATCCTTACAAAATCAGTCATGCGAGATATTTACAGCAAATAAGAATGACCTGAATTTGAAATATTATTTTCGGCTTTATTAAGAAAAAAAAAAGGTTATATATGAATGAACTTTTGACATCTTGTAATTGCATAAAAATTAATCCTATAGAACGATTTTACTTTCTGAGTAATCACAGTTTTAGTCATCAGAAAACGCTTGTTTTCACCTAACCGTTTTCAACCCTAACCATTAACATTGTATCATTAAAGGTGAGAAAAAAAGGTTTTTACTTTTCTTACTTGTCTCAATGTCTGCCAAGCATAGGTGTTCTTTGACGCGTGAAGTCAAAGAGCGTAGTTTGTCACGAATTTCATTATGTTAGAAGGTTTCAAGTATTTCCCTTACTAAAAAGGATGAAGTTTTAATTCTAGCTCACATTAGAATAAATTTCATTATTTGTTGAGAGTTTGTCAACTAGCTTCACAGGTCAATGATATTAAACTAATTCATTACGAAATTGATATGCACTAAAATACGTTTTCTTTGTAACGTTTTTCGTTTGTCATAGTGTTGCCACATGTTGAAAATTGGTGTTTCTAGTATTTATTGTTTTTTTACAGGGACACACAAAAGAACTTGATTGCATTTATGTCCACTGGAAAAAGCTCTATAAACATGAGTAATCTGAAACTATTGGGGCTAGAAATTTTTAATTTGACAGGCAGGCTTCTAATCTGATGAGAAGGGAAAAAAATCGAATTTCAGATGCGTGAAATGGGAGGAAAGCGTTCTACAGTTATATTTTCATTGTGATTTCTCTTAAAGTGTCAGCCTAGAAACTTTGAATTTGGCATAGACATAACTTATAAGACTTACGTCCGCATAACAAGACATTTTTTTACTTAAATTTTTAAAAATTACAAACATAATAAAAATAAATTATTCCTCATGCCAGTACAACTTTACTGAGCAATGGAAAGAAACGCAAGTAACTGTAACTGCTAAAATTAATTAAAATAATAGTAATAAGAAAAATACGATTGCCAACAAGATAAAGTAGTTCATATTTAAGCTTTCGACGTTCAAAAATGAGGGTTATATTATATATACTAAACCAATGTTTTCCAGTTTATTAATTTAACAACGGCATTATAATTTTTTATGGAGAATGACGTATATTTACACTGTAAAAATGGAACTTTTTTTTGTAGGAAAAAAAGACTCTGAAGCTATTGACCCGATTTTAAAAGTTCTTTCACTGCACGATAGCTAATAAACAGAGTTCCCAAGTAGACTGTTTTGTATCTGTTTTTTGGAAGGGGTGGGTGAAAAGGGATTGGAATGACGTTTTTCTCATTAATTCGGGTCTCGCATTCACCTAATGCGGAAAAGGAATGAAATTTTCTCAAAATGTGGCTTTAATAGATATATTTAAATTATCCACAGCAGTATAATTTCCCCCAATGCTAGTAATCACAAAAATGCCATTTGGCATATTTCAACAACAAGGCGTGTAATGCTTGCGAGTTCTGCTAGTGTTAAATAATTTTCAAACATGATTTTTTTTTTTTTTTTTAACCTCAATAGTGAATTTGTGTCTATTAATCACAGCTAACAATAATCGCAAAATAGCTTGTTCGTAATCGATGTAGGACCCCGACAGACAGCGAAAGACTACGGAAGAGGTGGTAAGTTTGAAAGTAAACAAAAAAGAGACATTTTATACTTTTGAAATTTTACATCTGTGTGTTTATGTGTGTGTGTGAGGGGGGGGGGATTCCTTCGTAACATCCAGGGGCGTAGCTTCAAAAGTTTTTTCGGGGGGGGGGGGAGAGTTCAAAAATTTCCCAACTTATAATTAAAACATTTCCCAACGTGAAACAAATTGCTCTGTTTTCCAACTAAAATGATGTGTTTAATAATAATGACATTTATAACCCCTCCCCCCCCCCCCCCCAAAGAAAAAAAAATTCTTTCCAAAGGAAAAAGTTGAAACTAAAAACATAAAAATTATAACTGTTGGTTCATTTAATGAAAGTTTTTGGTCTTCAATTGAATACGAGTCATAATCGTACTTCATACGAAAATAGCTTCATATTTTGAGATTTTTGAGAAAGAAACAAAGTTTTGGAGGAAATGTATTGCAGACACTGTTGATGGACAACGGTAGAGATGGCCAGGTCTAGTAGATGTATGCTATTTTCGTAGCACACAGAAACATAATAAGAAATTGAGTCTGGCTACTTTTTGTATTTCTTTGGAAAGTTTAACTTGTTTACTATTACAGAACTCAGAAAGGTAGTCGGCAAAACAATAAAAAATTCTTTTTATTATTATTATTATTATTATTATTATTATTATTTAAAAAAAAAGTTTCAAAAATATATAATTTCCCAACTCTAAGCTCAAATTTCCCAAGTTCACATATATTGGGGGGGGGGCTCCCCCCATAACACCCCATCGCGACGTCTTTGGTAACATCGATGCCTTTCTTTTACATATCATAATCGTTCAAAAAATGTTCGAACAACCTACTGATTTATTATTTATATGATTTCCGTTGTTGTAAAGTAACGTTTGTAGTAATATAAACCAATTGGTAAAACCAAGCAGAAAGCAGCTGATTTCCCAGCTAGCAGGATTACTGAAATTTACAGCTGATTTCCCATGTTTGACGTGTTTTTTCATTTTTTTCTGTACTTAGGTATTATTATACGTGCCAGGAAGACAGATCCCCAATCTGATTCAAAACCACTTTAACTTTGTTCGAGATTTATTAAGTCCGTTAAAAGATGCAACTAAATTTGCATGAAAGATTATTGCGTTGTATAAATCTCGACAAAATAAACTAGTCGTTGGCGCCCACCGTAATACTTACCCATATGGATATGCATAATATTAAATATGAAAATAAAACATGTGTAAACTATTAATAAAATGCATTGCAATTCCAAAATAAAATTTAAACGTATATTTAAATATTTTTAATACATAGTAATGCTCCATTACTGAATTGCTACTTGATTATCCTAATCGACTAATTTCGACAAATTATATAAATCGCCAAACTACTCGCAAAATTACACAAACTAGCCGCCGTTGGCGACCCGTTTGGTCTCCCTTAAAATTTATGTTTGGGAAAGCATGCTAAGCATTGTATCATGTTACTTTTATTCATAATTTAATTTACTTTGACTCCCTTAAATATAATTAATATAATCCCTTAAGCTAATATTAGTTTTTGTTGCATTAAAATATCTCAATTTGTTGATTTTCTGTAAGCAAGTAAACTCTATTGGTTTACAATGTGGGAATTTGGCGACATTTTAAAGATCTCGCCAAGTTGGCGACAAACTTGGCGGCATTTGGCGACGGAACAGACATATAGATTGGCATTTTAAATAACGAAAGAACAAATAAATTAGTAAAAGATTAATAAAAATACAAATAAAACGTCGAATTAAGAATCACTTGACGACGCAACAAACACGCGTAACGTGTTTAATGTCAAGTGAATGTGACATTTACGATAAGTCATCGCCAATCTTACAGTTTGGCGATAGTTCTTGGGTCGACGGGATAATCGAGTAGTACCGAATAGCGTAAAAGAAACATCTTATAACTCCAAAAATGATAATCATATTAACTAACAGTTTACTACGTCGGATTAAGCGTCTCCTTTCCAATTAAAATATATCTTTGAATTGAAATTTGAATGAAATACAAAGTCATGAAAAATCGAAGAGTATGAAAAATATGATTACAAATATCTCGGCAATTAATTATCCGATCGACTTCCCTCTTTATGCAAAATTTATGTTTTTTTATTGTCTTTTATATTCACTCCTTCAAATAAACAATTTCGTAAATTTTTGTATACCTTTTATCAGAACGAATATTTCGAGAGTCCGAAAAAAATAGTTCCGGATACTTGAGATTAGTGATATTCAATAGGCTTCTTTCCATTATTACATACTAAGTACACACCAAATTTCAAAGCTCTATGTCAATTTGTTCGGGAGATAGAGCGTTTACACACGCACACACACTGACGGACGGCAATTTTTTTTTTTTCCAAAAATATGTTTTTCGGAATCTCCAGCGTTTGGAACGTGTAAGTAAATCCATCAAAAATTTATTTTCGATTTTTAAAACGATTACAAGACTTTCCCTATACTACGGATGATGAGTAAGTAACAAACATTGTTGAACAAGATGTTTTTTTTTTTTTTTATCACTTTAAATTTTAGTAAGTATTTAAATTGAATGAGTGATGAAAGACTACCCAAAATCGCATTTAATTATAAAACAAATAAAGAAAAAAAAAGGAAACGGGGAAGGCCGCGAAAGAACTGGATGGATGATATTGAAAAGGCGATGATGGATAGATGTCTGGAGGAGGAATGGATCCTTGACCGGAAGAACTGGAATGGAATATCATAGATTTTTCGGATGGCGGCATCTGACGCCATAAACCGAGTTTATATATATTTAAATTGATGTCTACGGCTTCTTCATAAATCAAATTTGAAACAAGGATTCTTAAATATGGTAAAACTAAAATACGACTAAAGGAAAAACATTTGAACAACAACAACAAAAAAATCTCCTTTGTAAATATTGGTTTAAGGCTGTTCTCAAATCCAAGAGGGCAACTTTATGACACGAGTTTTAATTAATTTTTGTTCGAAAATGCCTGAAACTAGCAGGTTTTGTTGTTCAGAAACTATGTAATCGAGCTGTTTTTTCCATACACAAATAGATCTTTCAGAAAATAGTGTCAAAGTGGGCGTTTTGAACCGAATTTCCGTGCGAAAGTAGAATAACCACTCAAAACGGGCGAAAAACACGTTTGTCACGTGATCAAAATCGCTTATAACTCAATAGGTAATTTATTGATCAAAAAATGGAAAACACAGTTCGATTGCAAATGGCTTCCATGGTCAGGGTTTCCAATTTTATATGTTTCCGTTAAAAAATGAATTTGTAAATGTGTCAAAATGTTTTGCGCTTGTTGAGCAGAACAGTTGAGAACACAGCCTTAAAAAGTTAGCTAAGATCCCTGGCAAAGTGTATGAAATTTGGACTTGCCGTCACTGCTATCTTGGATTTACCACCGCGGAAATCCAAATTTATTGAAAACCAGTTAGTTCTTTGCTCCAGAAATACATAAATTGTAGAGCATTTGTTTATGCAGACGCCTACTTTCGTCATAGAAAAATCAAAATTCATAACAATATTTTGAGTGAGTTGGAAAATGTTTCAAAATCTATGCAATGTATACTTTTTCTTTCTTGTTTCTGGTCACTTCAGTATCTTAATGAGGCTCTGGGACAGTGGGACGAAGCAGAGTCTTGAGTACGGACCTTGAGTTATCCCTACCATTTGGAAATTTAACTCAATTTTTTTTCTCTCTGATTTTGAAAAGAAAAGGTATTCTTCTTCCAAAGTGGCTTAAAATCATTGAACAGTAAAAGAAGTAAAGGGGTCATTCTCCCAAAAGTGTACTATTCCAGTCACACAGCATTTTTCAGTATTTGACATGAAATTTTTTGAATCAAATTCATATTCCCAATTAATAATGAAAGAAGACTAAATGTGTTTTGTGCAAACATTTTTTATAGCTACTTTATATTTTTCAATTCCTACTATTAGTTCACACTCACCCTATATTTATTTATTTATTTATATATTTAAGTAATGCGCGGCAGCGCAATACTTATTTATTTCCAATGTCACTTCTCAATGTTAATTTAACATAGAAAAGCCTATGGAGATATAACTTTTTCATTTTTCTTCCCACCGTTTTGTCCCTGATGCCACTCATTTTTTATTCTTTACTAAAATTTGAAGTGACTCGACATTATTCTGAAACAATTATATATATTAAATTTCAAACCACTGGGTTTGGGTAATTTTTGCGCTGTTATATGCGAACAGACGGACAGATCAGACGGCGACTATAGGTGCTACGTATTTATGGTAATTACGGACGCACCTAAAAAGATATCCAGTTTCTCTGAAGTTCCAGTACGGATATTTTTTTTATCTGTACTTCAAATCAGACAGTAAAGACACTCCTGTCATTTAATCGGGAATCTGAATCTGAATAATAATTACACATACTAAAAGAAAGATAAAAATCTGGGGAAAGTTTCTGTGGAGTTGTACAACATCTTTCTAGGTCACCTTCACTTCCAGGTTATTATCCCATGATATAAACTTGAAAGGCGAGTAGTCGCTTGCTGTTTTTATAGTTTCATTTACAAATCCGCTTCATTGTTTTCTCTCTGTATGCACGAAAAAGAAAATACAATTTGTATTATTTTTATTGCGTGTATATTTAGAATATTTATGTCTTGTTTGGAGTATTTTTAACTCTAATACATGTCGTTTTATTGAACTGCTGTGCTAAATGATTGGTTGGTAGCTCCCTCTAGTTAAACCCTCAGTTCCCAGTTAATAAGGAGACAATTTCATAAATCAAAGCGGTTAATTTTCAGTAGTCATGTCCCACGCCAAATTAACGTATTATAAGTTTTGTTTTCTTAACTATATAAATTGTAGCCAAGGAATTAGGTATAATTTTCAAGATAAACTGGATACTTATAAAAGAGTGTTTTTTTAAAAACTATTTTTACTTTTATTTTTACACCATTGTTAAAAATTAGCTGTTTAATGACTCATTTTCAAAAGATATAAAGTAGAATCCAAATCAATACATTAATTAGGCAAAAATTTTCATTCCTCATTATTAAAACATATAGGGTAGAGTAGCCGAGCTCACTTCCTTTTTAGGATATCTGCAAATTATCACTACGCGTGGTCAATATATTCATCTATTAACTAAAAAAATCTTTAGAACAATTTATTTTTTAAAATCTTAAGTTTTATTTTAATTTTAAAAATTAGTCAAAAGTGGTCTAAATTCAGCGACTGGTCGCCTAAGTTGGACTCCCAATCTCCTAAATTATGCCAAACAATATTATGTTGTTTTAATGAAAATGGAGTATAACTAATTTTACTAAAAACAAAGTTTGCGATTAATGAAACAATCAAATAAAACAACAGCAATGAAATATAATGAAATCAAATTTCTGAAAGTAAGAGTAACTAGATTAATATTAATACAATTATTCTAATTGGTAAACAAATCAGATTAGATGTAAATTTCCAACTGGGCGAAAAATGTCCGGACCAGGATTCGAACCCGGGACCTCCTGGCTGAAGCCGCCAGTGCTCTGCCATCTGAGCTAGCTGGGTGAAAAAGTTCGACCAGAATCGTCCGGCATAGCTCAGATGGCAGAGCACTGGCGGCTTCAGCCAGGAGGTCCTGGGTTCGAATCCTGGTCCGGACATTTTTCGCCCAGTTGGAAATTTACATCTAGTAAGAGTAACTGTTTAAAATCAAAACGTATTCAAAATATAAATCAAAGTAATAAGTAATTAAGAAAATAAATTATGGAACTTATTTCTAGTTACTTGAATATCATGTAAGAAATGATGGAAGGCTTACACACGAATTTCTTTTGTTATTTTTTTATTCCAGCGTACAAAACATGGAACCTTATTTGGCAATCTGAACACTGAATCATTTCTGCTATTTTATTTTTCTTACAAATTAGGCAAAACCAATCATCACTGTCCTGATTTTTCTTTTTAGATTCTGAATCATTAGAACTTTTTTTTTTTTTTTTTTTCTCTCAACAGAAGATTCTTTACCCTATGTCTTTAGTTCTTCTCTTCTATCATTTTCATTCCAATTGCATTACGCCTATTATTTTAAAACTTGAGGTTCCAATTGCTTTTGCGCTTTGAGAGCTTCCTTTTTGTCATTTTTCTGTTTTTTCGTTTCAAGGTTTACTTTATATTACAGAGATGTTAGCACAGCTGTTTTTTAGCTCTGTACGTTGACTTAACTGATTTTGGCAAGGGAGATAACATTTTAAAAGATTCTTTGTCTTTTTTTTGGGGGGGGGATGGGGTGTGGGGGGTTGTAGCCGAAGCATTCTTGCGAGTCAATCTCTTCACAACTTACTCTTTCCTTTCCGTTTCCTATATCTTTAACAACTTTTGCTGCCAGTGATGGTTTTCTTCCAGACTGTTTGTCTGTGTCGTTTTCACCATTTTTTTTTACTCTCTTAATTAGGGTTTCGTTCAACTGACGAAACCCAATTTGTCTCGCTCCTCTGCCTGTCTGTCTGCCCGTCCGTCTGTCCGTCTGCCACAGAGCCCGTTCTCAAAAACTATACATGTTGGAGACTTGAAATTTTGCATACTTATAACTGAACATCACACATCATACGACAAATCATAAAATTTTGAAAAAGTCGTACATTTAACTCTTTGGGCTCCCACATGTGTATTTTAAACAATTCTTTCTAAGTGAGCCTCTAATTAGGTTGGAGGCATGAAATTTTACATACTTATAGCTGAACACCTCACATAAAACGACAAATCATAAAATTTTGAAAAAGTCGTACATTTAACCCTTTGGGCTCCCAATTGTGTATTTTAAATAATTCTTTCTAAGTGAGCACCTAATTAGGTTGGAGGCGTGAAATTTTACATACTTATAGCTGAACACCTCACATCAAACGACAAATCATAAAATTTTCAAAAAGTTGTACTTTTAACCCTTTGGGCTCCCACATGCGTATTTTAAGCAATTCTTTCTAACTGAGCCCCTTATTAAATTGGAGATTTGAAATTTGCATACTTATAAGCAGAACACCTGAGGCCAGGCGACAAATCATAAAATCTTGAAAAAGGCTTACGTTTAACCCTTTGAGCTACCACATATGTATTTGAAGCAATTCTTTCTAAGAGATCCCCTAATTAAGTTGGAGACATGAATTTTTGCATACGTATAGCTGAATACTTCAGACCACACGGCAAATCATAAAATTTTCAAAAAGTCTTATATTATTTGCTCCTCCGGGCTCTAACTTGTGTATTTTAAGCAATTTTATTAACCTCCGCCCTCTTCACCCGGGGAGCACTTTTCCAACTTTTACCGACACCCCTTTGAACATTCTTTCATATTATGTACCATAGCCTTACATATTTTAGTTCCACTGTTTATCGACAGGAGCGCCTACTTATCTCGGGTGCTATCGGCCCAATACCCTCGACTAATATATGAGTCGAGGGGATATATATAAAACGGACAGTATATAAAACAGAGTTTCGCTCAGATAGAGGTTTGTTTAGAATAGAGTGCGCCCCTAGTTGCGAAATGTGGAACTAACAGATTTTTCAAAAGGATAAAATGTTTTGAAAGGAATATTAAATGAAACCCTCTGTGTGATCTGTGATCGCACTTAACCACTTGTTTTAGTACATTTCTTGATTACTGACTCTGACACCGAAATGTCACTAGCAGGAGAATCAACCGATCTATCTGGAGTTCCTATTTCTTCGTCAAGAATAAGTGCAGAAATAGCTTCAAAATTTATGACAATACAGAGTTGAATTCAAGGGACCTTTCCCCCGCCCTTAGAAAGGCTTGAGCTATAATGCTTTTTAATGTTAAAAAAAAAAAAATGGAATTCTCTCTCTGCCCCAGAATTGTAAAAAGTCTGCCCCTCTTACGGAATCGCAAATATTCTCCCGGAGAAAAATGTCGGAATTCCACACTGTAAATCAAATACTCTGTATGAATAAAGAATTCAAAGAAAATAAATACAAATACATACAAAATAAAGGAAATTGCAAACAAAATTTATTGCATAAACATGTAAAAGATATTTTTTATGTTCATATGGGCCCAAACTGTATAAAGAAATTGACCCAGATATACAAACAAAATTAAATTAAAATATTTAAAAACTTGCATCGAGATAGTAATCCATTACAAAGTATTATAAAATAAAAAAGTAATGCCCAAAGCGTACAACCCTTGAAATTCATTACTTATTTTTCAAATGTATGATCGTATATCTGGTCCAATTAAGGCAATTGCGCCATTGTTTGAAACAGATAATATCAAGACTAAGAACAAAAACAAAAGCAAACAAATCCGCATGAAAAATGTGCGCAATAAACACATGAATTTAGATATGTAAATGAAAGCATAACAACTTACCCTAGTTTTAAAGTATTCTCTTACGTTTAGTAGGAAAAAATTAGATCAAAACAGCTAATTTTAGGTTTTTTAAAATTGTCTGAAAACAGCACGTGGGAGGCGGGTGATTCTTCTAATCATAAATGACGTCATTCTGATGAGTAGGATTTCAACAGTAGATGGCGTCTCTTTCTGTAATTAATGGAAGAATTGCAGCAGTCCATTTAAAGCGGTGGTCCAAATATGGCTACTCTCTCCTAACAACCATCTTTTTATCCATTTTGTAGCAGACAATACTTTTGGTGATTCAATTTTGCATATTTATGTTTTTATATAAAAGTAAGGGGGCTCTGCCCCTGCGAGTTATGCGCGCCAATCCCCTGTGAGGTCCCACAAACTCTAAAAATACGCCCATTTGCTCTGTTTTAAAATTTGCCATTTGTCTGTCTGTTTGTTTGATGATATTCTTACGACCAGTGGGGATTTTCTGTGTTCGGGTTGCTCTTAATTTTAACTGGGGGAGTTTTTGATTCCCAAGGTCGCCTCCACCGCTGTCACGACAGCTTTCCCGCTGTTTTCCCGATTGATTAACAAAGCTCAATCTCGCATTTGAAAGTCAGTTTACACAAAATGGTTAAGTAAAAACTGCCTCTGTCTCTCGGACCCGTAATGTTTGTAATCTATTCAAAAATAAGAGAAAAAACAAGTAAAAAAAACAAACAAACAAACAAAAAAAAAAACGAATTGGTCCATTTTGAAATGCTTTGGCCACAATCAATGCCAGGCAAAACATTGATAATTGCCAAAACAACGATCTTTGTTCTGCATAAAAACGAATGCAATTAATTTAATTACTATTTTGCTGAGTTAAATTTTAAACATTAAATATTTGTAAACTTTTTTAAAACATTTTTCTAAAAAACAAATATTTACTGATTTATATTTTTATAAATATAAATCAGTAAATAGCTAAAACGGCTTACAACTGAAACTCTGTCCAATAAATTAGCATCCCTTATGTTTATTTAAATTATCTCTCAATTTTGAATGAACTGTAGAAGAAATTATTTACTTTTAGACGTTATAAGAAAATTCATTTAAATATTACGTAAATTTGCCCATTTAATATTTTTCTCACGTAATAATTTAATTATTTAAAAGTTTTTTTTCTCTTTTAATATTCACACAAAAAGTGTTTGGAAATATTATTATTTCGGCTTTTAAAATATGAAGCATTTTCACTATTAAATGCTTTTCGCTCGTAATAATTTGGTATTTTAAAATTTTCTTTCGCTTTTGAACACACATGTTTTCAATTGTAAAATGTTTGGTTGTGCTTTTTTTAAAATTTGATAAAAATAGGTAGAAGAGTGCACATGCCGAAATTTCCAGGCCCGGACCGCGGTGTAAAAACTAAAAGTTCGGACCGGGGCTCGGTCCATGCGAAAATCAATGAAATCAGGCCGTCACAATCCGATCTGACTCAATTTCTCTTTAAAAAGTCCTCTTTTCCTTAACATACAATTAAGATTCTTTTTAAGAATATATATTTTTCTAAAATGCATATATATATTTCTAAAATACAAACAAACAAAAAAATGTAATTATGCAAAAAAAAAAAAAAAAAAAAAGAAATGTAAGCCTGATTCTGGCCCGACCCGAGTTTGCTGAAAAAATTAAACCCTGGCACGGACACCATGTAACTGTCCTACGCCGATCTCTACGCTGAACATGTTATATTTCTGTATTGACGTTGTCAAACTGTAGCATCGGCTTGCAGCGCATTTATATTTATTCTCGTCCCAGTCATGTCCATTGAAAATTGTTCAGATTTCATCGGCGTAGTTTGGTCATTCTAAATTTGTTATATCGGGTCTGTCGGCACATCATTTTCTGCTATCGGTCGTCCTTTAAATTTTTTGCCGTCCCGGCCCTGACCGTTAAAAAAAAAATTGTCTGTATTCTCCGGGCCCTTGGGCATCGGGCTAAGTCCGGGCTTGTGAAGACCTCTAATAAAAATTGTCTTCTACGAAATATGAAATAAATCGCTATTGAGGTAATAAAATTTTGAACAAAAAAGTGAGCAAAAAAATAGACCAATTAGAAAGAAAAAGATTAGACACTGCACCCTGCAATCTAGTTACTTATGTGCTTGCAAAAGATGGTTAAATTGCTTTGCATAGTTTTTGATCCGATGAAACTTTTTTTTAATGACTTCAACATTGAATAGTCTATAAAATAATTCTTCGATGTGAAAACGGTCTGCTGCAGCGTGTTTATCACACATTTCTCTGTAAAACTACCAGATTTCACATTTTCATATGCAATAACTGTTTTATATATCCCGAGAAAGAGTTCCGGTCACAATCAATTCACTTACGGCAGCGACAGCGTTTTTTTTTTCTTTTTCTTTTTCTTTTTTAAGATTAGAGAGAAAATATTTCCATCTCTGTCATTATGCTTGAAATTCCATGCGCTATCTCTAAGATTGTGTCTTGTGTAATCTTACTTCCTTGTTTCTGTTTTATCATTTCTATTTATTCTATTTTGTATTTATTGCATTGCATTTATATTCATGGATACGGATTCAGTCTGCATTTTCGTGTCAAAGAATATTGTCTAAAGTGATTATGTCAGTAACATTTTTGAAGAAATTATATTAACAGGTCACTTTGAAGAGCTTACAGAAATCGAAAAATCAACTACAACATTGTGTTTTTATTTCAAAACTAGCTAAAGTAACCGGCGTTGCCCGGAATTTTAAGAATGTTTGTTTTGAAAAATCAATTTCAAAATTAAACATACAATGTAAAACAAACAATTAAAAAAAAGCAGTAAAGCCATCTTTATTTCAGTTCTTCATTAATAATGAGCTCTAGGGGCCTAAACCTTTGTGAAAATTCTAATATACACGCATACACACACTTATATATATATATATATATATATATACAGGGTGTCCAGCGAATAAGACCCTGATTTCAAAATTAAATATCTCAAAAACAAAGATCAATAGAATTATGTGGTAAACGGTTTGTTTATTAGCTAAGCTGTAAAAATGTTATACGGAAGTTTCAAAATTTAGTTGCAAAAACCGCTAACAGATGGCGCTGTAATCGCAATTCCTATACATTGTGTTTTGAAGTCGAGAGCACTAGCGTCTCATTCCTAGATGGCTTCCTATAGAAGAACGAAAATTGGGAAAGACCGCTTTTTCGTTGGGTTGATGTGCAGAAGTGGAGACATCTAGTCACAGAATTATTGCATCAGCTTCAGTTTTAGAGAATTTCAATTAATAGAATTTTCAATAAAAAGTTTAGCAATCATTATATAAGAACTTATTAAAATATTTTATTGGGGTAATGTGCAGAAGCGGAGCCATGTGTTGACAGAATTGAGATTTGTTTCAAATTTTGTTATAAGCTACTTCGGTCCGGATACCAGTATCTCTGTGGTATGTCTTTTCTCTTCTAATTGGTAGATCGTGGAATCGAATCCAAGTCGAGGAGGATTTGAAAAAAAAAATGGAAATCTTTACTTTTTAATATTTATTTAAACTGTGAAAAAAGTTTGAATAAAAAAATCCAAAGTTTCTGGTTTTAAAATTTAATTAAGCTAAAAGAAACCCCTTTTTTAAAAATCATTGAGCATTTATAATAATGATTCATAAATCATTTTTTTTTTAATTGTAGAGAATAGTTTGAATGAAAAAATACAAAGTTTCTATTTTTAAAAACTTAATTAAGTTAAAAAAATAATTTTAATTTTAAAACTCAATTTCATTTTTTTTAATTGAGCACAGAAATATGGTGCAGCTTCTAGCGATAGGATTCGAAGTGTTGGAAAGGAATGCAGCATTCAAAATACTTTTGCTTTGACGTTGATGATATGATTTATCATCAATTCCTTTAAAAAAAAATAATTTAATGCATAATTTCTGTCTCTAAAACTTTGTTTACAAAGAAAAGAAATATATGTGTTGTGCTAAAACCAAAGTATTATGCCGTGATTTAAAAATAAATTAAAAGTGAAAAATTACTTTTTTATTTTTAATAATTCAGGTATAAAAAATAATACCAAAATATTATGCCGTGATTTAAAAATATAAAAAATAAATAAAAAGTACAAAATTATTTTTCTAAAAATATGCATTTTGATTTAAATAATTAAATGGCATTAAAGATTGAATTTAATAAAATATTTAATAAGTTCTTATAATGATTTCTAAACTTTTTATTGAAAATTCTACTAATTGAAATTTTCTAAAATTAAAGCTGATGCAATAATTCTGTGACCAGATGTTTCCACTTCTGCACATCACCCCAATGAAAAAATGGACTTTCCCAATATTCGTTTTTCCGTAGGGAGCAAATCTAGGAATGAGACGCTAGTACTCTGGACGCATAATTTTTTTTTCCAAGGGAGTTCGTCGATCGGAACTGTAGCTCATAACCTCATTGGTTCTTGCCTTTGGCAGTGTCATAGTCTATATTGGCGATAATAACATTTGGCGAAGAGTACTTCTGGGGGTTTTATATGAATTCTATTTTAAGCCGACTCGGTTTGAATGCATACTAGCGTTGACGTATGACGTTTGTCTGTAAATCTGAGTACTTGAGTTCGAATCCAAGCATGCGGGAAGTTGTTTAAATTTTTCAATGATTAATTAAGTTATAAAAAATATTTTTTAATATTTAATTATTAACATAATATTATTAGTTAATCCATTATTATATAAATATAATTATGTGATAATATTAATATAATAATATTATTTATATTTAAAAAAATTATCATTTGTGATTAAAACTATATGCATTTTGTTTTTAAAGCTGCAGTTAGAGGAAAATATTAATATTTATATTTTAAAATTATAATAATTTTTTTAAATATAATTAATAATATTAAAATAATTAATATATTATATAATATAATTATGTAATAATATTAATATAACAATTATTATTATTAATTATTTTATAACATAATTATATAATAATATTAATATTATTGTAATTCTTAGTATATTCTTTAAAAATTGTCGTTTGTGATTAAAACTACTATATGCATTTTGTTTTTCAAGCTGCAGTCCTAGGGAGAATATTACTATTTATATTAAAAATATTGTAATAATTTTTTAAATATAAATAACAATGCTATATTATTATATAATTATTAATATAGTATATTGTAATATAGTATTAATTAATATTATTATTAATTAATTAGTTAATTATTATATAATATAATTATACAATAACATTAATATAATTCTTCTTGGGACTGCAGCTTGAAAAACAAAATGTATATAGTTTTTTTTAATCACAAATAGCATTTTAAAAATATATAAATAATATAATTATATTAATATTATTAATTAATTATTATATAATATAATTATGCAATAATATTAATATAACTATTATTAGTATTAATTACAATATAATATAATTATATAATAATATTAATACAATTGTATTATTTATATTCTTTAAAAATTGTCATTTGTGATTAACACTATATATACATTTGGTTTTTCAAGCTGCAGTTCCAGGGAGAATATTACTATTTATATCAAAAATATTGTAATAATTTTTTTAATATAAATAATATAATATTATTATATAATTATTAATATGATATATTATAGTATAAAATTAATTATTATTATTAATAATTAATTAATTATATTATATAATTATACAATAACATTAATATAATTATATTATATTATTTCTATTAAAATATATATATAAATTTTTAAAATATAAATAACATTTTTATATTATTATATAATTTATTAATTATTATATAATAATATTAATATAAGTATATTATTTATATATATATTTTAAATGCTATTTGGGATAAACAAAAAAGAAACTATATATATTTTATTTTTCAAGTTGCAGTTCCAGGAAGAATTTGCAGTTTTAATCCATAAAAAACCTTAAAATCCAAAATCAGGGAGGGGGGGGGGGGGTGAAGAAGAGGTTGGATTCCCTAACAATCCCATGAATTTGTAACTGTATGCTCTTATACCTTTATGGAATATAGTTCAAAATTATACATTACATGGAACCAAAAAAGGAAAAAAAATACTTGTCTTTATTTTTTATTTATTTTTGTTTTTGCTACTTAAATGTCCTTTTAGTTGAAATTTTACACTTTAGTGTGTAATGTTAGTTTCTGGTGCAAATAAATTACAGTTTCGCAGTAGCATTAATTTGGTATGTATGTGTGTATGAATGTGTGTGCGGGGGGGGGAGGGGGGGGGTTCTGTCTTTCATTTGACAAACAATCATTATAAAATATAGCGGCACAGTTAATATATATATATAATTTTTTTTCTGGAAGAAGTTATATACTTTGAACAATCATTATTAATACAAAGTGGAAAAACGAAAAAAAAAAGTTGTTGATTATGTGTAAAAATATTTTGTAATGAATACGTCAAATTTAAAAACCAACGTAAAGAAAAACCCAAATATTTAGGATTAACAGCATTCAGTCTAAAGATTTATTATTTATTTAAAATAAGCTAACTGTATAATATAAATTTAGTTATAATTAGCATATAGTCTAAATATGTATTATTATTTATTTAAAATAGTCTAATCTAATTGTATAATATAAATGAAAAAAAATACATGAACATTTTATAATTATTAATATTTAATAATAATATTTATTAAATCAATATAATAAATACATTGTAATAATTTTATTAATAAATTAATATTGATTAAGATATATTAAATAATATAATAATAATATAAAAGCAGAAACAAATATTCTGTGCAATTAGTTATAAATAATCTGCATTTACAAATATAATATCAAATTCGTATAATATACATTTGTATTAGAAGAAAATATTTAATAAATAATAACAAAATTTAAGTATACTTAGTTACAAAATATATAACGTTTAAGAAAATTAATAATAATAATAATAAACTGAAGGCAAATATTACTAAATTTGTATTTATAAATATACAAAATACATTAAATAGCATCCTTCTAAAACCAAATTAATCCAATATTGCCTAAGTAAGTACATTCATTAAAAAGAAATTAAATAAATAATTTTATTACAAAGAGCGAATTTTTTTTTTTTTTTTTTTTTTTTTTTTAAGAAAAAGAAAAACGAAATCTTTCATTCGTCTTTATTTAATAAACAAAAATTAATATTAATTATATACTTGAATATAAAATATAGCGTTCAAAAAATTAATTAAAAATGTATTGAAGAGATATATTTCTAAATCATTATTTATAATTATACAAAATGCATTGAATAACATTCAACAGATTACCATTATGTTATAAAAAACGCATTTTTGCTTTATTTTGTTTGTAATGTAGTTTCTCAAAACAAGTGCAAAGTCGCCAAAACTGGTTGAACAACATGTTGGACACTGGGCAACCAACAACCAATAAGATTGCGAGCTTCGGCTCGGAACGACGAACTCCCTTGGGAAAAAAAAATTATGCACTCTGGACTTCGAAGCAGTTTACAAGTATTGCGATTACAGCGCCATCTGTTAACGGTTTTTGCAACTAAATTTTGAAACTTCTGTATAACATTTTTACAGCTTAGCTAATAAACAAACCGTTTACCGCATAATTCTATTGATTTTTGTTTTTGAGATACAGTGGACTCTCTCTATCTGAACACTCTCTAATGTGAACACCTCGGTATTATGAACACATTCTGACGGTCCGGCGAAACTCCATAGACTTATCATAAGATGAACTCTCTATATACTGAACACTCTCTAATGTGAACACCTCGCTATTATGAACACTACTTTTGATCCCCATTCTACCCCGCCTCTCTGTAAACTGAACGTGTGTTTGTAATTAAAAATTCTGGGAATTGTTGCAGAAGAACAAAAATTTCAATAAACTCGATTTAAAAATAAACAGACAAAATCATTGCCAGATTTTAAGCATCTACTCGATGCTGTAATTTGTTTGAATAACTGAGATATTATCTTCAGTTAACAAAACATATGTTTAAAAAAAAAAAAAAAAAAAAAGAAATTGAAAGAATATTTTTCAAAAAGGTACGCCTTTACGTGTTCTACATCTAAAACTAGCTAGAGCATTCTTATATTTTTAATAAACAAAAAAATCCAGATATAAAACTGTTGCCATTTCACAAAAAGTAAATCATGCTAATCAGATAAATGAAATGAACAAAACAATCAATTTTTATGCAAAGGGATACAAAAAAGAAAAATAATAATAATAATAACGTAAAAACCATGTCAGGAGAGTCCCCCTCTCCCGAGCCGAGATAAAAATAGAAAGATTATGCAACAGAAAGGACCCGCCCCCAGTGACAGATAAAAGTCAACAGCTATTAGAGGGAGTGGCTAAAAAAGTATTATGGTTTCTTTTCCGCACACCTCCATGGGGATTATCGCTACTGTTTCTTTCTTCCTTCTGTTCGGCAGTGGTAAATTTTTGTTCGCCGTTTCTCTACAGTTGCAGGGTAAGAAGCATTGCACTTATGCAGCTATATTAGAAATAAGTAGAAAAACGGAAAGAATTGAAGCTGTAGGAGAAATATGAAGTTGTTCAAAAATTAAAATCAAATGCAAGTCAAAGGAAAATTGCATGTGAGTTTGGAATTTCAGTAGGTTAAGTCAACACCATGAGCAAGAAAGAGAAAGAAATTATAATCGCTTTTGAACAAATCAAATGAAATTTCCTCAAACTGTAGAATTTTCGAAAAGAAAATGAGAAACAAGAACATAAACAATCGCGTCTGAAGTTTTATTGCCAAATGAGAATGAAGAATCTTCTTGTACTAGACCCCTGCTAAAGAAGATTGCTCTTAATTTTACAGAAAATGAGAAAATAATGGAATTCAAGGCATAAGAAGGATGGTTGACTCGCTTCAAAAATCGGCATAACATTGAATTCAGAATAATCACTGGTGAAGCTGCAGACGTAAATATCGACACTGTGAAGGAATGGAAAAAAAATCTTCAGGATATATTGAAGGACTTCAACGCGGTTAACATTTTCAATGCCAACGAAACCGGTCTTCCATATAAAACCCAAACAGAAGCAAGCGAGAAAGGTGTGGGCTGAAAAATGTCAAAAGAAAGACTTGTCTTGATGCTCAGTGCCAGTTTTATTTGTGAGAAGCTCTTACCACTTGTGATTGGAAAAAGTAAGAAACCACGATGTTTCTAAAATGTGAAAATCGCATCATTGCCTGTGCACTATAAATCAAATTGAATAGCCATGATGACATTCACAAATTTATGACAATGATTGGAGGGCAGTAACGAGATGATGAAGAGAGAAAGAGAAAAATGTGGATAATGCCAGATCACACACAAACATGCAGCTGAGCAACGTGAGTCTGAAGTTCCTGACCACCAAATTGTACTTCTATAATCCAACAGCTGGATAAAGGAGTAATCAAGACCTTTAAAGCTCACTACCGAATCCGTTTTTTGAAGGCAACCAAACTAACGAAGAAGGTCAACGTTATGGATGATGCCCATTGGATATCAACAACTTGGAATGAAGTAACTTCCTACGCATTTCAAAGCTGCTTCTATAAACCTGGATTCCAATGTGAGAATGAGCAATTCTTATAGAGGAATAAGAAGCAACAGGTGTGAGTGACTTGGGGTCAATTCTCCAAATGGTCCATACTGAAATTGAACCTGGGACTTATCTTGGAGCCGACGGAAGCCTTCCAGTTTGCGATAACAACATCGTTGAAGAGGAAGAGGATAGTGAAGAAAACGTAAAGCCAGAATAGACCGATGAAACTAGACGTACGCTTACCTTCAAGCAATATGGCAAGGGATTCAAGACCTGTTGAACTATGCAACTGAACATCACCCGAAGTCTTTCCATTTTTTAACCCCTTAATGGTCGCATTAAATTATGGTTTAAAAAATCAAATTGCTTATTGGCATTAGTTTTTTGAAAAAGAAATATTCACTTTATTTAATGACAGGTAAAATGATACCATAATAAAGCCAATTACACTATTTTATAAAACTGGTAGGAATCAAACTGTCTGAATAATAGACGCAGCCCGCGAATATCACGGGAACGATAATTAAGGGGTTAAACAACTGGCTAACATGTAGGGTAGACCAGGGCTAGTTGGTCCGCTTTTTTTCTAATAATTTTAAAAAAATTACAATTCAACATTTTAAATTTATTTTTATGTTACCACTATCAGTGTACTTTCAGGAAGAAGTAACAGTAGTAAAGTTTGAAAATATTAACTATAAGTATTAGTTTAGAAGCTGAAATTGACACCAAGTCGCTTGGACCAACCTGCCCCGATTGCGGTGTAAGTTGGCCCACGTCACTTTTTAATGTTCTGATAGTGTAAAAGTTTAAGAAATAATCAAAATTTTACCAAATCTTAATTTTTATTTCTTTCGAACAAAAACACAATATAGCCTCCTAAATTAAAATAAAAAATTTTGTCAATTCACAAGATATCAAATTCACTTAAGTTTATCATAAATCCTCTTAATATTATCCACAATTTTTGTATTGACAAGCTTTTGATAGGAGCAATTCTTACAGCAAAAATAAATTAAAAACAAAAAAAGATGTGTGTGTGTGTGGGGGGGGGGGCAGGGAGGCTGTCTAAGGGAAAAAAAATCACATTTCCCTTAATCCGTTGCGGGCCAACATGCCTCGTGCCAAATGGGCCAACTAACCCCGTATCGCCATTTTTGTTTTTCATGACTGTAACGAATTATTCTGAAAGTATTTCAATAAAAAAAAACATGCCCTACAATAACTACGAACAATTATTTTTCTGAATTATTATATATCAAAATCTAAAATGTAATTTACAAACAAATAAAAAACGTTAATAAATTGACTTAATAAAATAGTCCAATCTTGAACGCCAGATTCACCTTTGTTTATTATATAAAAACATGGAAACATTCAAATGCTTCATTTAAAACACATTACTAAATAGGTGTGATAAAATATATACAAATGTTTTTTAAAATTAAAAACACTAGATGTTAAAATGATAAAAAGCTACTCCGAGCGCTTTCGGCTAACCTTAAGCCATTGTCAAGGAGAATGGTCAATCCTCTTCTCCTTGACAATGGCTTAAGGTTAGCCGAAAGCGCTCGGAGTAGCTTTTTATCATTTTAACATCTAGTGTTTTTAATTTTAAAAAACATTTGTATATATTTTATCACACCTATTTAGTAATGTGTTTTAAATGAATCATTTGAATGTTTCCATGTTTTTATAAAATAAAAAACAATTATTTATAAGAGAGGAAATTTACTCACCTTTGCAAAATTTTGAAAATTCTCAATAATTATTTAACGGACGTTCCGACGCCAATGGTGCTTATGTTGGAACAGGAAAGCGAAGAAATGCATACTTGGCTGGACTGACAATGTTATATAACGTAAAATTAAAAAAAAATATTGCGACTGGGCCAACATGCCCCTATGGCCAACTAGCCCCGGTCTACCCTACATTGCACAAGCACGCACAATGCAAAAACAAACTAAAATTACTCACTTTGTTAAATAATGTACCGATTTTGTTTTTAAGTAATATATTGTATATATGTATGTTTTGTAAAACTTTTTTAATTAAAAAAAGAGGCGGTAGATTACAGGTTCGACTGTATTCAGTTTGACATCGCAATAGCCGCCAAATCTAAATTCAGCACATCCATCTCGGTAATTGGCATTTCATACAGTCTATAAACTCAATCGTAGTAGTAGTAATGCATTAATTTCCCAGTCTCCCTCTATAATGAACACCCCAATAATCTGAACATTTTTGGTCGGTCCCATGCGTGTTCAGAATAGAGAGAGTCCACTGTATTTAATTTTGAAATCAGGGTCTTATTCGCTGGACACCCTGTATGTAGTAGACTTAAAAATGGTGAAAACAAATTCAGAGAACATCAAAATTTTAAAATATGCCAATATTTCCATAATCGGGTGTCGGTATGTCATTTTTATATGAGTGTAAAAATATATCCGTTTTAAGTAGTTGTTAAATTGTTTAAGAGAAAATAAAAATTAATTGTGGTTTCGTGTAATCATGTTTCAATGCGCTTTTTCAAACTCATATGTCGTTATATTTTCGCCTGCTGACGTCCATTATATTTCCAATATGACGTAATATTCACTTTTTTTTAAATTGTCACACTATTTATTTAATTTTCAATTTTCACGTGGAAATCTCGCAATAGAAAAGTTATGACGTAATATTAACTTAAAAGAAAATTGTCAAACTATTTATTTCATTTTCATTTTTCACGTGAAATCTTGCAATAGAAAAGTAATTGTTGTGGTAAGAATTTTATTGTGGATTTTTAATTGTTGGCAACAGGTATAACGAAAAAAGTTTAAATTTGAGAGGAAATTGCTGTTAAATTGGTGTTTTTTTTATAATTAAAAATTAACTATAAATTATTTCGATTCCGGATTACTTTAGTTGCCTCGGCCGTGTTATAATACACATGCACGTAACATTTCACAATTCTGGCTTCCAAACTGTGGATTTGTATAGAATTACAGACAGACAGACAGACAAATTTTCATTTTTATATATTAGATAATTCACGTTTTAAGCATTAGTGAAAGATATATTCTGTTTAAAAAGGGAATTAAAACATAGTGAAGCATACAGAAATATGTCTTCAACTAGCATATATTTATTTGCATTTTAGTTTCTCAGTACTAGATCAAGAAGCGAGTGCAAAGCACCTCATGAAGTTGGCGACTGAAATTCCAGGATTAGACAAAATTCGATAATTCGATTAGTATATCAAAGTGCAACTGGTCTCTCAAGTCATATCTTGGTGAACTGGGAACCACCTGTAAGGCCGATTTTATTGGTTAGTCTGTAGATTTATTGCTGTGTTTTCCTGCATCCGAAAGTATGACAACATGGCGGACTGTGGAGCAGGAAAACACAATGGTAATCCTACCAGTCAACCACTTCGGGATTGCAGGTATTTTCCACCAAGATATGACTTGGCAGACCAATTGTATTTTAATATGCGAATCGAATTTTAACTAATCCTGGAATTTCAACTGTCAACTAGATGAGGTGGTGGTTTGTGCAGCCACCTCTTGGTCGCAAATTCACAATCACTCAACGTCCCAGCGCGCTTGACGCCAACCCCTGTAGCCAAACGCTTTGGCGAGAAAATGAACTTCCACGCGCATGCAAGTCTGAAGCTAAGTTCGACCTTCGATATTTCGTCCATATGACTGCGTATTTCTTGCTTACGGAATACTTTCAAGAATACGAATGCGAAATAATAAAGGCTTATTTCATCTTCTGAATAATTATATATGCATTATGAACAAGTGAAGTATTTAATCTTATAGATATATGCTCTTATAAGAAGTCTGACCTTTCTTCTCCGAAGCTAAAGTATTTATTTATGGAGTTTTAGACGTATCATGTGCTGCCATCTAGTGTCAACACACAAAATACATTACAACAGTCGTCTTTTGAATAATGCATGAGCTGAATATATGCATGTATATATATTGTGAACAAGTGGAATATTCAATCTTACAGACCCACTCTATAACTTTGACCTTTCTTTAAATGATCACCATAAATAGATGAAAATTAACTGTAATTATCTTAGCTACTAGTTGAGAGTGTACTAAGATAAGTGCTTTGTTGCTGATCAATAACAGGTTAAAAGTATTCAACAATGGACCTACCCCCACCCCCTTCTCCTCAAAGTTTTTGGTTCATACAAAAAAAGGAAATAAAAATTTAGCTTTTATTAATTTTTTTAATAACTTCTCCTTGTACGCTGTGATGATTTTATTGTTTACAATCTTGATTAAACCAGTCAGGAAGCAGAAAATTGGCATTTTTTTCCATAGTTATAGATAACTGCCATTTACAAAATTGCGTTTATTTTAAAGATTTTAAGGCCAGTATCCATTAAGGGGATGCTTAATTACTCTTCTTTTATGAACTACTATCAAATTTATTTTAAAAAATTAAAAATTATACTTAATTATGATGAATTTGAAAAAGTAAAAATCTAACCATGCTCATTATTGTAGTATTTGTGATATTCTTGCAGCTCTGTATTATTCCGTTAGAATGTGCTTCATAGTATCAGTACTTAATAAACTGTATAAAAAAAAAATCTATAATTTTTGGAAAATTAATTCAAAAATAAACAAGAACGAAAAATCATGCGTCCGTCATAGATCATGCAACATTTTCCAACACATTGAGAATACTGTAACAAAGTTTCACAGTTTATTAAGCTGAGAGATGATATCCAAATAAAAAAATTGAAAAACGATAACGCATTTAAAAAGCCAATTTCTGCAATTACCGTCAACATTCTGAAAAATAACAGATTTTTTGTGTGCAGCCCTGGATATGATCTATAGATTTGTATGTACATTACATAGTATGCTAAAAGTTGATTCAGTTAAAAACGTAACACAGTTGAAAAATCCCCTTTAAAACTTTCCGTCAATAAACGAAAATGTACTTGAGATCTTTTTGTTCAGCCCTGTATATAATCCATAGAATTTATTCACCAAGTAATATATATATATATATATATATATATATATATACAAAAAAAAAAAAAAATTAAAAACGCGTACCACAATTGAAAACGTACTTCCAGCAACTATTGTTCCATAGTAAACCCCAAAAGCTATATGACAAACTAAGATCGTAAACACTTTTAAAATATGTTGATCTATCTTGATTAACTATGTCAACTATTGTTTCAGTTTCAACTATTACCTTCATAAAGCTAGAAACATGCAGTTTAAATTTTTCAACGTCATCCTTATTTTGTACGGTAATCTTATTTTATTGTAACAGCATCATATTCGAGTTAAGTATAATCAATAATGTAACTTGTGTAGACTGAATTAATCTGCAAAAACGAAAAAAAAACCCTCTCTCTTAACTCTGTAAGCTTTTCCAAAATATATTCATATAAAGCTGATATAAATATTCGCACATGCAAACTTCGAACTACGGTACTAGAAACAGAATGCAGCATGCACGTCAAAGTTCATTTTTTCGCCAAAGCGCTTGGCTACAGGGATTGGCGTCAAGCGCGCTGGGACGTTGAGTGTTTGTGAATTTGCCTCCCGGTCTATCAAGCACCAATCATGACTAACTGGGGCCCTGATCAAAGATAAATTTGGGGCCCCATTCGAATCGTTGCATTATTATTCAAATAGAGCTGATGGTCAGTCATATGTGTAATGCATAAACAATATTTCCACACCTTGGATTTTAAAGAGAAGAAAATTCTTTGATCCGTCAATTCTTAAATTAAGTACCTTAATTAATAAAAATACTTTTTTTTTTCATAGTACAGAACAAAACTCTTAAAAAAAGTTAGCAACTTGCTATATTACTTTAAGATGAATTTAATAACTTCAACTTATCGAAGAGTGTCAAATACTCTAACTTGGAAATATCAGTTAATTTACATCTTTTTAAGTTGTACTACACACAACAGAATATCAAATCAAACACATTCTATTTCACAAGTAGTAAGTGTTTCTTCAATAAATCTAAAAAGATGGCAATTCTGGGTTTGTTTTTAGGTGCTTTCGTAATTATATAAATACGTAGCACCTATAGTCGTCGTTCAGTCTGTCTGTCCGTCCGCATATAACAGAGAAAAAACTACCAAACCGGATGGTCTGAAATTTTAAATATATGATTGTTGCAAAATTTTGTCGAGCCATTTCAAATTTTATGAAAATCGGATGTATAGTTTAATTACAGGGACAGTCAAAAGTTTTTCTTTACATTACGGGCAATGGGAAAAATTATTGCAAGTGCATTTTAATGATGTTACAGCCTTCCGAACGGTCTGGAATTTTAAATATATGATTGTTGTAAAATTTGGTCGAGCCATTTGAAATTTTATAAAATCGGATGTATAGTTTAATTACAGGGACAGTCCAAAATTTTCCGTTACATTACGGGGAATGGGGAAAAAATTATTGTAAGTGCATTTTAATGATGTTACAGCCTTCCGAAAGGTCTGAAATTTTAAATATATAATTGTTGTAAAATTTTGTCGAGCCATTTCAAATTTTATAAAATCGGATGTATAGTTTAATTACAGGGACAGTCCAAAGTTTTCCGTTACATTACGGGGAATGGGGAAAAAATGATTGTAAGTGTATTTTAATGATGTTACAGCCTTCCGAAAGGTCTGAAATTTTAAATATATAATTGTTGTAAAATTTTGTCGAGCCATTTCAAATTTTATAAAATCGGATGTATAGTTTAATAACAGGGACAGTCCAAAGTTTTCCGTTACATTACGGGGAATGGGGAAAACTGATTGCAAGTGCATTTTAATGATGTTACAGACTATGTACTTATGAAGTACAAAAAAAATATACATTCAGTACAATATGGGGTGCAAAAAATAATTATAAAACTAGTTATAGTACGAACGCACCTCATTTGTCACGTTTGACTAGCAATTTCCAACTTGTTTATATTTAACTCAAAGTTAAAAGAAAGAACTTAGAATATGGAAGAAAATTTATCTCATGACAATTAGAATTGATTATTTTCAACGACTAAAGTTTAGATATGATTTAAGTTCATTGCTAATACAATTTATTAAAATCAAAATATTATTTCTTATTTAATAGTGGTTGAGGTTATAGCTTTGAGAAAGCATTGAGCTCTGTGAATTCAAAATGAAATTTGTTTTTTCAGAAAGTTTAGTAGAATCTTTTAAAGATTAAATTTGTATTTTGTATATTTGAAAATTTTCAGAGTTGGAATTGGGGAACAAAAAGTAAATAGTTTATAAATTAATATATGGATTTCGGGGGCCCCTGAGCAAAGTCCCGATTTGTCCATGCGATAATAAGGACCTGCGGTCTATACCTTTTTTCCACAGCGGTAAATCTAGCAATAAAGTCAAAATACTATTTGTCATGTTTAAAAGACTCTCAAAGTCGAAAGCCTTATTTGTTAAACAATAGATTTGCTTATTGCTTTTAATCGCTGAGAAAAAAAATTGTTATTTATGAAAAAAATCTTCTGATTATTTAAAAGAAAAAAAATCGAAATTTAGTAGAAACATATTCCAATATGGGACACAGAATACCGCGCAGAGTTTATTTTCAAATACAAATTTAGCTAATTTAAATTGTAAAGAAATTATCAGTTATCCCGTCTCACGCACCCGAAATAACTGATAAGTATCTACAGAGGTGATAACCAATTAATATCAGGGTTTTTTATTGCTTTGTTCTTAAGCTTTTCCATAAACAGAAGCCCAGTAGCTTAATGGTTAGAGCGTTGTTCTACCCCGCAACAGGTCTACAGTTCGATTCCGGACTAGAGTCCTGCACGGGTCAACTTGTACCCGACCCGAACCCGACATTTCTGCTTAATAAGTCAAAACAAAATCCGACCGAAATTCGTTACACTGAACCGAACCGTAAATATTCAAACCCGAAACCGAAGTAAAAAGAAATTAATCGATATTTTAATAGAATTATGAAAAAATAGTCTAGAAACATATATCTCTAGCATCATTTTTATCCCTTTTGTATAAAAATGAGCACATATACAAATTTATTAACATTCAAATACACAGAGTTTTTTTTCACTTGAAAAAATATTCAGAACTTTCTTTTGAAAAATCGGGTCCTGAACCCGACATAAATAATCAAAACCCAACCCGAAACCAACCTGAACCCGAAATAAAAGAAAATGTATCGATATTTTAATATAATTATGGGAAAATATTCTAGAAATATATATCTCTAATATCATTTTAATCTTTTTTATATAAAAATGAACACATACACACTCATTAATATTCAAATATAGAGTTTTTTTTTTTTTTTTTCATTTGAAAAATATTCAGAAATTTCTTTTGCAAAATCGAGTCATCCTGAACCCGACCGAAATAATCAAAACCTTCACTTCGCGTAATTGCAATAAAATACATTCACGTTTATAATATTATTAGGATAATCCTCATATGGAGATCAATAGGGTTTATGAAATGCAGCAACAGGTGACAAAACCACTTTCCTTTCAAATATTCATTTAAAAAATTCACTTTTGACAAATTTATTTCCGTTATGTACGAGAGAATATTTTCTCAAAAAATTTCTGCTTTTGGATCTAAACACGACCACTTTTTTATTTTTCACTTTCTACTTTTTATTAATGTATCCAAAGTTGAAATTATTACGAATAACTATTTAATAACTATTAATAGTATTTTCTTAGCGCTTCTAAACCTCCTATGAGTTTCTTTAATTATTTTGTAGTAAATGATGGATTTTTAATTCCATATTATTTGTTCTTAATAAATCTATTTTAAGTGCAAATGTGTTTTTAATTTAGTTATAAATGATTCTGTTTGAGAGGATTAAAAGTGTAAATTAAGGATTTAAAGAGAAGAAATATTATACGTTATGTTTCAATTATAATAGCTTTCCCTGACAAAAAATTAAAAAATAACTAGTCGGATGTTGCAATCCCAAAACTTTCTTCCATCTCATACATGTTAATACTTCCTGAAAATGTAGCATAGCAGCACCACCGGTTAGGTGATTTACACCAAATCTAATCAGCAACAACTTATGTCAACTTCTAACTGAATCTTAAGTTTAATGAAAATTCATGCATTAGTTCTTGAGATACAGTTATTGCGGAAATCGTGAAAAATGCAGCATAGCAGCGACACCTGTTGGGAAATTTACCCTAAAAAGTAATCAGCATCAAATTATATCAAGAACTAACTGAATCTGAAGTTTTATGAAAATCCGAGCATTAGTTCTTGAGATATAGCTATTTCGGAAATCGTGAAAAATGCAGGATAGCAGTGCCACCTGTTGGGGCGATTTACACCAAAAAGTAATCAGCATCAATTTATGTTGGGGACTAACTGAATCTAAAGTTTTATTAAATTCCGTCCATTAGTTCTTAAGATAGAGTGCCCACAAAATTTGTGTCACATACAGACAGACGGAAAGACTCACACACTCACAGACTGTGGAATATTTCACAAATCCCTAAGCGGGCCTCTTTCAGGTAGACTGAAACGGCGCCAATAGTCACGTGATTTGACTAGAGAATTGCTATTAAAACATTTTTGTTCTTTATATTTTTAGCAATGATGTAAATTTGAACGCAGCGTGCAAGGCTGCATTTTTTGTCTTGGTCTTCTAAAATGAAAAGAAAATTATTGTACATTTTAATCTGTCATGAAATCAAGGCTGGCTGGATGTTAAGTTCCAGAAATTTAAGAGGATTTTTCTAAAACCTGTAAATATGATGTATAAATGTAAATTATGTATATAGTCGGATTGTCAATAATAATCTACAAAAGGTTCTCTTGCTGGTGATTATTCTTAAATGACAAACACAAAAATAAAACATTTCGATTTTATTTTGCTACAGAACATAATACGTGGAAGTATGCTGCTTTTAATGTAAAATTATGAAGAATACTGACTTCTGGAACTTTGCTCTCCCACTAATTTCCGTGAACTGTGCTATACATTGAAACTCGTAGACTATATGATTATTATTTAATATTTTTTGGAGCCGATGAAGCCGCAAATAATTGTAAGAAATACCTTTATTGTTCTGCATGACTATTGACATTTCATATTGAAAATAAACATTTTTCATGATAATATTTTTTGAAAATTGAATTAAAATTTAAACATGGATAAACTAGAAAAGCTCAAAAGTAAAAGAACTGCTATTCGCGCAGCGGGTGTGAAATTAATCACAAAATGTGATCCATTGTTAGCAATTGATAGTGATAAGACTGATTGCGATTCTTTAATGGAATCATTAGAACTCATAAATGAAAAGGAAGCTCTACTTAAAGAATTAGATTCTGAAATAGATGAACAAATTCAGGAAAAAACTGAATATGAAAAAGAACTAGAATCGGTAGAAGATTATCCTGAAAAGATATCAAGTTTGAAATTTAAAATTAAGATGAGGCTTAAAAAATTTGAAATCGAAACTGAACCAAAAGTTTTACTAGAAACAAGTAACGGTTCAAAAATCGGTAGTAAAACAGTATCGGCAGTGAAGCTGCCTAAACTAAACACAGGAAAATTTTCTGGTGAACTAAACACAGGAAAATTTTCTGGTTGCCACTCTTAGAATTTTTCAATCTATTTACTAGTGCGACAGATTCAAATGAATCGCTATCAAAAATTGGAAAATTCCAATATCTCAAATCGTTATTGTCTGGACCTGTATATAATATTGTAGCTGATTTCGAATCGACAGATCAAAATTATTGTTCATGTTTAAAGTTGTTAGAAGAAAGATATGGGAAGCGGGGAAATATTATTAATTGTTACATGAATAAAATTTTAAATCTTGAACCAGTAAAATCTACCAACAATGTCACTTCTCTTAGACAATTGTATGATAATGTTGAAACTAGTGTTAGAAATCTTGATGCGTTAGGAGTAACATCTGGCTCCTATGGCCATTTATTACTACACATATTATTAAGGTTATTACCAGAAAATTTAATACTAGATTTCCATCGAAAGTGAAAGCCCGATAAAGATTGCGAAGTAACCGATCTAATAAGTTTTATTAAAACAGAATTAAGATGCCATGAAGCCAACAATTTAGTAAATAATTCCCAATGCAAGACTGATGAAAATTCTAAAACAAAATATGAAAATTCTCCAAGTATAAATATCAAAATTGTTCTCAAAAGAAAAATATACCTTCAGCTGCTTCTTTAAATACATCTACAAAACAGTTTTGCATATTTTGCAAGTCTTCTGATCATGTAGGTCTCAAAATTCACGGATGAACAAAAAAGATACAAATTAAAGAAAGAAGGTCGCTGTTACAAATGCTTTTATAAATCTCATTTATCAGTTAACTGTAAAACTAAAATTAATCCTTGTTCGAAATTTGGTAAAAACGCTCATAATTATTTGTTTTGTCTTAAAGAAACAATAAAAGAAAATCCTGAAAATGAAACGAAAGGTGCCATTGTATCGATGATGTCACAATAAAAATATAAACAAAATAAAGCTACATTATTGCAGACTTGTACAGTTTCTGTGTCTGCTGGTAAACAATGCCTGTTGGCTCGCGTTTTATGTGATAGTGGTTCTCAAAAATGTTTTGTGAAGAAATCTCTAGTGCAAAAATTAAAATTGAAGCCATTGCGAAGAGAAAATTAATTAGTTTATACCTTTGGGCGGAGACGCCCCTATGAGTCATGCAGCGAAGTTGTTGCTTTTGAATTAACCAGTATTGTACAACCTATCAACTCGATAAAGATCAAAGCCTTTGTAGTTGATAATATAACTGGAGCTTCTTTAAAAACACTAGAACCAGAAGTACTTGGAGATAATGAGAACAAGAGGCTATAAGCCTGCTGATACCTGTCTTGAACAGGAAATAAATATTTTGCTAGGGTCTGACGTTTTGTGGAAAATATTAAAGGGAATTGAGGGAAAATTGACAAAAGAGCTATACGTTGCAGAAACTATTTTTGGTCATACAGTGCAAGGGCAAATAGAGTTGAATAAAAAAGGAGTAGCTTGTTTGCGTGTTTCAGTTGAAAACATAAATACTCAGCTGAAAGCATTTTGGGATATCGAATCAATTGGCATTGCTGACAGCAATGAAAAGAAGATTACCGATCTTGAGGTGATAAATGAATTTAAAGAAAATTTAAAATTCGTAAATGAAACAAGATTAATGTGGAAAAATTCACGTGAATTGCTTAGAAATAATCTTGAAATAGCAAAAATGCGGTTTTCTACTTTAGAAAATAAATTCTTGAAAAATGATTCTTTACTTAAGGAATATAATTTCATTTTTCTAGGGCAGTTTAATGAGAGTATAATAGAATTGTGCACCGAGAAACTTTCCAATAACTCGTATTATATGCCACACAGACCTGTTATCCGTGATGACAAAACTACAATCAAAACGCGCATAGCCTATGAATGATGCTTCTTCTAAACAAGTTGATTCTCTATCTTTAAACGAATGTTTGAATCATGGCCCTAACTTGAATCCTAATGTTTTAGATATAGTTTTAAAATTCCGTTTACATAAAATTGCTTTTTCGGCTGACGTTGAAAAAACTTTTCTCCAAATATCTATAACCGAAGAAGATCGCAATTATCTTAGATTCTTATATTATGAGGATTTGATAAGAATAAAAACGTAGTACCATATAGAATGACCAAAGCTACTTTTGGTGTAACCTGCAGTCCTTTTATTCTTGCTTGCACTATTATACACTATATTAGTAAATATAAAACTCTCATAAAAACATTCGAAGTCCTAAATTCTTCTCTTTATGTCGATGATTTGTTTTCAGGAGAAAACAATGTTCCAGAAGCTTTTAACTTGTCTAAAGAAGCTGTTGATATTTTGAAAGAAGGGGGGGGGGGGATGAAGTTGAGAAAATTTGAAAGTAATTCTGGGGAATTTATGAAAAAATGCATTGATGAAAACATACCTATTTTGAATTCAGACCTCCCAAATACCTCCCTAAAAGTTTTAGGATTGATCTGGAACAATAAAGAAAATAATATGGGACTAGAATTACGACCTTGTTACCAAAACAAATAATATAAAAATTTTGTTTTTAAAGTCAATTCCTACTTAGGTCATCAAAGAAAAATTTAATATAATCCCTTAAGCTAATATTAGTTTTTGTTGCATTAAAATATCTCAATTTGTTGATTTTCTATAAGCAAGTAGGTTTACAATGGAAGTCTATGTGAATTTGGCGAAATATTAGAGGTATCGCCAAGTTGGCGACTCATTTTGGTCGCCAAATTTGGCGATATATCGCCAAGTTGGAGACAAACTTGGCGGTATTTGGCGACAGAACAGGGTCCCCCCTACGGTAACCCCCCCTTATAGATATGAAGATGCATTAAATGCTTCATTAACCAATGGCCGCCATTTTGTCTCCGATGTAAAACTAAAATTAATTAATTAAAATTTAATTAATGAATTAATATTTGAAAAAACTGTATTAACATCAATTGTCATCCAGTACAAGTTAAAAAAAAATTATTTCAACTTGATAGGATGAATAATAAGTATTTTATTGAAGATTGAAAATTTGAACAAGATATATAAATAAATAAATAAATATAGGGAGAGTGTGAACTAATAGTAGGAATTGAATTAAACAATGATTCTTGTACTAAGCGGAATGTTTTGAAAATTACAGCTATGTTGTTTGATCCAGCCGGATTTATTGCTCCTTTTATTATTCGCATCAAATGCCTCTTACAACATTTATGGGTAATGGCAATATCATGGGATGAAAGTTTTTGTGGTGAACTAGAAAATAATTGGCAAAATTGGCTTTCGGAAATCCCGGATCCCGCACACTTGAAAATTCCCAGGCATTGATCATGGAAAAGGAGCATCTCCAATTACATATTTTTACTGATGCTAACCCTAATGCGTATGGTGCAGTGGCATACTTACGATATAAAGTTTCTAAAGATAAATTTAAAACTAGTTTTGTAATGTCTAAGTCTAGGGTTGCTCCCTTGAAGAAGTTAACTCTTTCACGTCTTGAACTCATGGGAACACTTATTTGGTACCAAAATGGCAAAGTTTATCACAAACATCATCCTTGTAAATAATACTGTTTTCTGGACTGATTCAGAAATTGTTCTTCATTGGCTCAAAGGGTCAAAAGAAAAATGAAAACAATTTTTAACTAATCGAATTCAAGAAATGTTACATGCCGAAAACTTTTGGTTAAAACTAGTGCAGGAAAAAAGTTTTCCTGAAGTTATAAAATGCTTGAACTATAAGAAGAGTATATCTAAAGAGTCGAATCTTCTTCAGTTAAATCCTATGTTGTCAGAGGAAGGATTACTGTTGATACGAGGACGGTTACAATAGTCTAATTTCTCATTTTATGAAAAGCATCCTATTGTGTTTCCTGCAAAACATAAACTTACTGAACTAATTGTAAAAGATGCACATGGAAAAGTTTTTCATCCAGTACATTAGTGCAAACTCGTGAAAAGTTTTGGATTTTAAGATCTAGACAGTTTATAAAATCACTCCTAAACAAATGCACAATCTGCAAGAAATTTAACGTACGCCCTGGTCAACAAGTTATAGCCCCTCTTTCAAGACATGTCAACAGCAGAATTCCTGTTAGCATTTCGCAGGTTTATCTCACGAAGAGGACTGTGTGCTGTAATTTATCCAGACAATGCCAACACTTTCAAAAGAGCTGATCTCGAACTAAAAGAAATGTGGAAAGTAATTCACCATCCTGATGTTAAAAAATTTTACGCCAATCACGGAATTTCCTGGAAGTATATTGTAAAACGTGCAGCTTGGTGGAGTGGCTTCTATGAACAAATGGTTCGATCTGTGAAAACTAGCTTACGTAAAGTTGTCGGAAGATCTTCTTTAACATTGAGTGAATTAAAAATGCTTCTAATTGAAGTAGAAGCTATAATAAATTCTCGTCCATTGACATATACATATTCCGAGTTAGAAGAACCATGTCCTCTTACACCTGCACATTTTTGAAGCGGAAAACGTATCTTGTGTTTACCAACCATAAAAGTGAACGATTTAATTTTATCAGCGCCAAAGAATCTTTAGTGAAACGCTTCCGTTTGCGCGAGACTCTTCTAAATCATTTTTGGAAGCGTTGGAAATATGAGTATCTTCTCAACATCTCAACTTAAAATCTGCTCACTACACGGACCAGAATAAAACTTTTGAATTCAAAGTAGATGATGTGGTTCTGCTGCATGATGAACATCTACCAAGATCTTTGTGGAAGTTGTGCAAAGTTACCAAAACTTTTGTGGGAAGAGACGGAAAAATTAGGCCTTGTGAAGTAAAAACAAATAATTCAGTCATTAAAAGATCTATAAACTTATTGTTTAACTTTGAACTGCAAAACTAAAATAACTAAAAAAGTAATTGGCTCAAAGTTTTAGTAATTGGCTCAAAGACTTTTATTTGTTTCACTTTATTTATTTATTTATTTATTTTTTGCTTGATATTTCTTAAATTTCAAATTTTTAATTTAATTTTTTGTCTTGAATTATTTTATAATATTTTTTATAGATTTAAATTGTTTTTTTCTATTTTTAGTAGCAGACATCTGTCAGCAAATATTTAAATTGATATAATTTAATTTTATTCTTTTTATTGCAGTCCAGTATGTAAGTATATATTTTAATTTGTATTGTATTTATGTATAATGTAACTGATGTTCTAATAGAATATTTTTTTTTTACTTTAATTATTTTGAATCCCCTTTTTGATGAACCCTTGTTAATGGAGAGGGGGGGGGGGAGGGTTGTGGAATATTTCACAATTCCCTAAGTGGGCCTCTTTCAGGTAGGCTGAAACGGCGCCAATAGTCACATGAATTGACAAGAGAATTGTTATTAAAACATTTTTGTTCTTTATATTTTTAGTAATGATGTAAATTTGAATTCAGCGTGCAAGGCTGCATTTTTTGTCTTGGTCTTCTAAAATGAAAAGAAAATTATTGTATATTTTAATCTGTGATGAAATCAAGGCTGGCTGGATGTTAAGTTCCAGAAATTTAAGATGACTTTTCTAAAACCTGTAAATATGATGTATAAATGTAAATTATGTTTATAGTCGGATAGTCAATAATAATTTACAAAAGATTCTCTTGTTGGTGATTATTCTTAAATGACAAACACAAAAATAAACAGATTTTATTTTTCTTCAGAACATAATACGTGGAAGTATGCTGCTTTTAATTGAAAATTATATAGAATCTTGACTTCTTGAAATTTGCTCTCCCGCTAATTTTCATGAACTGTGCTATACATTGAAACTCGTGGACTGTGTGATTATTATTCAATACAGACAGACATTTTGTAAAAACATATTTTTCGTGATCTCTGACCCCTAAAACGACAAAATCCGTCGAAAACCGGAATTCGAAAATTTTCACGAATCCAATACTTTCTTCTTGTAAAGATAGAAGAAAGTAAAAATAATAATAATGTTTCAAGCATAGATTATGAAACACTTTTCAATACATTTAGAATACTGGTAACAAAACTTCACTGTTTAGTATGGTGAAAGATGTCTGAGTAAACAATTCGGAAAGCATATAAGCACACTTGAAAACCCAATTTCAGAATCATCATTTATCTCTCTATTCTAAAAAAAAGTAACTACCGCTGTCACCGCCGCCGCCGCCGGTTTTGAATTTTTTTTGACCGGAGGTATTTCTTCGTTAATATTAAGAAAAATAATGCATACAAAAATATGAAAATCGGTAGTATTATACAGAAATGCTTGATAAACACGCTGAGGCAGGCAGTTTTCAAATCGAAGAATTATTTTAAGAGATATTTAATGCTAAAGTTGGACAAAATCGTTCCACTAAAAAAGTTTTATAGGAGCAAAAACTATTCATCGGAATTTAATCATTTTTAGATCATTTTATGCGTTTGAAGTTCCCGGTGTGCAGACTGTATCTCGTTTTTTAATTTGACTCATTTTTTGAGGTTTTATTTCCATTTTAAATTCAAATTTTCAGCATTTCGAGAGATATTTGTTACTTATTTTAGAAAATTGTACTAATTTAAACTGTTGCCAACTGTATAAACAGCGAAAATAATAATGTTTGCTTCAAATTAAAAATTTATTTTACACGTGACTATTATTAACAGAAAAAAAAAACTTTCAAATTAAGTTTAAATGATTACGTATGAAAAGCAGGAACTTATTAAAAATACTTCATAAAAACTATAATTACATACGTGAATTTTAAAAGAAAAAGGATATTGTAAAATAATAAATTCATTAACATGCGTTAAAAGTCTTAAATAGGAGAAATTATGTCACATTACACTTATTACTTTAAAATGAACAAAAAGTAATATTGCAAAAGAGTTTAAATTTAAAAATTGCGCGAGACATTATTTTGATATTTTGAGATTATATTAAGGGGACGGTGGAGCTTAAATCCTTAAAAATAATTTTTTTTTATTTTTGTAAATTTCAACTTAAATATTATTCAAGGGTACATTATATACATTATAACATGCATTTATCCCAAAAAAAAATTAAAAAAAAAAATTTATTTTTGAGAAAAAAATGGAATTTTACGCGTCGTCTTAGAAATCTTCGAAACGCCCCATGCGTCTTCAATATCAATGAAAATCCCCAATATTTTTTATAAAAGTTTGGTTTATATATAGAAATAAAATAGAGCATCGAATTTTATATATTTGAATTTAAAGGTAAAAAAAAAAAAAAAAAAAAAAAATTCAAAATTTCAAAATTTTTTCGAAAAAATTTCAAAATTTTTCAAAAAAAAATTTTTTTTTAACCTTTAAATTCAAATATGTGAAATTCGATGCTCTATTTTATTTCTATATATAAATCAAACTTTTATAAAAAATATTGGGAATTTTCATTGATATGGAACGCGCAGGGTGCGCTTCGAAGATTTCAAAGACGACGCGTAAAATTCCATTTTTTTCTCAAAAATAAATTTTTTTTTGTGATAAATGCATGCTATAATGCATATAATGTACCCTTGAATAATATTTAAGATAAAATTTACAAAAAAAAAAAAAAAAAAAAAAAATTGAAAAAATTTGAAATTTTGAAAATTTTTCGAAAAAATTTCAAATTTTTTCAATTTTTTTTTTTTTAACCTTTAAATTCAAATATGTAAAATTCGATGCTCTATTTAATTTCTATATATAAACCAAACTTTTATAAAAAAATATTGGGGATTTTCATTGATATTGAAGACGCATGGGGCGTTTCGAAGATTTCCAACACGACGCGTAAAATTCCATTTTTTTCTCAAAAATAAAATTTTTTAAAATTTTTTTTTGGGATAAATGCATGTTATAATGTATATAATGTACTCTTGAATAATATTTAAGTTGAAATTTACAAAAATAAAAAAAATTATTTTTAAGAATTTTAAGCTCCACCGTCCCCTTAATAAGATTAAAATTAATTTTATTGAACGCGTTTAGACTACTTTCGAGCGACTATTTAATAATTTAATAAAAATAAAAATGATTACAAGCTGAAAATGAAGTGTCATCGACAAAAAATATGATTTGAAAGAGAAAAATCTGTGAAGCAGAAAATAAAGAAATTGGGCACAGATGTCATATTCGCCCATATTGGCGCGATTTCTTTCTGACGCCAATGTCATATACGCAACGGGTACTTAACTGGCGCCAAAGTGTCGTTATTTTGCTTGATGTGGTAACCCGGATTATGTTGTTTATGCTGTTGATGTTTTCGCCAAATTGGCAACCGAAAAAAAAATCGCGCCAATATGGGGCGAATATGACATCTGTGCCAGAAAGGGCTTAAATGGTTTAGTTAAGATTCGTTAACCTTCTGTGTCGTTTCCGTAAAAAGAAGGCATTGGTATTTGTGAAATATATTTGCATTTTGATGCAGATTTGCTTATTATATTAGCTTATTTTGAAATGTTTAACTGATTTCATATAATCAAAGACGAATACAGCCATTGTATCTTTTAACAGCAGCTGATTTTTCCTTAAAATTCTGCAATCGAAGAGAAATGAATAGAAACCCGTTTATAGGGAGATCGCCACTGTTTTTTAAATTATAGTTCAATCTTTCAAAATCTGTTTAAAGCCGATCAAATTAGCGTGCTTTTAGAGACTGCGGTGTCTGAATGGGGGTTGGCGAGCGTAGCTCGTAGGGGCCGAGCCCCCTAGTAGTTAAAAAAAAAAACAACTTTCGTGCTTCAGTTCGTGCAGCCATGTATATGATCTACAGATTTCTATATATACTTACATAGTACGCAAAATTTTATGTTCAGTTAGACTACACAGTTTCAACACTCTGTATTTAAAAAAAAAACCTGTCAAATTAAACGGAAAAAACTGTCAATTTTGTCGCCAGCGGAAAACCTTTAATTTACAGAAAATATCTGTAATATGTTCTTTAAAACAGTTTTTTATGTAAGAAATATAGATCTTTTATGTAAAAATTACAAAATCCATACATTTTTTTGTTTAAGGAAAACTGTTTTTTTTTCTGCAAAAAATATCGATTTTGTTGTTTTTACAGAAAAACTCTATATATATATTTTTTTTTATATCGGTGCCATTTCATATTGTGTTCAGTGTTATATTTATTAATTAATTAGAAATACAATAATAAATATTTTTGGCCAGAACTCCTGACACGAGACAATTTTTAACCAAATTGACGTAAAAATCCATATTTTGTAGAAATTCAGTTAAGCTGGACGGGATTCGGGCCGAGATTTTAACTTTTTTCCTGATCGGGCCAAACTTTTAGCTTTTCTACCGGGCTGGACCGGGCCAATACCTTTTTTTTTGTACGGGTCGGGCCGAACTTTTTTCTATGAGTCCGAGTGAACCGGGCCTGGAAATTTCGACCCATGCAGACCTCTAAACTGATATAAAAAGTCCAGTTAAATATTGTGAAAATTCCGAAATATACAGTAAGCTGGTTGACAAATTGTGGAAAATCGCTTATAATAAAACTACTTTTAGAAAGGAACTCACTATATCGCCCCCATCATTCTGAACTTTCGCGATATTTGAGTGAAATTTTATATAAAGGATAAATGTTTCTTCTGTTATTTATGTGGAAAAGTATAAAATGTTCTTATACAATTCTCGTAAAATGTTATAAATAAAACAAGTGGGAAAGTGTGATCACAGATCGCACAGAGGGTTTCGTTTAATATTCCTTTCAAAACACTTTATCCTTTTGCGAAATCTGTTAGTTCCACATTTCGCAACCAGGGGGCGCAGTCTATTCTACACTAACCTCTATCCGAACGAAACTCCGTTTTACAACATATCCGTAGGTATATTAGTCGAGGGGATCGGGTCTATAGCACCCGAGATAGGTAGGCGCACCCTGGCGGTAAAAAGTGGAACTGAAATATGTAAGGCTATGTGCATAATATGAAAGAATGGTCAAAGTGGTGTCGGCAAAAGTTAGAAAAGTACCCACCGGGTGCAATGGAGGGAGGTTAGAAAAATTGCTTAAAATACACAAGTTACTGTGGGTAAATAATATAAGACCTTTTGAAAATTTTATGATTTTTCGTGTGATCGCAAGTGTCTGCTATACGTATGCAGAATTTCAAGTTTTCAACTTAAATAGGGGCTTAGTTAGAAAAAAAAGCTTAAAATACACAAGTTAGAGCACACAGGGTTAAATATAAGACTTTTTCAAAATTTTATGCTTTGTCGTTTGATGCGAGGTGTTCAGCTATAAGTATGCAAAATTTCAAGTCTTAAACTTAATTAGGGGCTCAGTTAGAACAAAAAGATTAAAATACACAAGTTAGAGCCCAGAGGGTTAAATATAAGACTTTTTCATAATTTTATGATTTGTCGTTTGATGTGATGTGTTCAGCTATAAGTATGCAAAATTTCAAGTCTTAACCCTCTACTGCCCATGGTAGCATATTTGCTACCATCAGTTTAGCTTTAATTTTTAGCACGTAATTTCATAAATAATGTGTATTTTAAGTCATTACAGCAATAACTGCACCTTTAGGTAATATTTGGTATGGCATTTGAATGCAGATGGCAGCACTAAATAATAAAAAAAAAATTAGTTTGAAGAAGCATGTCTGATAAAAAATGGTAAAATGGCATTTACAGTGGTACGCTTTTGCTAATTTTTTCAAACATTTTATTGCGATAAAACTAATTACACCCGATATATAGTTATAAAAAGACTTACTGCTATTCTCTGCACAAAAAAGTTCAATATAAGTTTGTTTTTTAATGGTAAAATGAGTAATTAAAATGAAGGTAGCAAATCTGCTACCACGGGCGTTAGTGAAAAGCGACTTGTCAAGATTAGTGTGATAGGTCAAGTGATAGTGACGATGAGTATTTGCCCTCTGAAAGACACGATGTTGGCTATGAGGAAAGATCAGATGATGAAAGATCTGAAGTGGCGAATAACTTAAATGAAGAAAAAATAGAATTTTTTTTAATATTGGCGAAAGTACTCTAAAGAAAGAATATAAGAATCTTAATCAAAGAACCGTATGGAAGAAAAAAGAACCAAATCTTTTGACTCTTACCGATGATAACGACTTTCCGGATCCAGTAGAACATCTTCCATATACATTACCTTATTTTAAAATGTTTATATCCCCGATATGATCAAGTTATTGGTATCAGAAACAAATTTGTACAGTGTTCAAGTAACAGGGAATTCAATTACATTGACGGAATATGAAATGTAGCAATTTTTAGGTATGTAGATTCGAATGGGACTTGTTCGAATACCACATATTAGAGGATACTGGGAAGATGGATTAAGGTATGAACAAGTTGCTGGAGTCATGTCTCGGAACAGATTTGAAAAAATTTTAAGATATATAGATTTTGTTGATTATTTAAGTGCTGATTATACTGTGCGACTTGAAATGTTGGAAATTGCGTTTGTGGTTATATATGTTGAGGAATAACATGCTAGCAATACCAGAAGAATGTAAGTACTCGATTGATGAAATAATAATCCCATTTCTTGGGAGAGTCTACATGAAGCAATACATGCCAAAAAAGCCTCTTAATAAATGAAGATTGAAATTATGCTCTAGTTGTGGACAATCCAGTATTTGCTATGCTTTTGACGTCTATACTGGCCAGTCTAAAGGACATGAAGTGGAACAAACTGATTATGAATTAGGATTAGGGGCAGGTGTTGTTTTACAACTATGCAGCACACTGAAAGCCCCAGAGTACAATTTTTGCAGATAATTTCTTCACCGGAATTAACCTGGTAAGAGAACTTTCGAAAAAAAGGATAGGCTTCATAGGGATTGTGAAAGAAAACAGATTGATGAAGTGTAAATTAAGAAATGAGAGAAAGAAGGAAGATGATCCATTGACTACTCGATAGCATTTATTGACAATTTTGATGTTATAGCAGTGAAATGGTTCGACAACAGATGCTGTACTTTATTATCGAACACCGTAGGAGTTAATCATTTAGCTTCTGTAAATAGGAGAGTAAAATATCAAAATAAAGAAGTACTAGTACCTTGACCGGCAGTCATTCCTCTGTACAATCCAAATATGGGAGGGACTGACTTGAATAATATGATGTCCTTTAAATATAAGTACACATTCAAATCAAATAGATGGTACTTGTACATATTTTGGCACTAAGGCACAATGGTAACCGTCAATGAATGGTGTCTTTATTGGAGACATTGTAATCAACTCAAAATGAAACACTCTTGCTTTCGCTCTTTTTTGAATGAATTAGCTACAAGCCTTATCATTGTTGACAAGAAGAAAGTAGATAAACCATCTCTCGAGAGTCCAAAAGTTCAGCAGCCTAAGAAAAAGGCTCGAAAAGAGGAACAACCAAATTTAAAATTTACATACTGAAAAATACTTTTACAACTAAAATGTACATGTCCATAATACGTATATCTTAGTTTAAATGTGAATATTGGAAGTGCATATTTTATTCACTTTCAGGAAACAATGACTGATGGCGTGCATCATTGGCCTACATATGAACAAATATGCCATATTTGTCCAAGGGGAACATTTTGTTCAATAAAATGTCAAAAATGCGACGTATTCCTATGTATAAAAAAAGAAAGAAACTGATTTAAGGCCTACCACATGTAAAAATAACAGCTTTTTCAAAAAATAGTGAAATGTGGTAAAATTCTTCATTTTTCATACTAATCTGCCCATGGTAGCATATATGATACCATACAGAAATCCTTTAAAATATAACAAAATCTCAATTTTTTTAATATTTTTATTTTATTTGACCCACAACAGCATAAATAAGACAAACAAATAATTTTTTCGATAGCAATTTCTTGTAGTGGGCAGTAGAGGGTTTTAATCTTAATTAGACTCTCAGTTAGAACAAAAAGATTAAAATACACAAGTTGGAGCCCAGAGGGTTAAATATAAGATTTTTTCAAAATTTAAGGAATTGTCGTTTGATGTGAGGTGTTCAGCTATAAGTATGCAAAATTTCAAGTCTTAAACTTAATTAGAGGCTCAGTTAGAACAAAAAGATTAAAATACACAAATTAGAGCCCAGAGGGTTAAATATAAGACTTTTTCAAAATTTTATGATTTGTCGTTTGATGTGATGTGTTCAGCTATAAGTATGCACAATTTTAAGCCATCAACTTAATTAGGGGCTCTGTTAGAACAAAAAGATTAAAATACACAAGTTGGAGCCCAGAAGTTTAAATATAAGACTTTTTCAAAATTTTAGGATTTGTCGTTTGATGTGAGGTGTTCAGCTATAAGTATGCAAAATTTCAAGTCTCCAACATGTATAGTTTCTGAGTACGGGCTCTGTGATGGACAGACAGACAGACAGAGGAGCGAGACGAATAGGGTTTCGTCAGATGAACGAAACCCTAAAAAGGCTTCTTTTCTTTTTCTTTTTCTTTTTTTTTTTTTTTTTTTTTTTTTGGAAAAAGCTTTTGGTGAAGTATCAAAAAGTACGTTTTATTCAGAATGATGATGGAATAGCTGGAATTAAGATTGTTTGGAAATCTTAAAATTCTCTGTTAGTGCTATTTTTTTTTTTATATAACTGTGTAGTATTTATTAGATTCTGTACGGATGTTATATATCTGCACGTTAAATTAGAGATATGGATGAGTTCTCTCACTAGAAGATTGATAGGTGGAAGAGAGGTACAGAGTAGTAGTAACCGCCCCCCCCCCCCCCCACACACACACACACCGTTCCTGTAATGATTAAAATTGCGGGGAGACTTGTAAATCAATTAGGGAATAATAGGCTGTAGTCAGTGGAGTTCGCGTAAAAATATTTCACTTCCGGATACCAGTATGAGGTGTGGAGCAGGGCTTATATACATATTAAGAAATAGCAAACTGCCGGGAGGCAATCGATCAGAGGTCAAAACCTTCCATAATGACGTCATCAAAATGGCCGCCGCGACGATAGACATAGCTTCATTAAAATGCTCTCAACTCCATTCACAATTTGTAATATTATGATATTGTGGTACATCATTTGAAAGCTCTTGAAATAAGCTACAAAAATGTTCTCACAAATTTGTTCTGCGACAAATGGTTCAGACATTGTTGCGGCGACAACGTAACACTCAGCCAACTCTTACATTGTTACGATGTCTTTCAGTACTCATTTTGCACTGGGTGCCACTTGTGAAATTTTTTTTCACTTTTTTCACTTCTAAACTGTCTTCCCTACCCCCTCCTAGGTATATCTTAGAAAGCATGTTTATATAATTATTCCTATGAATATGTTGCATGTAAATCAAATTCCCATAAGAAGGAATAAAAATGAAAAAAAAAAAAAAAAAAAAAAGGGATAACCATGACTCTGGGCTTAAACAAGCCCCATATGGAAAACAAATTCATTGTTATAATGTAAAAAGTTTACAAAATTGCAAAATAAAACCATTTTATTCACCGCATTGTTCCTCACAGCTACAAAGTAAAGTACAACTTATACCTTTTACAAATCGAGAACGTGTGCTCATCTCTTTGCACTTGCATGCAGTCAGTTCTTGTAGCTTCACCATGGTGATTTCCGGGTATGAAGAACAGAGGGGCTCGTCTACTTCTTCTTCTGTTCGATCTTGATAGGCTCTCTCCAACAGGATTCGTAGAGTCATAATCGAAACGTTGTGAACGTATCGACACCTCTTCACGTGCGTCACTTTCACTATTCCTTCAGCTCTCCCTGATGTCGTTACATTAGCTTCTACAAGGTTATCAGCCCCTCCACATCCTTCAAGCCATATACCTATCTCAGATGCAACGGCCATTTCTATACGGAGGCGAAATCAATGAGGCCACCTAACATGAGTATGATCTTGTCTTCCCCATATTTATACGACATAGCCCACTGACGTAACAGCAAGGCGTAGACAGGTTGGTCAGCTGTGATGACAGGGGTTTGGTTGGGATTCCCTTTGTGAACAATAACACATAATATTTGTTGCATGTCAACAACCGATGACGAGTTGGTGTCTTCATTAATCACTGGGAGCAATATTGTCTTGCATTTGTTTATCATTTGTGTTCTCGGATACATATTGAATCAAAGAAATGGAAATACCGTGAAAAGCGTTTAGTGAAGTATTCGATAAAGTGTCATGATCGATATTATCTATTGCTCCACATGTGAAGACAATACTTGCGATATTTCGGGGACAGACACAATCCTGTTCTTCAAAATCTAAAAACATGATTCATAGACTAACTTGAACACTCACACTATTTACAAATATTTAACATTAAGCTTAATTTGCCATATAAAATATTTATATTAAAGTTCTGGTTTAAAATTTTATTCTATCTTTCTAATTGTTCTTATTTGTTCATTTAGATGTCAAACATTGTATTTCCTTCACGTTTCGATTCTGTTCTGTTTTCTTTTTGGTACAGACAGTTACGGTCGCGGTTAGCCCAAGGAGTAAAGAGTGCGAGTTCGCAATAAATAACGTGCGTAATAGGATATTTTTTTAACCATTTGGAAAAATGGTTATTGTTCTCGGTCAAGGTAGGAAATCAAAAACATATCTGAAGCTTTTTATTAGTTGAATCCGCATTTTATTCGTTTTCTGATTGGTTTATACAATAATCTGTATTTTCCCTTTACTTTCAACAGAGATAGATACTTCTATTGCCACTATGACAAAAAAGAAATAAAAACTGCAAATAATAATAATAATAATAATAATAACAAATTGAGATACAGCTTTCAAACAAATTGCATTTAAAAGTACATTTTTTTTCTCTATACGACGGTGTAAAAAGTAATATTGTGGGATGTTTAGAAGTTTAAGAATGAAATTTCATTTAAATTGGTCCAGGAGTATTAATGTTTAATCCATGGAGTACGTAATGAATGACCAGCTCCATAGGAGTTTAAAAATTTACAGCAGTGGCGCAGCCAAGGGTGGGGTTTGGGGGTTAAAACACCCCCCAGAGCTAAGAAAAATTACTATAATTGCCGCTTATATGAATCAAAACCAAAGTTAATATTTAAACTTTTCGGCTTTTTTTTTCGGAATCTGTCGCTTTGTTAAATTAAATTCTGTTCAACAAAGTGATTCAATTAAACGGCGAAAATGCAACTTAGAACTGTGAAACTGCAAATTACATGACTTGGTTTTGTTGGACTAAATCACTTTTTTGAGATGTCTTATATTAAAAGAATGGTCATTTTCTGCCACACAGATGCTTTGAATTTAAGTATATTATACAGCTGGCTGTTTCTTAATTGCACTTCTGTCTTTGTTTTATTTTCGAAACAATAATAGAACATCGAATTGAGAAAAAACATAAAACATACACTTTGTAGATCTTTCTCAATTCCAAACGCCTTTCCAAAATCCTTTTTAAATCCGTTCGGTAATTCCAGAATTAACTCCTGCAAAAAAACAAACGTTACTTCTTTGTAATATTAGTACAGATAAGACTTCAGTTTAATCCCGGATATTGTTAGAGAACTTTAACAATCATACAGATTTTTAACGAAAATTTCAACAGATTTACATTACTTAATGCAAAATTCAGCGTCATGTTAAAGTGCACCGAAATCGAGTCAACAATACCATGTTTAATATAAACTACATTCCAAAATATGGATTACCTAATCGAGCACTAATTGGACATGGATGATGATAAATTTCCACCAATGTTGTTATATTTGGCAGAAAGCAAGGCAAGTCTATTGAAAATTTTGTTAAAATGGCTTCATTATTATTAAAGTTAAGAACAATAATTCGAGATTGTCTTGGAATGAAGCCCGTGAATTTTTGATTGAACAAATGGATTGGAACCCTCTTATTTTCTATGCAAAAATTATTTGCTGGACTGTGCTCTTGCATCTCTAAAGTTTCTGTCATCATTTTAAAACACTTTTTATAAATCTCTAGTTTTGTGTTATTTCATTGGTGCATTTTATGTTTTCTAAATCTAATATTGTAAACGCTGTTTAAATGAAACATAACAAAGTAACTTCGGAAAAAGCATTACGATTTCATTCATAAAAATTATTATTATTATAACAGGTGGTTCAAATAACCGGCGAACACTTTATCAGAAACTCAAAACCACCCCTAGAGCCGAATTCTGGCTGCGCCACTGATTTACAGTACCGACAAATGTAATCCATGGCGTACGTAATGTATGATCAACTCCATCGTTTTTTTATGTCTTAAATTTTAGTCTTTGAAAAAATCATTTTCCAAATGGTCATTGTAATTTGTTAAATTGCATTATTTTTTATTAACCATTTGGAAAAACGGTTATTGTCCTCGTCAGGGTAGGAAATCAAAAGCATATCTGAAGGTTTTTATTGGTTTAATCATCATTTTATTCGTTTTCTGATTGGTCTATACACTAACATTTATTTTCAACAGAGATGGGTACTTCTGTTGCCACTATGACAAAAAAGTAATAAAAACTACAAAAAAAAAAAAACAATAACTCGGAAACAAATTGATATACAACTTTCAAACAAATTGCATTTAAAAGTACATTTTTCTCTCTATGCGACGGTGTAAAAAGTAATATTTTGGGATGTGAATGGCGTTATTACACGAGGGGTCAAAGACGCTTGAGATTCTAGGCGTCTCCATGTTATTCCTATGGCTCCAGGGGAGTCGCTTGGAGAGCGAGCGTCTTTTTTCTGTTGGGGCGTCTTTGACGCCCGAAACGAGGCGAGTCGCCAGTAACAGCCAATCAAATGCTTGGAAATCTGATAATAGATAAGCCTTTATCACCTAATAAACCTATATCACCTATATCTAGAGTTGCAAAGGGGGGAAAAAACCGGGTTTTATGGGGAGGAAATTTTGAAAATTTCCGGGAATTTTAGAAAGTTTTAAGCATGAAAACTTTTTAATTTATTATTTTTAATAATTTCAATTTTTGCCAATGCAAACAAAACTAATAACATAATATAACATAAAAAGACTTAATCTGTAAAATCATAAGTTTTGTGAATTCACGACATAAAATCTATCTTTTTGGAACATTTCTTCCCTGAAATTTCTTTAAAATAAAAATTTCAAATTGAAAAATAACTGGTTTTGTTTATCTTCAAAACTCCTTCAAAATTTCCAATATTCCCCAAAATTCCGGGTTTATTCCCCAAAATTCCCGGGTTTATTCCCGTCTCTCAAAATCTGCGGGTTTTTTGCAACTCTACCTATATCATCTAATAACATCGCATAATAACACCTTTAGAAGTTTAAGAATGAAATTTCATTTAAAGTGGGTCTTCAGATTTCTTGGAAATCTGACGATGGAAAAACCTTTTCCCGAACAGCCAATGAAATGCTAGGATAATACGTAAGTTTCAAGTGGATAAAGGTGGTGTTATTACACGAGGAGTCAAAGTCGCTTGAAATTCCAGGCGTCTAGCGACAAAAGCCGCCTCACGGCCCGTCAGATTTCCTGAAACATACGTATTTTCCAAGCATTTCATTGGCTGTTCCAGAAAAAGCTTTTCTATCATTAGATTTCCAAGCATTTGATTGGCTGTTACTGGCAACTCGCTTCGTTTAAGGCGTCAAAGACGCTCCGACAGAAAATAAGTTGCTTGCTTTCGGAGCGACTCCCCTGGAGCCATAACATGGAGACGCCTGGAATTTGAAGCGACTTTGACCCCTCGTGTATACGTACGAGTCGCAGGCGATTTTTGTCGCTTGGAATTTTTACGTGTAATAACACTATTAATGTTTAATCCATGGCGTACGTAATGTATGATCAACTCCGTGCGATTTTTTATGTCTTAAATTTTAGTCTTTGAAAAAATCATTTTCCAAATGGTCGTTGTAATTTGTTAATTGCCTTTTTTAAAATCTGTGCAAATTTGTCTGTTTAGCGTCTGCGAGATCTAGACGGGGGTAAGCGAGCGTAGCTCGTAGGGAACAGAGCCCCTCTGAGTATTAAATGAAATAATTTGTAAGTAGGTGTAAATTTGCAAAAAGCGAAAATATTTCACTGATCCCTTTATATCCTAGAAATCATTGTAAATACACCAAAATTTAACATTACGAACATATGATTAACTTTCAAAAATCTCAAATGTCTCAAAATTTCAAAGCTTTAATATACCTTCATGTTATTGGGGGAAAAAAAGGGATTTTCTAAAAATACAGAAAAAAAAAATTGAGATTTTTTTTTTCAAATTAGGTCATTTTTACCCTAAATATCAATATTTCTGCAATAAAATCTTACACGCTCGTTGGATATGTATTTTACATAATATGCAAACTTTTTAAAGCTTTAGTACAAAAAGTTTATTTTTTTAAGTTTATTTTTTTAAAAAATAAAATGTGCTCAATATCTGTCACACGACATTTAACCGCGGTACCCCCCCCCCCCCCCCCGGTGGGGAGCGTGGAAACCCACGCTGCTCGCTCTCTCCCCTCAAAGGTCAAGATGGGTGGTGTCGGGCTGTCAAGTGAAGGAACGGGGAGCTTTCCTCTTTGGATTAACGCATTCGATTAATCTGCAGGGATATATCAGGGCATCCATTTTGTAGCCTGGTGAAGTATTTTTTTTTCTCTTTTTTGTTGAGAACTTTTATCAAATACTACTTTTATCAAATACTACATTTCTTTAACCCCTTTGCGACGGGAGCCTTTTACGAAATGTTTATTACTTTGCTACCGGTTTTAAAAAACAGAAATTTGTGCCTATTCAAATCGGGAAAATGCTCGGATTAAATAAGGCAAATTTTACAGTAAAATTTTACTGGTGAGGATAAACGACGATCCTTAGGCCTATTTCCGGCACGTATACGTGTCGCTCGTCCCCAAGGGGTTAAAAATACTACATTATAATGGAATACAATAATTTAAAAAAGTTCTTGAAGTAAAAAAAAACTGTGTCTGTAATGTTTCGCTCTTTTTTAAACATATATTTTAGCCTTTTTTTTTTCGTTTCATTAAAACTCTGCCACAATGTTTTTACAGAAATTACGAAAAGAAGCTCCCATAGGTTTAACATTAGCTATCACTCCTTGCTGTAGTGTTTCTTAAAAAAAAAAAAAAAAAAACAACGATATTTTAGCTTTTTGTTCCGTTTCATTTAAACTCTGCCACAAAGTTTTTGCAAAAATTACGATCCGTGAAGTTATTTTTTTTTTATTTTTTATTTATTTATTTTTTTTTTTTAAACTATTTTGAAAAATGGTTATTGTCCTCGTCAGGGTAGGAAATCAAAAGCACATCTGGAGTTTTTTATTGGTTGAATCTGCATTTTATTCGTTTTCTGATTGGTCTATACAGTAATCTGTAATTTGCCTTTACTTTCAACAGAGATGGATACTTCTGTTGCTACTATGACAAAAAAGTAATAAAAACTAGAAAAAAAAAATTTAATAACTCAGAAACAAATTGAGATACAGCTTCCAAACAAATTACATTTAAAAGTACATTTTTTTCTCTATGCGACGGTGTAAAAAGTAATATTGTGGGATGTTTAGAAGTTTAAGAATGAAATTTCATTTAAAATGGGTCGTCAGATTTCTTGGAAATCGGACGATGGAAAAGCCTTTTCCCGAACATCCAATGAAATGCTTGGATAATACGTAAGTTTCAGGTGGATAATACATAAGTTTCACGAAATCTGACGAGTCGCAGGCGATTTTTGTCGCTTGCAATTTTTATGTGTAATAACACTATTAATGTTTAATTCATGGCGTACGTAATGTATGACCAGCTCCGTAGAAGTTTAAACATTTACAGTACTGAAAATTGTAAAACTTAAATTTCTTTTAAAATTTGTTCATGATGGGTCCAGGAATGTGAATGTTTAATTCATGGCGTACGTAATGTATGATCAACTCCGTGCGATTTTTTATGTCTTAAATTTTAGTCTTCGAAAAAATCATTTTCCAAACGGTCGTTGTAATTTGTTAAATTGCTTTTTTTTTTTTTTCTTTTTGAGAGGTTTTATCAAGTACATTTCTTTAAAAAGACTTCGTTATAATGGAATATGAAAATTATATAATACAATTTTAATTAAAATACTGTTCTAAACAATCTGTGCTGATGTACATTTTTTTTTTTTTTTTTTTTTTTTTTTTTTGGATGAAAAGGCATTTTTTCTTTTTGGAATTTATGTCATTTTCACCAACAGAATTGTCTGTGCGTTTAAGATTAGTGCATCATATCCATCAATTATTTTTAAATGTTTCAGATTTTAGTTTTATTGCTTAATTTTGATTTCAAGGGATAGAAGAAAAGAAATTTAGAAATAAACTAATAAATTTGGGGAACTTTAAATGCAAGCTGAAGTTTATTGAATATGACATTATACTGACGCAATCACACAGTCATATCATGACTTGTTCCATATATGAAAATGATCTTTTCTTTTGAAAATGGTGTCAGTTTCATCATCCGAACTAATCTGAAATCTAAGATTATGTCACCTTTTAAGGACTTTATCAAAGAAATATGTCCCTCCGACAACATGGAGTTTTTAAATATTTATGGACACATTTTTAAATGCAAAAGCATGACGTTTGCAGGCATGACTACTGAAGCGATTTGGCATCGAATAGTGTTTACTAATCGTTGATCAATGTGTTACTTATGTATTTATAAGCGATTTTTTCCACGTGACGACAGGTTTTCCTTTGACAGTATTTTATGAATGATCTTTTGCTTTTATTAAAAAATGGAAAACACTCGATCGCATAGTATCTGCATGAAAACACCTGCCAATTTCATGTGTTACAATATTCCTTTAAATATGACTACATTTTCATTTGTGGAATATCCTTCAATCTACTATAATCAGATTTTAATTTTTGAAACAACTCAAATTACCATGTTTAACAATCCGGCGAGATTTGGACAGGGTTTTGAGGACTTACCTCGTAACGGGCACAGCCCAGTTATTTTTGTCGGTGAATTAAAATAAATAAAGAAAATTTTCTTTTATTCGAAAAAAATATATATATATTTTTTAAATCTAAGGGAACTTTTATTTTTCTAAAACCATCATTGATTTTTAAGAATTAATTCCTTCTTAGCTTTTCAAGGAACTTATTAGAATTGGCTGGAAGGAATTACAGTTAACATTTGACAATTATTTAGTTATTTATTAGGAAGGGACCGAACCAATAGATACGCACACATGTTCAAATAACAACAATTGAAAAAGATATATATATTTTTTTACATTTTACTCCAGTCGATTTTTAGAGGTCTGCACGGGTCGGAATTTCCAGGCCCGGCCCGAACGAAAGCTATCTTTTCCCGACCCGGTATAAAAATTGGAAGTTTGGCCAGACTCAGTTTCTACAAAAAAGTCCGTTTTTCTCGACATACAATTAAGATTCTTTTAATGAATACTACATACATATTTATAGGAACATTTTACAGTACATTTTAGATTACTATGTGTTCGCAAAACAGAAAACACATAACAGTAAACATTAACGATTACTTACAGTGTTTTAGTCATCGTCTCTACTGACATTTCAAAATTCAAATAAGGATTCATTAAAAGATTAATGTAGTTCAGAATAAAGGATTAAAAACATGATAATTTTTGAAGCTGTATAATAAAAAGTAGATTTGTGTAAATATTTCTCTCATTTTTAAGGCTTCTCTCAAATCCGAAGGAGCTACATTTCGACACATTTATGAATTCATTTCTTTTTGGAAACGCGTAAGATTGTCAGGTATTCTTATTCAGAAACTATGTAAATGTCGTTTTTTTTTAATAAATAAAAGCAATATATCTTTCTGAAAATACTGCCAAAGTTAGCGTTTTGAATCGAATTTCCGCAAGCGATAGCACAGGAAAAGAGAAAAACGTGACAGTCACGTGACAAGAATCTCCTTTATTTCTATAATTTATCAAGTATGGAGAAAGCTATTCATTTCCAAATGCTTTCAATAATCAGGCTTGTCAATTTTATGCCTTTATAGTTAAAAATGAGTCAGAAAATGTGTCTAAAAGTTTCGCATTGTTGAGCAGTGACTATGAGAACCACCTTAAGGTATATTTCCAAAGATACTGTTAAGGCTATTCTTAACTGCTCTCCTCAACAAGCGCAAAACGTTTTGACATATTTACAATTTCATTTTTTAACGGAAAGATATAAAATTGGAAAGCCTGGCCATGAAAGCGATTTGGAATTGAACTGTTTATTCCATTTTTTGATCAATCAATTACCTATTGAGTTATAAGCGAATTCGATCACGTGACAAACACGTTTTTCGCCCGCTCTTGAGTGCTCTTTCTCCCTTCGCGCGGAAATTCGGTTCAAAACGCCCACTTTGACACTCTTTTCTGAAAGATCTATTGCGTTTGCAAAAAAATGAAAAAAAATAGCTCAATTACTTAGTTTTTGAACAACAACACCAGCTTGTTTCATGCATTTTCGAGCAAAAATAAATTAAAACTTATGTCAGAAAGTTGTCCTTTTGGATTTAAGAACACCCTTAACAGAAGTTCATTATCACTATTAATAATCTTACAAAACATAATGCCTATCCTACACATCCTGAGATCGATTAAGACCAGTTTCGTCCCGGCACGAGTCTGCTGAGAAAAATTAAACCCGGAGTCAGACATCTAGTAACTGTACGATGCTGATCTCAATGATGGACATGTTATATTTCTGTATTGATGTTGTTAAACTCGCATCGGCTCGTGATGCACATTTATACTTCTCGAGAAAATCATATTCATTGAAAATGGCTCGTATTTTATCTGCTTCACTTGAATTCTTATATCGGGCCGATAGGCCCGATTACTTTTTTTTATCGACCCGGCCCGACCCTGAAGGCCCGTTCAATTTTTTTGCCGGCCTGGCCCGGCCCGACCCTGCAGGCCCGTTCAATTTTTTTGCGGCCTGGCCCGGCCCGTTTATTTTGTCTGCCGGCCCGGCCCGTTTATTTTGTCTGCCGGCCCGTTGAAAAAATTGTCCTAATTCTGCCAGCTCGGCCCGTTTGAAAATTCGCCTTCATTCCGCCGGGCAGGGTACGGGCCTCGGGCCAAGCCCGGGCAGACCTCTAGTCGGTTTATAAAGGACGTTTTAAAATGCGCAGGCAAGCAATATCTACATTTTGCTTTTACTTTTAAGAATCAAGGTGTTTTTAAACTAATGGTTTTCCGGCACATTCACAGACTTTCTTTTAACGTAAAAACGTGAAACTGGGCAGGAATGCAAGTGATTTGGAATCGAATTTTATTTTTCATTTTTCAAAAAATATACTTAATCGAGTTACAGGTGTTTACTCTCTTATAACAACTTTTTTGGTAACTTCCGTTCAAATCACCAACTGTGACACCCTTTGCTGTCACTTTGTTTTCCTTTATAAGAAAAAGAAAAACGCTATTAGATTTCGTAATTTTTTTTTTTTTTATAAAAACGCGCTTGCCAGTTTTGTGTTGTTAATAATAAAAACGTATTTATGACTGTCTCAGCAAGTATCCAATTTGAATTTTATACATATTAGTTGAAATTAAGGATTGACCGAAACGAGTTTTTAAGACCGAAACAAAAACTGAAACCGAACTTTGGTAATCTTACTATTTTCGGCCGAAAACGAAAATGTCCTATTTTTTTTAAAGTAATTAATGCATACATAATTATTGATTAATTATATGTGTAATTAAATAAATTGAAGGATTATTATGTTTTGAAATTAACGCACAAATATAATTAAAAAGATTTATTAAAAGACGTATAATACACTTAAAAGTTAACACTTTCAAAACATTAAATACAATTCTAAAAGTCTAAAACCTACAAGTTTCAAAAGTAAACTTTTGAATTCTACAAACTAATAAGTATTTTTCTCTTTTTAACTGAAGTAAGACCCTGATGATGGCCACAGGGTAGCTGAAACTTGTAAGTTTTAGACTTTTAGAATTTTATTTAGTGTTTTGAAAGTGTTAACTTTTAAGTGTATTATACGTGTAATTATTATACGTGTGGCCATAGTTGGCTCTCTGTGCCTCTGGCCAAAACTTTTTATTTTCATATAAAATAAAATATAATTAAATCAATCTCTAATTATATGAATTTCATCTAATTAAAAAATGTTTTAGGTATACATACCTCGATTTACCTTTTACAAAGATTTCTGTTATACTGTAATATAGTAATATTATTCCGTTATACTATATTCAACGGGTATTCGAAACACTTCTGCGGTTTCAAATCTATTACTGTTAAGTCTGCAGCTTTTAATGAGCTTGTGAAAAGCGTCTTCAAAGTTTAGTCATGCATGTATTACTTGCTTTATAATTTATTTCACATGTTGAGTCAGTCATGACTGATAATTATAAACAGTGAAATACACAGCAATAAATAAAGAGTGTCTCATTTGAGCCGATACAGCTCAAATCAATGAGTTATATTGAAAATTTCCAAAGGAAGAAACGAGACGTTTTGGAATAAAAATAATTTTGGACGAGTTTCGGTGAGGCCGAATTTTTGGCAACATTTTCGCCGAAAACGAAACTCCAATTTTGAGCCAAAAACGAGAACGAAACCGAATTTTCGGTCGATCTCTAGTTGAAATGTTTGGTTTACACACTGAATTGTTGATTTAATCTATGAGTTTTTTCGTTTCAAAATTTTAAGTTCTAAACTGAGTTTGAAAAAAATGCTTCGTTTTCACTTTTATCAGTTTTCGCTTGTGCTCTTAATTATTTTCATACTAATTATTTAGCATATAATGCTAAGTACTGCATTATTATGAAAATAATAAAACTTTAGCGTTATAGTTTATGTTATATTTATATGATACAGATTATTTTAGCATTACAGTTTGATATATTTATATGATACAGAATATTCAATTAAACTATATTCGACTAAAACGTGCTTAATCAATATATATGTTTTATTATCGCATGCTTAACAGAAGATTGCATCTGCATTGAAAAAAAAAAAAAAATCGCATATTTTTAGTTTTTTAAAGACGTACTTACGGTGACTAAAAAATACGTGACAAATGAATGTTGTTAATGTAGAAGAATACATGATTTATACAGATTTGTACGTGTGTAAATTTATGTACAGATAACTGAATCAAAAATCAACTGAATCAATTTTTTTTTTTTTATCTAAAAAATATTTCATGTATATAGAGAGAAAATTAACTTCGTTTCACCCTTCCTTATTATATTTGGCAATTCATGCCACATTACTGTTTTGAAGTACATTTTAAAGAAATGTATTGCTTTTTTAATTAGCCTTTTTTTTTTTCTTGGGGTATTTAGGTTATAGATTTAAGAATTTACAGCCGGAAGTGAAATTTTGTTTTTGCTATATTCTCCAAGAAAAGCATTTGAAACCCTTTGTAAGCTTATAAGTCGCTATTTATTAATCGCGTGTCAATAAACTAACGACAGCAGTATTTCCCACATTGAGAGGTTGTCGGAACAATCCGATGAATGACATGAAGTTGACATTTGCTTAAAAGTGCTTCCAGATTATTCCACTTTCAACTGAAATGCATTTTGGAAAAGAGCAAACAGCCTTTGTGCTTTTAAAAGCTTATATAGTAACAAATAATTGACTATTGTATGATTAAAGATCTGACACCAATGAAGTCGGTGTTGTTTAAAGAATCGGAACTAGAAAACTGCCTATTCCTTTTTTTTTTTTTATTGTACAATGGGGTGATTAAAATGTATCTCTTTCCTTCTTTCTTTCTTTTGTTCGACTGCACTTTAATATCTTCAGATTTACTTGATAGTGTACCATTTATTTATGAAATTTGTCACCATATGAAAATAGATAGCACTTAGTTAACGCATATAGTTATTTACAAAGAAAAAGTATCAGAAAAGAAAAAAAAATTCTCTCAGAAAGATTACAGAATGAGTCCCTTTTATTAGAGAAGCATACGTAGTACTAACACATTAGCTGAATTGGCGCATATTTCTTGAACATGTGCGTGCCCATAAGTGTACCTGATACATAAATTAAAAAACCCAATTCCACTCCATCCAGGCAACAAAATGGATGCTTATATGGATCATCCCGAGGCAAATCCACTATTTCAAAGAAAGGATTAGTTTTTCTCCCGATGCGAGGTGGGGGAGAATGATTAATGGTTTTCTTATTGTTTGATTTGAACCGGGCCCCTTGGGCCGGAACCGTGGGGAGGAATGGTCTTGACATCTGATCGACCGCCTCCCGGTGATTTTTTGTTTCTTAGTATGTATATAACCGGTTGGCCAAATCTCATACCGGTATCCGGAAGTGAAATATTTGGGGAAAATTTGTCGCTAACTCCACTGACTACTGGCAGTTCCATAAATTGACTCCTGATATGATGAATGGGTCATTAGTATTTTAGAGATTTTATCCAAACTTTGCAATAGTTGCATATAACGGGTGTCCTAAAAAGGACCGACTGATTTTAAAATTCAATAACTTGCAAACGGTGACAGATATTTAAAAAATTCTTGCAGGAGGGTTATGCATAAGTTCAAAAGTTTATTTTACAGTGATTTTCGATTTTAGTTCAAATTACAAACAATAGATCGCGATGCAATCAATAGACGCTCAATTCAGGCTCGATTTTTGGTACTTCGAGACCCACTCAATACATTTTAACCTCCTTTTTCCGCATGGAAGAACAGAAACGCTAAAAAATCGAGCCTGTATTTAGAGCCTATTGCTTACAGCTCCATCTATTGTTTGTAATTCGAAGTAAAATCGAAAATCACTGTAAAAAAACTTTTGACCTTATGCATAACCCTCCTGCAAGAATTTTTTTAAATATCTGTCACCGTTTGCAAGTTATTGAATTTTAAAATCAGTCAGTCCTTTTTAGGACACCCGGTATGTGGTTAGCTGCAGATGTTATGGAAATTGGATAAAATTTCGTCATACAAGTTACTTATGCCAATAAAATTATAGAGTAATAGCGATCGTAGGTAAAAATTTAAAGAAAAATATCAGCATTATTTAAACTGTCGTTCAGAAAAATAGGCGTTAAATTTAATTTTTACAGCGTGCACTTTCCTATACGGCGCCGAACTCTTTAAACAGCGACAAAAGGGAAAACAAATTTTTCCTTAGCAGTAAAAAGGTCGGCGACCCCATTATATCAGCTTTAAATACATAGTGGAGTTGTACCTAAGACGTCTCCTGTGCGCAGAGAAGTCGGTCGATATACTAGGCTATCAAAATAGTGAACATCACCTCAGATTATTCTAGTAACCATGGTAACACTGACAACCTCTCCCTTCACTCCCACGAAAGATGAAAGAAAACGATCATTGATTTTTCTAAAACGATTCAGAAAATAGGACGTCCTTGTTGCATCGTTGAGTAACCGGGAACAGCTGTTCGATCTCATTTTGCAATTACAGCTTCTTGTTCAAAAAGTGTTTTATCGAGTATATCGTCAAAATTATTGTGTTCAGCAGAAGGTGAATTCAAAACCAGCGGTCCGAAAGGGTTCTACTACGGAGCTAAAAAAACAGTTATCACTGGTCAGCAAAAAAAAAAAAAAAATTCTCCCTGCAAACTAAATATGTAAAGTATACAGATCTAATATTCCTTATCCTAAATATGTTATCCAAATTGCTCCAGTACATATAATTTTTCCGAGAAACCGTTTTATAATAATAACAAATAGTGAAGGATTATCATATTAATTTGCAACGCTAGATAAAATTGAAATCATGAAAAAAGTGCTTTCACTGTCTTAAGATATTAAATTGATAAAATATAGCATAAAAATCTAGTTTGTTGATACTTGTATTGTGCATTTTTCTTTTAATGCCCCACCCTCCTTTCGGGTCCGAATTTACTATTTGCTATCCACTAATATATTTTCATTCCTTATGCCGCTGTAACTCGGGTAATCATATTTATACATTTATTTACAGGTAATTTATATTTTATTGTCTACATTTTATAGTTTACAAAATTTCCACTTATGTTTTAGCAAGATGTAAAATACCTTAATTTCAAAAGCAAACCCTCCAACCAAAAGAATGGTACGTGATTAGGGATGCATCGAATATTCGGTAACATGGCCGAATAGGCCGAATATCGAATAGATACCGAATATTCGGTTTGGCCGAATATCAAACTATTCGGTATACCGAATATTCGGCTTGGCCGAATAGCAAACCATTCGGCCTTCCGAATATTTGGTTTGGCCGAATATCGAAATATTCGGCCAAACCGAATAGTATTCAAAAAGACTTTTAAGACATATTTTTTTTAAAACCTTATACAACTTCTACGTTTAACAGTCAACTTATAAAGATATTCATAATAATTAGAAACAGAATCATATATTTAAATAAAAGAGAATGTTTTTACATTATTTATTTGCTGTTTGTTAAGTATTATTTAAGAAAATTAAACAATCACGAGGATTTTCATAGGAATTAGTTATGTACAAATGCAAGTTGTTCCTGAACATTGTCCAGTAAATAATGTTTCTCACTTTTTCACAAGAGAGGGTGTTTCTTACAAAATAGAAAATCTTTCAGCGTTGATAATATAGGTATCAAGGCATATAATTTTTGTCCAGGAAACCATAATGCAATCCACTTATTCAGTCATAAGTAAAGTGTATCTCATCTCACTTGTGGTCAAGCTTGTATTTTGGTTTGTTACTTTAACAATAAGGAAGATATATAACTATATTTTCAACAGACTCGTTTTGATTTCTGCGAAATATGATATGATGAGAAGTGCTGGAAATTGCCATCCTTCATGCCTAAACAACTATGAGCTAGACATTCCTTTATTTAGAATGCCATTGACAATATTTAAACAGTATCATTGGCCAAAATTCAGCCATTTTCAATGATATCACACTTAATACAAGAAAAATTAATATTAAAACAAATGTCGCTAAAATGTCTGCATTATTGATAAAGTTGTGGATGACAATTCAGTTTCGGCTTGTGTAGTGTTTTTGATTGAATGTATTATAATTTTGATGGAATAAATGAATTGAGATGTTTCTTGTTTTGTTTGTCTTGAGTCTTGACAATATTATAACCATTGGAAGTTTGTTGCAAGATTTTAAGAACGTTTACAATCTCTGAAAATGATGGCCCACTCCAGACACCGGTCTAGGATGCATTTAAAAACTTCCTTGCTTAATCAAAGGGAGTATAGCAGAACAGTTATTCTTGCTGGGTTGCCACCATATATAATTTGAATAGATTGTATTATTTACTTTTGCTTTAATCTCTTCCTGACAAACAATATATAATCCTGTACCATTTTTCTTCCAATTTTTTCACTATTTCTCTTTGATTTTAAAATGTTTGTTTTAGAATTTAAGAAAATTTTATCAATTTGTTTTAAATCACAGAAGAAGCCATGAAATTAAAAATTTTATTAATCAAAAAAGTTTTATAACTATCCTCTTCTTAAATAACTCAAAGCAGATTTTTTTTTTCAGCATAAAGTTTACTTGAAAAAAGCTCTTGTTTATCAAAATGAAAGTTTCTGTTTTAAATACTAGGGGACTCTGCCCCCTACGAGCTACCCTCGTCAACCCCCGTTCAGAAACCGCAGACTCTAAAAGTACGCTAATTTGATCGGCTTTAAAAAGATTTCGGAAGATTGAATTATAATTTAAAACACAGTGGGGATCTCCCTATAAACGGATTTCTATTCATTTCTCTTTGATTGGGGAATTTTAAGGCCAAATCCGCTGCGGTACTATTTGATAATCCCGTCGACCAATTTCGCCAAATTATATAAATCGCCAAACCACTCGCCAAATTATACAAATTGACATAATTTTTATTTTAAATAACGAAAGAACAAATAAATTAGTGCAACATTAATAAAGATAGAAATAAAACGTCGAAATAAAAATAACTTGATGACGTAGGCACGTGTAACTTGCTTAAAGTCAAGAAATATTATTTGCGCTTTTCTAACAATAATAGTTGAAAAGTATCTTCTCAAAATATCAAATAAATGTCTAGTACAATTTCTATATTTAAACCGTTTTGCAATATTATTTTGTGTTCATTTTATGTAATAACTGTAATGTGACGTAAATATGACGTAATTTCTCCTATTTAAGACTTCTAACGCATGTTAATAAATTTATTATTTTACAAATTCCTTTCTCTCTTAAAATTCACGTGTAATTATAGTTTTTATGACGTAATTTTTAATAAGTTCCTGCTTTTTGTACATAATTATTTAATTCTAATTCCAAATGTTTTTTTCTGTTTATAACAGTCACGTGTAAATAAATATTTAATTTATTTACACGTATAAATATTTTTTTTTTGAAGCAAACATTGTTTTCGCTGTTTATACAGTTGGCAACAGTTTAAATTAATATCACTTTCTAAAATCTGTAAAAAATATCTCTAGAAATGCTGAAAATTTGAATTTAAAATAGAAATAAAACCTCAAAAAATTAGTCAAATTAAAAAAAGAAATACAGTCTGCACTCCGGCAAATTCTAACGCATAAAATGGTCTAAAAATGATTACACTGCCATGTATAGTTTTTGCTGCTATAAAACTTTTTTAATGGAACGATTTTGTCCAACTTTAGCATTAAATATCTCTTAAAATAATTCTTCGATTTGAAAACTGTCTGCATCAGCGTGTTTATCAAACATTTCTCTATTATACCACCGATTTTCATATTTTTGTATGCAATATTTTTCTTAATATTAACGAAGAAAGACCTCCGGTCACAAAAAATTCAAAACCGGCGGCGGCGGCGGCGGCGGTGACAGCGGTAGTTACTTTTTTTTAGAATAGAGAGATTATGTAAAATTGTTTTTAAATTTAACATTTTAATGCCTTTAAACTTTGAAATATAAAAGTATTTGACAAGTCGAATATTTGGTATTCGGCCGAATAGTTACTATTCGGCTGAATATTCGGTATTCAGTTCGCTTGTAGGCCGAATATTCGGTGCATCCCTATACGTGATACAGTAATAGTCCGCAAGCCAGCAACAGATTTTGATGACCAAGTTCCTCTCGGTCGATAATTTGTAAAATGCTTGATATCTTCATTATTTTTAAAGTAACAAATGAAAATTTAAGTTTGACCTGAAGTGATATGAGATACATTGTATTTTTTTATTTTGACTGATTAAGCGCATTGTGATACGGGTTTCTTGGGCAAAAGTGGTCCGTCTTGATGTATATTACCACATCTGAAAGTTTTTCCCATTTTCTTTAAAAACACTCGTTTTGCGAAAAAGCAAAAGACAGATTATTTACAAGAGTTTGTTCAGAAACTTCCATTTGTGCATCATTTATTTCTATGCAGGGCATCATTAATGGTTAATTTTTTTAAGTGACACTTATCAAACAACAAATGAATAATGTAACAGCATTCTCTTTGATTTAAATGAGATTCTGTTTCCAATTATTCTGAATATCTTTATAAATTGACAGTTAAAAGCAGAAGTTGTGTAAAAATTTTAAAAATATTTTTCAAAAGATATTTTTAAGTATTCGGTTTGGCCGAATAGGTCGATATTCGGCAGACCGAATAGTTTGATATTTTGCCTAACCGAATATTCGGTAGCATGTGCGAATACCGAATAGATACCAAATATTCAATGCATCCCTATCTGTCATCACAGGTCAGAATCAACATTTTTTTCTCATAAATTCCTCAAAAGCTAAAGTAACTTATCAGATTTTATTACAATAAAAACACATGCAATAAATAAACCCTTTATGCACAGAAACCAGGGGCGAAGCTACTGGGGGGGCGTAGGGGGGCGTCTCGCCCCCCCAATGTCGGCAACTTTGATCACAGTCGGCAAATTCTAGGTAGTCAGTATCGATCGATACAACTCTGAAACAATCGATTTTTTTTTTCAATTTTCTATGTTTTTTTCTTAAAACATGCACTAAAAAACACCAATCCTTAGCATTTGCCTTGATTTCTTTCAAAAATCCGAAGTTTGCCTCCCTTTTCTTCGACTTCGCACGACTGCTGAAAATAAATTGAGAAAGAACCAGGAGAGACAAGTTTCTCAATATTTAAAGGGGTCTTTCTGTGAGTCCGCAGCGGATTAGTATGTGTTCTGAACTAGAGATCTGCAGCCCGAGCCCGGCCAGCAGGCCTATTTTCATCCACGGCACTCGGGCCAGGCTCGGGCCATACTTTCTGAAGGCTCGGGCCGGACCGGTCCTAGTGACTACTCTTTACGGATCGGGCCTTACATTTTTCCTGAAGGATCTGGCCGATCTGGGCGTAACTTTTTATTTCTGCACAGAGTCGTTTCATTCCTAGTCTTCACGGTCCAAAATTTTCAGTCCTAGTTTTGACCAGCCCGTATGAAAATCATTGTCTCGGCGTGGCCTGGTCCGTTCAAATGTCAGTTAAATTAGGCCTCACGCAAAAAATTTTACAAAAAATTTATACATTTTTAAATTGCCATTATTCGACAATTAAAGATTAAAATTTATTCTTTTTAAAAATAGCATATTTCTGCGAATATTAAAATGTAGCTAAATTAAAATATAGTAAAACATGTGAAAAAGAACGTGCCAATGACCGAATCCTGTTTTAAACTGAAAAACGTGTTGATCCATGGGAAAATTAATATACAAAATACATACGTAAGAAAGGAATATATCTTATAATACACTTACACTTGCTAAGAAGGGAACTTGTCTATAACGCCTTTTTTTTTTCTTTTCTATGCAATTCCGTCTTGGAAGATTTTACTCTATAGCCTTTTTAGGATTTTTAATACTTCAATACGTGGAATATGGATTAACAATATTAATGATAACGGAAACATGACACTGAATTAATGACATATTAATGATAACTGAGATAAAGATTCATTAAATTTAAGAAATAGAGATTCATTAAAAATAAATATAGCAGCCTACGGCACTTCTATAAAAGTGAAGCTTATAAACGCGAAAAAAAAAGTTCAGATAAATATTTTTGGTCAGAACTCCTTGTACGAATCAAATTTTTAATCAAATCGACATAAAAATCAATGTTTTGTTGAAATTTACTCGGACCGGACGGGCTCGGGCCGAGATTTTAACTTTTTTCCTGGCCGGGTTCGGGCCGAACTTTTAACTTTTTTACCGGGCCGGGCCAATATTTTTTTCTTACGGGTCGGGCTCGGGCTGAACTTTTAATTTTTGTATAGAGCCGGGACTGGAAATTTCGGCCCGTGCAGACCTCTATTCTGAACATCTAGATGATGGGCTAGCACGGAAGATGATGACGACTTCGGTGAAGGCATTTATATAACTCGTGGTATATAGAAATGTGCTCGACAATTGAATCATTTAGTCGTTTGTTTAAATGATTGCAAGCCGATTATAGCAAAATTTACCCCATCTGATGAATTGTTTTCATTTTCCTTAAGGTGCCAGGGCTCGATTAACCTCTGAAATTATGGGAAGCACAGTATCATTTTGGGACCCCCTCTCATTCAAGAAGAGTTTTCTAAATTTGACATATCTGGAAACTCACCAATGGTACAAATATTATTCCAAAGAGTAGCTCAGTCAAACTCACATATATTCCATTAAATGACTTATTTTTTATGTTCCCCTAGATACGTACACAAAAATTGGATACAATAAAATTATATAACACAAATGATTTTGCATAGTATTATCATAAATATCTAAGTTGGATAAAAATGTTGAATTCAGAATAAGTTAATAATTTCAAAAGAAATTGGAAATTTGGAATGGAATTAATTCAATATAAAATTTGGGCCTGTTTCTTAATTTCGCACCCTTTCAAAATTTTCTAAGGGAAGCACGTGCTTCTCGTGCCTATTCGGTAATCAGGGCTTGAAGGGGGCCATAGATATTTACAGGGAAAAATAAAATCGTTTGTCTGTGTCAAATATTTATCGTAAGATCAAGAAAGAAATCAAGAAGAACGGTGGGAGAGGTTAGCATTACGGAAAGTGGGAATGATTCCATCATTGAACACGACCCAGGAAAAGGATCTAAAATGAAATCAGACAAACAGAGACATATTTGACCAGTTTAGGTCCGTATCAGTCAAAACTCAGGGTATATCCGATAAATGGTTCCATCCCGCAATAGACAGCGACATTTCAAGAGCGCTTGGTACAAAAGAGCATCCGTTTTTGGAATATAGCGCAGAACTTAATGCTAATTTCTTTTGCGTGTTTCATGAAGGACCTGGGAGAGAAAAAATACAAAATGCTTCAGCTGAGAGTGATGTAAACAAAAGACACAAAATGAAGAACTTAAGGAAAGGAAAAGAACAAAAAGTTCGCACAACATTTCTCTTCCAACTTCCACCAAATTTGCTATTTCCTATTTTGACAATCCATGATGAGGCATAATCACTTACTCGACAAGAGCAAGCGCCAATAGATTATTCTGGAAGAGTAATATCAACATCTTGCATTCAGCACAGAAATTGTAGCAATCTTAATGGACATTACGCGAATGCTGAGTAGACAAGGTCTGGTTTGTGGAAGTGACAAAGACTAAAATGGAAACTTTTGAAAAATTGTGAAATTAATTTCCAGACAAAACCCCAACTGAGGAAATGTTTGTGGACACAAGTTTCAGCCCATACCATATAACTTACCTTTCCGCTTCATCCCAAAACGAGATGATTGAATTTTTTGCTATAGCAGTGCGCAAAACGATAGTCAGGGATATTTAAGAAGCCTCATTTTATGGAATTATGGCAGATACGACACCAGAAGCTTCGCACAATGATCGATCAGCTGTTGGGTTGAAATATGTCGACAAAGATGGAAAAACTCCGATCGGCTTTTGGAAGTTTTAAAAGAAGTTGTCAAAACCAATGTCGACCTTGCATGTTAGATATCGCACATCCTTACAAAGAATAAGCTTAGAACAAAACAGGTAGTTTTCCAGTCATACGATTTTACAAGCAGCATGTCTAGAGAATTCAGCGGCACTTAGGAGACGTTTTCAGAAATCGTGGGTCGAATTGTGCCTTATATTCCTTGTCAATGTCACAGACTCAACACTTTCGTTTCGCATATCTGCAATACCAGCAATGTTATAGGTGATGTGTTCGACGGGCTGGAAGATGTTTGTGTTTTTCACAAGAAGTACTAATGACCTATCGTCGTTTGAATACACTCATGATGCTTACGTTTGAGAAGGATATTTTCAAATACCTAGATTTGTGCGCTGTCGTGAATCGATGGGTGGTATATCCATCTTTAAATATACCTTATATTCTCCTCAATATTCTAAAGTGTAAAGTATTTATATACAACATACCGGGCGTCCTAATATGGATTGACTGATTTTAAAATTCAATAACTTGCAAATGGTGGCAGCTATTAAAAAAATTCTTTCAGGGGTGTTATGTAAGATGTCAGGAGTTTTTTTACAACTATTCTCGGTTTTAGTTTACAATAGCAGTGATACATGGCACTGCTAGCAATAGGTATTAAATCGGGGTCTAATTTTTTGTTTCTTTTCTCGCTCAATATTGATGCGAAAGAAGGAGATTAAATATATGGAATGGTTCTCAGTCGCCAATGCAATTTTGTTCTTAGTGACTCACTGCATATATTTAATCTCCTTCTTTCGCATCAATATTGAGAAAAAAGAGAGGCCAAAAATCGGACCGCGATTTAGCGCCATTGCAAGCAGCGCCATCTACCACCACTACTTTAAACTAAAATCGAGAATTGCAATAAAAAAAATTCCTGACATCTTACATAACACTCCTGCAAGAATTTAATTTTATAGCTGTCACCATTTGCAAGTTATTGAATTTTAAAATCAGTCAGTCCATTTTAGGACTCCGGGTAGATGCATATATACAGACACAGAAACATACTTTTAAAGATATATATATTTTTCAAATTAGTCGGCAAAATCGTCATATACGCCCCCCTAATGAATTCTGCTTAAATACGCCCCTGACAGAAACTGATAATTATCAAAAATATTTTCTAAAGAATTTACTATTACAACACTCTCAAGGTGAGACATTTCTCATTGATCAGTGTTGAATTCAGACTCTTTTCTCCGGGAGGGATTTCTGTGACTCCGGAGGGGACATTATAGAGTTCAGGGCGGGGGGGGGGGGGGGAGCGGTTGCACTTTTTGACCATTGAAAACACAATATATCAAATCTTCCGGGGGGAATGTCCCCCCCCCCCCGGGCCACCCCTTGAAATCAACACTGCATTGATGAGTATTTTGGCTAATTTTAAAAAGATATGTGAGAAAAAATTCTATTAATTGCTTCCCAGCCGTGTGCAAAATGATCAAAGAAAACTCGTCCCCCTCAGGGCTAGAATTTTCGAGGTGAATTTCCCCTTTAGTCCGAAATTTAGAGAGGATTTTTCTTTTTTAAAAAAGGGGGTTAATTCGAGTTCTTAATAATTGGAATTTTTTATTTTGTATTATTAGTGTCGCATTATATTTACTGCAGTCATTACAACGCTAGCAAATTATTTGTTTTATTAAATCATATTATATACAGTATGTTCTTAATAATCTCCTCAGCCTGATACTAGAGTTCTGCACGAATCGGGTTCTAAACTATTCGAACATGACAAAAGTAGTTAACGCGAAACACAACTCTAGCCTGACAAACGCCAAAATAAACCCGAAATATTCATACCCAAACTCAAAGTGAAAGAAAATGAATCTATGTTTAATTACATTTATGGAAAAGTAGTCTACAATTTTATAGCTTACTAGCAAACCCCGCGGCTTTGCTCGCGTAATATTTGAAATATGCCAAGTGATATTTATATGTCTAATTTTTATCAAAAGGTACTAACTAAATTTTTATTTTATTAAAAGGTAATATTTTATTTTATTAAAAGGTACTTATTACTTTTAGGAATAATTCAAAAATTACTATTTAAAACACAGTTTGACTAAACATCATTATTACACTGTATTAGGTAGAAATGAGACTTAAATTAATAAAATGAAATAAAACTAAATAAATGATAATTTAGAAAATATTTTGAAACTTTTATGCTCAATTAATACGCTCATTTCAGTATTCATTTGAAGTTTTGAATTTTTTAGAAACCATCTTCTTACATCTTAAAATTAACCATCATGTTGAATTCCAAGTCCTACCACCTCTCTCAACATAAAGGGCTATTTTGAAACAGGAACTGTCACCATTAATTTGCCAACATTAATTTTGAAATCGGTTTGTTATTTCCTAATATTCCACAGAAACGTAATTTAAAAAGCTTTTAAAGCCCTTTTTTAGAACGTTTGTTGTTCCTGTGAACCCCAGGTGGTAGAATCACCGGCATAAAATATAGCCTGTGTAGGATCAGAGACTGTTACCACTGATTCGCAACTATTACTTTTATAATCGGTTTATATTCCCTGAAATTGCATAGAATCGTAATTTAGAACTTTTTTAGAATGCTTTTCGCACCTCCCCTTCGCTTCACCCCTTTTTAATTCGAATTTATTTTCGACATTCCTTCGAGGGCATTTATATTTTATAAGTAACTACCATGTCATATTTAATGTTTCTAGCCTTTTCAGTAACACAGAAATCGCAATTTAGAAAGTTTTTAGCTCCTGCAATCCTCTGGTGGTAGTGGAACAGACATAAAATATAGCTTATGTTTGAGCAGGTTCTATCACCAAAATTTGTCATCATTATTTTTTTAATCGGTTTGGTAATTTATAAGTTTGCTTAAAAATTGTAATTTATAACGCTTTTCACTCACTTCATTTTTTTTAAATTTAGAATTTTCTTTCGACTGTTCTTAGAAAGCAGTTGCATCTTGTAAGTAAATACCATGCCATACTTCAAAGTGTTAAACCCTTAAGTTGTGCAAAAAATGCAAATTAGAACATGTTTTGCTTTTGCAACCCTTAGATGGTAGTGACAGCAACATAAAATATAACCTATGTTATAGCAGGGACTGTCACCATTGATTTGCAACCATTACTTTTGAAATAGCTTTGGTATTTCCTTAGATTGAGTAGAAATCGCAATTTAGAACGTTTTTAGGACGCTTTTCGCGCATTTTCACCCCTTTTTAAATTTCCAATTTTTTCGAAACTGTTCTTAAAGATCCTTTATAGCTAATAAATATGTACTTTGCCTAATTTTAAGTTGCTAGCCCCTACCGATCACAAAAATCGAAAATTAGAACGCTTTTTTTGCTCCTGCAACGTCTTGGTGATAGTGATACCGACATAAAATAGCGTTTATGTTAGAGCAGAGACTGTCAGCATCAATTTCCTACCATTACGTTTGAAATCAGATTCATTCTTCCTGAGATATTGCCGACAAATCGGCACCTAGAACGTTTTTAGAACGCTTTTCGCGCCTTTTGCTCCTGCATCTCCTCTGGGGTAGTGGAAACAGATATAAAATATAGCCTATCTTGGAGCAAGAACTGTCACCATCATTTTTATACCATTATATTTGAAATCGGTTCAGTACTTCCTGAGATTCCATAGAAATCGCAATTTAGAAAGTTTTTTTATAATGCTTTTTGCGCATTTTGACCCCCTTTTAAATTTCGATTTTTTTAGGAAATGTCCTTAGAGATCATTGATATCTTATAACTAACTACCATTCCAAATTTCACGATTCTAGGCCCTTCCGTAACGCAAAAGCCGCAATTTAGAACGTTTTTTGCTCCTGCACCCCCTTTGGGGTAGTGGCACCGACATAAAACATCGCCTATGTTGGAGCAAGGGTTGTCACCATCATTTTGACGCCATTATTTTTTAGATCGGTTTGGTATTTCCCGAGATTGTGTAGAAACCACCATTAGAACGTTTTTTAGAACGCTTTTCGCGCATTTTCACTCCTTTTAAATTTCGAATTGTTTAAGAACTGTTCTTAGAAATCCTTTATATCTAATAAGTAGCTAATATTTCAAATTTCATATTTCTAGGCCCTTCGGTAACGCAAAAATTGGATTTTTAGAACGTTTTTTGCTCCTGCACCCCCTTTGGGGTAGTGGCACCGACATAAAACATAGCCTATGTTGGAGCAAGGGTTGTCACCGTCATTTTGACACCCTTATTTTGACACCATTATTTTTTAAATCGGTTTGGTATTTCCTGAGATTGTGTAGAAACTACCATTTAGAACGTTTTTTAGAACACTTTTTGTGCATTTTCAACCCTTTTAAATTTCGAATTGTTTAAGAGCTGTTCTTAGACATCATTTATATCTTATAAGTAACTAATATTCAAAATTTCATATTTCTAAGCCTTTCAGTAACGCTAAAATCGCATTTTTAGAACGTTTTTTGCTCCTACACCCCCTTTGAGGTAGTGGCACCGACATAAGATATAGCCTATGTTCTAAGTTGGACAAACACCATCATTTTGATACCATTACTTTTGGAATCGGTTCGGTAGTTCCAGAGCTTATCTCCGACAAATAAACAATTTTTTCCTCTTTATAATAGGAGTATAGAAGATATAAAAAAATGAGCACACATGCACCCATTAATACTCCGATATATAGCTTTTTCATTTTGAAAATATTAAGATCTTCCTTTTTAAAAATCGGTTCATCCAAAGAGAGAAAAACCATAACCAGAAACGCTTCAAGTTAACCTTACACCTAGCGAAAAAAAAAAAAAAAAAAAAAAAAAAAGCATAAACCTGACTTGATCCGCAACTCGAGTTCGGGTAAAATCAGGTTACCCGACCCGATGCAAGACTGACAACCTGACCCGAAACGAAAAAAAGAAACGTCAAACCGCCTCGATATGTGCCTCGGGTCGTGTCGGTTTTGAAAAAAAAATCTGGTTGCGTGACCCAATGTTGTAGAGATGAGACTGGCTCAGCCCGAGCCCGAAAGCCCGGGCCCCACACGGGTTCGGGTGGGCTCGGACTCATTCTTTTTGAAACCTGAAAATTTATTGCTTTTTGATCAGAATGAAGGGGATAAAAATGTGTTTTTCTATTTTAGTTATTAGACTAGAATGAATGCTATTTTAAAAGAAAATGATTAGTCATATATACAGAGTTATGTTTGGCATTGCCGACGACGGTCCTACGATACGACGCCACGAAAGAGGCGGGAATAATTAATTTGTTTTTAGTTCGATTTTCGTTTGTGATAGAGGTTATTTTGCAATTGGATTTATTTTTATTATTATTATTATTATTTAGAGATCTAACACAAAGAGAATATTTTCTTCTGTTTATAGTTTGCGGTTTGCCGATAATTTAGATTTCTATTGTACACAACGTACTCAAGTCGTAATCGCTCTTCATATGGAAATAACTTTAGTGATTATTATATCTATTATGAACTCTGCTGATGCTGAAGCTGTACGCGGCAATTTACGAAGTCACTTCCAGTCGTAAGTAAATTTAATTACCATATTATTCCTATAAAAAGCAATCGAGCAGTGTTTCCTCTTTTCTTGTAAAAGCACCAGGACATTAAAATTTTTAATTTAAGATTATTTTCAGGGTCACGCCAATCCCGAAAGATTGTTATGAGGAAGGAATTGGTTATAGTTAAAAATGTGCACTTTTTTTAGAAAATTGATAAATGTTGTTCAATTATTCGCTAGGTAAATAGTAATTTCTACAAATTTCATGCATTTATTCATGAAACACACTTCATTAACATGTCCGTAAGATTTTCTTTTTAAAAGAGAAAAGTATGAGAATCCTTTTAAGTATGAAGTACATTTTTATTTGATACCAAACTTTTTTTTTTGATAATATTAAATTTAAATTTTCTTGTAACAGTTATTTCTATGTAAAAAGTAGTTTACAAATGATAATTGCATTTGAAACATTTTTTTTTAAATATTACGCAATTGTTTACTATTGCATATTTCGGTATCGGGCTCGAGCGGTCTCAGATTTAAAATCTTCGGGCTGGGGCGGACCCGGGCTCTTCAAAAAGAGCCCGAACTCATCTCTAATGCAGACTCTACCTGATACTAAATGTTTTGCAAATTTCTGAATTGTGTGGAATTTAGATCATAGTCTGAAAAGGAATGCAGAAAATAATTAAGGAAATTTTTTACTCACAGAAAATCATTGGTGAAAATTTCATATCCCTATGTATCACAAAAATTGAAAACTTCTAGACGTGTTGACTATGTTTATGGGCTGATTATCTCAAAATCGATTGAATATCACGATCTTTTCCTCCGACGATTTGACGAAATTCGCGATTTTATTCCGTGATCGATTCACGAAATTCACAATTTTTTTCTGTGACCATTTGTCAAAATTCATGATATTTTTTGCGACAATTAAAGAAATTCGCTATTTCTATCCGAGATATTTTGACGAAATTCGCGATTCTTTTCTACGATCATTTGTTGAAATTCGTTTTTTTCTTCTCGCAGCCGACTGATAAAATTTGTGATTGCTTTGCGCGACGTTTGACGAAATTTTTAATTTTTTGCGGGATTCTTTGACTAAATTCGTGATTTTTATCCGAAACCATTGACAAAATTCTCGTTTTTAGGGTTCCGTACTTAAAAAGTAAAAACGGAACCATTATAAGATCACTCTTGTGTCTGTCCGTCTGTCTGTCACAGCCATTTTACTCGTAAACTATGGAACGTGGAAAGTTCAAATTCGGGGAAGTAATAAAGACTGTTGACCCACATATTTTCAGATTATTAAACATTTATAAACATATTTAGTAAAAATGTATAAGGGCAAATTCAGTTGCTTGAAAAAAAAATATTTTCTTTGTATATCGTGTGGGCAGGGGCGGATTCATGAAGTGGGGGGGCCCTTCTCACTGGAATTTTTTGGGACCCTTCCATCTTGAAACTTTGGGTATATTTATAAGTTAAAATAATAGATATCCAAAACGTAATTACAAATTAATTAAAATGTATTCAAATCGTTAAGGATTAATTACACAAAATTCATTTCATATTCAAATTACATCAGATTATTTTACATGAACTTAAATGCTGTGACGGATAAATGCGTTAAAATTATGTATCTTATTTTCCTTTCCATTTTTTAAGAACATAAAATGATAATTCAAATCAAGGTAAATCATAAACTAAGGAATCAATATTTTAGTATCTGCTGAGCTATAACTCAAAACCTCTTTTTTCTGCTTTTCATTTTTGGTTCATTTATGACATGAAATAAGATATAAATGTATGGGGTTTTAATGCATGGGACTGCAGCGGCTCGCACTGCATCCCATCATCTTGCTTGAAATTTTAATATCATGTTTTAATAAAATAATTTCAGAAATCAAATAAATCTATCCATTATAACAAAATTAAATTATATTTTTTTTCCTTTTGGTTACAAAACTGGGTTCAAAGAATGATAAACGTTTTATGTATTTAAAACGAATTCGAAGCTCCACGAGTTCTTTTATAACCACGTGCACTGAATATTTATAAAAATATATTTTTTAAACACAAATTTAATTAACTAATCTGTATATAGGTTTGTAATTGCGTGTGTCTTAATAGCGAATGCCATGGAAAATGGCCCCAAAAATGTAAAAGTGGCACTTCCACAACTGAGATTAGCGAAACGTCTGCTAAAATAGGGAAAAAATCGCTGCTGGCTCGGCCTACAGGCACAGGTAGATTTCGAAGTTAAGTACCAATTTCACCAACAAAAACTAAATCAAGATTAGAAATAAACCCACTTTAACAATTTTATCTGGCCGCTTTTGACGAGATTTTAATTTCATTTAATACGATAATTTTTCTTCAACTCCCCTTTTTTTCTGTAACAGTTCGTCCTATCAAAATGTTGTAGATAAGATTAAGAAGATTTATAATAAATTTGAGTGGATTTGATATCTCGTGAATTTCCGAACTTATGGATTTTTTTCTTCTTAAAACCTTATTTTTTTCGCCCCTTGATCCTATTTTTAATGATATCAAAAATCTGTCATACATAAATTTCTGGCCCTATTCCTAGAAGTAATAATAAATTTAAGCTAATTTGATATGTATTATAAAATTAAGAAGTTACAGGTTTTTTCTGTTTTCGGAAAAACCCTCTATATTTCCACACCCTTGGTTCAATTTTGCCCATTAAGGCAACTGTTCAACTGCTCTGCTCAACAAACGCAGAACGTTTTGACACATTTACAAATTCATTTTTTAACGGAAAGATATAAAATTGGAAGGCTTGACTATGGAAGCGTTTTGGAATCGAACTGTGTTTTCCATTTTTGGATAAATAAATTACTTATTGAGATATAGGCTATTTTGATCACGTGACAAAGACGTTTTCCACCCTTTCTTGAGTGGTTATTCTTCTTTCGCGCGGAAATTCGGTTCAAAACGCCCACTTTGAAACTATTTTCTGAAAAATCTATTGCGTTTACAAAAAAAAAAAAAAAAAAAAAAAAAAACGGAAAAAACAGTTCAATTACATAGTTTCTGAAAAACAACACCTGCTAGTTTCATGCATTTCCGAACAAAAATAAATTAAAACTTGTGTCAAAAAGTTGCCCTTTTGGATTTGAGAACAGCTTTTTCTGCCACTTGATTTTATGTAACAGTTTGGAAGAGATTTGTGCAGAATTATGCAAGTTATCGTGTCCATAAAAAAGTGATATGTATATATATATAGTTTTGAACTGGGATGGTTTGTGATTCTAAGGGCGAAGATCTGCAAAAATTTTTCAGAAATTCCAACATAGGGGATAATGTAAGAGGTAGTATTTCTTACGAAATCTACCTGAAATTCATATTGAGGAAAACTATGGGGGACATTGTCTTTGACAATCGTGATATATTTGATGGCCGTGTGTCATTTTTGATCTGGATGTGGGGAATTTTTTTTTTTTGAGAGGGAAAAAATATGAACACGTACGATGCAATAATAAAATTTGTGCAATAATTAAACTATTGATTACTAGCTGACCCGTCCGGCGTTGCCTGGGCCCATAAAAGTAAATTTAATCATCAACACATCCAAATGCATACAAACATGACCTAGACTTACTCTTGTTGACTGCTGAGATATTGTTAAAAGTAGAAATTATTTATATCCAACAATTTGAAACACTTAAATTACGAAAAACAAAAAGAAAATATTATGTTAGGTTTGTTCTAAAAAAGCCAGTTGGTTTTTTAGAGCAAAAAATCAGTAGGAAAAAAACACGGTTAATACCAATTTGTTTAAACCGTGCCAACCATGCGCTTTAACATTAACCCAATATTTTATACCCCCCCCCCCTCCCCCTCTAAAGTTAACCACTTACCTTTAATAGTAGTGTTATTTTTAATTTATGGCTGTAGTGAGTAAACGTAAACTGATGCGGAAAAAGAAAATTAATATTCGAAATAGGTAGTAGCAAGGGTATAAGGAAATTTTTTAGTAGTTTATAAAGTAGCCGGATTTTCTCCTAGAACTATGTTAAATAAAAGTGCAAGAGAATCGGACCATTTTTAAAGAAGTTGCACTAAGGCACCAACAAGGCGATTAACATTTACAATTGATGGTAGCTGAAGTATGAGAATTTTTTTTTACCTTCATATATTAGCTGAAGAACCTAAGAACTTGTTAAAAAAAAAAGCTAATGAATCGGCCTCTTTTTAAGGGAGCTATAATAAGGGGACCAAAAGGTGTCAACTGATAGTTGAGAGCAGAGCCCTAAGATGAAAACATGTTTAAAGGTCCCAGTACTTAGTTCTTTAGATCTTCAATTAGTCGAAATTAAGCATTAGGGTATGAATTAATCATTAGAACAAAATGTTAAAGAATAGCGCAAAAAATAAGGGGAAATTCTTAAAAAAAGGCCCTAGAGCTCCAATAAAAATATGAGTGGTAGCTGGAGGTCTTCAGAAGTTGTTAGAAAAAAGCTGAATCAGACCAATTTTAAGGGTGCGATAATAGGGCCCGAAAGGGGCCAACTGATAGTTGAGAGCAGGGCTATGGGATAAAAACATGTTAAAAGGTTCTATTACTTAGCACTTTAGATCTTTAATTAGTTGAAACTACGCATAGGGTATGAATTAATCATTTGAATAAAACTTTAAATAAATGCGCAAAAAATGGGGGGAAATGCTTAAAGAAGGGCCCTAGTGCCTGAATAAATATATGAGGGAGTTAACTCGGGGAGAGGAATCCAAGACTCAATTGTAAAGTTATGCATTGAGAGGGTGACACAATTAGGGGGTGAAAAATGCATGGCGCACGAAAAGTTTAAGGAGCTCCGGACCGGGCCCAGGGAAACCAGGGCCTTAACTGGAATGTAGAAATGAGGGAATAACTAAATGTATAAAGTTCCCCCAAAACAAAGATCTAATTAAAAGGAGGCCCTTTATTAACAAATTAGGGCACAAAAACTTAAATAATCTCTGTATCAGGCCCCAGGGTCTTATCTGGAATGTAGATGCATATAAGAAAACTTTTTAGTACTTTAATAAAGTAGCCGCATGATCCAAGAACTATGTAAACGAAAATTGCAAGAGAATTGGATTATTTTAAAGAAGATGCGCGCGCGCGCGACAGGCCCCAAGAAGGCGATTAATATTCAAAATTGATGGTAGCTGAAGTCTAAGATTTTTTGTTGTTGTTCATGTAGTAGCTGGGGGACCTAAGATGTTGTTAGAAAAAAAAGCTAGTGAATTGGACAAATTTTTAAGTTGAGAGAAGGGTTCTAAAATGAAAACATGTTAAAAGGTCCTAGACTTAGTGCTTCAGATGTTCAGTTCGCCGAAATTAATCATAGGGTTTGAATTAATAATTAGAATAAAACGCTAAAGAAATGAGCAAAAAAGGGAGGAAATGCTTTAAAAAGGGCCCTAGGGCCCCAATAAAAATATGAGAGTGTTGGCTCGGGGGAAGGAGTCCAAGAATCAACTTGAAAGTTATGCTTTGAGAGGATGGCGCAATAAGGGAGTGAAAAATACATGGCGCACAAAAAATACAAGGGGTCCTCGGGCGGGGCCTAGGACGCCAGAGTCTTAACTGGAATGTAGAATCGGGGGGAATAACTAAATTCAAAAAAGGCACCAAAAATAAATATTGCATTAAAAGGAGCAATTTATTAACAATTTGGGGCCAAAAACCTTCAGGGTTCTGGATCGGGCTCCAGGGAACCAGGATCTTAACTGAAATCTAGAAAGGGAGATAACTAAACGGAAAAAGGGCCCCCAAAACGAAGAAAATTGGATTAAAAAGTTGGTTGGTTGGCTGGCTGAAGGGGTTTTATGGCACAAAGTCCCTTTTGAGACGCTGCGCCAATTGGATAAAAAGGATGAAAGTTATCAAAAATTTGATAGGCCCAGGGGGCCTGGGTCTTAAAAAATAAAAAATCTTATCCTCAGGTGCATCAGGAAGTGGCTTAGACAGTAGTAGGAAAACGAGAGTTCGGGCTCAGAAGGCGGGACGGCGGGACCGTCCCGCCTCCGGCCCCACACCCTCCCGTCCCTCCTCTCGTGAACCCTCCCATCCCTCTTCAACTATCCGTGCCGCCTCCACCACCACAACACCGCCCCCTAGCGGGAAAAAGGGCGTTTTTAGAGTATTTTTCTGCTATAACATGAGAGTTGAACGTTAGACCGACTAGATTATCATTATCATACTATAAGATGAAGATTAAATTTACATTTGAATTTTGAACAACCTTTACCTTAATGAGTATTATTAATTAAGCAAAATAATGGAAAATAACAATTTTAAAGGAAAAAAGCTGATTTCTGTAGATTTTCTTTCAACTGAAAGATCAGTATATCAACTTAAATGGAGAAAGTTAAACATATATTTGAATTTTGAACAATCTTTACCTTAATGAGTATTATTAATTAAGCAAAACAATGGAAAATATCAATTTATTAGGAAAAAAGCTGATTTCTGTAGATTTTATTCAACTACAAGATCAGAATATCAACTTAAATGGAGAAAGTTAAACATATATTCTAATTTTGAACAATCTTTACCTTAATGAGTATTATTAATTAAGCAAAACAATGAAATATATCAATTTTTAATGAAAAAAGCTGAATTTTTTCAAGTACAAGATCAGAATATACTCTTAAATGGGGAAAGTTAAACGCGTACATTTGAATTTTGAAGAATCTTTACCTTAATGAGTATTATTAATTAAGCAAAACAATGAAAAATAACAATTTTAAAGAAAAAAAGCCGATTTCTGTAGATTATTTTCAACTACAAAATCAGAATATCAACTTAAATGGAGAAAGTTAAACATATATTTGAATTTTGAATTATCAATGCCTTAATGAGTATTATTAATTATGCAAAATAACAAAAAATATAAATTTTAATGGAAAAAGCAGATTTTTTTTTCAACCATAAAATGAGAATATCATCTTAAAATGGAAATTTAAACATACATTTCAGTTTGAGAACAACCCTCACCTTAATTAATTTTGACTAACTGAACAAATAACAAAAGTTAATATGGAATAAAAAAATGAATTTTATTAACTTTTATACTAGTTTGATATTTTAACAGACATTTAAACACTAGTTATGTAAGATTTAAAACCTTAGACAACTACGTCCTAGGATATATATTAATTAATCAAAATAAATTCAATTTTCAGCTTAATCAATAACTGGAAATTTATCATTTAATATATATATATATATATATATATATCCATGATTGTACATATAAAAATAAGAGTTTACAAGCTAATTTCCTTAATTTTTAGAAGATTCAACGGAATATTTTCAACAAGTCTGGTATAAGAAAATAAATACCAAATAACAACTTCCATTCCCTTCCAACCCGCACATTCCCTAAACTTGGGGGACCGAAACAATAGAGTTTTGACGTCACAAAAGCATATCAGAAAATATTTACATCCAAGAAAAATATCAATTTTTATGCTTCTTTTCAACTGTTACATGAAAAATATAAACTTGTATTTTAGTTTTGAACAATCATTACCTTGATGATTATTAATAATTAAGCAGAACAATGGAAAATATTGCTTTTTTAATGAAAAAGATGCATTTAAACGAATCCAGTTAACTTTTACACTACTTTGAGATTTTATCGTACTTTTTAGACGTTATGTAATATTTAATTCGTTAGATGACTATACCCCAAGATATATTCAATCTAATTTCCTTAATTTTAGCAGATTCAACAGAATTTTTTCGATAGGGCTAGTGAAATAATTCCAGATCCCATTCACTGTATGCTACCTTTAGCATTCTTCAAACTTGGGAAGGGATCACAATCCTTCTCTGACGCCATATTCGAACCAATTTTTAGTTCGTGTTTACTGCACCTAGTAAACTACAAAGCATAACAAAAAATGTTTCCGTTCAAGAAAAATATCAATTTTTAGGTAAAAAGAGGCTGAATTCTTTACAACTGTTATATGAAAGATATAAACAATATTAATGATGTGAATTATCACACTGCTAACAAAGCGCTTTGTTAGCAGTGTGATAATTCACATCATTAATATTCAGTAATTTCAAGCGTAATTTCACTGCTGAAATGTAGTTGAAAAATTAATTAAAGAAAGATATAAACATTTATTTTAGTTTTGAACAACCATAACCTTAATGAATTTTAATAAGTGAAAAAATAACAAAAGAAAATATTATATTTTAATGAAAAAAGACAAATTTAAACGAATTTGATTAGCTCTTACCCTAGTTGGAAACTGTGAATGAATAAAATTGTTTTATGAGTTCATTTAATCATTGACACATTCGAGATTTTGTACATATATCCGAATTTTGAATGAACAGCATCTTAATGAATATTAATAATTAAGTAAAACAATGGAAAATATCAATTTTTAAGGAAAAAGATCAGAATATCAGCATAAAAGAGGAAAGATACGAGGATTTCAACTTAAAAGGGAAATTTAAACATTTATTTCAGTTTTTAAACCATTACCTTAATGAATTTTAATAATTGAACAAATAACTAGGGAAAATATTATTTTTTAATGATAAAAGAAAAATTTAAACGAATTTGATTAACTTTTACACTAGTTTGAGATTTTATCCTCCTTTTAGATGCTACCTGTGTAGAATATTTTAACCTTTCAACGAGACACACTTCAAGAAATGTTACTAAACAAAATAAATTAATTTTAATCTAACCAATAACTGAAAATTTCACATTTTAAAAATATTTTCATGAATGTGCATAAAAATACGAGTTTACAAACTAATATCCTTATTTGTATTACATTTAACTAAATTTTTCTACATTCAACTTAATTTTTTTCACAAAGCATTATTTAATCAAATCCAGTACTTTCAGATTTAACGAAATTCACCGATTTTTACTTTTTAAACCAATCCTATGAGTTAAAAAATAAGAGCACTTCCTATTATTTTAAAGCTTTGGGTGAAACGAGACGAATTAGCAACACATTAAAACTTAAACATAATAAAAAAGAAGTTATTAAATAATTGCTTAGTGCATCATAACTTTCCCTCAAAATGAAAAACAAATGAATTCTTGAAACCTCCATTCTTACTAAATAAATAAAAAAAAAATAATAAGTCGCCCTTGGACGGATTCGAACCGCCAACCCCATGGTTAACAGCCATATGTGCTATCCAATTGCGCTACAAGGGCATCGAAGATTTTTGAATTATTGCAATACTTATCTACATCAAACTCGATTCTCGCTCCTATATATTTTACCATTACGTAATTTTAAAAACTGTTTTTTTTTTTCATTTATCAGACAACTATTAAATCACAGAACGATCACACATCAAGTTGTTTCAAATATGAATGCTATCTTTACAGTTTTCTAATGATACAGGGTATACATGAATACAAACATTAATTTTCAAACATTTCATATTTCAAATAGTCTATATTTCAAACCAAACTATTTGAAATTTTCACTCGTAAGAGCAAATATTACTTAGATCTTTTCACTATTACCTTTTAAAAAAATAGCAGATAACTACTTTTGAACTAATTTTCCAAGAACTGTAACTGAAATTACATCAACTCCTAATAGAAAACCCTGTTTTAACACAATTTCTTGAAATTCAACAGCGAATTGACCTTTACAGCAATACTTATCTACATCAAACTCGATTCTTGCTCCTATATTTTAACATTACATAATTTTAACAAATTTACATCGAATTGGTAAGATTTTAACACTTTGATGACATACATCTCAAGAAATATTCATAATTAAACAAACAAACAAAAAACAATTTTATCAATAACTGGAAATTTCACATTTAAAAAAAAAATATTTTCGTGATTGTACATATAAAAATAAGAGTTTACAAACCAATTTCCATAATTTTATCACATTCGAACTTAATTTTTATACACAAAACATTATTTAATCAAATTATTATGATTCATTGAAATTCGGACTAGTCTAGGTTATGCTGCTCATATTATTAATCAAATTGTCTTATGTTTCATCTTCCATTTCGGAGATTTCCGAATTATCATCCATCAAGTTGTGTAAAATATAAATACTGTCTTTATAGTTTAATGATACATAGTATACATGACTAGTCTGAGTTATTCTATCCATATTATTAATCAAATTATCATATGTTTCATCTTACACATCGAAGATTTCTGAATTTTCATCCATCAAGTTGCTTAAATATTAATACTACGTTTATAGTTCTAATGATGCATAGCGTACATGAATGCAATCTTTAATTTTAACATGTCTTATTTGAAATAACCTATTTCAAAACCAAACTATATGATTTTTTACTACAACACTTATCAACATCACAGAACGATTTATGCTTCACACTTTTCTAATAATTATTAGATATATATTCCTTAGAAATATTACTACCATATGAATAAGTGAAGAAAATATAATATATACTAAATAACCTCGTACACGGAAAGTATCACAGAAGGAAAATAATAATAATCAATTAAAATAATTAACTATTGCATAAAATTCCATCTATTACATATAAAACTTTCAACTGATGAATGAAAAATATGTAAATTAGCAAAATAAAATTTACAAAAGTAAAAAAAAATAAATAAATACAAGTTTTTGAAAGATTTAATTTAAAAAAATCTTTTGAAAATTGAAAGTTTAACTCCTATTTTAAATGTCATTACCACTATCTCTTCTCAGAATATAATAATCTATGGTTTGCTATAACAGAATTTCTTGATAATATTTATTATACTACTGATTTGTACGCATGCGTGAGTTCTCACGTGATCAAAACGTTTGAGAATAATATACATTTTCGAAATGTAGAGCAGCATTTCTCATTTCAACTGTTAGACTTGAGGGAGCAGGTAACTTTAAGTGCACAACTCTGATAAATTTCCTGATTTTAATTCAAGTGGGGAATCGATATCTTTGTTAGTGAATAAAGTAAGTTTTAGTACATCATTGCAATATATAATAATAAAAATATACAATAAATAAATGATTATTTATACATTAAACCTTTCCTAAGTATATAAAGATATTTCTTTTATTGTACAGATGTTGCAACAAGATGAATCAAAACAGCAGCAATCCTCTTTATCAGAAATGAATTATCTGAATGATTCACCCTTAGCACATCTAGAGTTAAAGAATAATAAATATGTGAGTAATTATATATGAAATACTATAATTCATATATGAAACGTAATTAGAGTAAATTTAAAATCAAATATTTTATTGTTTATACTTTAACAAGTGTTTTTTATCTATATCGATGAAAAAAATTCTAATTGTTTACATTTATTTCTCTTACAGATATGTACTATTTGCTACAAAAATTTTTTAAGTAAATGGAATTTAAAAGAACATATACAGATCCATACAGATGAAGAAGCCTATACTTGCGATGATTGTCAAAAACCGTTTTCAAGAAAACATGAATCTGAAATGCCTACTACATCATATAGTGTATCACCAGTTGTATGTAAACTTTGTGAAGATATTCAAAATATAACCAGACGTTTCAAGAATTTAACAATCAAGGAAGAGATTTAGACTATGCACCAAACCAAATTGAATAAGATTTAATACAATATCCCAAAATTAAAATTTGGAAGGCATAAACACTCTATGCAAAGAAATGTTTGTTATCTGTGATTCTTCTAACTAACATGAATGTTGATGTTATTCACAATGTATTCCTTACATGGTCATAATAAATATTTTTTTATCCACACATATCAACGTGTTTATTTTTCTACAGTCCATTTCATTATTGGAATATATCTCCAAACATTTTAAACGAAAAAACGCTTTCTCATCTTAAAAAATTTCATAAGAAGAGACAAAAATTAACAGATGAATGAAAAATATACAAGTTTACAAAATATTTTTACAGTTTTGAAAAAAAAAAATCAAGTTGTAATTTTTTCTTTCACTTTTCTAAAAAATCACATTTGAAAAAAAAAAACTTATGTTGTAATTTTTTTTTTTTTTTTTTTACATTTGGGATTTTTTCTTTTTTACTTTTGAAAATTTTTTATTTTGTAAATATATCTAGAAAACTTTTAAATTATTTTGTAAACTGGTATATTTTTCATTCATCTGTTAATTTTTGTCTCTTCTTATGAAATTTTTTAAGATGAGAAAGCGTTTTTTCGTTTAAAATGTTTGGAGATATATTCCAATAATGAAATGGACTGTAGAAAAATAAACACGTTGATATGTGTGGATAAAAAAATATTTATTATGACCATGTAAGGAATACATTGTGAATAATATCTACATTCATGTTAGTTAGAAGAATCACAGATAACAAACATTTCTTTGCATAGAGTGTTTATGCCTTCCAAATTTTAATTTTGGGATATTGTATTAAATCTTATTCAATTTGGTTTGGTGCATAGTCTAAATCTCTTCCTTTATTGTTAAATTCTTGAAACGTCTGGTTATATTTTGAATATCTTCACAAAGTTTACATACAACTGGTGATACACTATATGATGTAATAGACATTTCAGATTCATGTTTTCTTGAAAATGGTTTTGACAATCATCGCAAGTATAGGCTTTTTCATCTGTATGGATCTGTATATGTTCTTTTAAATTCCATTTACTTAAAAAAATTTTGTAGCAAATAGAATATATCTGTAAGAGAAATAAATGTAAACAATTAGAATTTTCTTCATCGATATAGATAAAAAACACTTGTTAAAGTATAAACAATAAAATATTTGATTTTAAATTTACTCTAATTACCTTTCATATATGAATTATAGTATTTCATATATAATTACTCACATATTTATTATTCTTTAACTCTAGATGTGTCAAGGGTGAATTATTCAGATAATTCATTTCTGATAAAGAGGGTTGCTGCTGTTTTGATTCATCTTGTTGCAACATCTGTACAATAAAAGAAATATCTTTATATACTTAGGAAAGGTGTAATGTATAAATAATCATTTATTTATTGTATATTTTTATTATTATATATTGCAATGATATACTAAAACTTACTTTATTCACTAACAAAGATATCGATTCCCCACTTGAATTAAAATCTGGAAATTTATCAGAGTTGTGCACTTAAAGTTACCTGCTCCCTCAAGTCTAACAGTTGAAATGAGAAATGCTGCTCTACATTTCGAAAATTTATGTTATTCTCAAACGTTTTGATCACGTGAGAACTCATGCATGCGTACAAATGCAAATCAGTAGTATAATAAATATTATCAAGAAATTCTGTTATAGCAAACCATAGATTATTATATTCTGAGAAGAGATACTGATAATGACATTTAAGATAGGAGTTAAACTTGCAATTTTCAAAAGATTTTTTTAAATTAAATTTTTCAAAAACTTGTATTTATTTATTTATTATTATTATTATTTTTTTACTTTTGTAAATTTTATTTCGCTAATTTACATATTTTTCATTCATTAGTTGAAGTTTTATATGTAATAGATGGAATTTTATGCAATAGTTAATTATTTTAATTGATTAATATTATTTTCCTTCTGTGATACTTTCCGTGTACGAGGTTATTTAATATATATTACATTTTCTTCACTTATTCATATGGTAGTAATATTTCTGAGGAATACATATCTAATAATTATTAGAAAAGTGTGAAGCATAAATCGTTCTGTGATGTTGATAAGTGTTGTAGTAAAAAATCATATAGTTTGGTTTTGAAATAGGTTATTTCAAATAAGACATGTTAAAATTAAAGATTGCATTCATGTACGCTATGCATCATTAGAGCTATAAACGTAGTATTAATATTTAAGCAACTTGATGGATGAAAATTCAGAAATCTTCGATGTGTAAGATGAAACATATGATAATTTGATTAATAATATGGATAGAATAACTCAGACTAGTCATGTATACTATGTATCATTAAACTATAAAGAGAGTATTTATATTTTACACAACTTGATGGATGATAATTCGGAAATCTCCGAAATGGAAGATGAAACATAAGACAATTTGATTAATAATATGAGCAGAATAACCTAGACTAGTCCGAATTTCACTGAATCATAATAATTTGATTAAATAATGTTTTGTGTATAAAAATTAAGTTCGAATGTGATAAAATTATAGAAATTGGTTTGTAAACTCTTATTTTTATATGTACAATCACGAAAATATTTTTTTTTAAATGTGAAATTTCCAGTTATTGATAAAATTGTTTTTTGTTTGTTTGTTTAATTATGAATATTTCTTGAGATGTATGTCATCAAAGTGTTAAAATCTTACCAATTCGATGTAAATTTGTTAAAATTATGTAATGTTAAAATATAGGAGCAAGAATCGAGTTTGATGTAGATAAGTATTGCTATAAAGGTCAATTCGCTGTTGAATTTCAAGAAATTGTGTTAAAACAGGGTTTTCTATTAGGAGTTGATGTAATTTCAGTTACAGTTCTTGGAAAATTAGTTCAAAAGTAGTTATCTGCTATTTTTTTAAAAGGTAATAGTGAAAAGATCTAAGTAATATTTGCTCTTACGTGTGAAAATTTCAAATAGTTTGGTTTGAAATATAGACTATTTGAAATATGAAATGTTTGAAAATTAAAGTTTGTATTCATGTATACCCTGTATCATTAGAAAACTGTAAAGATAGCATTCATATTTGAAACAACTTGATGTGTGATCGTTCTGTGATTTAATAATTGTCTGATAAATGAAAAAAAAAACAGTTTTTAAAATTACGTAATGGCAAAATATATAGGAGCAAGAATCGAGTTTGATGTAGATAAGTATTGCAATAATTCAAAAATCTTCGATGCCCTTGTAGCGCAATTGGATAGCACATACGGCTGTTAACCATGGGGTTGGCGGTTCGAATCCGTCCAAGGGCGAATTATTATTATTTTTTTATTTATTTAGTAAGATTGGAGGTTTCAAGAATTCATTTGTTTTTCATTTTGAGGAAAAGTTATGATGCATTAAGCAATTATTTAATAACTTTTTTTTATTATGTTTAAGTTTGAATGTGTTGCTATTTCGTCTCGTTTCACCCAAAGCTATAAAATTATAGGAGGTGCTCTTGTTTTTTAACTCATAGGATTGGTTTAAAAAGTGAAAATCGGTGAATTTCGTTAAATCTGAAAGTACTGGATTTGATTAAATAATGCTTTGTGTAAAAAAATTAAGCTTGAATGTAGAAAAATTTAGTTAAATGTAATACAAATAAGGATATTAGTTTGTAAACTCGTATTTTTATGCACATTCATGAAAATATTTTTAAAATGTGAAATTTTCAGTTATTGATTAGATTAAAATTAATTTATTTTGTTTAGTAATATTTCTTGAAGTGTGTCTCGTTGAAAGGTTGAAATTCTACACAGGTAGCATCTAAAAGGAGGATAAAATCTCAAACTAGTGTAAAAGTTAATCAAATTCGTTTAAATTTGTCTTTTATCATTAAAAAATAACATTTTCCCTAGTTATTTGTTCAATTATTAAAATTCATTAAGGTAATGGTTTTTCAAAAACTGAAATAAATGTTTAAATTTCCCTTTTAAGTTGAAATCCTCGTATCTTTCCTCTTTTATGCTGGTATTCTGATCTTTTTTCTTAAAAATTGATATTTTCCATTGTTTTACTTAATTATTAATATTCATTAAGATGCTGTTCATTCAAAATTTGGATATATGTACAAAATCTCGAATGTGTCAATGATTAAATGAACTCATAAAACAATTTTATTCATTTACAGTTTCCAACTAGGGTAAGAGTTAATCAAATTCGTTTAAATTTGTCTTTTTTCATTAAAATATAATATTTTCCTTTGCTATTTTTTCACTTATTAAAATTCATTAAGGTTATGGTTGTTCAAAACTAAAATAAATGTTTATATCTTTCATATAACAGTTGTAAAAAATTCAGCCTCTTTTTACCTAAAAATTGATATTTTTCTTGAACGGAAACATTTTTTGTTATGCTTTGTAGTTTACTAGGTGCAGTAAACACGAACTAAAAATTGGTTCGAATATGGCGTCAGAGAAGGATTGTGATCCCTTCCCAAGTTTGAAGAATGCTAAAGGTAGCATACAGTGAATGGGATCTGGAATTATTTCACTAGCCCTATCGAAAAAATTCTGTTGAATCTGCTAAAATTAAGGAAATTAGATTGAATATATCTTGGGGTATAGTCATCTAACGAATTAAATATTACATAACGTCTAAAAAGTACGATAAAATCTCAAAGTAGTGTAAAAGTTAACTGGATTCGTTTAAATGCGTCTTTTTCATTAAAAAAGCAATATTTTCCATTGTTCTGCTTAATTATTAATAATCATCAAGGTAATGATTGTTCCAAACTAAAATACAAGTTTATATTTTTCATGTAACAGTTGAAAAGAAGCATAAAAATTGATATTTTTCTTGGATGTAAATATTTTCTGATATGCTTTTGTGACGTCAAAACTCTATTGTTTCGGTCCCCCAAGTTTAGGGAATGTGCGGGTTGGAAGGGAATGGAAGTTGTTATTTGGTATTTATTTTCTTATACCAGACTTGTTGAAAATATTCTGTTGAATCTTCTAAAAATTAAGGAAATTAGCTTGTAAACTCTTATTTTTATATGTACAATCATGGATATATATATATTAAATGATAAATTTCCAGTTATTGATTAAGCTGAAAATTGAATTTATTTTGATTAATTAATATATATCCTAGGACGTAGTTGTCTAAGGTTTTAAATCTTACATAACTAGTGTTTAAATGTCTGTTAAAATATCAAACTAGTATAAAAGTTAATAAAATTCATTTTTTTATTCCATATTAACTTTTGTTATTTGTTCAGTTAGTCAAAATTAATTAAGGTGAGGGTTGTTCTCAAACTGAAATGTATGTTTAAATTGCCATTTTAAGATGATATTCTCATTTTATGGTTGAAAAAAAAAATAAATAAATCTGCTTTTTCCATTAAAATTTATATTTTTTGTTATTTTGCATAATTAATAATACTCATTAAGGCATTGATAATTCAGAATTCAAGTATATGTGTAACTTTCTCCATTTAAGTTGATATTCTGATCTTGTAGTTGAAAATAATCTACAGAAATCGGCTTTTTTTCTTTAAAATTGTTATTTTTCATTGTTTTACTTAATTAATAATACTCATTAAGGTAAAGATTCTTCAAAATTCAAATGTACTCGTTTAACTTTCCCCATTTAAGAGTATATTCTGATCTTGTACTTGAAAAAATTCAGCTTTTTTCATTAAAAATTGATATATTTCATTGTTTTGCTTAATTAATATTACTCATTAAGGTAAAGATTGTTCAGAATTCAAATATATGTTCAACTTTCTCCATTTAAGTTGATATACTGATCTTTCAGTTGAAAGAAAATCTACAGAAATCAGCTTTTTTCCTTTAAAATTGTTATTTTCCATTATTTTGCTTAATTAATAATACTCATTAAGGTAAAGGTTGTTCAAAATTCAAATGTAAATTTAATCTTCATCTTATAGTATGATAATGATAATCTAGTCGGTCTAACGTTCAACTCTCATGTTATAGCAGAAAAATACTCTAAAAACGCCCTTTTTCCCGCTAGGGGGCGGTGTTGTGGTGGTGGAGGCGGCACGGATAGTTGAAGAGGGATGGGAGGGTTCACGAGAGGAGGGACGGGAGGGTGTGTGCTGCGTGGACCTGCGTGCTGCGTGAGGCGGGACGGTCCCGCCTCCTGAGCCCGAACTCTCGTTTTCCTACTACATTAGACTATCCTCACCCAAATTTTCAGACATCTAAGATTAGACACAGACAGAGCGAAACTTTCTTTTATTAGTATAAATAATCAGTAACAAAGTAAATATACATTTAAAATATCAGCTTTATGAAAACTGCAGACCAAGCGTGGGGCCCCCAAAATTAGGGACCCCAGGTTGGTGGCCCATGATTTAATCTTGCCCTCAATCTGTATAATTAAATCGTCATAGAATGTTTCTAACAGGGTTCCTTTTAGCTCAGACCCAAGTTTCCTTTGAATCCCACCCCATCCCTCCACAACCGATCTTAGTCTTGATAATAAATAACGAAAAAAAGATAAGGGAAAGCTAAAACATTTCTGGTAGAAGCAAATGATTGAAAAAAATTCTATTTTTTACATGAAAATGATGTAATATTAAATGAAAAATTAAAAAAAGAAGATAAAGAAAATGTTTTTATTAAAATGTCATATTTCACTTTGAACTCAAAAGAAGATTTGGGGGCCCTTGGGATGCGGGGCCCCTCGCGATTGCGACCATCTCGACCCCTTAAATCCGCCCCTGCGTGTGGGGTATCCTGTGAAAGCTTTCGTAACGCTGAATTCAAAAATACATTTATTTTAATTTTAGGTATTACATTTTCAAAGATATAGTTGAAAATGTAAGCGCAAAAATATGTCCCCCCCCCCCCATCTAATTCCGAATCTACTGAAGCTAAAATTATGAAAAAATTAGAGGGAGTAGACGTTAATTTAAGCCTTGCAGAAAAATTATAGCGATTACCCTAGGTCACATAGTTTTTGAGAAAATCGCATTTCTCCGTTACAGACAAATTTCGATTTACGGGCATTCAGCAAAACTGTTGAGCAGAGCTGGAGGTACCTATCGTAGCAGTAGCTTGTCGTTCAGGCGATGGCGCCTGTCCATCATTCACGACGTAGTAGCGGTCGAGTCCATTAGCTCTCGAACGGTCAACCGGTTATCGCGGGAAAGGTTAGTTTGCAATATTTAAAGCTCTTTTGCTTTTTTGGCTTATTTTTTTTCCTTTACTAGCGCAGCGTTTTTTCTAATTATTATGCGATATTATTTCACGATTTCAATGAAATTTTATTAGTTTGCAGGAATGGGCAGAAATAATTTTATTCAAAGTATTTTTATGAATTATTTTAGTTTGTTTCTAAGATTTAGTTTATTCATTTGAGTTTTGTTGCAAGAACATTTCTTTTTAAATTAGTTTCATAAAAACAAAAAATAAATAAAAGCTTCAGATTATTGATGAAAAAATATGCATGTTCTGGCCTAATTTTTTTAAACTGTAGTTTAAATTATGCTCTTTCACAGCAATTCTTTAAACATCTAAGCAGTATAGGCCGTAAATATAATTCAGTTTAATTAGAATACTGGTAGATTTTGACTAATTTAAACGCGAGTGTCTATTAATGCATATAAATGTAATCGAACTTCGATAAATAAATCTCTATTCTTAAACAAACAAAAAAGGTAACCAATGCTGTCGCGCCGTCCGTACATGAACTTTTTGTGACAGGTACAGTGTAGAATATTCCCCTGGAGCATTGAAATGTCCCCCCCCCCCGGAAGATTTGAGATTTTATGCTTTTAATTGGCAAAAAGTGCAATGCCCCCAGAACTGTATAATGTCCCTCTCCGGAGCCGCAGAAATCCCTCCCGGAGAAAAATGTCTGAATTCAACACTGCATCTATCCAGTGTTGAATTCAGACGTTTTTCTCCGGAAGGGATTTGTGCGGCTATGAGGGGGAGGGGGCTATTTCAGAGATGCAGTGGAGAAATTGCATTTTTGCCCATAAAAAAGTATAAAATCTTAAACCTTCCGGGGGGACTATACCCTCCCCCCCCCCCGTGCCACCCCCTGAATTCAACACTGGCAGGCTATCATTAACGATTTATATATTAAGAAAACTATTGCATGTAAAAATATGAAAATTGGTAGTTTTAAGGAGAAATGTTCGATAAACATGCTGAAACAGATATTTTTGCAACTGGAGAATTATTTTAAGCTCTAGTTAATGTTGGAAATTTTTTTCTATCGCGAATTTCAATGGAAGAGGAAACATTCTAAGAAAATAAGAAATATTATCTAGATTTATCCTTCTATATGTTACCGGCCAAACCCGATTTTAGCCCAAACTAGTTTATCCTAACGCGCATCGGATAAACTAGTTTTTCCTAGGCCAAACTAGTTTATCCCAAGGCCCATAGGATAAACTAGTTTTTCCTAGGCCAAATTAGTTTATCCTAACGCCCGTGGGATAAACTAGTTTTTCCTAGGCCAAACTAGTTTGGCCTAACGCTCATAGGATAAACTAGTTTAGCCTGCTATTCATTGGTCTGAACTAGTTTATCCTAGGCCAATTCACTTTGGCGTGCTTTTATTGATCCCAAAAACCGCTTCCGCGCCAACCTTCTACTTTATCCTAGGCCAATCTAGTTTATCCTACGCCAATTCAATTTTACATTCTTATATTGATGCCACAAAATGAAACAAAGAAAAAAAAAACGAACCAAACTAATTCAAACTCAAATTCAATTTCTCAAAAATGAGTCAAGTTCAAGCTCAAATTCAAAATTATTCAAACGAATCCGCTCAGCTGAAACACATCTGTGGAAGTCCACTAAAAACTCGTATTTTTAATTATTATTTTTAAATATACAGTGAAACCTCTCTGTAAGGGCCACCTGTCGTTCCATTGAAAATTGGCTCTTATGAGGGGTGGCCCTTGAATAGGGGTGACTAAATTTTTCATTTCTCTTTCTTTTTATCCCTCTATTTTTAAAATATGCATATTCTTTCAGTAAGTTCTCTTTGTTTTTAACAATATTGTTTATTTGATTCTTGCTGCAATTAAACTGTGAAGCCAATTTTCTTGCAGATGTTCCTTGATCATGACAATTAAGAACTTTGATTTTGTCAATCAAATCCAACTATACACTTTGGCTTAATTTAGGTGCCATAATTTTTAATTTTACATAAGCCTGAGTATAAAACTTCTAGTGTAAAAATTGTGCTTCAATGTGCATTCACAGTTTTAGTAAATGTGGAATCGGTTTTTCTACATAACCTGCTATCCTTTATGTGTACACAAAAAAGGGTCAAGTTCCCTTCCAACCCAACCCCTACAGGTTGAAAGGTCAAACAAAGTGTGAGGAACACTTGTTTCTCTCACTTGTGGAAAAGTTCGTGGTTCTTCATTGTGTTACTAAATCCTCTCCATGTCCCCCTGCCTTCTTTGTTGCAAGTACAGTTGTTTGCTGAACTCTTATCTTTTGGTTCAGGAATTCAATACACCTGTTTAGGATTTAAGGCATTTGAAAAAAATGGCCTTTATGAGGGGTAGGTGTGGCCCCTAAGAGGAGTAAATTTAACATTATGTCTATGGGGAAATTTTTCGTTCCTGAAAATATTAGCCCTTAATAGAGGTGGCCTTTAAAAGAAGTTTCACTGTAATAGAAGTTTAGCGACCAAATTTACAAAATTTTGTAAGCTAGTCTTTGGTTATTCGATGTAAAGGTCTCTACTGGCCCGCCAAATTTTCCTTCCCGACACTCGGTCCGGGCTTGGTTTGGGATTACTTTTTTTGAGAGGTTCGGACCGAGATGGACCGGGACTCAATTTTTTTTCCGGCTTAAGTCGGGACTGGACTGCATTCTTCTTGATGTCTGCACAGGCAGAAATGTTAAGTCCAATTTCCAACCCAGCTCATATGAAAATCATTTGGACCCATCTCAGGTATGCTCAGTAAAAATATCAGTAACATTTGGCACGTCCGAACTTTTTTTTTATGCACGTTTTTAGGGTTTCGTTCATCTGACGAAACCCTATTCGTCTCACTCCTTTGTCTGTCTGTCTGTCTGTCCGTCACAGAGCCCGTTCTCAGAAACTATACATGTTAGAGATTTGAAATTTTGGGTACTTATAGCTGAACACCTCACATCAAACAACAAATCATAAAATTTTGAAAAAGTTGGTAATTAACTGAATTACGGGCTAATTAACTTCTAAAATTAACCAATCCACCTTTTTAACGCAGATTCAAATGAACTTTCTCCAAATCATTTGTGTTTCTCCTAAGGGTTGCCAGTAAAATCAGCCGATGCATGGTTACCACGGAGGAAATTAAGTCGAAAAATGAAGTGGGCATTTTAAATCAAAATCGCATATCAGAAAATATTGGTCCGAGAAATTTGTAAATGGAATAGACAGACGCAGAAAAAAATCTACTTTCATTTGGTATAAAGTTCACATTTCTGCGATGTGTATAAGTTAAAATATCCACTAAAAATCGATCGATAAAAATTTATTTTCTTTAATTGGAAAGACAAGGAAAAAAGATTTCAAAGCAGGTAGACATGGAGGAATGAGATAGATGGAGTTGCAGTAAGGTGCTTGGAGGTGACGCCAAAAAAGTAACCCTAAAATCCGCTACAGAAAGCCCAAACAAAACCACGTGCTTATCAATTCAAACCAGTTAAAGCCTGTATTTCTTTGCTTTCATTTTTTACCGTCGAAAATTGTTCTTCAAGGTATGATTAAAATTTCGATAAAAAAATGACTTATGCGCTGTTATAGGATGTAGTACTAGATCAGAATGTATTAGTAGGAGAGCTGTTGAACATTTTTGAGTAGGTATTTGAGGCACCCTGAAAATTTGTGCAACACCTCTTTTGTAATGCCTGAATACAAAAAACAAAATCGAATGTCTGGCTGAAGGATCGTGGCCCAAAAACTGTGCCAGACACGTGTCAAGTGCCATTTTTTGACTACCCAAAAAAGGTATTTGAGGCACGCTGAGATTGAGACAGAATAATATTTATACTTAGAAAAAAATATTTTGAAAATGACAGACACTTTAGTCGGCCCAAAAACTGTACCAGACACGTGTCAAGTGCCATATTTTGACTATCCAAAAAAGGTATTTGAGGCACGCTGAGATTGAGGCAGAATAATATTTATGCTTAGAAAAAAATATTTTGAAAATGACAGACACTTTAGCCGGCACAAAATCTGTGCCAGACACGTGTCAAGTGCCATTTTTTGACTACCCGAAAAAGGTATTTGAGGCACGCTGAGATTGAGACAGAATAATAATTATACTCAGAAAAAATTTTTTGAAAATGACAGACACTTTAGTCGGCCCAAAAACTGTGCCAGACACGTGTCAAGTGCCATTTTTTGACTACCCAAAAGTAGTAGGAAAAGGACAGTACGGGCTCAGCGCAGGCGGTGCGGCGGTGCCGCACCGCCTCCGACACCCCCTCTGCTCACCCACCGACACCGTCCCCCCCTCCGACACCGCACCCCCTGCGACACCGCCTTTGGTACCCCCCTCCGCCACCGCCCCCTAGCGGAAAAAATGGCGTTTTTAGAGTATTTTTGTGCTATAACATGAGAGTTGAACGTTAGATCGACTAGATTATCATGCTATAAGATGAAGATTAAATTTACATTTGAATTTTGAACAACCTTTACCTTAATGAGTATTATTAATTAAGCAAAACAATGGAAAGTAACAATTTTTAAGGGAAACAGATGATTTCTGTAGATTTTCTTTTAACTGTAAGATCACAATATCGACTTAAATGGAGAAAGTTAAACATATATTTGAATTTTGAACAATCTTTACCTTAATGAGTATTATTAATTAAGCAAAACAATGAAAAATATCAATTTTTAATGAAAAAAGCTGAATTTTTTCAAGTACAAGATCAGAATATACCCTTAAATGGAGAAAGTTAAACATACATTTGAATTTTGAACAACCTTTACCTTCATGAGTATTATTAATTAAGCAAAACAATGGAAAATAACAATTTTTAAGGGGAAAAGCTGATTTCTGCAGATTTTATTCATCTGCAAGATCAAAATATCAACTTAAATGGAGAAAGTTAAACATATATTTGATTTTTGGATGATTGACACCTTAATGAGTATTATTAATTAAACAAAACAATCAAAAATATCAATTTTTAATGAAAAAAGCTGAATTTTTTCAAGTACAAGATCAGAATATACTATTAAATGGGGAAAGTTAAACGCGTACATTTGAATTTTGAAGAATCTTTACCTTAATGAGTATTATTAATTAAGCAAAACAATGAAAATATCAATTTTTAAAGAAAAAGCAGATTCTTTAGATCCTTTAGAATTTTTTTTTTTCAACTATAAGATAGGGATATCATCTTAAAAGTAAAATTTAAACATATAATTTAGTTTTTGATCCACCATTACCTTAATAAATTTTGATAATTAAACAAATAACAAACAATAATATCGAATTTTTAAAGAAAAAGATTAATTTTATTAATCCAATAATGATTTTTACATCTTTATATAATATTTCGAACCTATCCAACGTTTATATTCGTTATTGGCTTTAAATTTTATCATTTTCATATAAAATTTCGAGTTTTCAAACCAATTAACTTAATTTTACTACATTTTAAATGTGGATATTTCTAGGTAAATAACCAATTTTATCTTACACTTAGTAATTTTACACCAACCTAATTGATTTTACAGTGTTTAAACCACTGTAGGATTATGTTTCATCATCACACTTCTTCTAAAAGTAAAAATAACCAGATTTCCCGCCCCCCCTTTCATGAATTACATCTACGCTCTCTTCAAACTCATAAGAAAATCCCGCGTTTCTCCCCCCTTGAAGGGAGGAGGATACAATAGCGTTACGTCACTTGTTTACAAAATATCGATATGTTGACGATTTGATCATTTTTCAAGATGTATAAAAGAAAGTATCAATATTTTTACATTATTACAAGTATAATTTTACAGTTTAATGAATAATTATTTATTTATTATTGGATACCCAATTTTATCAACAGATGAATTAACTATACCTGTGCTGAAACTACATTTCACATACTTAGCCACACTTTAAAAAATTTCACTTCAATATGTAAATATTAAGTGCATTTTTAACATAACACATGTTTTTCAACACTAGTTCCTATACGAGAATTTTGTTTATTAAATAGTATGTATTCACTTTCAAATTGCTTTTACTTGAAATTATATAAACCCTTTTAACAGAAAATTTGTTTAATCACAGAACGAACTGTATTTAACACGTTCAACCTCAATATCAATAATTAATAAAACAATGGAAAATATCAATTTTTAAGAAGAAAAATAAAAACAGATTTCTTATATTTTCTTTTTTCAGCTACAAGATAAGAATAATAACTTAAATGAGGAACGTTAAACATATATTTTAGTTTTTGAACAACCATTACCTTAATGAATTTTAATAATTGAACAAATAACAAAAGGAAAATATGATTTTTAATGAAAAAGACGAATTTAAACGAATTTGATTAACTTTTACACTAGTTTGAGATTTTATCATCCTTTTAGATGCTAGCTATGTAGAATTTTAAACTTTCAATAAGACACACTTCAAGAAATACTCATTACTAAACAAAAATAAATTAATTTTAATCTAATCAATGACTGAAAATTTCACATTTAAAAAATATTTTCATGAATGTGCATAAAAAATGAGAGTTTACAAATTAATATCCTTATTTCTATTACATTTAACTGGATTTTTCTACATTCGAGCTTAATTTTTTATACACAAAGCATTATTTAATCAAATCCAGTACTTTCAGATTTAACGAAATTCAGCGTTTTTCGCTTTTCAAACCAATCCTATGAGCTAAAAAACAACAGCGCCTCCTATAATTTTATAGCGTTGAGTGAAACGAGTGGAATTTTTCATACTGTTTGCTGTTTTCGTTATATGAAGACGTCAGCTTATATTCTCTAGTTTGACTAAAATGAGTAATATGCAAGAAATGTCTTTAACAGAGGAAGATTCAAGTCAATCTTACTTAAATGATATGAAATCAGCTATACCCAGCCAAGAAGTACATGCTTCGAACATTGAAAAAATACCCTCTTCACCAGAACAACTAAAACCACCTTTTACTTGCAATCAATGTGAGAAATCCTATTCCAAAAAGAATACATTAAACAGACATCAAATATCCCATTTGGAGAAAAGCCCTTTGAATGTGAAATATGCTCAAAGACATTCATTCAAAGCAGTGATTTAAAACGACATAGTGTAACTCATTCCAGGACATCTACTACATATAAATGCGATCAATGCGGGAAAGATTATTTACAAACGTTTCTGTTAACAATTCACAAGAGATCTCATAAGAAGTTTTATGATTGTGATAAATGTTCCAACTCTTTTTTAACAAAGTCTGCTTTAACTAAACATAAAAAAGTTCATCCCAAGGAATATGAATGTAAATACTGCAACATTAAATTGTACGATGAAGTTGAATTTTTACATCATAAAAAAGTTCACCCTAAGAAATATAGTTGTAAACACTGTAAAATTATCTTTTATCTCCAGAGGGAGTTTATTCATCATCTGATCAACATGCATAAATGAAAAATGCAAACTTTGTTAAGTCATAAACTTGATTTGAATATCTGTATATTTTTAAAATGTATATGTCCTCCTATAACTGTTGAAAATGATGAATAAATATTGTTTAACTGAAAAAGCTTTTGTCGTTTATTTTTGCCATATCAACTTGTGATTTTTCTTGACTCTATCTCATCAAGTCAAAACGATTTAACTAAAATTTTAAAATACATATTGTATATTTTTTTAAGTTTATAATTTTTTTAATTTGCTATCGAATGAAACATGAGTTAACTATATTTTATTAATTTCATATTAAAAACCTAACGTTTACCATATAATTTTATTATGTTCCGCCTAAATTTTATCTACCCAATTAAATTCTATAATCCCTTCTTATTAGCAAACATTACTATTTAACTGGAAATTTCACATTAATGTTTTTCTTTTTTCATGATTGTACACATAAAAATAAGAGTTTACAAACTAATTTCCATAATTTATCACATTTGAACTTAATTTTTATACTCAAAACATTATTTAATCAAATTTTTATACTTTCTGATTCAGTGAAATTCGATGATTTTTCATTTTTTAAACCAATACCACAATATTTATCGACATTGGACTTGATTCTTCCCTTGTATATTTTTACATTACACAATTAAGATAGATATAGACTTAGGACAGCAATAGAGTTAAAAATTGATTATACTCAATTTTCACCTTATATGAATTGGTCCTACATGACATTTCTTATTGCTACAATCACTTGATATATTAAAATTAGTCCGAGTTATTCAGTCTATATTATTAATCAAATTATCATATGTTTCATCTTACACTTCTAAGATTTCTGAATTATCATCCATCAAGTTGCTTAAAATATTAATACTGTGTTTATAGTTCTATTGATACATAGCCTACATGAATATAATCTTTAATTTTAACATTTCAAATTTTAAATGACCTATTTTCAAAACTAAACTATATGAATTTTTACTACATCACTTATCAATATCACAGAATGATTTATGCTTTACACTTTTCTAATAATTATCAGATTCTTATAACATAATTTCTTGATAACATATATTATACTACTGATTTGGACGCATGCGTGAGTTGCCACGTGATCAAAACGATTGAGAATAATACAAGTTTTCGAAAAGCAGCGCAGTATTTCTCATTTCAACTGTTAAACTTGGGAGAGAAGGTGACTTTAAGTGCGCAACTCTGATAAATTTCCAGATTTTAATTCAAGTGAGGAATCGATTTCTTTGTTAGTGAATAAAGTAAGTTTTAGTATATCATTACAACATATATGTATTAATAAAAATAAATAAATAAATGATTACTTATATATTAAACCTTTCCTAAGTATATAAATATATTTCTTTTATTGTACAGATGTTGCAGCAAGATGAATCAAAACAGCAGAAATCCTCTTTATCAGAAATGGATGATCTGAATGATTCGCTCTTAGCACATGTAGAGTTAAAGAATAATAAATATGTAAGTACTTAGATATGAAATACTATAATTCACATATGAAACGTAATTAGAGTAAATTTAAAATCAAATATTTTATTGTTTGTAATTTAACAAATGTTTTTTATCCATATCATTGAAGAGAATTCTAATTGTTTACATTTATTTCTCTCACAGATGTGTTCTATTTGCTACAAACAATTTTTAAGTAAATGGAATTTAAAAGAACATACACAGATCCATACAGATGAAAAACCCTATACTTGTGAAGATTGCCAAAAGCCGTTTTCAAGAAAATATGAATCAAAAATGCATACTACGTCATATAGTCTATCACCAGCTGTATGTAAACTTTGTGAAGATATTCAAGAAATAACCAGACGTTTGAAGAATTTAACAATCAAGGAAGAGATTTAGACTATATACTCAACCTATTTGCATAAGAGTTACCACAATATCCCAAAATTGAAAATTGGAAGGCACACAGTGGATGTAAAAAATTTTTTGTTACCCATGATTCTCGTAACCACAATGAATTTGGATATTATTCATAATGTATTCCTTAAATTGTTATAATAAATATTCTTTTATCTGCACTTATCGACGTGTTTATTTATATCTCCTAACATTTTAAACGAAAAACGGTTTCCCATCTTAAAAAATTTCATAAGAACAGATAAAAATTAACAGATGAATGAAAAAATATGCATGTTCACAAAGTTTTCTAGATATATTTACAAAAATGTTTACAAAATAAAACATTTGCAAGAGTAAAAGACAAAATTTCACAAAATTAAAAAAAAAAAATACAACATAACATTTTTTTCTTCTTAGAAATGTGAGTTTTTAGAAAAGTAGGAAAAAAAATTACAATTAGATTTTTTTTTTCAAAAGTGAAAAAAATTTTTTACAAAAAAATTCTTTTACAAAAAATTGTTTTACAGAAAAAAAAATTTTTACAAAAAAAAAAAAAATTACAAAAGTAAAAAAAAAAGTATAACATAAAAAATAAAAAAAAAATTACAAAATTTGTGAAAAAAAATTGCAAAAAAGTTTGAAAAAAATTTACAAAAAAGTTATGAAAAAGTTTCAAAAAATGATATTTTAAATAGTATTATAATGGTTGGCCAACCATTATAATGGTTGGCCAACCATCCACTGTGTGCCTTCCAAATTTCAATTTTGGGATATTGTGGTAACTCTTATGCAAATAGGTTGAGTATATAGTCTAAATCTCTTCCTTGATTGTTAAATTCTTCAAACGTCTGGTTATTTCTTGAATATCTTCACAAAGTTTACATACAGCTGGTGATAGACTATATGACGTAGTATGCATTTTTGATTCATATTTTCTTGAAAACGGCTTTTGGCAATCTTCACAAGTATAGGGTTTTTCATCTGTATGGATCTGTGTATGTTCTTTTAAATTCCATTTACTTAAAAATTGTTTGTAGCAAATAGAACACATCTGTGAGAGAAATAAATGTAAACAATTAGAGTTCTCTTCAATGATATGGATAAAAAACATTTGTTAAATTACAAACAATAAAATATTTGATTTTAAATTTACTCTAATTACGTTTCATATATGAATTATAAGTATTTCATATCTAAGTACTTACATATTTATTATTCTTTAAGTCTACATGTGTCAAGGGTGAATTATTCAGATAATTCATTTCTGATAAAGAGGGTTGCTGCTGTTTTGATTCATCTTGTTGCAACATCTGTACAATAAAAGAAATATATTTATATACTTAGGAAAGGTTTAATATATAAGTTATCATTTATTTATTTATTTTTATTAATACATATATGTTGTAATGATATACTAAAACTTACTTTATTCACTAACAAAGAAATCGATTCCTCACTTGAATTAAAATCTGGAAATTTATCAGAGTTGCGTACTTAAAGTCACCTTCTCTCCCAAGTTTAACTGTTGAAATGAGAAATACTGCGCTGCTTTTCGAAAATTTGTATTATTCTCAATCGTTTTGATCACGTGACAACTCACGCATGCGTCCAAATCAGTAGTTTAATATATGTTATCAAGAAATTATGTTATAAGAATCTGATAATTATTAGAAAAGTGTAAAGCATAAATCATTCTGTGATATTGATAAGTGATGTAGTAAAAATTCATATAGTTTAGTTTTGAAAATAGGTCATTTAAAATATGAAATGTTAAAATTAAAGATTATATTCATGTGGCTATGTATCAATAGAACTATAAACACAGTATTAATATTTTAAGCAACTTGATGGATGATAATTCAGAAATCTTAGAAGTGTAAGATGAAACATATGATAATTTGATTAATAATATAGACTGAATAACTCGGACTAATTTTAATATATCAAGTGATTGTAGCAATAAGAAATGTCATGTAGGACCAATTCATATAAGGTGAAAATTGAGTATAATCAATTTTTAACTCTATTGCTGTCCTAAGTCTATATCTATCTTAATTGTGTAATGTAAAAATATACAAGGGAAGAATCAAGTCCAATGTCGATAAATATTGTGGTATTGGTTTAAAAAATGAAAAATCATCGAATTTCACTGAATCAGAAAGTATAAAAATTTGATTAAATAATGTTTTGAGTATAAAAATTAAGTTCAAATGTGATAAATTATGGAAATTAGTTTGTAAACTCTTATTTTTATGTGTACAATCATGAAAAAAGAAAAACATTAATGTGAAATTTCCAGTTAAATAGTAATGTTTGCTAATAAGAAGGGATTATAGAATTTAATTGGGTAGATAAAATTTAGACGGAACATAATAAAATTATATGGTAAACGTTAGGTTTTTAATATGAAATTAATAAAATATAGTTAACTCATGTTTCATTCGATAGCAAATTAAAAAAATTATAAACTTAAAAAAATATACAATATGTATTTTAAAATTTTAGTTAAATCGTTTTGACTTGATGAGATAGAGTCAAGAAAAATCACAAGTTGATATGGCAAAAATAAACGACAAAAGCTTTTTCAGTTAAACAATATTTATTCATCATTTTCAACAGTTATAGGAGGACATATACATTTTAAAAATATACAGATATTCAAATCAAGTTTATGACTTAACAAAGTTTGCATTTTTCATTTATGCATGTTGATCAGATGATGAATAAACTCCCTCTGGAGATAAAAGATAATTTTACAGTGTTTACAACTATATTTCTTAGAGTGAACTTTTTTATGATGTAAAAATTTAACTTCATCGTACAATTTAATGTTGCAGTATTTACATTCATATTCCTTGGGATGAACTTTTTTATGTTTAGTTAAAGCAGACTTTGTTAAAAAAGAGTTGGAACATTTATCACAATCATAAAACTTCTTATGAGATCTCTTGTGAATTGTTAACAGAAACGTTTGTAAATAATCTTTCCCGCATTGATCGCATTTATATGTAGTAGATGTCCTGGAATGAGTTACACTATGTCGTTTTAAATCACTGCTTTGAATGAATGTCTTTGAGCATATTTCACATTCAAAGGGCTTTTTCTCCAAATGGGATATTTGATGTCTGTTTAATGTATTCTTTTTGGAATAGGATTTCTCACATTGATTGCAAGTAAAAGGTGGTTTTAGTTGTTCTGGTGAAGAGAGTATTATTTCAATGTTCGAAGCATGTACTTCTTGGCTGGGTATAGCTGATTTCATATCCTTTAAGTAAGATTGACTTGAATCTTCCTCTGTTAAAGACATTTCTTGCATATTACTCATTTTAGTTAAACTACAGAATATAAGCTGACGTCTTCATATAACGAAAACAGCAAACAGTATGAAAAATTCCACTCGTTTCACTCAACGCTTTAAAATTATAGGAGGCGCTGTTGTTTTTTACCTCATAGGATTGGTTTGAAAAGCGAAAAACGCTGAATTTCGTTAAATCTGAAAGTACTGGATTTGATTAAATAATGCTTTGTGTATAAAAAATTAAGCTCGAATGTAGAAAAATCCAGTTAAATGTAATAGAAATAAGGATATTAATTTGTAAACTCTCATTTTTTATGCACATTCATGAAAATATCTTTTAAATGTGAAATTTTCAGTCATTGATTAGATTAAAATTAATTTATTTTTGTTTAGTAATGAGTATTTCTTGAAGTGTGTCTTATTGAAAGTTTAAAATTCTACATAGCTAGCATCTAAAAGGATGATAAAATCTCAAACTAGTGTAAAAGTTAATCAAATTCGTTTAAATTCGTCTTTTTCATTAAAAATCATATTTTCCTTTTGTTATTTGTTCAATTATTAAAATTCATTAAGGTAATGGTTGTTCAAAAACTAAAATATATGTTTAACGTTCCTCATTTAAGTTATTATTCTTATCTTGTAGCTGAAAAAAGAAAATATAAGAAATCTGTTTTTATTTTTCTTCTTAAAAATTGATATTTTCCATTGTTTTATTAATTATTGATATTGAGGTTGAACGTGTTAAATACAGTTCGTTCTGTGATTAAACAAATTTTCTGTTAAAAGGGTTTATATAATTTCAAGTAAAAGCAATTTGAAAGTGAATACATACTATTTAATAAACAAAATTCTCGTATAGGAACTAGTGTTGAAAAACATGTGTTATGTTAAAAATGCACTTAATATTTACATATTGAAGTGAAATTTTTTAAAGTGTGGCTAAGTATGTGAAATGTAGTTTCAGCACAGGTATAGTTAATTCATCTGTTGATAAAATTGGGTATCCAATAATAAATAAATAATTATTCATTCAACTGTAAAATTATACTTGTAATAATGTAAAAATATTGATACTTTCTTTTATACATCTTGAAAAATGATCAAATCGTCAACATATCGATATTTTGTAAACAAGTGACGTAACGCTATTGTATCCTCCTCCCTTCAAGGGGGGAGAAACGCAGGATTTTCTTATGAGTTTGAAGAGAGCGTAGATGTAATTCATGAAACGGGGGCGGGAAATCTGGTTTTTTTTACTTTTAGAAGAAGTGTGATGATGAAACATAATCCTACAGTGGTTTAAACACTGTAAAATCAATTAGGTTGGTGTAAAATTACTAAGTGTAAGATAAAATTGGTTATTTACCTAGAAATATCCACATTTAAAATGTAGTAAAATTAAGTTAATTGGTTTGAAAACTCGAAATTTTATATGAAAATGATAAAATTTAAAGCCAATAACGAATATAAACGTTGGATAGGTTCGAAGTATTACATAAAGATGTAAAAATCATTATTGGATTAATAAAATTAATCTTTTTCTTTAAAAAATCGATATTATTGTTTGTTATTTGTTTAATTATCAAAATTTATTAAGGTAATGGTGGATCAAAAACTAAATTATATATTTAAATTTTCCTTTTAAGATGATATCCCTATCTTATAGTTGAAAAAAAAATTCTAAAGGATCTAAAGAATCTGCTTTTTCTTTAAAAATTGATATTTTCATTGTTTTGCTTAATTAATAATACTCATTAAGGTAAAGATTCTTCAAAATTCAAATGTACGCGTTTAACTTTCCCCATTTAATAGTATATTCTGATCTTGTACTTGAAAAAATTCAGCTTTTTTCATTAAAAATTGATATTTTTCATTGTTTTGTTTAATTAATAATACTCATTAAGGTGTCAATCATCCAAAAATCAAATATATGTTTAACTTTCTCCATTTAAGTTGATATTTTGATCTTGCAGTTGAATAAAATCTGCAGAAATCAGCTTTTCCCCTTAAAAATTGTTATTTTCCATTGTTTTGCTTAATTAATAATACTCATGAAGGTAAAGGTTGTTCAAAATTCAAATGTATGTTTAACTTTCTCCATTTAAGGGTATATTCTGATCTTGTACTTGAAAAAATTCAGCTTTTTTCATTAAAAATTGATATTTTTCATTGTTTTGCTTAATTAATAATACTCATTAAGGTAAAGATTGTTCAAAATTCAAATATATGTTTAACTTTCTCCATTTAAGTCGATATTGTGATCTTACAGTTAAAAGAAAATCTACAGAAATCATCTGTTTCCCTTAAAAATTGTTACTTTCCATTGTTTTGCTTAATTAATAATACTCATTAAGGTAAAGGTTGTTCAAAATTCAAATGTAAATTTAATCTTCATCTTATAGCATGATAATCTAGTCGATCTAACGTTCAACTCTCATGTTATAGCACAAAAATACTCTAAAAACGCCATTTTTTCCGCTAGGGGGCGGTGGCGGAGGGGGTACCAAAGGCGGTGTCGCAGGGGTGCGGTGTCGGAGGGGGGGACGGTGTCGGTGGGGGAGCAGAGGGGGTGTCGGAGGCGGTGCGGCGCACCGCCTGCGCTGAGCCCGTACTGTCCTTTTCCTACTACTCCCAAAAAAGGTATTTGAGGCACGCTGAGATTGAGACAGAATAATATTTATACTTAGAAAAAAATATTTTGAAAATGACAGACACTTTAGTCGGCCCAAAAACTGTGCCAGACACGTGTCAAATGCCATATTTTGACTATCCAAAAAAGGTATTTGAGGCACGCTGAGATTATTGAGGCACGCTGAGATATTTGAGGCACGCTGTGCCAAAAATGGCACATTTTTGGCAAAATGACACTTGACACGTGTCTGGCACAGATTTTGGGCCGACTAAAGTGTCTGTCATTTTCAAAATATTTTTTTCTAAGCATAAATATTATTCTGTCTCAATCTCAGCGTGCCTCAAATACCTTTTTCGGGTAGTCAAAAAATGGCACTTGACACGTGTCTGGCACAGTTTTTGGGCCGACTAAAGTGTCTGTCATTTTCAAAATATTTTTTTCTAAGTATAAATATTATTCTGTCTCAATCTCAGCGTGCCTCAAATGCCTTTTTTGGGTAGTCAAAAAATCGCACTTGACACCTGTCTGGCACAGTTTTTGGGCCACGATCCTTCAGCCAGACATTCGATTTTGTATTCAGCCATTACAAAAGAAGTGTTGCACAAATTTTCAGGGTGCCTCAAATACCTTCCTTAAAATGTTTAACAGCTCTTGGACTATATCAAAGATACTAATATATCACTTTACAGAATTATTTGATTATTTTATTATATGTATTTCAAATATAAATATCAGAAGCGTCTGTTAAGATTTTGCTTGAAAGGGTAACATTCTTTCGTTATTGTCCTAAAATCGTTTTCACTCGAAAATCTAGATTTTCGGTTAGTATTTGTAATTTAAGTTTTCATATATAATTTTAAAAGAATACTTTCATCATTATATTTTATCTATTTACATGTAATTATTAATATGCTGTTAAAAACAAATAAAGACATTTAATTAAATTAGTAGCGATTGATACAGTCAAAAATGGTGGCCTATTTGAAGCGCAATTATAAAATTTCATTCCATCAAAGAAACTCCATTAATTAGTTTGAATTATTTGAGTTTTGAAACATTATTATTTGCAAAAAAATAAGTTCACTTGATAGGAAAATTTTAGCTGTAAGAATGAAATTATTATCAATAAATGCTTAGCTCGCATTTGAGTAATTAGACTAATTTCTCAAGAATAACTTTTTCTTTTCAGAAAATCGACACACACACACGAAAAAAAAAAAAAACTTCCATCTATACTAATCCCAAAACTTTCTTCTATCGGTCTCATACATGTTAATACTTCAAAATTCGCTAGCACACTCCCAAAATTAAATGACAGTCTATACCCATCATGAGGATTCTAAAGATACGAAATTCCGTGCATTAGTTCTTGAGATATGACTATCGCTGAAATCGTGTAAATCCAGCAAACTGCAGCCTAGCAGCACCACCTATTTGGTGCTTTACACCAAAACCTATGATACACCAAAACCACCAAACAACAACATATGTCAACGTTAAACTGAATCTAAAGTTTGGGGAGAATCCGTGCATTAGTTTTTGAGATACAGCCATTGCGAAAATCATGAAAATTCTAGCGTAGCAGCTCCACCTATTGGACGATTAACACAAAAATCTAGTCAGCAACAACTTGTGTTAACATCTAACTCTGAAGTTAGAGGAAAATTGGTGCATTAGTTCTTGATAGAGCTATTGCGGAAATCGTGAAAAATGCAGCACAGCAACGCCACCTGATGGGCGATTTATACCAACACGCAATTAGCATCAAGTCATATTAAGGACTAACTGAATCTGAAGTTTGAGGAAAATCCGTACATCAGTTCTTGAAATAGAGCTATTGCGAAAATCGTGTATATTCCGGAAAATGCAGCATAGCAGCGCCACCTGTTGGGCGATTTACACCAAAACGTAATCAACACCAACTCATATTAAGGACCAACTGAAAATGAAGTTTGATGAAAATCCGTGTATTAGTTCTTGAGATACAACTACTGCTGAAATCGCGAAAAATGCAGCATAGCAGCGCCACCTGTTGGGTGATTTACACCAAGAACTAATCAGCACAAATTTATATTAGGGACTACATGAATATAAAATTTAATTAAATTCCGTGCAATAGTTCCTGTGATAGAGCGCCCACAAAATTTGTGTGGCATACTGAGAAGTACTTTAGATACACTAGTGTATCCGAATCTTTTGTGTGTCCTTGTAAATGAACGATAAATGCTAAGCACATCATATTTCACCGCAAGTACATTGTTGTAAATCTGAGTAATTTATGTCTATTCCATTATATTTCAGTAACATAATATCGCTGTAAACAGCCCCGCCCCCCCTTCCCCCTTATATCATTATATAACGGAATTCTTTTGTGTGCCCTGTAAATGAATAATAAATGCTTTGCAAACCCCATACTCTACTAAATGCATGTTTTACTGCACTTTATAAATGCATATCAATTTCTTTATGTTTTAAATTGTCTAGCATCATTAAAATGCACTTGAAACGATTTTTCCCATTAAGCGTAATGTAACAAAATACTTTTAACCGCCCATGCAAATGAACTATAAGTGCCACACTTTTTTTTTTTTTTTTTTCAATAGCGATCACGCTATAGTAAACGTCAATAACATATAAAAAATGTAGGGTGATCCCAGTATATTTACAAGAGTTAGAGCTCGGCCAGAAGGCCATACAAACCGAAGACAAACATTTTTCATCTATGTTGGAAAGGGTTAAAGAAAGAAAACTTTTAATAATACAATTTTTAGTTTTTATCAGATGTTTTCAATATTTTATTTAATCTTATTTTGACATTTATTTATTAGTAATTTTACAATTCCAATTATTTTAAAAGCAAGCATTTATTTTAATAAATAACAACACAACAAAGGCTCTTTAAAAAATGTACCATTTTTTCTTAAAATATACTTCAGCTGTGATTCATCTCTTTGAATTCGTCTTATTAATAGAAAATCCCTTCCACGTGCTTGTTTTGTTTGGGCTTTCTTGGACGTTTAAATTTGAGCGATAAATGGTTTCATATTGCAAACCTTTTTTAAGGCATACTGCAACTCCATCTATCTCTTTCCTCCATGGCAGGTAGACATGACGACACTGCGGTTTTTCTTAATAGCATATTTTAATACGGAAATTTAACTTTTTAAATATTAAATTTTTTGATTAAATTTTATGGCATCCCGATGTCAAATTTCTCGCTGATTTTATTGATACCTATTTCTAAGTCCTATCTTAATTACAAGCTGAAATATTAATTATTATTTAATTAATCGGTTTAACTCGCAGAAGAATAAATGTCGGTAACTCCCACATGTGTATTTTAAACAATTCTTTCTAAGTGAGCCCCTAATTATGTTGGAGACATGAAATTTCGGGTACTTATAGCTGGACACCTCACATCAAACAACAAGTGATAAAATTTTGGAAAAAGTCCTACATTTAACCCTTTGGGCTCCCACATGTGTATTTTAAACAATTCTTTCTAAGTGAGCCCCTAATTATGTTGGAGACATGAAATTTTCGGTACTTATAGCTGAACACCTCACATCAAACGACAAATCATAAAATTTTCAAAAAGTTGTACTTTTAAACCTTTGGGCTCCCACATGCGTATTTTAAGCAATTCTTTCTAACTGAGCCCCTTATTAAATTGGAGATTTGAAATTTGCATACTTATAAGCAGAACACCTGAGGCCAGGCGACAAATCATAAAATCTTGAAAAAGGCTTACGTTTAACCCTTTGAGCTACCACATATGTATTTTAAGCTATTCTTTCTAAGAGATCACCTAATTAAGTTGGAGACATGAATTTTTGCATACGTATAGCTGAATACTTCAGACCACACGGCAAATCATAAAATTTTCAAAAAGTCTTATATTATTTGCTCCTCCGGGCTCTAACTTGTGTATTTTAAGCAATTTTATTAACCTCCGCCCTCTTCACCCGGGGAGCACTTTTCCAACTTTTACCGACACCCCTTTGAACATTCTTTCATATTATGTACCATAGCCTTACATATTTTAGCTCCATTTTTTACCGCCAGGTGCGCCTACTGATCTCAGGTGCTAATGGGCCCAATCCCCTCGACTAATATATCTGCGGATAGTATGTAAAACGGGATTTCGTTCGGATAGATGTTTGTTTAGAATCGAGTGCGCCCCCTGGTTGCGAAATGTGGAAGTAACAGATTTTTCAAAAAGATAAAGTGTTTTGAAAGGAATATTAAACGAAATCCTCTGTGCGATCTATGATCACACTTACCCACTTGTTTTAAATCGCTATTGTTCCACAATTAAAATTTATATATATATATTTATTTATTTTTTACTTTCTTCTATCTTTACAAGATTAAAATATTGGATTCGTGAAAATTTTCGACAGATTTACATGTTTTAGGGGTCAGAGATTCCCAAAAACATGTTTTTACAAAATGTCTGCCTGTCTGTATGTATGTGACGCAAATTTTGTGTGCGCTCTATCGCAAGAACTAATCCACCTAATTTAATAAAAATTTATATTCAGGTAGTCCCTGATATAAATTGGTGCTGATTACTTTTTGGTGTAAATCGCCCAACAAGTGGCGCTGCTATGCTGCATTTTTGACGATTTACGCAATAGCTCTACCTTGAGAGCTAACGCACGGATTTTGATGAAACTTCAGATTCAGTTAGTCCTTGATATGAATTGATGATGCCTACGTTTTGATGCATATCGTCCAACAGGTGGTGCTGCTATGCTGCATTTTGCAGGATTTACACGATTTCTTCAATAGCTCTATCTCAAGAACTAATGCACAGATTTTCAACAAAGTTCACATTTAGTTAGTCCTTGATATGAATTGATGCTGATTAGGTGTTGGTGTAAATAGCCTAATAGGTGGCGCTGCTGTTCTGTATTTTTCACGATTTCCTCAATAGCTCTATTTCAAGAACTAATGCACGGGTTTTCATAAAATTTCAGATTCAAGTATACCTTGATTAATATTGTGGCTGATTATGTTTTGGTGTAAATCGCTCAACAGGTGACGCTGCTGGGCTGGATTTTTCACGATTTTCGCAGTATCTGTATCTCAAAAACTAATACACGGATTTTCACCAAACTTCAGATTCAACTAGACGTTAACATAAGTTGTTTCTGTTTAGGTTTTGGTGTAAATTACTCCACAGACTGCTATGCTGCACTTTGCTGGATTTACACGATTTCAGCGATACTCATATCTCAAGAACTAATGAACGGAATTTCATATCTTTAGAATCCGGATGATGAGCATAGATTGCCATTTAACTTTTCACTGTGATAGCGAATTTTGAAGTATTAAAATGTTTGAGATAGAAAAAAGTTTTGGAATTGGTACATCATACTAGTTTTAACATGAGTAGATGCATTTTTAGGTAATACATTTAAAGTACGGTAAAACCTGAGAAAAAATAACCAGCCTATGACGGAATACCGTGTTTAACAAAATAAATATGTTGATCTCTGTAAAATGAGGATATTAGTTACTTGTAAAAATAATATAATGCATTTTCAACAGACGATGAACCTTCTAGGGAACCTGCCCTGCCTATAACGGATTTTCTTCTTCCCTGTGCAATTCCGTCTTAGATGATTTTATTGTATAAGATTTTTAAAATTTTTAAATCTCCAAGCCACAGAACGTGTATAAACGATATTAATGATTCTATTGTGAACTATATTGATTTTTTAATGAATATCTATTTGTATGTAAATATCTGAATACTTACCACTAATTTTTTTACACGGCTTGGAGACTTGAAAATCTGAAAAAAATTATATAGAAAAACCTTCAAAGTCGGAATCACATAGGGAGAAAAAAACTTCGTTATAGTTAAGTTCCTTTTTTAGCAGGCCCATCGTCTCTAGCAAATGTATTGTTTTTTCAAACGGATTATTGTATCCAATTAGCACCGATTAAAAAAAAAATTGCGTTTAATACAGAATTTCGTCATGCACAGATTCTTCTAACAGGTTTCACAGTACTGTATCCCGATCGTATAAATGTATATATACTATTCTTTAAAGAGAATTTTAATTGTGAAATAATGGTAGCTTAAAAATATATGTATTTTAGGCCAAACTGGTGCCGGGACTCCGACGGATTTTCGAAAATTCCAGATTTCTGAAAGAATGTCAGATGTACTTCTGATATTCTTAATGATGCATTTATTCATAAATAATTCAAAGCCAAGTGATATTTATGTGAAAAAAAATCTGTAAATTCTTCCTCTCCTAAATTTTATGATAACCTCTCATCCCATTCTTTGGTACTCCAGCACACAATTTGTCATATGGAACATATTTTGTAACTACCAACGGTGGTGAAATGGGGAAGATAGGGGGACAGTATCCCACTCCTCATCAAATAAATTTTATTATACGGGGGGTGACGCAATACTACTTTGCACAAGGTTGGCGCCGGAGCGGTAGTTGGGCAGGGATGTAGTGGAGGGTATACGGGGGCATACGCCGTATACCCTCTGGATTTCTTTAAGGAACACCGTATACCCTCTGTTTCTCAAGAAAACTATAGCATATATACACTTAGGGTATACCCTCTGCCTTGAGCGTATACCCTCTGCTTAGAACGTATACCCTCTGTTTTTTTTTACGACTGCACCACTGTAGTTGGGATGAATAAAAGCACGTCAAATTGCATTGGCCTACGATAAACTATATCGGCTCAGGATAAACTAGAAAGTTGGCGCCGTTGCGGTCTTTGGGATGAATAAAATCACGCCAAATTGAATTGGCCTAGGATAAACTAGTTCGGACCAATGAATAGCAGGCTAAACTAGTTTATCCTATGAGCGTTAGGCCAAACTAGTTTGGCCTAGGAAAAACTAGTTTATCCTATGGGCCTTAGGATAAACTAGTTTGGCCTAGGAGAAACTAGTTTATCCGATGCGCGTTAGGATAAACTAGTTTGGCCTAAAATCGGGTTTGGCCGGTAACATATATATATATATAAAGTTTTGCTTTGGAAATGGACCAATGAAAATCTGCGTAGATATTTCTGGCAGATCGGCATCCAATTTGAATGCTTAAGCATGGCCTTTCTTCGTTAATATTAAAAAAACTGTTGCATACAAAAATATGAAAATCGGTAGTATTATAGAGATATGTTTGATAAACACGCTGATGCAGAATTTTTTCAAATCGAAGAATTATTTTAAGAGATATTTAATGCCAAAGTTGGACAAAATCGTTCCATTAAAAAAGTTTTATAGGATCAAAAACTGTACATAAGAATTTGATCATTTTCAGATCATTTTATGCGTCAGAATTTCCCGGTGTGCAGACTGCATTTAGTTTTTTAATTTGACACATTTTTTGAGGTTTTATTTCTATTTTAAATTCAAATTTTCAGCATTTCGAGAGATATTTTTTACATATTTTAGAAAATTGTATTAATTTAAACTGTTGCCAACAGTATAAACAGCGCAAACAATAATGTTTGCATTAAATTAAAAATTTATTTTACACGTGACTATTATAAACAGAAAATATAAAAAGCAGGAACTCATTGAAAATTACGTCATAGAAACTATATTTACACCAGAATTTAAAAGAGAAAGAATATTGTAAAATAATAAATTCATTAACATGCGTTAGAAGTCTTAAATAGTAGAATTTACGTCACATTACACTTATTACGTAAAATGAACAAAAAATAATATCGCAAAACAGTTTAAATTAAAAAATTGCGCGAGACATTTATTTGATATTTTAAGATGATCATAATATTTCATTTCTAACAAAAGTATTTTTACGTGAATATTAAAAAGAGAAAGAAAAGTTTGGTGAAAATTACGTCAGATTATAATAGTCAGATTAAAATTATAATTCAATCTTCCGAAATCTTTTTAAAGCCGATCAAATTAGCGTGCTGTTAGAGTCTGCGGTGTCTAAAGGGGGGGGGGGGGGGTTGACGAGCGTAGCTCGTAGGGGGCAGAGCCCTCCAGAGTTTAAAATTATAAAATTTATAAGGTTAGGGACTAATTTCTTTGGGGTCGGGTTGAACTGTTTCCTTTTCAGATAGTTCGTTTTTTCAAAAGACAATCCATAATATTTTTTCCCAGTTAAAATCTATATAGTATATGAATATGAATGAATATTTATTTGTCCATTTTATAAATAAAGGATAAAATTCATAATAGAAATATGATTGTTGATTTTTATTCCATAGTTACATTTTAAAAATGAATAATTGTCTTCAAGATTTTCTGGGTTGTTCTTGTATGAGAATGATAGTTCAGGTTGTGTTCTTTTCAAAAGTCCTCCATTCTTCTTATAGCAATACAGCCTAATCATCCCTGACAAAATCGGCTTTTAATCTCATTTTGGATTTCTAGTTGGGTCAAGGAAATTTTTTATGGGTTTCGGATGACTTTGAAGTCATATAATTTTCAGGTAACCCGACTTTGCAGAGCATTGAAAGTTTTCGGTTTGGGTTTTGTGTACTTTTTTTTTTTTCTCAAATAAAGGCCATCTTAGGATTCCTTCTTTATTTTCTATATTGTTCGGCGGGATATTCCCATATTCCAGCAGCAATAGCGTGCTTGCGTTAGATGAAACAAAAGTTTCTGTGCATTTGCTTCTTTTTAAAAAACTTTATGATATTCCCAATCAGGATTTCCTTTGAAAGAATTGTTTTTCCTTCCGGCATCGTTTCAGAGTGTTATGTAAATGTAAATAACAGTTAATTTGTTATATTATACAAATAAAGGTTTACTGAGAAAACAACAGTTAAAAAAAATAATAATAATAAAGAAGAAATAAAAGGATTAAAAACACAATATAATATACTGTTTATTGATAGAAGAAAAAAGAGATATCCGGCCGTGCCAACCGGCATAGCAATGTAGAAAATCCTAAAACAATCCTCCCTCCCAACCCATTCTGCCTTCTTCGAAATGGACTACTCTTCGAAGAGGGAGGGACCAACCGCCATTTCCTGGCTTATGCACTTATGATGCGGACTTTTAATAACTTTCGAAAAAAATCGTCAGTAATTTAGCCGAGATAGCAATAAGCGTCAAATTGTTAAAAACAGACTAATTCAATGGGTCTCAGGACTCTTAAAGCTTCAAAAAAAATTTTATTTAAATTTTTTTTATGTTAATCTTCCATCTTTTCTGAACATTTTAATATAATTGTTTCCTTCAAATTCTCATTAGAACAGAATTTATGGCTTTTAGAATTATACCCGCTCAATAGCTTAAGTGGCCTTTTCGAAACTTTAAGTCGAAAAGTCATTTTTCTCCAATTGACTCTTTTTGGCATAACGCGCACGATATCTCAAAAACTTTTTAATATTTTTTCATGAAATTTTCAAAACATACGTTTTATATTAATCTGTATAAACTGAATCTAAAATTTCCTTTTTATTATTCAAAAAAATATTTTTTAAGTAATTATTCAAGTTTTCAAAAATTTCTATTAGCTAAATACAACTTTGTATTAAAAATATAAAAATGCTTTAAATACAAATTTATTTAGGTTCGGGGTAATTATTATAATCTGAAGTATAAGTAGGCGCCAAAATTTTTATTCTAGTTATAATATTTATTTTCTAATCGTGCGCGTAAGCTGTTATACCAATATTCTGCTTATCAAATGTCTGACTGTTTGGAGCACCCTGTAAATGCTAATTCTTCAACTTGCAAATTTTTAAATACATAAAAGGAAAGAACGTACTTATATCTTTCATCTCAATAAAAATTGTGTTTTAAAATCATATACATTTTAAGATATTAAACTGTTGAATATGGTCTCTTTTTTTTCATTTTTTCCAATTTTTGAGATCCCCGAGACCCCTTAATTAGAACGAATTACATAAATACTATGGGATTCGCGACAATTTGCATTGAATGGCTCTTTCAATACGCCTCGAGTGCTAAAGTTAATTAAAAACCTATCTGGAAAACGCGGCAAGGACCAAGGCGGCGTTGCAAATTTGTGACCTTTTTTCGAAGCGCGTTTAGCACAATGACAAATGTGAACTTTGAACGAATGTTTTATTTTAGCTGCACTTTAGAAAAAAAGGTTATTACTATGATGAATTAAGTTTTATGAAATGACAAATGAAGTTTAAATATGCATTTCTTTTATTGTCAGTACCGAATTAAGTTCATTATAAAGAGATTAAAATAATATTAAACTAGTCGGATGTGTCAATACCAACACTTTCTTCTACCTCATACATGTCAATACTTCCTGATAAATGCAGCACAACAGCGCCACCGGTTAGGCGATTTATACCAAAATGTAATCAGGGACAACTTTCGTGAACTTCTAATTGAATTTGAAGTTTGGTGAAAATTCGTGCCTTAGTTTTTGAGATAGAGCTATTACAGAAATCGTGAAAAGTTCTGGGTTACAGTGGCACCTCTTGGGCAATTTACGCCAAAAACTTGTCAGGATCAGTTCATATCAGGGACTAACTGAATCTAAAGTTTGATGAAAATTCATGCATTAGTTCTTGAGATACAGCTATTGCGGAAATCGGGAAAATTGCAGTATAGTAGCGCTACCTGTTGGGCGATTTACACCAAAAAGTAATCAGTACCAATTTATATCAGAGACTAAATCAATCAGAAGTTTTATTAAATTCCGTTCAATAGTTCTTAAGACGCCGCCAACAATATTTGTGTCACACACAGATAGACAGACATTTTGTAAAAACATGTTTTTCATTACCTCTGTACCCTAAAAAGCATACATCCGTCGAAAACCGGAAATCGAAAATTTTCACGAATCCAATACTTTCTTCTTGTAAAGATAGAAGAAAGTAAAAATGAGTTATACAGAATAGCTATATTTGATATTTTTTAGGTTCCATATCTCTTCGAGCTTTCATGGTATATCCATTTACATTTTTCTAGTATATACTGTTATACCCAAACCTACTTTGCATAATTTTTTACAAAGTGTTTGTATTCTTTTAGCAACTTTTTTTTTTTTTTTTTTTTTTTAATAATACAATTACTAATTCATATATTTATTGTACGGAACCCTCTGTACGCGAGTAATACTCGCACTTGACCGTTTATTTTTCTTAATAGAAGATATTCGAAATTCACAATGTTATTTGCACTACTTATGAGCAAATTTGATTTTTTTTTTTTCTTTTTGCGATCGAATGTTGAAATCTGCAATTTTTTTTTACCGCAACCGATTGGCAATAATCGCTGTTTGTTCCCACGATCTTTGCAATATTTTTTCAGGGTCACTTTACGAAGTAATATTTTTTCCGCGACTAATTTGCAAAATTTAAGATTTTTTTTCGCGGTCGATTGGCGAGTTGATTTCGCGTAGATCCGCAAAAAAAAAAGAAAAAAACAAGTGGGTCAGTGTGATCACAGATCGCACAGAGGGTTCCGTTTAATATTTCTTTCAAAACACTTTATCCTTTTGAAAAATCTATTAGTTCCACATTTCAAAACCAGGGGCGCACTCTATTCTAAACAAACCTCTATCCGAACGAAACTCAGTTTTACATACTATCCGTAGATATATTAGTCGAGGGGATTGGGACATAGCACCCGAGATAAGTATGCGCCCCTGGCGGTAAAAAGTGGAACTAAAATATGTAAGGATATGGTGCATAATATGAAAGAATGGTCAAAGGGGTGTCGGAAAAAGTTGGAAAAGTGCTCCCCGGTGAAAAGGGCGGAGGTTAGACAAATTGCTTAAAATACACAAGTTAGAGCCCGAAGGAGTAAATAATATAAAACTTTTTTAAAAGTTTATGATTTGTCGTGCGGTCTGGTGGTATTCATCTATACGTATGCAAAAATTCATGTCTCCAACTTAATTAGGGGCTCTCTTAGAAATAATTGCTTAAAATACATATGTGGTGGCTCAAAGGGTTAAACGTAAGACTTTTTCAAGATTTTATGATTTGTCGCCTGGCCTCAGGTGTTCTGCTATAAGTATGCAAAATTTCAAATCTCCAATTTAATAAGGGGCTCAGTTATAAAGAATTGCTTAAAATAAGCATGTGGGAGCCCAAAGGGTTAAATGTACGACTTTTTCAAAATTTTATGATTTATTGCATGATGGTGTTCAGCTATAAGTATGCAAAATTTCATGCCTCCAACCTAATTAGGGGATCATTTAGAAAGGATTGTTTAAAATACACATGTGAGACCCCAAAGGGTTAAATTTACAACTTTTTCAAAATTTTATGATTTGTCGTTTGATGTGAGGTGTTCCGCTATAAGTATGCAAAATTTCACGCCTCCAACCTAATTTAAGGCTCACATAGAAAGAATTGTTTAAAATACACACGTAGGAGCCCAAAGGGTTAAATGTACAACTTTTTCAAAATTTTATGATTTGTCGTTTGATCTGAGATGTTCAGCTATAAGTATGCAAAATTTCAAGTCTCCAACATATAATTTCTGAGAACGGGCTCTGTGACTGACAGACAGACAGACAGAGGAGCGAGACGAATAGGGTTTCGTCAGATGAACGAAACCCTAATACTACGGTCTTCCACGAAAATTAAAAAATGTTCCGGGAAGAATCCCATGGTTTTAAAAGACGTTAAGAGGACAAAATCCCGTACGGTGTTTCAAGCCCATCCCCTCAAAGAAAACTTTGTTCCCCCCTCCAAAAACCTCTTGAAAAGGCTCCCCACCCCTGCAGTAAAACCTGCAAAGAAGAAGTCGAAAGGTCAGGGGAAAAAACTCCATTTTTAGACAGGCTTCCATATTAGCAAGTATAATTATACTAGCCGCCTCTGGCGACCAGTTTGGTCTCCTTTAAATGTATGCTAAGCATTGCATCATGTTACTTTCATTCTTAAACTTAATTGACTTGCTCAATCCGTCCCCCGAGTTCAAAGATTCTGATAGAGAAATCAAGAATTCTTTGTGAACTTGATAACTTTTCATACATTTTTGTTGTTATGCGTGCTTCGTCTTTTTTTGACAAATACCATTTAATTTCCGTAGCTGTAAAAATGAGTGAAATTTCAAGATTTGTTCATAAATTATCTAAATGAAACTTATTTTACTTAAACATGCTGTTACTTCAATGCTATTTTTTAGTAATAATAAATTTAATAAAATTTTGCAAATCATGCATTTATAATTTTTTTTCACTACTTAATAACTAAATAATGAATATATATATACTTTTGCTTTTATAGATTTGATTTCTGAGTTCATAAATATCACAATATAGTGACGTAACTAAGAGAAGTAGCAAAATAAAACCCTCGTGAATGCAAGCCGTTAATAAACGTTAGCGCCACCAATTTTCCTACTATGACGTCATAAGAATATTGTCTATTCATTGTTGCAAAATGCTTTGCGAATGATTACCACCATGGTCTAATATTTTCTACTTTTTATGGGAAGCGACTCAAGAGTGAAAGGTTCCATTCTCTCATTGGTTGATCAGAAACCGGTATTGGTTTGCTTCGCAGGGATGATTTGGCGATGAAATACAAGCACTTTGAGAAATATCGGAGTTTTGTGTGGACGATGATGTCCAGTGGTTAATGCGCTTGTCTAGCAAACTTAAGTAGGCGAGTTCTATCCTCCCTGTTGCTTTTGTATTTTTCATTTGTGTTTTGTTTCGATTTTTAGTAAGTTAGTTAATAAAGATTTGTAGACTTCTATTATCAGTTCATTTCCAATTTTTTTAATTGCCAATTAGATAATTAAATAAAATTTTGATTAAATTAAGTTTTAATTGTTATTAAATTGAGTTTTAATTGTTATTAAATTAAATAAAATTGAAATTTAATTTTTATTAAATAAAATAAAATTTAGTTTTAAATAAATTTCGAAATTCATATAAGCTATTTTTTTATGAATTAAAGTGAGCATTTATTGTAATTCAATAATAATATCTCCTAAACTTACATTATTTTTTTCCCTTATAACTTTTGTATCAGATAAATATTAAATTGGCAAAATTAATTTATCAAAGTTTTCTTTTAAAATTAATTAGTATTTTTCATACAGAAAAACTTTATTACTTTATTATCAAATGCTTCGTAATTTTTTATTATGTATAAAATACTGTTAATGAAATTAATTTTTAAAACTCATATTACTTAAAAGCTATTTATTTCAATTCCTTAAAATGAATATTTTTGAAAATATAATGTTATTTCTTACACTTATATAAAATATTTTTACTTTTATGTTATATTATTTAACAATATATCTAAATACATAACTATATTCAGTTTATTTTATTTGAAAGTAAAATTTTATTAATTTATGAATTTATATTAACAATATTATTAACTTAATAAGTAATTAATTATTTAAATCAATTTGCAATAATTAATTGTTAAGTACTTTTTATTAAAATTTGCTAAAAAATTTTTAATTGTTTTTATTAAAAAATTCTAATAAACTACTTTTTAAAACAATATATATATTCTATATATATATATTATTTGAAAACTCAGTCAAAAACATAAATTATTTTTATTAAAAAAATTATCATAAATTTCTCCTTCACTATTACCACCCTAAATATTTGAAAACTAAGTTAAAGGCATTAGTCCAAGTAATCATTAACTAGAAATATTTAATGCAACAAAATACATAATAAAAACTTTTTATAGTTTTTGGTAGTTATTGCTCAGATATTATTGTTTTTGGTTCCAACATTTTTTTTTCTTTTGGGTGTGTAAAAAAAAAAAAAAAAAAAAAAAAAAAAAAAAAAAAAAACATATTTCACTACAAGTGTGAACTATAATTTATTTTAGCTTGCCCTTTTTCATTCACTATCTAACTATTTAAGAAATACTTTATTTTTTGATTTTTTTTTTTTTTTTTGCCCTGTTTGTAATTTTGCAGTAATAATAAATAGATATTAATATTGCAAATTACTATACGGGCAAGGTAGAATTTAGATGATCTAAATTCCTTTCTGACAATTTTGATTATTTGAGTACTAGTTTGGCCATTTAATTATTTATATTTACGCACACAAAGTGCCATGAAAAAAAAAAAAAGGATAAAATTTGACTGAGTATTTTTATTAATTGTTTTATATAGTTTTTTATTTTTAAAAAACACATCAGCTATCAAGGAAGGGGAGGGGGGTGCTTGAGTTTACTGTTGCTTTGCACACATAACTACAGTCAAAACACATAGGTAATTAAATGCAGTTGCGTAGCCAGGATATTATTTCGGGGGGGGGGGGGGGGGGGCAATCCCCTAAGATTCTGTCCTCCTGATGCAAAGCTATAAATAAAAAAATATTAAATTTTACTTTTCGTATAAATATCAATTTTATACTTTTAAAATATGGGATATGTTTTTTATTTATTTTTTTTATTATTATTATTTAAATTTACATACACCTGTATATACAAAATGAATATATGTAATCAGTAATTTAAAAGTAAGTTACAAAATAATAAGTCTAAAATATTTAAATTGGTTACTTTTTTAAAAGAAGTCAGTTTTATCAATTTCTTGCAGGGAAAAAAGGATATTTTAAAAAAATACCATATCATTGTTTTCCGTGAATCACTTTATATGAGAAATAAATTAAAATTCCTTACATGTCGTAAAGAAAATTTAATATGATTGCAACTTAATACTTGAAATAATCTCAAGTGACACTTGGCGATTTGTTTTGGTGGTGAAATGCTATGTGCCTTCTGATTTGTTAGTTAGAATTGTCTACCACTGCTCAATTATCAGGACTTGTAACCTTGAGAATTAATCGCGGTATTCTTGTTTCTTCTCAACCAATGGGAGAATGGAACCTTTCACCCTTGAGTCTCTTCCCTTTTTATGATGAATGAATCTCTTGTGTTTGTTTACTTTATGAAATAAAATAAAAAATATGTCAACTTAATTTCAATTGAAATTATCTTTGAATATATATTTATTTGAATGTAAATTAGAAACAATACTTTGATGTTGAAATATTTAAGTTTGTGTTATTAATATTACGATTAATTGTTTACTTAGGTACTTTTCCATTACAGGGGCCTTGGCATTATTTTTTTTTAAAGCTTGGCGCAATTCAGGCTTCAGAACGTGAAATACGTTGATAAAATATATAAATAGCTATGAAAACAAACCTGGTGAACTTTTATTTTTATTTATATGTATTTATTTGCATATGAACATTTTATTTACACATATTATACAATATTTGTTTACATAGAAATTACCTCTGTTTCTATATAAAAATAGATTATTGGCTTCTTTAGATTAAATAAATTGTATACATATGGAGAAAATTGCTTATGTATTTGAAATAGGATATAGATTGACGGAAAATACGATGCAATTTTTTTTTTTCTCGCCAAGAACCTATGCTGGAAAGTATTTATTTATTTGTTGTATTTTAAATGAAAGATTTATTTTAAATGAAATGAGCGATAGGTTTATATTTTTAATGAAATGAGGACGATGGAAGAATATTTGGCGATTACCTGCACCCGACTAATATAAAAGTACCGAAATGTCCGTTTGGCATATAAAAAGTGAAGCGGTCAGCCCGGAACTATTGATGACAGTCACATGACTTCGGCTTTTATTATATAGATTGTGTTTTTTTTCAAAGAAACACGATTTTTTTTTTTGTGTTTCCGAAATAATTCTTTTTCTGACAGGTTTCATTTTCACAAGTTTTACAGTAAATGTACCTATGCTCTTCAGAGGTTTACTATATAAAGGATGTTTTAACAGTCTTGGATATACTTGTAAAATGGAAACTGTCTTAAACGGAAAACCTTAGTTAGTATCTTGAAAGTATACCTGCTAAAAACGGAATTTTGAATCGGTTCCAGTTCGGAGGGAAGAGGATACCCATCCCCCCCCCCTCCCCGAACCTAATCTCTGGCTATGCCACTGTCTTCAAAGAAATCTTTGACACCCCCCCCCCCCTAAGAAAGTTATGAAATGGCGCCCCTGTTTGCGAATAAATGTAAAAATGGAAGCTGTCTGTAATAGAAACTTGTCTAAAAAGAAAATATTTCATATTCAATATATTGAAACTTTACCTGCTAAGACGGAAATCTGTTTAAAACGAAATATTTCACCGGGTTTTTTGTAAGAATTATTCAGTTTACGTTTCTCATTCAGGAGGGGGGGGGGGGAGATACTCCTGAATCTTACCCTTAGCTATATAACTTTCCTCAAAAAATCTTTGTCCCCCCCTCACCCCAAGAAAATTCTGAAATGGCACCCCTGATTAAATATGTTGCTCCTGTTCAACATTTGTGCAAGCATAGCACTCATTCATGAGGATGTTGAAGTTTGACAGAGTTCAATCAAATTTAACAACACTTTCTGAAAACTTGGAAAAAAAAAACAGTAGAAAACAATACACTGCAAATAAAACGGTTGCACTACGCCTGGCCCGGTATAATTACTGTCTGCCTGCTGTTTTCTCCCCAAAGGTCAAGATGGGAGATTGTGAAGGGATAGTGGATTATTAAAGGGGCATTCGCGTATGTTACTTGGCATTGAAACGAAGAGATTTCGCCGAGTGCTCAATTACAAAATCCCAACTTTCAATCATGAATCGGCAGGTGCTGTTTTTCAGAAATTATGTAATCGAAAGACTTTTCTAGTTTTTTTTTTTTTTTTTTTTGGTAAACGTAAAAGATCTTTCAGAAAATTAATACCATCAAAATGGTCGTTTTGAAATGAATTTTCGGAGGAAAGAAAAGAAAATAGTCAGAGAGAGGCGAAAAAACGGTTATCATTCGACCAAAATCGCATAGAATTCACTAATTTATTTATCAAAATCTGCCAGCTTTGTACTTTTAAAAATGAGTTATTACTTGTGTCAAGCTTACATGGACATATAATGAACATGGATTATACCAGGATCAAATTTGTTTTTATACATAGTAGAATTGGAATTATTTGCAGGATGTGTCAGACAGACAGTATGTTTTGCAAAAATAGTAATAACCATAATGAACTTCCGTTGATGGAATCATAGAAAATATACATTAAGGGCAAAATTCTCAAATTAAAAAGGGAAACTTTATGACATAAGTTTTAATTTATTTTTGTTTGGAAATGCTTAAAATTAGCAAGTGTTGTCGTTCAGAAACTATCAAATCTGTTGTTCCGTTTATTTATTTATTTATTTGCAAACGCATCTTTTCAGATTCTTTGCAATAGATCTCTCAGGAAATCGTGTCAAAGTGGGTGTTTTGAACCGAATTTATGCACGAAAGAAGACTAACCACTCAAGAAAGGGTGAAAATGTGTTAGTCACGTGATCAAAATCGCTTATAACTCAATCAGTAATTTATTTATCAAAAAATGGAAAACACAATTCGATTCCACATTCAGACCTTCCAATTTTATATCTTCCTGCTAAAAAATGAATTTGTAAATGAATCAAAATGGCACTTGTTGAGCAGAGCTTTTCTGAACAGCCTTAAGATGGTTGATTCTCAAATTCCCTGCTCAATAACGTGAGACTTTCTGACAGATTTTCTTACTAATTTTCAACTGTAAAGGCATAAAGTTGCCAAGTCGGACTATTGAAACTGTTGGAAATTAATATTAATTTTCATATTTTGTTAAATAAATTACTTATTGAGTTATAGAAATTCTTGTCACGTGCCGGCAGGTTTTTCTTCTTTACCGGGCTATCACTTAGTGAAATTTGATTCAAAATGCTAACTTTGACAGTATTTTTGATAGATCTTTTGCCTTTATCAAAAAATGGGCAACACCATTCGATTAAAAAGGTCCTGAATAAGAACACTTGCCCATTTTATACATTTCTGGTCAATAATTAATTAAGAAATGTGTCAGAAACTAGTTCCTTTGGATTTGAGAACAGCCATAATAAACAAAGAAATATATAAACATAACAAAGAAATATTTTCAAAAATATATTTTTATTATACAACTTTCATTTGTATTTTATTCTAAATTACATCAATTTTTTAATGAATCTTTATTTGAATGTTGAAAGTCTTTAGTTTCTAAATAATAATTCAGGTTGCTGTTGTGTAATTGTCTTGAAGAGACATAAGCTATAATATACTGAAAAAGTTTGACCCGACCTATCATATCTAAGTATTTATTTCATGGGCCGGAGCAGATCTGTTTTTACTTATTTTTGTCCGAAATTTTAATTTTAAACTGACCGGGCCAAGAGAGTTTTCGTGTGGGCCGGGCCGGGCTGGCCTGAATCTAGTCCTGGAAATTCGACCCGTGCAGACGTCCAGTTCTGACCCTAACTTTCTCTTTGCTGATTGTAAGTGTGACAACGTCAAAATATGTTGCGTCAGAAAATGTTAATAAATTAAAACAATAAAATATGTGTATACAATATAATTAAAAACTTTACAATAAAAGCTACATTATTTCATTAAAACTGCACAAACAATAAAAAATAAATACTATATGTAATTATTTGTCACTGGATATGACTGAAATTTTAAGTGAACATTTCCAATTACCTTTTATATAAAATTTTATAACTATATATTTATAAAAGAAATATTATAAAAAGAGCTAAACTTCATTAGTATAATATAGCGTTTAGCATACGTTGTATATATCGGTGAAGTTAGATTTCATTATTTAAATGTAAATACTGTAACTAAATTTAAATATTGATATTTAACCCTTTCGAGTTTGGTGTACTATTAATAGTACGTATCTTTTCATCGAGTATTATTTTGCTGTAACAATTATTTAGTTATTTTTTACATATAGAAATGATAGTATATGGCTATGCCTTTCTTATTATGACTGCATTTACGTTTTGCCATTTAGTAATAATAATACTAAATGTTTACTTAATTCTTTTTGCACCGTTGGCGGTTCTTTATTTTATACATATGTTTCACTCTTTGAATTTGAAATATATATGTTTCTTTTCTGAAAAAATCCTGTATGATAAAACGCAAAAAACATTAGCAATTTCTAACACTCTTAAATCCTGTTGTATTACGTTATTTTCCAATCGTCTTCAAAATCTCTTGCTTAGCCTATTTTCACATAAAAATGAATTTAATAGTACACAAAACATTCATTAGGTTTCAGACAATGAAATATTCGTTAACCTTCAGTAAGTCTACTTGGATAGCTAGGATTAACACATATGGAAGTAATAATTTATTTCTTAAAATGGAAAAATATTCGGACCTGAAAGGGTTAAAATAGTAATCTATTTTATTTTATTAAATTATTATTCTCATTAGATTATTTATGTAAATTGCTTATATAACTTAATATTTTCCAATTAAATTAATTTTAAATTATATAAAAATTACTCTTGTATTCTGCGTTATTAGAACTTTTTTCTACGTGTTCCTTCCTTCCTTCCTTTTTGTTCGTTTGCTTGTTTAATTTATTGATGTTTATTATACTTGACTTAATAATCTGAAATTAAATTAATTTTAGAACAAATAAAAGTTACTCTTTTGGAAAGACAAAATAAAAATTTAAATAAAGGTGAATGTCTTATATGATAAAATACGAATTAAAGAAATTTTGTTCAAACGAATATTATTTTAATTTCTAAATACTTTTTATGAGCAAATGTTTTTAAGATAATTAAGGCTTTATTAAATAGTGAAAGGCCCATTACATAAAGTAAACCTGCCTTTTCATAACAAGGATATCTTAAAAATTAGTTTTAATCATCCATTTTGTCAGAATTTTTTTGAAGATTTCTTGCAACCTCAATAAAATTATCTTGATAAATAATTTACAAGTTTTTTAAACTGGAATATTTTATTTTAGTAATAGTTGTTACTTTTAAACCTGATCAAATAAATAAAAATTAGGCTCTGTTTTTCTAGAACCTAAAAAGGGTCGTTTATTCCTATACATCTGATAAAAAGAATATATTTATATAAACTGATACATTGAACAATCAATAATACGGCACATACAGACATAATAGAGTACAAGTAAAATTTACTGCCGTCTTCCCCCCCCCCCCACATTTTTTTATTAATCAATATTTTTCTAATGGCATAAGACACAGGGCCCGACCTATGCAGGACATGTGGGGCAATTGCCCCAGGTCTCCCTTTTTAAGGGGGCCCCCATAAGAGTAACCAGGATTTTCATTAAAAGATGTCAAATGATTATAATTAGCCAAAAGTGACCAAAATTCATATATTTTCAAACATTTAAGAAGGAAGCGCCCCTCCCCCCCTTCTCCTCTCTGTTTCCAGTACTCCTTCTACCTATTGATAAAACAAACTATATCAATAGAAGACTGGAAGACCTTCTCCTGGAAGAAAAATGCTGATTTTAACACTAGAAATATTAAAAAAATATTAACACACTTAATTTTTACTTACTCTCGTACTAAATGTGGAAAAGAAGTTGATTAAATAACTTATTATGAAACATTAAATGAATAAAGGTAATATTTAAAAACAAAATTGCTAAAAAGTTATTAAAATTTACTAATTACTTGACATATTCAAATTTTAAGTGTAATTTTATCAAGTATGCACAAAAGTCTAACAATATAGACTTTTGTGCATGTCTATATAATAATCTTTTGCTCAGCCTTGCTTTTTCTAGCACGTTGTTCCTCTTTCCCTATCTTGAACTGAAGAAGAATCTAGCTAGCAGATTCGAAACAGCTGTTTGCTGCTTTTCATGTATTATTTGTGCAGTTTAAACGTTGGTTTTTCTGCTTTTTAATAACAATGTTACAAAAATCAGAAGTTGAAATTTCTCTAAAACAAAACGAATAGAAAGTTATGTTTTTAAAATAATTTATGTATCTTTTCTCTATTATCTTCTCAATAGTAAATACACACACATTATAAATTTGTGATGTATCAAATTTCCAAAACAGAAAACTATAACATTCATTTTAATAAAATCATAATCAATATACTTGTATTTTACTTGTTGCGTACGATTCCATATCATGTACCCCCAAGTCCATCTAAACAATAATATTTTTTAATTGTAGATTATCTTAAATAAAACTTTTTTAGAACTTGTTCTTACTCAGTATATTAATAAAGATGAAATATTTATTAATAGAGAGAAAGCACAATTTTAAAAATAAATATTTATTTTGTACGCGATTATCTTTCTCTTTTTGTGTTCATCCGGAATTCTAAACGGTGCTTATTTTTTGTACAGTAAATAATATTCATTTAACCAAACGAGAGATAAACTGTTTAATACAGTTACCCTACTCATGGGTTGCAGCTTAAGAGGAATTTAGAGATGGGGAAATTTCTATTGTCCCTGTGATACTACGCGAAATAAAACATGTTATAATTAAGAAGATATTTCATATTTTTACCCCTTAAAACATCAAAAACTGTGGTAAAGCATTTTTTTTTAATTAGTGTTGGTTCAAAAGTTATCTGCCTTTTGATGTTGCAGTGAATAGGCTCATTGTATTGTGCTCAGTGCAGAGATAGAAACCGAGGTTTTCAAAACTTTCTTTTGTACCAATTCATAAAACTTCAATGTGGCTTACTAATTCCCTTTTCTATTCATAGATGGCATTATAGTGCACTGTTATTTATGTTTAAAAAGAGTAAAACAACTTTTTTTCCCCCTTGAAACTGTTCAAAAAATCTATCAGGTTATTGGATCGACCAATTTAAATTTTCATGCTTTTATAAGGTATACTAATTCGTATATTAATACATGGAAATTATTCCAGAGGCAAACGTTCGCCTTGGATACAATATTTCAAATGAAAATCAAATTTCAAAGTAATTGCTTAAAAGGCGCAAAGGCCAACACAGTGAAAAAGATTCCAAGCCAGGACTTGAACCCGGGCCATCAGAATAGCGCACTGACATTCTACTGACTAAACCACTTGGAACGATACCCAGCACGGAAAATTTCTCACTATTATATGTTGGCAAGGCTACAAACGCAGCACCAAGATTAAGCAATTACTTTGAAATTTGATTTTCATTTGAAATATTGTATCCAAGGCGAATGTTTCCCTCTGGAATAATTTCCATGTATTAATATAGTTTCTATCGATGCTGGATTTAATTATGCTCCGTGTTTGCCCCTGGTCGGTGGCTCACGATGAATATTCCATCTTGTGCTGCGTTTGTAGCCTTGCCAACATATAATAGTGAGAAATTTTCCGTGCTGGGTATCGTTCCAAGTGGTTTAGTATGTCGAACGTCAGTGCGCTATTCTGATGGCCCAGGTTCGAGTCCCGGCTTGGAATCTTTTTCATTGTGTTGGCCTTTGCGCCTTTTAAGCAATTACTTTGAAATTTGATTTTCATTTGAAATACTAATTTGTAGTCCCTCACGGATGTGTTTAATAATTTTAAATATTTTTTCTAGATTTAAATCTGAAAATTTGTCTAAAGTGAACAACTTAAAAGGGCAGTCATTTTCTTCAGAATCTAAAATTTGATATACACAGCAGAGAAGGACTACAAAATATAAAGAGTTATTTTTTGTTACAGATAAGCAGAGATTCATTCGATATCAAGGAATGCTTTTTTTCCCCACTGCAGTATCAAAGGCTGCACGGAGAACATTTTTCAACCAATTTCCAAATGAAAAAATGTTTTTAAAACTTAAAGATATGCTTTTTCATTTGCAAAACCCATTATTACTTTATAATTCGGTTAAAAAATTCCCCAATAACAGAAAATTTTTAGGCAATTTATTTTAAAACATTAACATGCCTTAATATGTTAAATATTGAATATAGCCATTTGTATGAAATTAGGTAGATTTCGTAAGAAATACTACCTATTGCAATCGTTACCATGGTGCGACTTTTGAAAAATTCCTTCATAACTTTTCATTATAGGACCCCAGGAACCCAAAACCACCCCCATCTAAAAAGATTATATATATATATATATATATATATGTATGTATGTACTAAATTTTGTCCGCACGATAAAAGTCGCAATTATGCACGAATCATCTTCAAACTCGCCAACAACTTTCAGATGGCTAATATCTCGGCGGGGATTGAAAATGGGCGAAATCGGCCCAAGAGGGTGGAAATGGGGAGGGTTCAAAATTTTGAATACTGTCTTAACATGATTCTGATAAAACCAGCTCTTACACAACAATGGCAGGAAAAAAATAAAAGTTTTTCGTTATAGCTGTTGCCAACAATTAAAAAAAAACAAATAATAAAATTCTCACCACAACAATTACTTTTCTTTTGCAAAATTTTCACGTGTAAAATTAAATAGTTTGACAAATTGAAAACAAATTGAATATTACGTCATAAGTTTCCTAGAGCAAGATTTCAGCATGAAAACTCAAAATAAATAGTTTGACGAATTAAAAAAATATGTATATTGCGTCATATTGGAAATATAATGGACCTCAGCAGGTGAATATGTAACGCCGTGTAAGTTTGAAGAAACGTATTAAAACATGATAAAAACCCGACTATGGAAATATTAACATATTTTAACACTTTAAGGTTCTCTGAATTTTTTGTAGCCATTTTTTAAACCTATTCCATATATATGTGTGTGTGTATTCGTGTATATTACAATTTTCACAAAAAGTTTAGCTCCCTACAGCTCGCTCTTTGTGAAGAAACTGGGTTTTATCTCTAATCTTGATTTAAGTTTTGTTGGAGAATTTAGTACTTAACATCGAAATCTACCTCCGCCTGTAGGCCCGAGCCGGCAGGGATTTTTTTAAATTGCAAATGAATAGAACATTCCAAAATTTCATAATTTGGTAGTCAGCTATTTAGGGCAAATTAATAAAAACTTCAGTCAAATATCACGAAAATTCAGCAAGATTCTGGCTATACAGAGTTGCTTTCTAAAATTAGCTGTTATGGCTGCCACTGACGACTTTTATTAGTACTACTTTCGCATGAGCAGAAGAAATACAGGGAAGAGTTCCATATCCTGTGCCGGAAGATTTGGCGATAAATGTTTTGATCTGGTATATGTTTATACGTCGGACTTTGAAAGATTTTGAACGGCTTTAGGGTTGCTTTTTTTTTGGAAAGTTCGTTTGATGATGGAGCGCTGATCTTGAAGCTTATTGGTTCATTAGTCATATGAACAATTACTCAGAGTAATTTTGAACAAGTTAGATAACAAATTTGCCCCCACGCCAGACACACATTCGGATTTCTCTGTGCTTCTGTCAATGTAAGGTAAGTCTCGTTAATTTTTCCAAGATTGCGGAAAAACATCATTTTTAAATCTTTATATTATTTATAATTCAATGATTTTGCACCATTTTTAAAAATAGAAAATGATGTAAAAACATGGATTTATAAATTACATAGAGATTTAAAAACGAAGTTTTTGTGTTACTTGGAAAATTTCTTCCGATGCAATTTCACAAATTTTAGTAGCATTCTAAATAAATCTATACAAATGTGCTTTTTCAGAAGTTATTGTTTTATTGTGTGTATTTACACACCCTGTTTCAGACCCTAACGGGATCCTTTTTGTAAACATTAAATTCTTGCTTTTTTTGGGGGGGGGGGGGGGTGTAACATTTTTAAATTATTTTTACATATATTTTTTGTATGATTTAATAAAAATTTTTTGGCAGTTGTGAGCGAGATTTTACCTGCATTAAAAATAATAGTTTTTGAAATATTGTTGAAATTTATAAAAAGTTTCTGGCCTGTTTTTTTCTCTTTATTGTTGAAAATGTTTTAAGAACGGGGGGGGGGGGGGGGGGAGGGGGAGGTTCATGGGGGCAGAGCCCCCCTTACAATAACAAGTATTCATCTCAAAAAGCACATTTATTTATATTTATTTAGAATATTGCCAAATGCACATCTCAAATATTCATGTTTTAATTGCTACACTGTTTCTACTGTTCTCTTGTACAGTTTTGAGAAAACTGTTAAATTTGGTTGAAAACTATGGCTATAAACACAAATTTGAATTTCTATATGCCGTAATAAACTCTGTAGCTATAGCATATGCTCTCCGGAGACATTTTGGCTATAACATATCTCTGGTTCTTTTATAACTACTCTGCAGCATATAAAACAATTTTATTAATCAAGGACTAGGATTTTTCCGGTTGCAAGTTTTTATATTAAAATTATTTCTGTGTTTAAGCAAGTAGTTTGATGACATGTTAGATTTATGGTTAAGCATTTGTTAGATTATATTAGAATTTAAAAACCAGCAAATTGAGATCAACAAAATTTCATTCCTAATGCTGTTCTCAAACCCAAAAGGGCAATTTTGACATAAGCTTTAATTTTGTTAGGAAATGTATGAAACTAACAGGTGTTCAGAAATTATGTAATTGCACCGTTTTCTTTTTTAAAAAACTTTGACAATATTTTCTGAAAGATCTATAAAGTGGGAGTTTTGAACCGAATTTCCACTCAAGGAAGGGTGAAAAACGTCCGTCACATGGTCAAAATCGCTTATAACACAATAGGTAGTAGTTTATAAAAAATGGAAAATAGATTCCAAATTGCTTCTATAGTCAGGCCTTCAAAATTTTATATTCTTCCATTAAAAAATGAATTTGTAATTGTGTCAAGTGTTTTTGCACTTGTTGAGCAGAGCAGTTGAGAACAAACAGCCTTAAGTGCATTTACCATACTTGACTAAAAATGAAATACGATGTTCGAAGTAATTTTGCAAAAAAAAAAAAAAAAAAAGAAGCTGTTACATTGTTGTCACTGTCAATATGACACCAACTCATCAGGCCTGGACTGGCGCAGAAATTTAGAGGGACTACTACAATATTTGAATTTTTTTTTTTTTTTTTTTTGAAAATTAGGCTTACATGCCTAAAAACCACATTTAGCTGTTTTGTTGCTTGTAAAATATTAGTTTGTATCAAATGTAACTTCATTTTCACAATGAAATCTTTGTTGCAATATTTCAACGTAAGATAAACGTACCGCAAATCAATATATAAACCATTAAATTCTATGGTTTCTTTCCATCTTCCTGAAATTTGAGCAATGCCATTTTGATACTAATCTTTGGATTTGGAAGCAAAAAGCCTAGAAAACCGCATTCCAGATCGTCAATATTGCATAAGCACTTGCTCACTAAAAATGTTACCATAGAATGGAACATGTAACAGACCGAAAGAGCAAGGTCCGGACTATGTGGGAGATGAGGTAAAAGTTCAATTCCGTCAAGCTCTTCTACTTTATTGCGAGACATGTGAAGTATTGTAATGTCTTGTTGGAGAAGATGTCTCTCACCATTGACTAATGCAGGCCATTTGCTTTTCAAAGAAGCATACATCCTGTCCATCTGTTCACAGTAAATTTCAGAGTTGACCGATCGATCATGTGGAATGATTTCAAAATGAATGAAATGCTCAAAATTCCACCAGACGATCATGAACTTCTTTTCAAACCGCGCTTGTTTTGTAACATATTGGACTGATTGTCCGCATCCAACAATATTTCTCAATTATCTGGGTTCCGTATATATATCCATTTCTCATCATATGTCACTTCGCGTTTATAAAACCTTAAATCCTGCAAGTTTTCGAGAAAAGTTTTGCACATTTCCATTCTGTGATTTGCTTGCTGCATAGTCAGTTCAGAAAGAACTTCCCTAGAGTTCATGTACATTTTCTGTAGTTTGTGTAAAGCTTGGCATATCATGTCCTTGGACGGTCCTAGCTCCTCTGAAAGTTTTCAAGAGCTGGTGGTTGGTTTAATCTCCACTCTTTGCTTCAAACCTTCCAGATTAACAAGTGATTGCCTTTCACTTCTGGGTTTCATTTTTAGATGACAAGTCATCTCTCTTAAAAACTTTGAACCAGTTTTGGGCTCTACATTTGCTGATCGTATCATCACCTTCGACTTCTCGAATTTTACGAGATGCTTCAGAAACTTTGACCAATTTTAAAATAATGTCTTAAGATGGATAATATTTCAATATTTATATCAGGCATTACATAACCTATAAATAGATAAAAGAATAGATAGGTATTAGCGTAATGTAATATGGAGGAACACATACTCTTTAATATAACACTTTGCAGTGGTCGTTAATTGTACGATAGTGCCATCTATAGCTTTTCATGTAGATATAGTGGTATCCTAAAAACAAATACTTTTGATACACGCTAACACTTGAGTAAAAAATTAATCTTCTGTTGTAGTTTACTTATTTTCATAAACAAATATTTATATTATTTTATATACATTACCTAAACTAATTCCATGTTAGAAAAAATAAATATACTAATTAACTATGAGTTGTTTATAACTTAAAAATGAGAGGGAAAAATGTATTTAGTTTTAGGCAACCAAATCTTTGTGTTGAAGCCATAATGATCTAAATCCTACTATAATACCCAAGTAAATATTAACACGAACGAAAAATCATGCATCCTGCAAAGATTATGTAATATTTTCCAACACATTCAGAAACTATAATAAAACTTTGCAGTTTATTAAAATGAAAGATGTCTAAATGAAAAATTTTAAAAATGCATAATACAGTTGTTCTACAATTATTGTAATTACCGTCAATAATCGCAAAAATATCCGAATTTTTTGTGCAGCCCCCTATATGATCTATAGATTTGTATGTATATTACGTTGTACGCCGCCTAAAAGTCTGTTAAATTAGATCAGCATTGGGTTTCGAAACCAGTTTCTTCCAGGACAGTAGAAGAAACTGGAAGAAACCAACAGATGCTGAAAATTAAAGTATATTAACTATGTAAAAGAATCAAACTCAAAGTATAATTATATGAAATATAAATTGGAAATTTTAATTAATATTAAAAATATTTTTGGAAAAATAAGTTTTTTTTTAATAACAAACTTCAGGTTCAGCAGACATTTAGAGGTGATGGATTTTACAACTTCAGAGGTAGAGGGATGTTTTTTTTTTTATATTAATTATGTCATTTATGTAAAAAGAGAAAAAGAGTACTTACAAATTCTTTATTTTTCATATAAAAATATATTTTTATATAAAAAAGCATTTTTATATAAAAATGCATTATTTTTAAACTGCACAGTAAATAAACAAATTTGTAATTATTTATATTAGCATCTAGCATGCATATCTCAATGCTGATTTTAAAAAAACTAACGTTCTAAAAATATCTATGGGCATGTCAAAATACTTTTAAAACTTTCTTGAAGTTCAGTAGGACTCTAAAGAATTTTTTTAATCTTTTGCATTCATCCATTCTAAGTTAGAAACTGATTGCAGCATCCTACTGCTAAAAAACTTTTGTTATACCATGCTGCATTTGTATTAAGGAAAATGAGGATTTTAGTGAAATTTTTTAAATACGGTAGGTAATTATTGTATATTACTTACCATAATAAAATTGATGCAAATTAAAAGCACCATTTTTTTTATTTAAGAGAATTTAATTTTACCATTGGTAAATGACTCTTACTATTTACTACTAGTTTCGAACTAGTACTATTTACTACACTAGTTTCGAAAGTTTAAATAATTAAAAAATATGCTGGATAAATTGAAATTGATAACATTTAATTGATTTTGTGTATTTTGGATAAAATTTCTTTTCTTCTTTTAGCCATTGGTTGAAAAGCTTTAGGTTTAGACAAGTGTCATGTGCGATCTTGGCTAAAAAACAGATGCAATTATTAATTTAGTAGTATATATAATTTTTTTATTTGTATAGGCCTAATAGAATTAATTTACGTAAAGTTATAAGAAGACATTTACTGTATCTTACAAAATTGAACTTATATGGTGAATTATTAAAGAAAAACAGTTTCTTCCACTTGGAAGAAACCTATTTCTTCCGGCCGTTTTTTTCCACTTTGGAAGAAACTTGCCAACCCCGAATTAGATGCATAGGTGCAGTTAAAATTTTCTAGCCAGCAATGTCTGCTAATAAATGAAAATATGCTCGAGATCTTTTGTGTAGCCCTGTATATGATTTATAGAACTTATATTCCCCAAGTAATATGTAAAAAAGTGAAATTTTAAATCGCGTACCACAAGTGAGAACACACTTACAGCAATTATTCTTCATATTCAGTACTGTAGCCAAATACTTGTGTGTCCCTGTAAATGAACAATAAACTATATGCACACCAGATTCTACAATAAGAGCTTTGTAGTATACCTCAGTTTTACACATAAATTTCAATATCCTTAAAAATGTGTAATATCAAAATACATTGCATACGGTATTTCCCCATAGACCGTCATGTAACGGAATACTTTTCAGTGTCCCCATAAATGAACCGTAAATGTTACACATTTCATTTTCAATACCGAACATGTCATGGTAAAACCCAATAACACATACATCAATTTCATGATAATCTGAATATATTTACGCGAGTTAGATCATGAACAGACAGACAGCCGACTACTTTACTAAACTAACAGCTTTTTTGTCTAGTTCTTCACTGATCCTCGCTACGTCATCTATAATAATATCTGTATCCAAATTATAAAATAAGTTTTTCTACATTCATGAAAAGAAGATTAGACATAAGGTCTTGGGTTATTGTAGACCTAAGTCGATTCTTAACTATTTTAAGTTTAGAAAACACCCTTTTACAGGTAATTTTTGTTGGATGATAAAAGATGAGACTAAGGTGATATGAAAATAATCACATTAAATCATACAATAAAAATAAGGTAAATCTGCTTACCTTTCACTTCATGATCGTCTACGGTTACACGGAACTTTCTTCATCATATCCAATAAGGGCTTGTATATATTCCATTTGATATCTAAAATATCTTTAGTTGTTTAGCCTGTAAAAAAACTTGGGTTTTCTTTATTATTATGTGTATTTTTTTTTTTTTTTTTTTTTACTCATAATATATCCCATTAATTTGCAGAATTTTTGGTTTAATATACTATAATTTATGTATCTTAAAAATACAAACTGGAGCGTACATTTTTGCTCCTATCTAGTTACATTTTTACACACACACTGAAGAATAATACGAAAAACATTACTGATACTTTATTAATAACAAATAAAAAATTTTAGATTATATATATATATATATATATATTAATAAAACACTCAATATCATTTAAAGTCTGTAAATTAATATAGTTCTGTGAGCTGTCAAAAATTGCAGCTTTTCAATGTAAATGTTTATGCAGTTTTTGATTGACACATTAGATAAACAAGCAAGTCATTTCCTATTTTCCTGACATGATGGGTGAAAGAGTAATCAAGTCTTATTTATGACAGACATTCAGGGGCGTATTTAAGTAGAATTCATTAGGGGGGCGTATATGATGATTTTGCCGACTAACTTAAAATATATATATATGTATATATATATATATATATATCTTTAAAAGTACGTTTCTGTGTCTGTATATATTTATCTACCCGGAGTCCTAAAATAGACTGACTGATTTTAAAATTCAATAACTTGCAAATGGTGATAGCTATAAAATTAAATTCTTGCAGGAGTGTTATGTAAGATGTCAGGAATTTTTTTACTGCGATTGTCGATTTTAGTTTAGATGGCGCTGCTTGAAATAGGCTCTAAATCGGCGCCCGATTTTTGGCCTCTCTCTTTTCTCAATATTGATGCGAAAGAAGGAGATTAAATATGTGCAGTAGGCCCCTAAGAACAAAAATGCATTGGCGACTGATAATCATTCCATACATTTAATCTCCTTCTTTCGAATCAATACTGAGAGAGAAGAGAAACAAAAAATCAGGCCCTGATTTAGCACCTATTGCTAGCAGTGTCATGTATCGCTGCTATTAAATCAAGAATAGCTGTAAAAAAAACTCCTGACATCTTACATAACCCTCCTGCAAGAATTTTTTTAAATAGCTGCCACCATTTGCAAGTTATTGAATTTTAAAATCAGTCAATCCATTTTAGGACACCCGGTATATTCTATATACAATTGAACATTGTTAACCCATCGAGATCAAATTTTTCAGTTTAGAACGTCGAATACTTTACACTTTAGAATATTGACGAGAATATAAGTTATATTTAAAGATGGATACACCACCCCTTCACTTACGTTACATTGTTGTAAATGTTCCATTAAAGTATTTTGATATTTTTTGCTGAATGTGCAGATAGAAATATGCAATTTGGATTAATTAAACAAGTTTTTAGTAAGATGCTGCTTAGAACTTACACAAAATCAGCTTAATTATATTTAGATTAAAAAGGATGAAATCAAAACTTATTTTAATTACATTTTTGTTCATTCATTACATAACATGTATTTTAACCCACCATTTTTTTAGACAAGCCCACCTATTCACAACAGCGCCCAAATCTGGGTATGTGGAAATATCCTTCTCAAATGTAAGCATCATGAGTGCATTCAAAAGTGGATCGGTCATTGTTGTTCTTAGATATTTTTTCACAATTTTTAATTTACAATGTTCTTTCATTCGAGGCAACTGTGACTTGAGAAGTTAGAGTCTGATGACTGATATGGTTCGCAAGTGGCAGAATGTACCCAACAAACACTCAACTTACGGCCGAAAGGCGTATATGTCACGGCCAAAAGGAGTTAAGGCCATTTGTAACCAAACAATGTTGTGCCGTAAATGACCCGCCGCTAGTTCCGGCAGCTACTGCCGGAACGGTAATGTTTCGGCGGTGAGAGAACTGTTGCATTTACTTTGCCCGGCAACTCTTAAGGGGCGGTTTCTGGCAAAAATGGGAGAGAAAAGGTAACTTAAAAGCTGTTACTAAAACATGAATTTTTAATATCATTTGAAACATATTTCCATGTAAAAGAAAATACTGGAAAAGAAATTTTTGTTTCTGAATCCACTGTAACGGAAAATATAAATAAAATTTCTTGCCTGTATTAAATTCCTAACAATTTAGATATATTTAATGATTTCACTACCATTATTTTACTCTTTAGAAATACAGATAAAACTTGCATATGTATAAAAATAATTAAGTGAAAAATTGCACAATAAATCAAGAATTTTCGCAGAATTAAGTAAAGAATTGCAGAATAAATAAAGAATTTTTGTTCATTATTATTTGGTTTCGAGTCCCGACCTGGATACATTTTCACCCAGTTGGAAAAATTATTTCTGGCAAAATTTAGAATACGCATTAAAATCTGACATTATATGAAAGTATTAAATAAAATGCGATATGTATATTTTATGCCCTAAAATAAACATGAAAAGGTTCCATTAATTTTTAGGCATTTCAGTAAAATCGTCTTGAGTCAAAAATAAGCCTTGATATATATATAGATAAACAAGATATTTTTTATGAGCATATCAGAATAAAATGGAATGCATGTTATTTTTAAATCTTATAATTTTTAATTGCGAAGATAAATGGGTAAAAATTTACAGAAAAGAGATAAAATGCCCATTTAAAGCATAAATCGGAGGAAAAAAAAAAAAAGTGTTTTTGTGTTACCTGAAAACTGTATGGAGAGTTTAAAAATTCAAACAATGTATCTTAAATCTTTATTTCTCTAAAAAAAGAAAAAAAAAAGAACGAAAAAAAAGAAAGAACAGGAAAACAAAGCTCTTTTTCCAAATGACTAAAAATAATATTAACAGAAAAAATATATGATTTATGAAAAAATGACTTTTATTTATTATAATAAGGTATTGGCTCATAAAACTATTCTCCCTCCCTCCCTCTCCAGAAAAATCAAATAGATGATGGGACCTTCAAATGGCTCAAGGTTAAGCAGTTTTGAAAGTTCTGGTCTGTTACGATAAGAGGGGAGAGGGAGAAATTCTCAGAATTTTTCTTTAGCTGTGCGTTTTCATTTCTGCTTTGTCATTCGCGTTATTTACCGTCGGAATAAGTGGACATGGTTTCAAAATGTAGCACATATATCGGTAAGTTTGTTAGTTCATGTTGATTCATTACAAATTTATTAATTTCATTCTATCTGTTTTTTGCATCATTTTATCTTAAAGAATATTTATATTTTAGTTTTTATAATTGCAAAAGAAAATGTAAAAGATATTTTCATTTTTAGTAAAATTCCCTTCAATAGTTTATTTTTAGTTTTTCGAAGTTATCGAATTTATTTTTAAGCATTATAAATATCGGATGATATTGTTCTTTAAGGGTCTTGTACCTTTTAAACGCGTCGAAAATTAACGAAAAGCTTCAAAGTTTGAATTAGTCTATCTTCAAAACCTTTTTATGTATAAACATGAAATTTTGGATATTGATTAAACGGATTGTGCTTTGTAATATACTACAAACATAAATTTATCAACCCTTTACAGAATTTGTGTATTGTTTAAATCAAAATAGCTCTTTTTTTTTACCCCATAAGTCATTGCGCGCATATCTTGAGAAAGTATGTATGGATTAGCATGAAATTCGGTAAAGATACTAAACATATATATGTGTTTAAAATGATCTACTCTTAGTCTAAAATTATTTCATTAACTGTATAAAAAAAATATTTTCGTAAAAAAAAATAAAAACATATGTATTTTTAATGAATATAAATAGTCATAACTAAAAATATTACAATTGTAAATACTTAAAAGTAGATCATTTTAAACACACATATTTGTTTAATATATTTACCAAATTTCATGACAATCCATACATCCTTTCTTAAGATATCATGCGCGCAATGACTTATGGGGTAAAAAAAGAGCTATTTTGATTTCAACAATACACAAATTCTGTAAAGGGTTAATAAATTTCTGTTGGTAGTATATTACAAAGCATAATCTGTTTAATCAATATCCAAAATTTCACGTATATACATAAAAAGTTTTTGGAGATAAACTAATTAAAACGTTGAAGTTTTTCGTTAATTTTCGACGCGTTTAAAAGGTACAAGACCCCTTAAAACAGTTTATTTTAGTTTAATTATAAAAATGTGATTTTATACTCGAGAAAATTTGAGTGACTCGAGAAAATTTGAGTGTGATTTGAGTGACAATTGAATTTAAATGAAATTTAGAAGTATCAAGATTAATTTAATATATATTTTTAAATCACTATTAAACTATTATTTACATAAAATATATAATGTGAACATTAAATAGTCCACAATATTATTTAAAAGGCGACTAAAGTAATGAAAAAGATGTTACAAGTTTAAAATATACATTTTATTTAAAATTTCTTAGTACTTTCAAGCCTTCCTAGCTCATCATCAGAGAATATCTTAATAACTAAATGTTGTTTATTGTTTTTAAAATGTGAGAGCCAATAATTACTAGAGTTGAAAGTAGAAGTAGCAGTAGCAGTAGCAGTAGCAGTTTCTTGGATTGAATTTAATTAGAGGAAATATATATTATTATTATTAATTACAGTTCCATTTATTTGTGACATCACTCTGTTTCTCATAGGTCACTTTCCATGGATATAATTAAATTATTATTTTATGATATAATTATTTTTGTGTAAAAAAAATGGAACTGCAATTAATAATAATAATATATATTTTCTTTACTTAAATTAAATCCAAGAAACTGCTACGTTTACTCAGTAATTATTAACCCTCTCATTTTCAAAACAAAGTGACGTATTTGTATAAATAAACAACATTTAGTTATTAAGATATTCTCTAAGGATGAGCTTGGAAGGCTTGAAAGTACTAAGAAATTTTAAATAAAATGTATATTTTAAACTTGTAACATCTTCTTCATTACTTTAGTCGCCTTTTAAGTAAGATTGTGGACCTTTTTAATGTTCACATCATATATTTTATGTTGAATCAAGGTGAAAAAATTGCGTTTCGTCTTATGATTCTATTATTTACATGTCTAATAATTATAAATAATTCTCAAGAATTTCGAAAAAGTTGAAATAATATATTTTTTCAAATGTTTGGCTGTTAAACTGCAAGAGAAATAGTTAAATATTATCTGATAAAAGCAAAATTTTAAAATATATGAGAAATATTTTACTGTCATTCGTTAACTACATAAAGATTAAACTTATTTTTATGTAATATTTTATAAAATGATCAGAAATGATGCAAAAATTTAGATAATAATGATTTAATAAAGCTTTGATGAATAAGCATAATTTAACAGATTTACCAACGAAGCTGTGTAAAATATAGTGGAAATTTAAGTAAAAAGAATATCACAAACACACACATTTTTATATAAAATATATAATAAACTATATTAAAATCACGTATGTTATTTAAGCATAAATTCGAAATTTATTCTTCAAAAGAAAATACTTTTTAGAAGGTTAATTGAATGGTAAAATGTTTTGGCAGGTAAAAAAAAAAAAAAAAAAAATCTTATAATTATTTAGACATACTTTTCAAGAAAATCAAGTTCATTTAACTTGAACTTTTTCAAAAATATTCAAAATACAATATTTGATAATGAATTGATTGATTAGTTTATTTTTTCAATTATACACTTTATAAATTTTTATGAAATGCAACTATTTAAAAATGCATTGCATATAAATTTTGTAAATATGTAAGTGAATAAATGAACAAATAAATTAATGCACTATGTGAAATATTGTGTTTTGGAAATTTTTTGAAAAAGTTCAAAGTGAAAGAATTTCATTTTCTACAAAAGTATATCTAAATAATTATAAGATTTTTTTAATCCTGCAAAAATATTTTATCATTTAATTAGGCTGATAAAAAGTATTTTTTTTTATAGAATAAATTTTGATTTATTCCTAAACAATCGTTATGGCACAACAGTGGCAAGTGATTACATTTTAAATAACCCTAATAGGCTTTTTTGTGGGCAGCTTTGGGATAAATTTAATTTATGACAACCACAAATGGCAGAACAAAGGCAAGCTTCTGGTTAGCTTTTATTTTTAGTGGCCATTAAAAGAATAATTGTGGGCAGTTTAAGGCTATCTAACATTTTCAGCGAAAAGTTAGTGGCATGATTGTGGGCAACTTCTTGTATTTACGGCCAATTATCTTGTGGCCTTATTCTGTCCGGCGTGACACTTTTTTTACGGAGCCGTAACTTTCACTGATAGCGGGCCACCATCGAACACCTTCGGCCAAGGCTAACGAACCCATCAATGGCCCGTAAGTTCGGTGTTTGTTGGGTATCTCAAAGGTTCTGTTTTCATGTAAATATCGTCCATTCTTCAAGTCTCTGCACAGAAGTCTGACAAAATTTTCAGCTCTGTGTGTAATGCTTCCATATCAGGAATTGCCAATGTTTCACAAAAGACATTTATTTGCTGCTTTCTTAACCAGATTTAGTGTTTATTTATTTCTTGTAATGGGAGGATACATTATTTTATCCAGTGGTGAGATTATCAGAGCCCGATTAAGGATGTCTGGGGCCCAAGGCCCATGACACTTTTCAGTGCCCCTCAAAATAAGGATAGTAGGAGAATTTTCATTAGGGAATATTTGGAAGTTATTATAGATAATACAATGCAGTTTCCAAATTACTCTTTTTTCTTTTTTTTTTTAAGAACAAATTGCAGGAAAGTGCATTTTTAAGAATTCTTTTCGAAATTATTTTACTCAATTTAGGGCCCCATCAGCAGTGGGCCCAAGGCCACGGCCTAGTTGGCCTGTGCGGTAATCAGGCCCTGGAGATTATGCTGATGCAAGAATTAAGACTTTCAGCTATCACTACTGTAAGAGTATCCAGTACCTTCTGAAACTCTATGCATTAGAACATTAGAAGTTCGGGAGCAAAGAGAATGTTTCAGTTACCTGGTTCCAATCTTCGTCGATACTGCATAGCAAATTCATTTAACGGATCAACACCTTACTTGCTTTAAAAGAGAACCGCACTCTATATTTCCCTATTCCCATTTTCATTGTTATTGTTGATTTTTTCCAATGATTTGATACAAGACTTCAGTATTTTCGTATCGTCTATTTTAAGTGTCTTCGACTTCATTTATTCAGCAACTAACTTGCACTTGTACTGAACGTTCTTGAGAAACATCATAGTGAAGCAATGAAGTCGAGTGATAACATTTTCTTTCTTAAACTTCGTGGCTTGATCATTGTTTTGCTAACAGGAGTAGAGGAATCAACTTTTTCAAAATTTTTAGGTTACATTCATATGAGATCCAAACCGCTTTCAATGATTCCACTCGAGCAGTCCATGTAGCCTTAGAAAGATTCCGCAGCAGAAGAGCATTTTCTATTTCTTGGAGCTTGTCTACTAATGGCTTCTTTCGTTTAGTACTTGCTGTGATAAACACAAACGTCTTCCAGTATGTCAATGTCAAACATATCACCTATAACATTGCTGGCATTGCAGATATGCGAAACGAAAGTGTTGAGTCTGTGACATTGACAAGGAATATAGGGCACAATTCCACCCACGATTTCTGAAAACCTCTCCTAAGTGCCGCTGAATTCTCCAGACATGCTGCTTGTAAAATCGTATGACTGGAAAACTACCTGTTCCATTTCGAGCTCATTCTTTGTGAGGATGTGCGATATCTAGCATGTAAGGTCAACATTGGTTTTGACGACTTCTTTTAAAACTTCCAAAAGCCGATCGGAGTTTTTCCATCTTTGTCGACATATTTCAACCCAACATCTGATCGATCATGGTGCGAAGAATCTGGTGTCGTATCTGCCATAATTACATAAAATTATGCTTCTTGAATATTCCTGACTATCGTTTTGCGCACTACTTTAGCAAAAAATTCAATCATCTCGTTTTGGGATGAAACGGAATGGTAAGTTAAATGGCATGGGCTGAAACGTGCGTCCTCAAACATTTTCTCAGTTGTGTGTTATGTCTGGAAATTAATTTCACAATTTTTCAAATGTTTCCATTTCCGTCTTTGTCATTTCCACAAACTAGACCTTGTCTACTCAGCATTCGCGTAATGTGCATTAAAATTGCTACAGTTTCTGTGCTGAATGCAAGATGCTGCTGTTGCTCTTCCAGAATAATCTGTTTGCGCTTCTCTCGTCGAGTAAGTGATTATGCGTCATCGTGAACGGACAAAATAGGAAACAGCAAATTTGGTGGGAGTTGGAAGAGAAATGTCTCTCTCAGGTCCTTCATGAAACAAGCAAAAAATTAGCGCATTAGCAAAAAAATTTTGAGTTCTGTGCTGTATTCCAAAAACGGATGCTCTTTTGTACCAAGCGCTGTTGCAATGTCGCTGTCTATTTTGCGGGATGGAACCATTTATCGGGTATACGGTGAGTTTTGGCTGATACGGACCTAAACTGATCAAATATGTCTATAATTGTCTACCTGCATTTTAAAAAAATTTCCTGGGTCGTGTTCAATGATGGAATCATTCCCACTTTCCGTAATGCTAACCTCTCCACGGTTCTTCCAGATTTCTTTCACGATCTTTCTATAAATATTTGACACAGAGGAACAATTTTATTTTTCCCTGTCAATTATATCTATGGTCTCCTTAAGGAACAAGAAAACACTTAATTCATCAGATGGGGTATATTTTTCAATAATTGGCTTGCAATCTTTTAAACAACCGACTAAAGGATTCAATTGTCGAGCACATTTCAATAAACCACGAGTAATATGAATGCCTTCACCGAAGTCGTCATCTTCAGTGCCAGTCGATCATCTAGAATCTAGATGTTCAGAAGAAAGACCCCTTTAAATATTGAGAAACGACTCTCTCCTGGTTCTTTCTCAATTTATTTTCAGCAGTTACGCGAAGTCCAAGAAAGGAGAGGCAAGCTTCGGATTTTTAAAACAAATTAAGACAAATGCTTCTTAGTTTTTGCTTAGTTAGTTAGCTTCTTAGTAAATGCTTCTGGATTGGTGTTTCTTAGTGTACGTTTTAAGAAAAAAACGCAGAAAATTGAAAAAAAAATCGATTGATTCAGAGTTGTATCGACCGATACTGACTACCTAGAATTTGCCGACTGTAATCAAAGTTGCCGACATTGGGGGGGCGAGACGCCCCCCCAGTAGCTTCGCCCCTGCAGACATTAAGTGTTTTTTGAAAAACAGTTATCTTGATTTATGAGTTTTATCTAATTCTGAAGAGATTAGTATCTCCAACAATTTTTCCACAAGGTATGGTTAGTACGAACTTGTAAGCTACATACATGTTGGTAAACATTCAAGATTGTGTGAGAGTTCAAAAACAGAAAAGCACAGCAAACATTGTTTCTTGTTAGAGGAGTAACCATAAAATTTGTCTTCAAGTTCAGATTCTACATTGTCGTATTCACAGATTTCTTCAACTCCATTCAAAGATTGTCTTGTTTTCTTTCAATGTTAGTTTTTTCAGCCATTGCAAAACTTTCATACTGATCTACAAACTATTTGAGCTCAATCAATAATAGATTTCTTTCAACTTTACACAGTTTAGAAATACAACAAAGGACTTCAGTTTGAAAATATATAAAGCATTATGATTTCATTAATTTTCTTTGGTTCTAACTAGGAATCAATTGACTAAATCTTCCTTCGATACTTGTCCTGGAGCAATCTAAAACACTGAAAAAGACCAATTTATAGTTTTGTGCAGTTGAGATTCAAGGAGCTTCGTCTATTGATTTTTCAACAGGCTTCTACATAAATATTGTTATCTTCAAATTTGCTATTAACTGTACTTGCATAATATTTTGCTTTTGAATATTGAACCTGAAAGTGTATCACTCCTATTATCCCTTACTTGTTGAAGCAGCTTCTGTACCAAATTCCATGTTCTAGAATAGTCTTACTTTATAGTATTTTACCCCTTACTTTATAATAGTTTTACTTTGTAAATAATTTGAAGTAGGAGATGTAAGAAGAAATAAATCTAATAAAGCAACACACATAAATAGGTTTTCAAATTTAGACCATTTACTAATCAAATTTCTTGCCATGAATTTAGATTTCCATTCAAAACTTCCTTTTGATATTTCTTTTAAAACGGTAATAAAATGGAATAGTTTCCCAGTGTTTATACTTTCCTCCCAACTTAAAATTTCCGCATCAATAATCCAAGAAAGAGCTTTATATTTGCTCCTCCATCTTGTGGCTCGTATTTTTTGCAACATGTGCAGCATTCTACAACCTGGAACTTTGTACAGAAGCTGATTCCATTTTCTTTTTGTTTTCCTCTTCCATATGGCCATTCTTTTTTGAGATGAGCTTAGAAAAACTAGACTCATACACCAACCTAAATAAATTTTCTGATAGGATAGTAAGAGAGCTGTTGAACATTTTTGAGTAGGTATTTGAGGCACCCTGAAAATTTGTGCAGCACTTCTTTAGTAATGCCTGAATACAAAATCGAATGTCTGGCTGAAGGATCGTGGCCCAAAACCTGTGCCAGACACGTGTCAAGTGCCATTTTTTGACACTACCCAAAAAAAGTATTTGAGGCACGCTGAGATTGAAACAGAATAATATTTACACTTAGAAAAAAATATTTTGAAAATGACAGACACTTTAGTCGGCCCAAAACCTGTGCCAGACACGTGTCAAGTGCCATTTTTTGACTACCCAAAAAAGGTATTTGAGGCACGCTGAGATTGAGGCACAATAATATTTATGCTTAGAAAAATATTTTGAAAATGACAGACACTTTAGTCGGCACAAAAACTGTGCCAGACACGTGTCAAGTGCCATTTTTTGACTACCCGAAAAAGGTATTTGAGGCACGCTGAGATTGAGGTACAATAATATTTATGCTTAGAAAAATATTTTGAAAATGACAGACACTTTAGTCGGCACAAAAACTGTGCCAGACACGTGTCAAGTGCCATTTTTTGTCTGGCACAGATTTTGGGCCACGATCCTTCAGCCAGACATTCGATTTTGTATTCAGGCATTACAAAAGAAGTGTTGCACAAATTTTCAGGGTGCCTCAAATACCTTCCCTAAAATGTTTAACAGCTCTTGGACTAGGAGCAACGTTACTGTTGAATCAGCTACTACCAAGTTCAGTACGTATCCTAAACAGTGAGTGTAAATAAAATCTTTGTTTTCCTTTTTGAACTAAACTTGTAGACCATTGTAGCAGCCTTTCATATTCGTTGCTCTGTCAAATGAACAAGAAATAATATTTGATGTTGCAATATCACACTTGGCTATTTTTGATTTTATAAGTTCGTACAAAGTCAATCCACATGAATCATTGATTACCGTTATTTCTAAAAGTCTTTCATATATCTTTCCTTGAACGACATAGCAGACACAAATTGCAGCTGATCCATAACAGCTGCATCTTGAGTACTATCAGACACAATTTGAAGTTAAATATTAGTTTAAAATGCAAAGTTTATATATTAAGTTAGGAATATTAGCGTGAACTAACATCTCGTTTCGTAAGCATGAGAATAACAACAATGCGGTACATAAGAAACATTTAGGAGGTTGCAGTTAAATTCAAACAGTCTCAATCATAGTTTGTACAACTTAAAATAGGACAAATTACTTTTCATTTGCAGAATGAAAGTTTTTTAAAAGCAGATTCCTACGAAATTCAGTAGAGTAATGCAAATTGAAGGAATTGCAAAAACCTTTTGACGATTTTTTTCAGGTGTCTTGCCAATCCTGATTACTATTTTCAGTAGAAATTGAGCATATGCAGTAAATCTCCATAGAAAGACTGCTTTTTCGATCAGCCAGTGTCGCGATGTGCTCTGAACCTGAGCCAATAACACAGCGCGCGATGAGTAAGTCTGCACTCTTCCTCCGTTTCGCCAGCGACACGATGCTACTACATAGGCTACTATAAACAGAAATAAACTGGCATCTGCTTAAAATTGATTTTAAATGTGTAAGATTACAGGAAAACAGCTAAATTATCCTGATGTAGCTAACTATGGAGTTAGTATATCCATTTTTGGAGTCCCCCCTTCCCTCCGGCCCTCTTACATAGCCTACCATAAACAAAATCCAACTGGCAACTGCTTAAAATTTATTGTAAATGCATAAGATTACGGGGAAATAGTGAAATTATTCTGATGCAACTAGTTATGAAGTGGTATATCCATTTTTGGAGGCCCTGCTGGGGCCCCCTAGCATAGGCTACCATGCACAAAAAGCAACTTACAACTGCTTAAAAATGATTGTAAATGCCTAAGATAACAGGGAAACAGTCAAATCTGTTGTAAGTAGTTAGATTCTTTGATGGCCCCTCGGCAATCCCCGACTAGGCCAGTCTGGGTCTGCAACTCATGGACATGTCAAATATACAAATATCAGAATTCCATATTTTGTAAACTAACAATGTTCTTGCAGATCACTGGCTGGTTATATGCTGATCTAGATCTTCATAGCCTTCTTTCAACATTTTATTTGCCACTTAAGGTAGTTTTTTGGTCAATGGCCAGTCAGAACTCAAATTATCTGTGTTAAACCTATGGGCATAGAACGCATTTATCAAATTGTTATTTTTAATATCTGTAATCTTCAGCTGTTTGTGACAATACTTAGATTAAAGTGAAAACTTAAATCTTACTCTGCTCATCAGCATCACTTTAAATGCTAAATTGAGTGTTAAATATTTTGAAAACTAAAAAAGAACTGTACACAGAAAGAAAAATTTCTTGATAAGACATTTTAAAAATATGAATGCATTCTACACCTACAGGTTACCTACACTGGAGAAAATTTGAGACCTGGCTGACCAAGGTCTTAAGTTTAGAATAATAGAAGCACTGAATTTAAGTTAAATCTTAAACAATTGTACATCAAAATTTCATCCATTTTGATGAACAAGACCATTCACAAGTAACTTATACCAGGGAGAAAAAGATTTCAGTTAAAGAATCATCTTTAAACTCTTAAATAAAAGGACTTCAAAATTTTAAAGGAATCGGAAGGAAAATTTAGTCTTATTCAACGCAGCAAGAGCTGTTGTCTATTTAGAAAAGTTCTTAAGAGTACCAGAAAGCAGTGTCAAGTAAATTTTCAGGTTGTAAACATCACAGCATGTTCCTAAAATACATGTCTAAAGTCATGGTGCATTTTTGACTGGTTACAGGAAATCAACAAGACAAGATGGAAATGTTAAATCTTCAAATAAAAGCTCTCCAAGTTTCATACCTGTCCAGTGCAGTTTGATGTGGCATCAGCTTGAAACAGAATCAGATGTTGCCGTTACACCAGACGTCCCTAACTGTGTGGGAAGAACTTTAATATAGTTTAGTGTGTAGGACAACAAATAGAAGCCACATCTAACTGCACTGAACAGGCATGAAACAACTTTTATTTGGCGAAGATTTCGCATTTCCATCTTTAGTCGATTTCCTGTGACCGGTCAAAGGTGCACCATAACTTTACGGACACACTGTATAAGAACAAACTTTCAGGAGAGAATGTGGTCAAGACTAATATTTGTGAAGAACCCAGCATCACAATCTACATATTCAATAAAAAGTGGCAGTGTCTTATTACAACCTGAACCCAACATTTTCATTCCCCTTTAACACTAGTAAACATTAGATCAAGATTTGCCTCATTAACTTTGATCTGTATGAAAGTGACATTAGAAGAGACAATGTGTCAAATGACGTACCATCAGCTGAAATAATCTTCAGAATGAAATAAGTCTAGCTCGGTTTTGTTTGGATGTCAAAAGTAGCTATTTTAAGCACTTCGGTCATATTTCACAAAAAGTAAAATTTTCCCCAGATTCTTTATTGACAGTTAAAACCAAGTTATGTAAAGGTTACGAAATGTCTTAAAAGATTTTAAGCATTTGGGTTGGTCGATTGATACCTATCCAAACTGAATATTTTTCTATTAGCCAAATATCAATATTTAGTTTGGCCAGTATTATGGCAGAATAGTGAATATTTTCTGCATACCTATAGTCAAAATAGTTTTTTCATTTCAAAATTGCTGTAGGTCAGAAAGATCTCATTAATCAAAGGGTTATCCATGCCAATGGAATATATTCAGAGCATCTTAAAACCTGGATACAGGAACATCAATTCGAGAACAAGTTCATAACATAGTATTTACATCTTTTTTTTAATGATTAATATTTCCATAAATTTAAATTAACTATACAAATTAAATCTTTGCTTATGAAAAGAGAAAGAAAAAAAAATCAGCATCTTAAACTGTCAATATCAATAACTAATCAGAAAGTGGAATGTAAAGAAAACAATTTAATATTGATAACATTAAGATATTGCTGCTGCAAAATTAAATCCAGAATTTGTTTATTATCTTCATAATTTAATATTATGTTTACTAAAATGTTTCATGAAAAAATTCTTTGTCAATCACTTATACTGCAGCAGCAAAGTGAGGATTTCTGTCTTAAATCTATCCCAAAGTATTTAAAAATGGATAAGATGCATAAAACCCTTTGTGTAAAGATAAAAATATTTATACACAAGTCAAAGAAAAATAGAAGATAAACATTTGTACCAGGGAATAAAAAAACTTGAAAAAGCCCAGCTCACTAGTGAAACACTTTTTTTATATATAGAACTCTTTAGACTTCTAATTTTCATATCCATAATACCTAAATTTATCAGTGAACTCTTGGGACTAGTTTGCTGCTCTAAGGATATATTAAGCCAACTACAACTGGATTTCTTTATATAATTCTGACCTTAAGTTAAACATGCTAATTTTACATACGCTTCTTTCATTCACTTCAAACCAAAAATCTGTTGAAGACAACATTTATTCCATTTTTTCAATGTTTAGTACTGTATTTTCAATGCCATGTTGCTCTTGTTATAAGGATCTGTTTAATACAATTTTATAATGGTTTATACATCATTTTTAATTTGAATAAATTCCTTTATACATTCACATTAGTTGATAATTTGTATTTGTTTATAACGGTTATATTTAAGTTTTTTTATTCGGATTCATAATATTTTGAAATTATCAAAATTTGCTGCCTGTATATTGCAATAGTATTAAATGTTATAAAAGTCAGTGATATCTAAATTTATATTGCAAATGGCTGTACATTTTTACTAGCTCTGCTGCTTTATCAACCCTTAAATGATTACATAATTTGCTCCAAATCAGACCAAATGTAGAAAAAGTATTGTTCGGTTGAAGCAGAGGTAGATGTGATGAATGTCAATTGTAAACTAAAGAAAAACAGAAAATCTAAGAGGAAACATTTCACTTTTGCAATAATCTACCACCATTTGTGTTGAAAACTCCTGTATACATTTAACATTGAAGCAAGTTAATAAATGGGATCATTAACCTTAAAGATAACTAGCAAGTAATCAGGATGTGTTCAAGTGCCACCTTTAGGCATGCATCAAGATTTAAATGCATTTACAGGATTTAAATTGGCATTTTTTATTTATTGTAAATTTCTTAAATATAAGCTTCAGAAAGTAATTTGTTAAAATGTTTAAATTTCATATTCTTGTTTTCCCCCTTAATTTTTTCTGTGCATTCTCATACCTTAAGACTAAATAATGATAGAAATGTGAAGACATTAGAAAATTTGAAAAACCACAATGGCATAAGTGGGCCCGCCCAAATTTTTTCAGGCAGACCCATTTGGGCAAACCCTGGTTTGTACCATTCAACTGTGTCAAGGCTTCATAATAGGAGCCTCTATATAACAAAAAAGTTATGAGCAATAGTCAATATTAGGGATGCACTGAATAGTGATTTTGGCCGAATACCGAATATTCGGCCAACAGGTGAACCAAATACCGAATATTCGGCTTGTCGAATACTTTTATATTTCAAAGTTTGTTAAATTTTAAAACAATTTTACATAATATTTAAAACAAACTTATTCTAATAAACAAGGTCTTTTTTCAAGCAAACTTTATGCTGAAAAAAATCTGCTTTGAGTTATTTAAGAACAGGATAGTTATAAAAAAAATTTAATAAAATTTTAAATTTCATGGCTTCTGAGAATTAAAACATGAATAAAATTCTTAAATTCTAAAACAAACATTTTAAAATCAAAGAAATTGTGAAAAAATTGTACAGGTACATATATTTGCTTGTCAGGAAGAGACTAAAGTAAAAGTTATACAATCGATTCAAATGTTATATGGTGACAACTTAGCAAGAATAACTGTTCTACTCCCTTTGATCAAGCAAGTAAGTTTTTAAATGCATCCTAGATCGGTGTCTGGAGTGGGCAATCATTTTCAGAGGTTGTAAACGTTCTTAAAATCTTAGCAAGAAACAGATTATTTACAGGACAATATTGAGGAACTTGCATTTGTACATAATTTCTATGAAAATCCTCATGATTGGTTAATTTTCTTAAATAATACTTACCAAACAGCAAATAAATAATGTAAAACATTCCCTTTTATTTAAATATGATTCTGTTTGTAATTATTCTGAATGTCTTTATAAGTTGACTGTTAAACGTAGCAGTTGTATAAGGTTTTAAAAAATAATTTTTTAAAAAGTTCTTTAATCATTCGATTCGGCCGAATATTTCGATATTCGGCCAAACCGAATACTCGGTGCATCCCTAATTAGTATACTGCATGTTACAGTTGTTTATCCCCCCCCCCCCCCTTTTGAAGATTGAAGGAGATTCTCTTTAAACTTAAAATCAAATACTAAATTCTATGTCTAAATTTATTATGACCGTTTGTGTTTTTCCATTACACTTTTTTATATGCCATGTAGGGTAGATGTGCCAGTAATGGACACCCCTTGATGTTTTTGGTTCATAAAAAAATAACTAATGGATATTTAGCTTTAATTATTTTTTTATAACCCCCTTGTATGTTTTATAAAACTGGGTTATCACTGACACTTTTAATCAAGCCAGTCAGGAAGCAGAAAATAATGTTTCAAAGTTTCGCTGTTTTTCTGTGAAAATCTTCATGAAGAGGCTAAGAGCTGGCTGTGTCATTCCATGTCAAATCAACACAGCCCACAACCCGACCATCTCCAAATTGGATGAAATTTAGTTTATTTGTTGCACTAATAGAGAAATGAATAAATACTGTGTTTTTAGTTCATATTGCTATTAGTTTTTTAAATATTTAAATTTGGTCAAATTTGTCAAATTTTAGCAATCTTTGCAATACAAAATTGGCTCAAACTTCTTTCCTAATTAAAGTAGAGTTTTGATTTTGGTGTCGTTGGAAAGTATATGAATTGTACTTTCATATGATATACTGCATGACTATATTTAAAAAAAAAAATAATTTCAAGGTCATCAAATTTAAATTTTAAAATTAAAAATTTTAAAGTTGTAATTCTGAAAATGTTCTAAAAAAATTATGTTATTTTTCAACTTATTAGAAACAGAATCTGAAAGTTTTAGCCTGGGACTGCAATGGGTTCATGAAAAATAAATTTTATGAAACTACTTGCATCTGAATTTGCTCATAACAAGTGACAAATTTTGAATTTTAAACTAAAATTTCATACTGAATATACAGAAAATAAGATTTTAACCATCAAAAGACAATATTAAAATACCATAATATTTTATCCCAATTTGTATATTCAGGGAAATATCTAATTTTATTTTTTAAATGTTTTAGGTAAGTTGATACACATATAAAAGACAGAAGATTTTATACAGGATAGAAAAAAGAGATTTAATCAACCATTTAATAAATATCTAACTATGCTATTCAAAATATATTTTTAAAGTTTAAACACCAATGATGTATAAGTATACCAGTGGCGTGGCGTCCGGTCATCGCACGATGCGGCGATGACCAAGCAATATTTCAGAGAATAAGATAGAGTATTTTAAGTTTAAATATAATTTAAAAACTATGATTTTTCCAAAAAGCAAAAAAATCCCGATCAAAAATGTGTAAAAACCGAAGAGAAACCTCGCGCGATTCGCAAACTTTAGCGCATCCAAGTAACGTTTTTTTTCCTACTTCATTCCCACTCACACCGTACATCTTTTTCCCAACTAAAGGTAGGCTACTCATCGCAGATTTTTGCGCTTCTGTTGGACAGAAGCCAAAAAGCTCTCGCACTCTTCAAGTGAAGGGGTTAGATTTTAATTGCGTTGCTGTTCCGTTATCCGCTGTACTTCCCCGTTGTTATGAAATGTTATTCAGTTAAAATTTCTCTTTTTTAGGTGCGTTCGTAATTATATAAATACGTAGCACCTATAGTCGTCGTTCAGTCCGTCCGTCTGTCCGCATGTAACAGAGCAAAAACTACCCAACCGAATGATCTGAAATTTCAAATATATGATTGTTGCAAAATTTTGTCGAGCCATTTCAAATTTTATGAAAATCGGATGTATAGTTTAATTACAGGGACAGTCAAAAGTTTTTCTTTACATTACGGCCAATGGGAAAAATTATTGCAAGTGCATTTTAATGATATTAGAGCCTTCCGAATTATCTGAAATTTTAAAGATATAATTGTTGCAAAATTTTGTCGAGCCATTTCAAATTTTAGGAAAATCGGATGTATAGTTTAATTACAGGGACAGTCAAAAGTTTTTCTTTACATTACGGCCAATGGGAAAAATTATTGCAAGTGCATTTTAATGATATTAGAGCCGTCCGAATGATCTGAAATTTTAAAGATATAATTGTTGCAAAATTTTGTCGAGCCATTTCAAATTTTAGGAAAATCGGATGTATAGTTTAATTACAGGGACAGTCAAAAGTTTTTCTTTACATTACGGCCAATGGGAAAAATTATTGCAAGTGCATTTTAATGATATTAGAGCCTTCCGAATGATCTGAAATTTTAAAGATATAATTGTTGCAAAATTTTGTCGAGCCATTTCAAATTTTAGGAAAATTGGATGTATAGTTTAATTACAGGGACAGTCAAAAGTTTTTCTTTACATTACGGCCAATGGGAAAAATTATTGCAAGTGCATTTTAATAATATTACAGCCTTCCGAATGGTCTGAAATTTTAAAGATATAGTTGTTGCAAAATTTTGTTGAGCTATTTCAAATTTTAGGAAAATCGGATGTATAGTTTAATTACAGGGACAGTCAAAAGTGTTCCGTTACATTACGGGAATGGGAAAAAATTATTGGAAGCGCATTTTAATGATGTATCAGACTATGCACTTTATGAAGTGCAAAAAATTATACATTCAGTACAATATGGGGTGCAAAAAATAATTATAAAACTAGTTATAGTACGAACGCACCTCATTTGCCACGTTTGACGAGCAATTTCCAACTTGTTTAAAGGGTGTTTTTTTTTTTTATTTTGCAGGACTTTTTGCTTAAATTTTCTCTTTCATTATATCGTATATTCGGCTTTTTAACTGAGATGGTTTAGTTAATATATTGAAATTGAAAGTTTTGGGGAGGGAGTTAGATCGTAAGTTAGAACGGCCAACTTCCGATGTGCACTTTTTTTTAGATATTTCTGTTTGTTTGGCGGGTTTGTTGTTCAGTGATTTTTGTGTCTTGCTGTGTCATATATATTTTTATTAATTGAGATGGTATTTTAATTATTTTTTGGTAAGTTTTTGCATCGGCTTTGAATATTCGTTTGTGATAATTCAGTGTTTTCATTGAATGAACTGAAAATTTTTCCCCATTGATGCCCATTTTACTGATTCGAACATGGCTGAATCGGATATTATACAAGAACTCTTGGAAAAACCTTTCGGTTCTTTAAGATTTGAGGATAAACTGCATATTGTCCAAAATGGTAGACCTTGTCCATCACTCAAAAATTTATCGTCTAAAGTAGAAGAAAGAGGCAGAGAATATACCAGACACTTTACAGTTTCTAATTATGATTCTCATACTTGGCTCTGTGGTAGTGAAAGTTTGTCCAAACTTTTTTGCTGGCCCTGTCTTTTATTTTCAAAATCCAAAAACGTTTGGAATTTTAGTGGTTTCAGTAATTTGAATGGATTAACCAAATCAACCAAGGCACACGAAAATTCTGAATCACATCTTCAGTGTGTAGTAGACCTGTACAATTTTAGAAAGCAACGAATAGATGAAGGAATAGACAAAACCCTCAAAGTTAATAACAATTTGCATAACCAAAAAGTTAAGAAAAATCGTGAAGTTTTAAAACGACTCATAGATGTGATATGTTTTCTTGCCAAACAAGAATTACCCTTCCGAGGGCACAATGAAAAAACTTCCTCTTTGAATCAAGGAAATTATGTTGAAACTTTAAATCTTTTAAAACTCTACGATCCAGTTTTAGCAGAACATGTTGAAAATTCCACAGTTTTTAAAGGCAATTCAAATGATATACAAAACGAACTAATTAGTATTATTAGTGAAGAACTGATAGAAACTATTAAACGCGAAATAGAAGAAGCAGATTTTGTAGATTTACTGTTAGATGAATCGTCGGATATTAGAAGAAGGTCACAGCTCTCTACAGTTTTGAGATATGTTGTGAAGGGAGACAGCAGTGTTACAGAGAGGTTTGTTGGATTTACCGACGTAAGTGCAGACCGCACATCTAATGGTTTACTCGAGCACGTACAGAAAACCGTAAGTGAATATAAACTGGCTGATAAATTCGTTCCTCAGACGTACGATGGTGCTGCTGTAATGTCAGGCCATTTGTCAGGTTTACACAAAAAGGTTACAGATATATATCCAAAAACTCTATTCACGCACTGTTATGCTCATGTATTAAACTTGGTTTTATCTCAGGGCATGAATGATATTTTAGAATGCAGCGCATTCTTTTCAACACTAAACGCAATTGCAAAATTTTCATCGCATTCTAGTAAGTGAACATTTGCAATGCAGGAACACTTAAAAAAAAGTATTCCTTCTTTTGCTCCAACAAGATGGTGCTTTACCTCAAGACTGGTGAATACGGTAGAACAGTACCGGGAACAAATTATTGATTCTTTTACAAGAATATATGAAAGTTCTGATGATACCTGGGATGGTCCTGATCGCTGTGTTGCCAATGGGTACTCCTTGTTTTTGAAGAAGTTCGAGACTGTCTTTTTATTAAATCTGTTTTCACCTTTGTTTTCCCGAACAGATTTATTATTTCAAATGTTACAGGCAGACAGTATCAATATATTGTCCTGCTTAAATGTTATCAGAGACTTTCAAGAAGTCTTGGAGAATGCAAGAAAGTGCGATGAAAGTGACATTATTGGATTTTCCGTAATTTGGGAAAAAACTGTTTCAGTGGCAGAATTACCGAAAAATTCAAGAAAAAGACAAGTTCATGCTAACAACGAAAGTTCACTGACTTTAGAACAACGATAGAGACAGCTGTTTTATGAAGTAACAGATAATTTACTTAGCCATTTAAGCAGCCGGTTTTCTTCTCTGAAAAAACTGGCATTCTTTGATTTACTAAATCCTAAACAGTTCAAGAATTTTTCAGAAAAAAATGGCTTCCCTGAACAACTTTTAACTAATCTAGGAGAATTATATCCACAAACCTTTGATATGACAGGGTTGAAAAATGAACTGATTGTATTTTACCGGACTTCTACATTTAACGACAAATGCCCACAAAAACTAATAAAATTTCTGAAAGAAGAAAATTTACACTGTTCTTTCAAGGAAATTTTTAAACTCTCCAAATTACTTTCCACCATTCCTGCAGCAATAGCACCAGTAGAAAGGAGTTTTTCCGCCCTTAAAAGGATCCATACATACAAGAGGTCCACACAAACAGAAGACTGGCTCAGTAATTTGGCTTTGTTGTCCATTGAAAAGGAACTGTTGATGTCTGTAAAGGAAAAGGAAGATTTCTATATCAAAATCACTAACAAATTCGCTTCAAAAACAAGAAGGCTGGAGTTCATGTATAAGTGAAGGTGAGATTTAAAGTTTCTTTTTTGAACATTCAACCATTGAATTTTAGAGTTAATAATTTTTCACCACAAACTTAAATAATTGCGATGACCACCGAAAATTTTCACGCCACGCCACTGAAGTATACATACTTGAAATCCAAAAATGAAAATGTATGGCTTATAAATTATGTTAATAAATCATATTTAGAATTGACAATACTAATCAGTTGTAGTACAATTTTTTTTCTTAATTTTATGGATGCAGAATGCATTTCATCTTCAGATAGCTTGTATGTTCTACCAGTGACAGTTCTAGGATCAACTTTAGTTAGTATTGTATTCGCTATCACTTCTAAAACATCAGGGTGTTCTGGAAAATAAAATGATGATGGGCCATGTAGATGCAGGAAGTTTATCTTAATTTCTTCTGTGTCATAATTTACGCTAAGTACACAGGCTAACCACCATTCTATCATAAATGCATGTTACATAACCGTTTATTTCTTCCAGTTCAATTTCTCCTTCCTTTGTTACTTTTACAATTTTGCCTGTATCGGAATTAGAATAAATTTTGCATAAAAGAGTGTTATTGTTCTGGGGTATAAATGCATGTAACTTGTGTGCCTAATATTGCACAAGAAAAACATTCCTGTAAAAAATTATTTTCATAATGCTGGGAAGTTACATAACAAAATTCTATGCCAGAAATATGACTTGAAGCCCATTTGTATAATGCTCGTGGCGTCATAATTTGGTCTGTATATGTCTGTTGCAAACTTGCTCGAGCAGCTAATCTTTTCACAGTACCATCTACGCCATCTGATACTCCTTTCCCATGGGCAGTGGCAAAGAGGTATGGTATGGAGGTATTCAGCAGGTATGCCAAAGTCTTTTTTGTGACAGCATAAATTTAAAAAGTTCTTGCGGTTTTTATAGTGAGCAGCTGCACCATCAGAAAAACATGTAAACTTTAGGGGAGTCTCAAATTTTCCTTTTAAAAACTTGACTAGGTTCTTCTGAAATACATATACAGCTGTGGTATCATGGGAAAGACAGTCAGAAATAACAAAACTAATTTTCTATGTGGTTGTCTATTATAATATACACTATGACGCAAAAGTTTAGACAATGACGTCATTCAGCTCTAAAATGTAGAATTATGACGTCAGAATTACAAAAACCTGTAAATATATTCAAAAACTGATTTAAAATGCTATGTACAAAAGACAGTCGTTTTATTTGCTATAATACTAATTTTTTTAATAAAAATTCAAATGTGCTTGTCGCAAAAGTTTAGACACTATTCTAAATTTCTTTGAATATTCGCTGGCATATGCAAATTTAGAATCGATGATGTCACAAATTTGGAGTACTTAAGTTCTGCAAACGATTGCGCTTCATAGTCGACATGCCGAGAGCTAAAGAAATTCAAGTGAATGAGGTTTCAAGGATTTGGCAGTTGAAAGGTGAAGGGAAGAGCGTTTCTGAAATTTCTGCTATTATTAATAGGTCAAAAAAATCTATTTATCGAGTTTTATCGAGTGGTTCCGAATATAAAGCAAAATGTCGGTCTGGGAGGCCACGTGTGACAAATGTACGAGAGGATCGCCTGATACAAAGACTAGCGAGTACTCAACAAATGAGCATACGTGGAGTCAAAGCTCATCGGGACTCTCTGTATCAAAGGATACGATTCGTAGACGAATTTTGGAAAAAGGAACAATCGTTTATAGCAAAATGCAGAAGAAACCAGCTCTGAAACCATACCATAAGTTACAAAGACTTATGTGGGCTCGAAAGCATATGTCATATGGAGAGAAATGGCAGTCAGTCATATTTAGCGATGAAAAAAAGTGGAATCTGGATGGTCCAGATGGTTGTTTATCGTATTGGCATGACTTGCGGAAGGAACCTCGACGTTTTTTTAGTCGCAGACAAGGAGGGGGCTCGGTGATGGTTTGGGCAGCCTTTTACTATAATGGACAAGTATCTCTGACCTTCACCAGTGGTCGTCAAACTTCACAGCATTATACACAGACATTAGAAGAAAACCTACTGCCATTTGCTGAGCTTCTAGGGGTCCTCAGTGGGAATTTCAGCAAGACAATGCTTCGATTCACACTGCAAATCATTCAAAATCTTGGTTTAATTCCCATAATATAAGAGTTCTCGACTGGCCAGCATGTAGCCCAGATCTTAACCCTATAGAAAACCTTTGGAGCATCATGTGTCGCAAAGTTTATAGCAACGCTAGACAATACTCTTCTGAAAAGGAACTTAAGACATCTATTGAGAATGCATGGTACGATATCGATCCACAAACTATGCAAGATTTAGTTTCTTCCATGCAATCTCGTGTATATGACGTAATACATAAGCATGGATGCGCAACCAGGTTTTAAAAATTGTTTATTTCGATTTTATTTAATTTGTGTCTAAACTTTTGAGACAGCAGTTTATTTTTGTTACCATTTAATTTATTGCAATATGCACAATTCCACTTTTCTTTGTTATAAATATTGTTTATATGTACAGCACATTAATTTCAAGCAGTGATTTGAAAATTGAATAAATATTTTTCAAAGTATGTAAGAATTTCTTCATTGTCTAAACTTTTGCGTCATAGTGTATAACAAATGGGTGGATTGTTGCCTGCGCATTATTCCAATGAAACCCTTGAGCTTCATTCTACTTTGAAATTTTTCTTTCAATTGAGTAAGCATCTCCATTTCAGGGGATTCTGTAGAACTATCACTATCAGAAAATTGTATTTTATCCTTTAAAATTTTACTTTTTTAAATTTTGCTTTTGGATATTTTCTTTCAGATAGTCTTTTCTTTTTAATGGGAGTTTTTCCTATACTTTGTAAGCTTTCCTTTAAAGAACAAATGGCTGCTTCATTTTCATAATCTAGAATTTCTGCTTGCTGATGATCACTATCACTTTGTACTTTTATTTCTTCCACTGGGGAAATTCTACTGGTGCTTGCTTCAGAAAGTTTAGAGTCTTTCACCATTTTTTTCTGGCATTTATCACAAATTTTATGCCCCTCAGATAAAAGAGGATTTATCATCCATGGCAAAATATTTCTTAAGTTTTTCCTTACAGCTGTATGATTGGGCTCCTTAAATGGATTTCAACAAGCTGCTCGAGCAAAAGTACTCATTTCTAAGAAATTATTTTAAAATAAAACTTAAGATATCATATAAAAATTAAAAGTGCACTGAACTAAATCTTCTCTTTAGAAAAGGTGTAACTAACTCTAGAAAGTTCAACTCATTTATGAGCTCTGTTAAATACTGCATCATATGTGTTGGGGCCATGTGGTAGAGAAAACCATATGTGTTTACATTCACTAGTCAAAATCCTGTGGTCAACATGTTTAATTATAACCACACACACACAAAGAGCAAGAAAGAAATTAACCCCCTTTTTACATTTCAGGCATTGGTGTCTTAACAAAATAAAATTATATTTTTCATTAGGAGCAGCTTCAATAATAATACAAATTGAGAAAAAAAAAAAGTAAAAGAATATTTGACTAAACTTTAATTTTATTTTATCATTTGCTGTGAAACAAAGTTAATATACGCATTCTCATACATAAGAACTTATTCTTAAAGGAAAGACCAACTCTGCTACATGTCCCCCCCCCCCCCCCTGCACTCCACTTAAAAAATAATCATTCAGAAATTTATCAAACTTACTCTATCATAAGCAAGCTTCAAATATATAAACAAGTATAATACAGTGTGAAACTAAGTATACATGGTGATGGTAGGGGAGATAAAGCAGACAAAAATGTTGAAAGAAAAGAAATTGCTTGTTAATTAAAAAAATAAAATGCATAACAATGTTTTTGCAGAAAACAATAAAATTTAAGCAACTTGCTTCTTCATTCAATTTTACATATACCTTTTTTCAAAATTATAAAAATCTTAATTCTTAAAAAGGAGATTGGGGAGGGCTAAATGCCAACCTTTTATCACCCCATTTATGACACCACATAATAAAAGCATGATAGAAAACAGTCTAAATTTCTTGATCAACAATAAAACCTTTTTCCTGGTGTTCAATATGCAGCTTTATATATAAAGTGGCGATGTTTTTTTGTTATGGCTGAAACATGATACTACCAATTTTCTAGAATTTATTACTCAGGAACCCATGGCAGTCCCAGAGTAAAACTTTCAAATTATATTTATAATAAGTTGAAGAATAACATAATTTTTTTTTAGATCATTTTCAAAATTACAAATTTAAAATTTAAAACTTTAAACTCGATGACCTTGAAATTAAATTTTTCTTAAATATAGACATGTAGTATATCACATGAAAGCACAACTCGTGTGCTTTCCAAAGACACCAAAATCAAAACTTTACTTTAATTAGGTAAGGAAATAGAGATTATTTTGTAATACAAAAATTGCTAAAATTGGACAAATTTGACAAACTTTAAATTAAAATATTTAAAAAACTAACAGCAATATGGACTAAAAACTCTGGATTTATTCAATTCTCTATTAGTGCAACAAATAAAAAAAATTTCATCCAATTCAGAGAGGGTCGGGTTGAAAATGCTCCTTTTTAGGTGCGTTCGTAATTATATAAATACGTAGCACCTATAGTCGTCGTTCAGTCCGTCCGTCTGTCCGCATGTAACAGAGCAAAAACTACCCAACCGAATGGTCTGAAATTTCAAATATATGATTGTTGCAAAATTTTGTCGAGCCATTTCAAATTTTATGAAAATCGGATGTATAGTTTAATTACAGGGACAGTCAAAAGTTTCTTTACATTACGGCCAATGGGAAAAATTATTGAAAGTACATTTTAATGATATTAGAGCCTTCCGAATGATCTGAAATTTTAAAGATATAACTGTTGCAAAATTTTGTCGAGCCATTTCAAATTTTAGGAAAATCGGATGTATGTTTAATTACAGGGACAGTCAAAAGTTTCTTTACATTACGGCCAATGGGGAAAATTATTGCAAGTGCATTTTAATGATATTAGAGCCTTTCGAATGATCTGAAATTTTAAAGATATAACTGTTGCAAAATTTTGTCGAGCCATTTCAAATTTTAGGAAAATCGGATGCATACTTTAATTACAGGGACAGTCAAAAGTTTTTCTTTACATTACGGCCAATGAGAAAAATTATTGCAAGTGCATTTTAATGATATTACAGCCTTCCGAATGGTCTGAAATTTTAAAGATATAATTGTTGCAAAGTTTTGTTGAGCTATTTCAAATTTTAGGAAAATCGGATGTATAGTTTAATTACAGGGACAGTCAAAAGTGTTCCGTTACATTACGGGGAATGGGAAAAAATTATTGGAAGTGCATTTTAATGATGTATCAGACTATGCGCTTTATGAAGTGCAAAAAAGTATACATTCAGTACAATATGGGGTGCAAAAAAATAATTATAAAACTAGTTATAGTACGAACGCACCTCATTTGCCACGTTTGACGAGCAATTTCCAACTTGTTTGTGTTGATTTGACATGGAATGACCCGGCTTCATTTAATTAGGTAATTTATATATTTTTTATTTTCTTGCAAAATTTGAATGTTCTTATTTGAGTAGCAATAGAAAACTTAGAATTTTATATACTAACAGCCATTTACAAAATTTCATTTATTTTTAAGGTTTTAAGAGGGGGTGTCCATTACTGGGATGGTTAATTGGTCTTTTTCCAGTAATGGACACCCCATGTAGACATTGCTAAAAATGCAATGTTTATAGTGCATAAAATTTTGACTTAACTGCAAACCTAAATAATCAAATTTAATTTTTAAATTATACTTACCAAAATGTAATAACACCATAAACTTTTATAAATAGCTGCTTTTAAGTTATTTTGTGATGAATAAAATTTCAATATTTTATTTTATTTATTTTTAATTTAGTATATGTACCTTGCATATTTTATAATCTGGCAATCAAACCAGCCAGGAAGCAGAAAATATTGTTTAAGAGCACAGTCAAAGAGGGGCTCATAGGGCTTAATCCCTCTCCGTTTAAATAAAAACAAGTTACAGAAGCTATTAAAAATCTACTGTCTTAAACTTTTCATTCACCTTTAACCAAAAAAAAAAAATGTAATATTAATGAAATTTATAGGTAATATTCATGAAACAAGTAAATCTGCAGATCAGTGGCCTCAAGCATCAGTTCTGCAGTTTTATTTTGAAATTACTTTATTTAATATTTAAAATATTCAACTCACAGTATCATTTCTTTCATATTTGTAATATTAATGATATATATATGATACAGAATGAATAAATATAAATGATACATCAAGTAGTCTCTGGAAGATTGTTAAAAATAGAGAGACAAAACTAAACACTAATATTCCAAAACTTTTTTTTTTTAAATTATCTTTTAAATCACCCACCATTTCAATACTTTGATAGCTGTAATTGCCTGATATTTAGTATTTTAAACTATCCATCTGAAATAATTAAAACATCGATCATCTGATAATTACAATAATCTATGCAAACAGTAAATGATTAGAACAATTATTTTATTAATTACTGGTATCTTAATTGCTAAATTTATTTGAATATAACTATTTTGTTTCATTAGTATGTATTCATTAAATTCTGGTTCTAAATACAGTCATAAAAACAATTATTTATTACTTTTTATGGGGTGTCCATTACTGGAACATGAGGTTCCATTACTGGGCTTTTGGGTGTTTTGATATATTTCTGTTATTTAAAATTTAATTTCCATTCATATTGGGAAATGAGACTATAAAAATGGTTAAATATTGTTGATAGGTTAATATAACATTGAAAAAACTGGAATATAATAATTATAACTATTAATAAAAAAATAATTTTTAAAGAAATTCCTTAAGGGTGTCCATTACTGGCACATCTACCCTATTTACTGAAGACTACCTCCATATAGAGATGCAACACAATGGAATATTAGTAATTAGTGGATCAAAAGTCCCAAATGAGGATCCTAGCTGCATCACTACATCTAAATCTTTTGGAAATAGAATAAATTTAAATATACATGTCAAAAGTTATTTAAGAAATTGTGTTAAATTTATCAATAGAGATTGGAAGATGCTATTGAGATCTGCAAGAGTTCAATTTTTATAGCTATGCAGAAATTAAATTGCAAAACTACTGAAAAACTAAACATCCATCAATTGAGAAATGACTTTAAAACAATTTTAATTTTATAAATTATAGGATTAGCAGAAGACTTCAGATACGTTAAAGCATATGCAGCTTTTAAAAACTGCTTGCGCAAATTAGAAACCTATTAACATTTACTTCTATAAAAATCGGTATTAATGCTAAGGAATATGCAGGAGAAAACTTGCTACTGTATGAATACAGATAATACAATGCCCATACTGTAGTTGTACGGGGAAAAAAGGTAACTTAATTTATAAAAATTAGTATGCGTACAGTATTCATCTAAAGGATTAAGACGGTGTCCCATTAAATAATATCTATGCATAAAATAAACACAGGACTTACCAAGTGCAAGATAATACAAGAAAAGCAGTCAAACATCGAACACAAGAAAAATTTTAAAGGAAACTCAGCTGATCTATTTTAGTCGCCCATCCTAAACAATATAGGTAATGATAGCATTTCTCTGCCCAAAACAAGATTAGTCTTTATAACTACATTAAAACATACTAGATTAAGTAAAATACTTACTGAAAGACACGAAAATACGATATACTAATTTATTTAAGCTACGATTGACACATTTATACAAGCCACGATAAAAGATGAAATACACAAATCCCGCTCAAGAGTTAAGAAACATTTCACAACAGGCAGTTTTAAGAACTGAATGAGCGCAGATTGGAATGATGTGGTCAAGGAAAAAATAATGAATGTCATTGCAATAGTCATTTAAACTATGTTTTTTTCTCAGTTTTCTTCGGGAGCAAAACAGCTTGAATGTTCGGAAGTACGCCACCTTGGGCAATAGTAACTCCAGACAACAATTTGTTTAATTCTTCATCATTTCTGATGGCAAGCTGAAGATGTCGAGGAATAATTCGCGTTTTCTTATTGTCTCGTGCAGCATTACCAGCAAGCTCCAGAACTTCAGCAGCTAAATATTCAAGAACAGCAGCTAAATAGACAGGAGCTCCAGCACCTACTCGTTCGGCATAGTTACCTTTACGAAGTAATCTATGAATACGTCCAACTGGAAATTGTAAGCCAGCACGACTAGAGCGAGTCTTGCTCTTTCCCTTTACTTTACCACCTTTGCCCCTTCCAGACATAATTATTCCAATAAAGTTTAAAAACTAGTAATAAAAGGTACAACTTCCTACAGTCTGAAAGCTGAGATAGTCCAAATAAACAAAAAATTTTTTGTGAGAGTCGCTCTTTTATAACCTCGATAAGGATTCCAGGATAACCAATCAGGGAACGCCTCTGTAGTCCAATTCATAGGAACACAGAGCCATCTACTGGATTGTTTACTTAAAGTAAAATTAAAGGGACATTACATATTTACTATTCTTTTTGTAAACAGTTGATTGATTAAAATTATATATTGCGATTTTCGCAAATTTATGGTGATTGATATTTTTAAAATTATGCATAACTTGAAAGTAAATAATCATCGGCGCCTTTAGAATAAATTCCAGTGGGGAGGGGGGCAATATATATATATTTTTTCTTTTTGGGGGGGTAGGAGAATTTTCAAAATACGTCGCTTAAAAATAACCAACAAAAAACAATACTTAATTTTTTTTCTTTTTCTACGTATTACTTTGTTTGATAGACTAGCTTTATTTGACAGTAATGAAAAAAATATTTTGATAGCCACTTTATTATGCCATGCAGATTTTTTAAAACATCTTAAATTGTGAAGCATATGTATAAATAATGCTTACAAATTTTTTGTTAATGGTGAAAATGTTTTTTTTTTTTTTTGGTAAAGATACAGATTATTATAATAAAGTATCGAAAGAAATAAAAAATATCTGCATTTACGAATGGCTGCTTTAGTATTCATTGAAGCACAACAGAAATTTTTTCAGCACCCGTACGAATGATCGCTTTTAAAGTCCATCGTCCTTCTGTTATCCATCGCATTTGTGAATTTTCATAACTTAGAAACGTCTTCGACATTTTCAATCTAATTTTATTTTATGTTATTAGCTTAATGGCAGATCTGGGGAGGAGGAGTATTTTGGTAGAAAAAGAAAAAAAAAAAAACAGTTTCCAAATTAAGGTTTTTACTTAAAAGCGTACTTCTAAAGATTTATTAAGATATTTTAACACTTTTCATGCGTGATAACAACATATAGGGTTGTATAGATAAACAACCCTCAGAGAACTGTATATACAGGGTGTCCATAATTAAACGCCCCTACTTTAAAGTTGTCTACAGAAAAAAAAAACTATTGTTCATAAAGCTGTGAAATTTTGTGAAAGACATAATAAAGGGATGGGAATTTGTTTAGGCTAAAAAAATATAAATAAAAACAATTCAAAATTTGGCCACTAGAGGGCAATTTTTAATAAATTACACATTTAGCATTAGATAGTTTAGAAATTTTATTTATTAACTTAACCTTATTCTAAAGACAGCATTTCACAACATGTTCCTAGCATTTCCCAGAACATACCGCGGTCAACCGTGAAACATGCTATTTTACGATTCCAGATGGTATCTGAAAATTATGAAAGTCATGCAGAACATGTTTGGTTATAACAAAATTTGTTAAGCTATCGCAAATGTTTGCTAATGTGTAATTCGTTAAAAAATGGCTTCCCAATTTTTTTTTTTTTTTTTTTGCTCAAACAAATTCTCATACTTTTATTATGTCCTCCAAAAAATTTCACAACATTCTGAACAATAGTTTCGTCTGTAAACAACCTTAAAATAGGGTTAATTAATTATGAACATCCTGTAAATAAAATTTCTAAACTATTGTAATGCTACAAGTGTAATGCATTAAAAATCGCTCTCTGGTGGCGAAATTTTGAACTATTTTTATTTACATATTTTTTTTTAGCTTAAACAAATTCCCATGCCTTTATTAGGTCTTTCAAAAAATTTCACAACTTTATGAACAATAGTTTTGTCTGTAGACAACTTTAAAATAGGGCCGTTTAATTCTGGACACCCTGTATATTACTTTTATTCCATTTTTACATACTATATAAACCTCATGTGAAGCCCAGTAATACTTATGAAATACACCAATAGATGGCAGATCCATTTTCTATTCAAATATTCAGTTTGAAATATGCCTTTCAAAAATTTGTTTCTCTTCTTTGTGAGAGATTTCCTCAAAGAATTTCTGCTTTTGGATATAAATAAGAATATGATCAAACCTAGTTTTACTCTATATAGCCCAGTAGCAGAAAATTCTCCATGTGTCTGCAACAGATACTCCAGGGGCAGAAAATAATCTGCAGGTAAAATATTTTACAATTGAAGCATTAATCAAACGATCACTTACCTTTGACGTTATTGTGCATTTTATTAATTTTACTGATAATAATCTTAAGTTTTTGTGTTAAGTAATAAAGAGTTAAACATAATATAAAGCAAAATAAAGGTTCATTAGAAAAATAATCTGCAAACTAGAAAAGGAAAATCTGCGACGCCCATCTCCCGTCTCGAACTTTCTGCTACCGGGCTATATAGAAGTCACTGTATTACAATGTTTATGATAAATTCATGACACATAAAAATCTATATAAAGCAGGGTTTTGTTGACCCCTCACCCTCCCTGTGTTTTATGAGAAAAAAACATATAAAAGGAAACACATACAATTGGAGTAAATTTAGCAAATAACTGTTTCTTAACTTCATCATAAAGGGAGCAGGGATGTAGTGGAGGGTATACGGTGGTATACGCCGTATACCTTCTGAATCATTTTAAGGAACACTGCATACCCTCTGTTTCTCAAAAAAGCTATAGTATATACACTGTAGGGTATACCCTCTGCTTTTAGCGTATACCCTCTGCTTAGAGCGTATGCCTTCTGCTTTTTTTACGACTACACCACTGAAAGGGAGCCCTTTTCGCTAGAGTAAAATGAGAGGGGGGGGGGGGGTAAGAGAGAGAGATAGTAGCAACCGCTGAGTAAGAGCGTTGTTCCAGTTTTTCATTTCATTTTTAAATTTTGTACTGAAGGATTCTTTTCCGAAGATCTCAAAAAAATGTATGCTGAATTTATTCCACTTTTTATTTTCCTTTTCAGCATTTATATGCACATATAAAACCACAGATTTCTCCTTTTTTTTCATGCCGTTATTCAGAAATAACGGTTCAAACACCCTCTCGGACCAAGATTCTGGTTGCATTGATGCATTCACACTCCAAAATGCAAATTGTTTAGCTGGAAATGCAGTAAGAATAATCCTAAAGTCATTCACCAAAAAGTAGTTTATATAACTAAGTTTGTTATAAGAAGGTTTATTATATAGATTTTTTATAATACAATGCTTAATACTGACATTTTACATATACATGCAAAATATAGAAGTTTGGGGGGGGGGGGGGAGATTTAGTCAGTATCATATTTCTGGATCTGCATTCTAGTATTGCTTAAATATAAATTTTATAATTTTTAATTGTGTAAATTTATTATTTTTAACTATTTTTTTTTTTTTTTTTTTTTTTTTTTTTTTTTTTTTTTTTTTTAAGTTTTTAATTAAAAGGACATATTTGGGAATTTCAGTAAAAAGGTTTTTGTAAAATTAATTTTTACTTTCTATACACTTACAGTGTAAGGAAAATATAATTATGATGAAAACCCAATTAAGGAACTATTGGTATATTTTTACATTGTGAGGTTTCCTGAATCTGTTTTCGCTATTTTTAAACCTATTCCACAGGGGCGCCATTTGAGGGGGGCTGGGGGGGGGGGGGCAATAGCCCCACCCAAGGAATTTGATATTTCAAAAAATTTGTCAAATGTAGGGATGTACCCAATAGTGATTTTGGCTGAATACCGAATGCCGAATATTTGGCCTGCAGGTAAACCGAATATCGAATATTCGGCCAGCCGAATAGCAGGGTTGGAAAAAAACCGGGTTTTTTTGTAAAAAACCAAAAAAAACCGGTTTATTTGGTTTAAACCAGGTTTTTTTGGTTTAAACCAGGTTTTTTTGGTTTAAACCGGGTTTTTTTAAATATAATTTCCTATTGCATACAGATGCATATCTGGTGATAAAATAAACATTTTTGGATATTATATAAGTAATATAACTTTTGAAAATATTTAAATTAAATAATTACAGTCAATTATATAGAAAATTGAAATCATTTCTAATTTAAACATTATTAGTAACAGCTATGTCTTATGTTCAAAGTACACTAGTAAACTGCTCTACACAGTGAAACATTGATACCTTGAAAATCGTATAAAGAATCCTTTGATTAATAATATAATAATCAATCAATAAACATTTGATGCAGTTTCATGAATATAATTTCTTCTGTGGTTGTTGTTATTATTATTTTTTTAATATCCAAATACTTCTGGTTATTTTGTTTTCTGAGTGATAACTCCAAGTGTCCAAGGTAACATTTTTGGCCATTAGATTCAGCAACTAACAGAAAAGATTGATTGGTATTATTGAAATGCTATAACTAGCACTCAATTTTCGCAAGCTGTGTTATTCAATTTAATATCTTAAGTTACTCTTTTAAATTCTTTAAGGATAATCTTCCCCAATCCCAATCCAGAAAATTTTCTTTTACAACTTAACCAAAATCTTAAAGATCATTGTATTTTGTTATTAACTACTGTAAATAATCTGCATTTTTTAAATGAAAATATTTTATGCTAAATATTGAATATTATTTATCTATTTTATCTTTTCTAATTTCACATGTTTTAAGAAAAATCTTTAGGGTACCAGATATGTTCATCAGCACATGCTAATTTTCATTCTACATGCATAGAAACATGACCTAGGCTCATTATGTCTCATGTTGACTGCTGAGATGAAGTGTTAAAAGTAGAAATTACTTCTATCTATAATTTAAAACAATTAAATTACAAAAAAAAAAAAATTATTATATTAGATTTTTTCTAAAAAAACCAAATGGTTTTTTTGACAAAAAAACCAATTGGTTTAAACCGTGGTTTAAACCATGGTTAAAACCACTTGGTTTAAACCGTGCCAACCCTGCCGAATAGTAACTGTTAGGCTGAATACCGAATATTAGGCCAGCCGAATACCGAATATTCGGCTTTTATATTTCAGTATTTAAGGTTAAAAAGTTAAATTTGAAAAAATTTTTCATAATATTTAGCACAGATACTTCCATTTTGATAAACAAGACTATTTTTATAAGTAAATTTTGTACTAAAAAAAGTATGTTTTGAGTTATTATTTAAGAAGAGGATGGTTTGAAAAATTTTTAAATAACAAAATTTAAATTCCATGACTTCAATTAATTCAAACAAATGAAAAGAATTCTCTCATATTGAACAAGAAGCAACATATCATTCCACTTCTTTCATCAAAAATGAAAGGTGTACAAGCCGTAGCAGAATTTTCGTTTATAATTGTATAAAAATGAAGATATTTTAGCAAAATTTGCATCACATTAATTTGCTTGTATAGAATGTGATGATATCCTTGGAAGAGACTGGATTTTGGCCAGTGGTACAGTATAAATATTGTTAGCTGCATTCTTAATGAAATAATGTCTAGCTGAGTGCTGTTTAGATATGAATGGTTGCTATTTCCAGCACTTCTCGTCATGTTATCATATTTCACAGAAATTAAAGTAACTCTGTTGACAATATAGTTACAATACCTTCATTATTGTTAAAGTAACAAAAGAAAATTAAAGTTTGACTTGGGGATACACTGTATTTCTGACTGAATAAGTGAATTGCAATCCTGATTTACTGGACAAAAAATTGCCTGTTTTGATGCTTATTATTACGCCTGGAATTTTCTTCTATTTTGTTTAGAAACACCCTGTTTGCGAAAAAGCAAGAAACAGATTATTTACCATACAATGCTCAGTAACTTGCATTTCCACATTTATTAATTCCCATGAACAAATGACATGTCATTAATGGTTAATTTTTTAAGTGGCATTTTTAAAACAACAAATAAATAAAAAATCATTCTCTTTTATTTAAAGATTCTAATTATTCTGAATTATCTTTATTAATTGACAGTTAAGGCTGTTCTTAACTGCTCTGCTCAAGAAGCGCAAAAAGTTCTGACATATTTACAAATTCATTTTTTAACGGAATGATTTAAAATTGGAAAGCCTGGCCATGGAAGCGATTTGGAATTGAATTGTTTTTTTCCATTTTTTGATCAATCAATTACCCATTGAGTTATAAGCGATTTCGCTCACGTGACAAACCCGTTTTTCGCCCGCTCTTGAGTGATTTTTCTACTTTCGCTCGGAAATTTGGTTCAAAACGTCTACTTTGGCACTCTTTTCTGAAAGATCTGTTGCGTTTGCAAAAAAATGAAAAAAACAAACAAAAACAGCTCAATTACATAGTTTCTGAACAACAACACCTGCTAGTTTCATGCATTTTCGAACAAAAATAAATTAAAACTTATGTCAGAAATTTGCCCTTTTCGATTTGAGAACAGCCTTAAAAGTAGAAGTTGTGTATTTAAAAAAATATTTTTAAGAGGTTTTTAAGCATTCGGCAAACCGAATGCTTTGATATTCGGCCTAACCGAATGTTCGGTAGTATGGCCGAATATCAAATAGATACCGAATATTCGATGCATCCCTAATCAAATGTAAGACTCAAACAAATATTAGAAAATTGCTCAAACTCTAAAATAACTTATCTGATTTTATTGCAATAGAAACATATGCATTAAATAAATGCTTATGCATAGAAATTAATAATTATCAAAAAAATTTCCTAAAGCCTTACTATTCGAACTCCCTCAAGGTGAAACATATATCTTTAATGAGTACTTTGGTTAATTTTAAAAATACATGTGAGAATTTTTTTAAATCTCAGCTGTGTGCAAATTGATCATGGAAAAAATCGTTAAAATCATTGACACAACAATCACAATGATTTTCATCTAGCCAATTCTCGAATAAGCGCAAAGGAAATAATAACATTTAAATCCCACTGATGGCGATCTTGTGATGACTGAGAACGTTCTGGGTTTTTCTAATGTACTTTAAATAATTTTAAATTATATGCATGTACATGAAGGTAATTCTTGTGCATTTATTTGTGCTTTTTATATGAATATTAATTATAAATTTTATTTTTTCTGTAGAAAAATGAAGATATATATATAGTATTCATTAATGTTCAAATATGTAGTTTTTTTATCTGAAAAATCGGATTAACATGAAACCATCTCATAATAGTGAACACACAATCCAAAAAAATTAACACTTTACCTTCACTTGCAGAAAATCACTAACAAAAATTTTCTTATACTTACAGATCACAACATTTGCAAATTTTGTGACCTATTCATGACGTTCGTTGGCTGATTATCTCATGACTGATTGAATTTCATGATTTTTTTTTTCGCGATCATCTGACGAAATTTGCGATTTTTCCTGCAATTGATTCATGGAATTCACGATTTTTTTCTGAAAGCGTTATACGAAATGGATTCTTTTCGCGCGAGCACTTGCCGAAATTCACAATATTTTTCCGCGACCAAATGACGAAATTCGATATTTGTTTTCGTGATTTTTTTTACAAAATTCACGATTCCTTATCACTATCATTTATTGAAATTCGTGATTTTGTTTCTGCCACCGACTAAAAATATTTGTGATTTTTTTGCGCGAGAGTTAGACAAAATTTTGGACCTTATTACGCGATCGTTTGACGAATTTCTCCTCGATTTTATTGCGCGATTGTTCGACGAAATTTTTGTGATTTTTTATGCAATCTTTTGATGAAAATCGCGATTTTTTCCGCAATCCTTTTATGAAATTCAAGATTTCTGTTTGTGCAATCATTTGACGAAATCTGTATTTTTTTCGCGATCTCTGATGAAATTAGCGAGACGGTCGTTTGAAGACATTAGCGATTTTTTAAGCGACCATTTTGAGACTTTTTTTTTCAAAATTTCTAAGATTTGCGATTTTTTTCTGCGACCCATTGACGAATTGATTTTGTGGATTTTGAAAGAAAGAAAAATTGCCGACTTTCACGAAAATTAAAAAAAATATTTTGGAATAATCACATGCTTGTGAAAGAAGTTATGGAGACAAAATCACGTAGAGCATGTTTTATTGTGCGGGATTTTTTTCTGTGTGATTTGTGAAGTTCTGCAATTTTCCACGTTCCCTGTTTCGCAAAAAAAAAAAAAAAAAAAAAAATTCTTTGTTCTTTGTCAGGAAACTCATGAAATTGCGCCTCTGTAAGTAAAACTTCGAAAGGAACTAAAAAAAAGCTCCATTTAAACAGGTTTTCGTCTTAGCAAGTATAATTGTATGAAGTTTTTTCAGCGAAATTTGATTTTTTCCCCCTTCTAGAAAGAAATCTGTTATAGACAGGTTTCATTTTCACAAGTTTTACTCTAATACATCTCTTTTCAGAGCTATACTATAGAGCGGATGGTTTAACAGTCAGTGAGGATACCTGTAAAAATGAAACCTGTCTATAATAGAATCCTGTCCAAAAAGAAAAAAATCATGTCCAATATATTAAAATGTTACCTTCTAAGACGGAAACATGTCTAAAACGAAATATTTCATTGGTTCTGAGTTTCCGTATTCGAAGTTTTTACTGTTATTGTAAGCATAAGACAGTAAACGTTTCTCATATGGGGGGAGGGGGGGGGGGTTGACCCCCATGGATCCTACCCTTAGCTATATAGCATCCCTCAAAAAATATTTGCCCCCCCCCCCCCAAGAAAGTTCTGAAATGGCGCCCCTGCTATTCCACTCTGTATTATATGTATGCTTGCATATGAAAATTTCCTCATGTTTTTAGGTCCCTAGATTTTGTTTCTGCTGTTTTTTTGATGATGTCACTATGTATGTAAGCATGTGCATGAGTGAACATGATAGCACCTAAATTATGCTCCCATTAGATGAATACATTACAGGCAACTGTTGCAAGAGCTGTGTACAATTTCAAAGAAATTGGTAACCTTATTTTCAAATATATAGGGTAGATGTGTCAGTAATGGACACCCTTAAGGAATTTCTTTAAAAATTGTTTTTTAATTAATAGTTATAATTATTATATTCCAGTTTTTTCAATATCATATTAATCTATCAACAATATTTAAACATTCTCACAGTCTCATTTCCCAATATAAATCAAAATTTAATTGCAAATAACAGAAATATATCAAAACACCTAAAATGCCAGTAATGGACACCCTCTGTTCCAGTAATGGATATCCCGTAAAAAGTAATAAATATAATTGTTTTTATGAGTGTGTTTATAAACAGAATTTAATGAAAGCATACTAATATAACAAAATAGTTATTTTCAAATAAATTTAACAATTAGGATACCAGTAATTAATAAAATATTTGTGATAATCATTCCCTGTTTGCATCAATTATTTACAGCTATCAAATTATTGAGGCAGTGGTGGATTTAAAAGGAAATAATAATAGAAAAATGTTTTGGAGTATTAGTGTATAGTTTCGTCTTGCTGTTTTTAACAATTAAAGACACAGAGACTACTTGATATATTACTTGTAATAATTAATGTTACAAATATGAAAGAAATTATACTATGAGTTGGGTATTTTAAATACTAAATAAAATAATTTCAAAATAAAGCTGTAGAACTGATGTTTGATGCCAGATTTATCTGCAGATTTACTAGTTTCATGATTACTATAACTTTCATTAATGTTACAATATATTTTTTTTTTAGTCAGGTATGAATAAGTGCAAACATTTAAGACAGAAAATAGATTTTTAACAACTTCTGTAACTTAATTGCCTTTATTAAAATGGGGAGGGATTAAGCCCCCTCTTTGACCATGCCCTTAAACAATATTTTTCATTTCCTGACTGGTTTGATTGCTAGATTATAAAATATGCAAGGCACGGTTGCATACATTAAAAAAAATTAATAAAAAATTTAAATTTTAATAACCACATAAAATAACTTAAAAGCTATTTATAAAAGTTTTGGTATTACAGTAGACTCCCTCAAATCTGCAAATGCCTGAAATCCCCACATCATCGCAGATGTAAACAATGAAACTTTCAGTTCAGATGTAGGGGCAAAATTACAGAATTTTTTAGTTTTATATCATTCCGTTTGTATTTTAATATGTAATTAATTCTCTATAGTATGACTGAACTCATGTTTTTTCATGAAGGAAGTACAATTTCTGAAAAAAAAAAAAATAAAAATAAAGATTTTGGTAATCACAATCTTTTTGTGTATTAATCCAGATTTTTTGGTTATTAAGACTGGCTAAACCTGAAATAAAACTTCCTTACTTTATGATTTTGATGTGAATTAATAGGGTACCATTTGGTGGCAAGTTTCATTCAATAATTCCAAGGAAAATGTATCTTATCTTTATTATGCAGATTTAATTATGCATTATTAATTATTTACTTGATCTTTACTTTTAATAATTTAATCATTTTTAAAATTATCTTACTTCTTATCATTTTAGTTTATTACTTGTACTTAATTATTTTATATTTTATTATATTGCAAGGATTCTTTATAATTTCGATTGCATTATTACATTCAAATTACTGTTTAAAAACTGTAAACAAAGAAATGACCAGAAATCTGCAAAATTCTAAAATCTGCACAACCTCTAGTCCTGAGCTGTGTGGATTTGAGGGAGTCTACTGTATTTCATTTTGGTAAGTGTAATTTAAAAATTAAATTTGATTATTTAGGTTTTCAGTTAAGACGAAATATATTATGCTCTATAAACATTACTGAAATTGCATTTTTAGCAATGTCTACATGGGGTGTCCATTACTGGAAAATGACTAATTAAGCATCCCAGTAATGAACACCCCCCTCAAAAATAAATAAAATTTTATAAATGGCTATTAGTATATAATATTCAAAGTTTTCTATTACTACCAAAACAAAAAGCTGCAAATTTTGCAAGAACATAAAGAATATATACATTTATTAAATGAAGCCAGCTCTTCGCATGTTCATTAAGATTTTCACTGAAAAACAAGCGAACTTCGAAACATTATTTTATATTTTACTATATTGCAAGGATTCTTCATAATTTTGATTGCATTATTACCAGTGGCGTAGCTACACTTTTTGGCGTCCGGGGCAGGAAGAAATTTTGTGCCCCCCCCCCCCCCCCCCTATAAAAAAAAGAAATCACATTATTTTTCCATGGAAAATTCAAACACTTAGTGAAACGTTCACGGATATAACATTGTTTTAAGCGTATTGGGGGTAGCAACATTGAAAATAAATTAAAAAAAAAAACATTTGCTAAAACTCCTAAAATTTGCCCAATTATGGAAAAAAATCTCCTGTTTCAAAATGGCAAGCACCCAAGAATTTCAAATTGCTATACCATTTTGAAAGATAGAGGGGAAACCAAAAAATTTTCTTGAATCCTTCTTTCAAGACTTAACAATTATGCAAAAAATAAATTTACATTTACAATTTTTCGCACATTTTTATTTTAGTTTGAAATTTTTAAGGGGCTACCATTTTAAAACATGATGGTGGATCAATATGTCCAACGAATTTGGTCGAGATCTTAATAAACCCTTAGCATATGCTCAATGACACATAAATCGGTTTATAAATATGAGTGCAGTCGCATGACAATTATCGGATATTTATAGATACATCCTATATATATATAGATGAAAAGGATAAGAATAAAAATCCTTTTAAAATTCAAAATTAAAATTCAAAAATTTAAATTAACATCTTTAAGTTATTTTTCCTAACTTTAAATCTTATATTCTAAAATCCGTCTTACCCCTTGTAACTTTGTTTCCCAACTCAACATTTATTGCGTTCACCATTAAATTCAGAGAGTGCCTTAAGATTGAAAATGCTGACGTTTGGGCAATCCACCTTTGTTTGTGGTTAAAGCCTTGTACGTTACAAATCCCGGGAATTTGCAGATCTTGACCACATGTCAATCAAGAGCTAATTAACCAATTAAACTAAATGTTTCACCCAAATTGATACCTTCACCCCCCCGCTGGAAAATATCGCCAACATATTAGCAAGAACACGCACAAAAAAGATTAGATTTAGCCCATTTGAGATGGCTGCACAAATTACGACCATGTAGGTCCCGAAATTGATATAAATGGCTTGTGAGACATGCGTGGGCGGGCGTTATTGTAAGATGCAGCGAGGAAATAAACGAGTTCACTGCACAAAACGGTTTCCGAGTCAAATTCATTTCTCCCATTAATCTCCCAGTTATTCCTTGCATGGATAGATATAGATATAGTTTTCTCTAATGCATATGCATTGAATTTAAGTATATATCTAATATATTTAACTTTTTAAAACGATGAAAACATCCATTTGTACTGGTCATAGTAGGAATACTGAAAAGTCTTGTTTTTTATAGGATTTAAGAAGGGAAAATTTGTCGATAGGTCGCCTACATTTTATTATTTAGCTTTTCTCAATGCCAATTTGATGGGAATGTGGAATTTCCAATAAAGAAAAAATAATATCTTTACTTATTGTTTTTCCAGTTAAATCCATTTTGCATTAGTTCACATAAGTACCCATCATTGAAAATATTCATATGGAATGAAGAACACAAAAATCAGCATAAAAAACAATCTATGTGTGTGTTTGTGTGACGAAGATGGCAAGTCTGAAAATTTGTGTGAGGGTAGTCCAAAGCAGGTCCTGATGTACACGAGGCTCAGATTTCTAATTTTTTTTATAATTAGTCGAGAATATTATTTAAAAACGAATCAAAAACTCATTATTTTTTTTTTACAAAATGGCAAAATCGCATTCTCATCTGAACCTGATTCCACAGCCGAAATAGAAGAAATTAACGGTTTTCACAAATCAGGAAAAATTGAGAAAGCTAATTAAGATATCGATTTGAAAATTTCAGAGGACATGTAGAAACAAATTTTACACCTGCGTATAAAATTTTTGAAAATCGGTCGGTAATTTTTCTAAATGTTTTCAAAAACTGACAACGACAGTACAAAAGTTGGGAGAAAGAACCATACAGGGCAAACATTCATTAAAAAACTGAACTAAAAAGACATTTTTTTCCAGCCGACCACTCCATTTAATTTCCGAAAATCGATGAATCAGAGATTATACGACATGTGGACAATCGACTTAATTATTAAACATTGCCAAATTCTAAAAACCTAATTTAAAAGCATTGTATCAATTTAATCGAAGATTATTAGTGTGTTCTGTGGCAAGAGTCCCGTGATATGAGTTAAAAGTTCACCCACAAGGGTTTCTGCTCTTTTTTTACATTTAAAAGTATGTTTTCCAAAATACAGAGTTCTTTTACACACAATTATCGAACGTTAACGGCACATACTTTTCTTGGATTCTATCGGCCAGATTTCAGAGGGGAATTGATTCATTCAACGTAGTACAATTTTCTTGCAGTTTTTAGCTTCACCTCAAGTGCTGGAGGCGCATTCTTATCTCTGGTTCTATGGACTCAATTTCAACTTGGTTTTGCTCATTCCACTTGGTTGTGGATTGTCTTACAGTTTTTAGTTGTACCTTCCACCGCCAAGGGGCATTTTATCTCTGGTTTCACGGGACTGATTTCTGCAGAATTTTTTTCTTTCAACTCATCTTACGATTATCTTCAGATTTTCCAGCACGTGCGCAGCACGCTTCCTATACAGAGACATAGGCAATGGGGACCCATGCCGAAGATTAATTTTGAAATAAATAAATTTGAACGGAGGTTTTTAGTGGTTAGAGATCTGTTCGTAGCACTTCAGGTCTACGCTACCAAAGGCAGTGGGACCCATCCCAGAGGTGCTCTGTTGATACTAGAAATGTCACTCCAAGCTACAAACAGGCCTTTTGACTTATAAAGTGAGGCTAGATAGTTAGAAACCTCCATCAGCGATTGGCAATTATCGATCTCTCCATTCCTTACACCCACCTTCACCAAATTTCTTCAAAACATTCGCACAGACACTCACAAAATAAGAAAAGGTCAAGAATTCTTATTTATTGTCAAAATATTTGAAATAATTCCGGTTTAAACCTCCTCTCAATTTGGCGCCCCCTGTTTAATCTTTTTGCGCCTCAATTAAGGTACATAATTATATTAGGTATCAAGTGTGTTGAGAGATCCCTAGAAACATTTTCAGAAGCGTTTTCTTTCTTCATTATCTGGATATAACAAAATATCTTACTAAAGAAAACATTCATACACACAAAAAAGGGAAAAAAAATCAACAATTCTTATTTATTGTCACAATATGTGAAATAATTTAGGTTTAAACATCCTCTCAATTTGGTGCCCCCTATTTAATCTTTTTGCCCCTCAGTTGATACATAATTATCTTGGGTTCCAAGTGTGTTGAGTCATCCCTAGAAACATTTACAGAAGCTTTTTCTTTCTTCAATATTTGGGTATAACAAAATTCTTACTAAAAAAAACATTCACACACAGACACACACACACAACATCAACAATTCTTATTTATTGTCAAAATATGCAAAAAAATTTCGGTTTAAACCTCTGACAATTTGGCACCCCTTGGCCTCAGCGCCCGGGGAGGCCGCCCCCCCTTAGCTACGCCACTGATTATTACATTCAAATTACTGTTTAAAAACTGTAAACAAAGAAATGAACAGAAATCCGCAAAATTCTAAAATCTGCACAAACTCTAGTCCCGAGATGCGTGGATTTGAGGGAGTCTGCTGTATTTCATTTTGGTAAGTGTAATTTAAAAATTAAATTTGATTATTTAGGTTTTCAGTTAAGACGAAATATATTATGCTCCATAAACATTACTGAGATTGCATTTATAGCAATATCTACATCCATTATATCCATCCCCTACAGGTGTCCATTACTGGAAAATGACTAATTAAGCATCCCAGTAATGGACACCCCCCTTAAAAATAAATGAAATTTTATAAATGGCTATTAGTATATAATATTCAAAGTTTTCTATTACTATCAAAACAAAAAGCTGCAAATTTTGCAAGAACTTAAAGAATATATAAATTTATTAAATGAAGTCAGCTCTTCGCATGTTCATTAAGATTTTCACTGAAAAACAGTCGAACTTCAAAACATTATTTTCTGCTTCCTGATTGGTTTGATTAAGACTGTCAATAATGATGCATTATAAAATATGCAAAGGAGAGTTATGAAAAAAAAAATAATAAAAGCTAAATTTTTATTGGTTATTTTTTTATAAACCAAAAACACTGAAGGGTGTCCTTTACTGGCACATCTACCGTCAATAATGATGCATTATAAAATATGCAAAGGAGAGTTATGAAAAAAAAATAATAAAAGCTAAATTTTTATTGGTTATTTTTTTATAAACCAAAAACACTGAAGGGTGTCCTTTACTGGCACATCTACCCTATGTATATTATAAAGTACGTTTTTGAGTTGTAGCTGGTGTCATTCTTGGAAAAAGCACACACACAGTTCATGTACACATTGGTTTATTGGAGCAGAATAATTTTGGAGTAGTCCTGATATTGTGGCTTCTAGTAGGAGACTGCCTGAAATCTTAGTGTTTCCATGAGAATTAATATTTATAATTTAATAAATGTCAACTAGAGAAATTTTAATTATGATCTATCTAGTACTTATTTTGACATTTATGAGTCTATCCTTTCACATAATGATTTTAATTTGATTTAAATTCTCTAAATCTCATAACTGTCAAATATGAGGAAACTTAATTAAATTTATAACTTAAATAATCACCTAATGTTTATTTTGACTGAAGTTTATTAGAAGTTGTGATTTTAAGTACTTATTTCAAAGTAAACATGTCAATCAACTTCTAATTTAGTAGATTGCTTTCAGAATCTTTAATATTTATTAAGATTCTTCTGATGGGTGGGGTTCTAATGATTTGTAGTGCTATTTGGGGGCAGATATAGAATTTGATTTAGCAACTGAGGTGAAAAATATACTAATTGAAAAAAGTTTATAAAGCATCTTATCAATTCTATAACGCATTTTTTGAAAGTTCTGGTGTGAATTCAACATTACAAAAACTTCCCTTGAGGCTGTTTTTAAAAAAATATATTAATACTGCTGAGCAGTGTGAATCTTCAATATAATAACAAAGCCATTTTTATATTGGCATGGAAATTAAAAAAAAAAATAATATTCAAGTGCTATAGAAATCAGTATAATTTTTATTAAATGTATTACAGTACAGAACCATTTATCTGAAATGGTTAGGGTCAGATATATTCCAGATAACTGGTTGGGCATTAAAGCAGCATCTAATTGATAAGTTTTGCGGAATATATGTATGTGGTTTTGGCATTATTTCTGATTTTAAATTAATTATTAGATTACTTGAATTAAGAATCAGATGCAAGTAAGATCAAAAGCTAATCACAGTTTGAAAGAAGGTAATTTATGGGAATCCCTTGGGGACAAAAATTCTTCTGTTTCCTCTGCATAAAAATTAAAACATCTGAAATATAATTAAATATGTTTCCATTAGAAATAACTAGATGCTGTCATCAAATTATACAATTGTTTCAAGCAAACTGGCAGTGTATGACACATTTTTCTGCAAAGATTCTGAAATCAGCCTATTAGAAATATTCTGGACATGGTCGGACTGGGCCAGGGAAAAGGGTGCAGACCTTGGATTTTTAGAGGGCACAAAAATTTTAACAAACTCACATCAATTTTACTGGCTTGACAAGATTTAACACATTCACATAGCACAAAGCATGAAAACGTCTTAATATTATATCTATGTATCTAGATCAAAGACTTTGCTATATAAGGAAAGGGCATGTTTGCAAAAAAAACACTTCAGTCTACCACTACATTTTTTTACTTAGTGATCAGTGAAATTATAGTCTTGACGACATAAGACAGAAATGAGAACAGGTACAGTAGAACAGAGTAGTAGTGTTCTGTGAATACTATAATTCAGTCATTTGATTCACACATTGATATTTTTTCTTACGAGTATTGTGGGGTTTTTTTTTTTGTGTGTGTATTTAGTAATTGTATGTATTTTGTGTATTATTCAGTATTGTTTAAAATTTTTTACTCTATATCATTTAAGTTCAAGGATACTTCTGTGTCATTTGTTGAACTCAAATTAATATACCATCTGTTTTATTAAATTTAATCATGAAAGTGCTTTTATATTTGAAGTAAAAATTTAAAAATGAAATCCAGGGCAAGGAGGAATAGTTCAAAACAGAGTATGTGTGTGTCTGTATGTACCTTGTACAGAAAATTGAAGTATATAAAGCCATTAATGCCTTAGAATTTCATCTGCACTTACAAATGGTGCTTAGGTGAAGTGACCTCTCAAATTTAGTGCATTAAAAGTACCTTTTTAGAAATCTACATTTTCATAGGTGTATATACTGTATGAAAATCCTTTAGGGGGAAATGGCTGTAACAATGAGCCCAGAGAAACAGCATTTTTTGCCTGATAAGAAATTATTTTTTTGAGAGAAGACAAAAGAAGAAATCCCAAGCTCGGACAGGAGAATTGTGGAATTTCCGAGGCAGAGCAATGACTAGGTTTGTCCAACCCCACCAGTGTGAACTAGGGTAAAAGGAGGCCAGCCAGCATTTTGGATAGTGAGAAGTTGATTGTGCTTCTGGAGAGAGCTTCGGCTTGACTTTGCTTTTTTTTTTTTTTTTTTTTTTTTTTTTTTTAGCAGGTTCCACTTGGTGGAACATGATGCTACACACTAGGCCCCAAGTTTGGCTAGTTTAGTTATCATGTAGAGAACTGTTTGTAATCAATTTTACTGTGGATAATTTTCTTTTTGTTATTTAATTGAATTGAGTTTGAATTTAATTATTTTAAGAGCTATGGTGATCATTTCGAAAATCCTCGCTACCAAGTCGAGTACCGATATCACACCACGTTCTGACCGATTTCTGCAAAAGGGAAAAAAAATTAACTTCCTCCCTCGAAAAATTTCGCTTGCCAGCACACAAAATTTAACTCTTTAATTTTTCTGTTTTGTCGTTTTGATTTCTAGTAACAACAAATAAATAAACAATTGTCTAAAATTTCTCTTTCCCTTTTGCCCTATTTCTACAAGCAAATCGGAAATCTTTATATATGGTAGGAGGGAAAGTAAAAAAGCACCTCTTTTTTTGGCAGTTTTGCTGCGATTGGAGAATAAGAAACTGCATTGACTGATGAATGGATGTAATCAGAGCTGATATATCAATATTTAAGGAAGGTTGAAATCGATTGAGAAGATATGTTAAAAATCGATATTTGTTGATATATCCTTATATCATCCAGCCCTTCTGATCATAATGTAAAAAGGCACTGTTAAAATATCAATATTTAGTGGTAGAAAGGATTGTAAGAATTGTTTTTCATCTCACCTTTTATTCATTTATTCTAAACAGGTACATTTAATATTTAAAAAATATATATATTTCTTATTATCCAAATGCTTTGGAATTTTTAAAGTTATAAATATGAAATTATGTTGGCCTGTGCATAATTTTCGTCATACAATATTGAAATTTAGTTCTTTAAAGCAGCGCTTTTCTTCTCACTTTTTTTTTCTTTTACATTCACATAAAAATTCCATGGGATTTTGTTTAAGATTGTAAAAAAAAAAAAAAAAAAAAAAAAAAAAAAATTAGAAAAAGAAATGTCTTGGAGCATTAGTGCATTGAAACCTATTTCTTGTTCCCATTCTTAAGAGTTAAATTTTCTAAAACAACTTGATATATTGTAGTAACTAGAGATGCAACGAATATTCGGCCGAAGCCGAATATTCGGCCGAAGCCGAATATTCGGCCTGTCTGCCAAATATCAAGTCCATTATTCGGCCAAGGCCGAATAATACTTTAATAAATGTTTTTATATTTACACAGTATAACTTTTTAATTTGACAATTTATATTCATCATACATAATGAAAATTTTATTTGAAATTAACTAACACTTTTTTTCCCATTAACTTTCATATCCTGAATGGGTTTTATCTACCCATTTTTATATAAGAGGCTAATTTAGGAATCATGTTAAAAAAATTTTATGCTGTATCAGTAAGTACAAAAAGTATCTGTAATAAGCTAACATAATCTGTTAAATTTATAATTAATCTATTCAAAATTGTTTTAATACAGCTGTACAAGCTAATTCAAATATTTTTTTTATCATAATGGGAAGTTTAACATTTAACCCTTGTTACATAAAAAAATATTTCTTTCAATAATATTTTAAATTATACCTATAAAGAACATAAATATATGATTGATTAGATATAGATGTATTATATGTATATAAGATATTTAAGTTGTATATGTTGCAGTACTTAAGGGGTTTTTTTTAAAAGTAAAATACGCTTAAAAGTTAAATATAATTTAAGCGACTTTTTTCAGTCTGTTACGATTTCTTATTAAATAATGAAAGAAATGTAAATACTAAATTCTTTTAATTAGTACAGGGGTGATTGTGAATTCATGAAAAAATACCTGAAATTTTAAAGAAGTTTTGGTATGGAGAGAGAACATATTTATTGCAAGGAGGCCCATTTATCTCATTATGAAATATATTACTTTTAATAATGTTTAACAATAATATGAAATTGATGTTTTAGTGTTATTTTATGAATTTAACTCTCAGAAAAACTGGAATTCCAGTATTGAAAATGAAAAAAAATACCTGAATTCAGGTATATTACCTGAACACAATCACCCCTGTTAGTATGCATTGCATTTACGTTTTAGATACTTTTTTTCAAGAATAGCATTGTAATGCTTTAAAAAACAGTTAAAATGTTTTCAATAAACGTAGATTGTGATGCAGAAATAATAATAATTCAGCATTCTCTGGTGATAGTGTATTTCTTTTTTTTTTTTTTTCGTAAATGTTACCTGCTTCTGAAAATAATCTCTCACTATATATGATACTTTCTGGTGCAGAAAGGTACTTTTTGGCTAATTGTGAAAAGTTTGGAAAGTCTTCCGAATTTTTCGCCCACCACTCCAAAGGACACTGTTGTCTTTCTAGTAAAGGCTGGGAAAGAAAATTACTAATTTCTTTTACTTCTTCACATTGAGGAGCACTTTCTATAGAGGCTTTACTGCTGACAGCAAAGAAAAAAAAAATAATAAAGATAAATAAAAATTTTGTTAATTGTGAGCTTTATAAAGTCTACAATGATTTCTTTCCACCATTTTAGAGGATATTCCTTTCACCATTTCTATCAGTGGTTTTTCTTAAGATATTAAGATTTCTTATTTTTTATTTTATTTCATCTGAAAGCTGAAACTTATGTTTCCTAGTACTTTTAAAATTTTGTCATTATTTTAAAATGTAACAACAGCACACATAATATCTATTAAAATGTAACTAGACAGTACCTGATGAGGAACTTTTGCTAAGAATTATTATTTTTTTTTTTTTTGGGGGGGGGGGAGGGGGTGAATTATATTATTGAGCCAATTTTTAGGCCGAACATAGCCGAATATTTTTTCAGAGTAAAATAATGCTTTAAAAAATTAAAAATTTGTATATAAATAATTTTTTAAAAGAAAACAATACATTTTAATTGTGAAATATACAAGAATTGTGCATATAGTGCATACTATATTTTGTTTTTAGGCAAAAATAAGTTCATTATTCGGCAGCCGAATAGGCCGAATATTCGGTTGTAACTTGGCCGAATATTCGGTTATTCGGCCAAACCACTATTCGTTGCATCACTAGTAGTAACTAATAATACAAATATGTTACAACTGAAGTAAAATGATTTCAAAATGAAATTGCAGAACTAAAATTTGAGGCCTCTGATCTGCAGATTTACTGGTTCCATTAATACTTTAAATGTAATTATTATTTACAGTGTTTTTTTATGTACAGGGTTATTTTGTCAGAGATGAATAACCTAACAGTAAAGATTTTTAAAGCCCATGTGACTTAATGTCTTTATTTGAATGGGGAAGGCTAAAGTCCAACGAGCCTTCTTTTTCCTATGCCCTTTAGCCTTTAACAGTGTTGCCCATTTGGCAGATTTTCCACCAGATCTGGTGGGAAAATATTCTATCTGGCGGTTAATTTAGCCTTTTACATCTGTAATCTGGCGGATTTCCTATTGAATACATGATCATAGAAAATACAGCATATTTAAATTTTCTGGCTGTGCAAAAGGTATTCTATTACTTTTGACCGCCTAAAATACAGTAGAAGATCTTTATAACGCAATTCTCCATATAACGCACAACTTTTCAGATATAAACAATGAATTTTGCAGTTAAAAAGCACCTGCATTTGATCATTGTAAAAATATTGCTACTCTCTAGAGGGCTAAATTTGGTACATTAGTTAAACTTTACCTCCTAATTTAAGACTTTTTTAATGAAAAAAAATACTATTATTACAATAAACATTTTTCAAAATGAGTAATATAAGGGATGGTTTGGTCAGTTATATTTGGATCATGTTTATAAAGAAAATTTAACAATGTCTGACCTATATTATGCAAAAATTTATAGTTTGGATAACTCTTGGTAACAAGGAATGCAGTATGCAATATAAAGATATTCTAATGTATTTTGATTTTCAGACATATTTGGTCATAATTACAAGGTAACTTTAATGATGTGATCCATATAATGCAAAATTCTATATAACGCACAACCTTGTGTTTTTAGGTTTCGTTATAAAGATCTTCTAATGTATCTCCTAAATAAGATGCCATGAGAGATAAATCATCACCACCTGTGAGAGAATTGATAGTTTAAAGGGAGGACAGGACTTGGGAAGGGAAGGATAGTACTGCTTTCACATGACTTCAGAATCGGGTGTGGGGGGGTGTCTTTTAAGGGTAATTGGGGATGGGGAGCTGCAGGCAAGGCGTTTTAACTATAATCAGGTATGTCATTGTCTTTCTGTTTTCCTGAATAAGAATGTGATTAATATAGCATGAACACCTTTTACCGATATCTGTGGTTCATTTGCAGTTGTTAATTGTCCCAAACCAACACTTGTGCTTGTGACATCAATGCTCTAAGAGTAGAAAAACTAGTCATTTGCTGCATTTGGAATCATTTTAGAAGTTTTGAAAGATAAATTAAAATAGACAGCAGAACTAAAGCACATGTTGATGGGAGGTCTTTTGAGGAGGGGAAGGAAGATTAGATTTCTGGTTTTTTTTTTTTTTTAGAGAATTTAAGTAAAAGAAAGGAATCTTCCATCCGATTTATTTACTCAGTAAAAGAATGAGAACTCACATTTAATTTTATGTCCATCTTTATAGTTATACTTACGATGAATACATCAGAAGAACATTAGCTTGAAAGAACATTTTAGAATACATTAAAACTTGTGAAAAACGGAATGTGTCTATAACGAAATCCTGTCCATTAATGAACAACTTTCATGTGTTCTGCGAAAAAGATACAATACAATTATGATAGATGATGTACTTCACAAGATGAAAACCTGTATAAAACTAATTTTTTCCTGTACCTTGCGATTCCATCTTAAAAGTTTTAATGTGTTAAAAACAATGTATAAATGATTTTACCCCCATATTAGTGTCCTGCATCGGGTCGGGTTACCTGCTTTTACACGTCCAAACCTCATCAGATTTATAGCGCAAAATTAGCACTCGCCAATCGTCAAGTAACACTTAAAACATGGCGATTAACTTTATTGTCCTCACTCGCCAAATGAGATGGTTGAAAGATCGATGCCAGGAAGGAAAGGGGCGAAATTTGTTCGGAATTTATGGCGTCCAGATCGGCGATTCTCCCGAACGTAAGAAAACAAAGTAGTAGGGGTGATTCTGTCCCGAATTTTCCGAAAATTTAAGGCATTCAGTTCCGAAAAAAAAAAAAAAAAAAATTGGCCATCAGCTCGAAAATTCGGACATAAAAATATTGCTAATTTCGATATGGTTGCCGAAAAAAATCAATGTTGTCAATCGTTCGCAGAAAAAAATCATCAATTCTGCCAAAGAATCATGAAAAAACGGGAATTTCGTGCAAGGACCACGTAAAAAACGTGAATTTCGTCAAAAAATCGCGGAAAAAACACAAATTTCGTCAAAGTATCTCAGAAAAAAATGCAAATTACACGAAAAGATCGCGGAAAACGCAAATTGCGTGACAAAATCACGGAAAAAATGCAAATTTCATCAGAAAAATCTCAGAAAAATGCAAATTTCGTGGATAAAACACAAATTTCATGAAAAGATGGCGGATAAAACATAAATTTCATGAAAAGATCGCAAAAAAAACCCTGCAAATTTCATGAAAAGGTCATGGAAAAAACGCAAATTTTGTGAAAAGATTGTGGAAAAAATGCAAACTTTGTGAAAAGATTGTGGAAAAAACACAAATTTCATCAAAAAATTGCAGAAAAAACGCAAATTTCGTCAGAAAATCCCCTAAAACACCAAATTTAATAAAAAATTCAATTTTTTTCAAAGAATGGCGAAAAAACCCCACAAATTTCTTCAAAAGTTTACGAAAAACACAGATTTCGTGAAAAGATCGCGATAAAAATGCAGATTTCGTCAAAATATTGAGAAAAAAAACATGAATTTTGTCAAAAGATAGCAGAAAAAAAGGGAAATTCGTTAAATGGTAGCAGAAAAATGCACAGTGAGTGCCGAGGGGTCCCCTTCTGGTGTAACCTTTTGGAAAACTTGCTGTAAATTTATTTCATTGCAATTAATAGCAAAAATAAAATATTCAAGATTTTATTAAAATAAATTTCAATTTTCTTGTCTCTTTTATACATTGCATTAAGTATGTCTAAATATCTTCAAATATGTGTTTGACTTTTATTTTGAAAGCAGTAATTTCTTGTTTATATTTTTCTGTTAGATGTTAATGCCAGTTTTTTTTTTTCAGTTGTAATCATATCGAATGGTAAGTAAAAGATATTAATAAATTACAATGTTGATAGATTGAAAAAACACGATTTTGTATGGAGCGTACATAACTTTGTTACTGGCCAGTGACAAAAATGAATGTACTGGCCAGTGGGTAAAAATGTTAATTTTGACCTATAGGCAGATTGGCGCTATATTTTTTGTGGTGGGTCAGGTTGTCTTCTAGTTTTTTAGCTTCAGGTCAGGTATGGTTGAATTTCAATATTTCTAGTTGGGATTGGGTTTTTGACGCTTGCGGGTTCTGTATGGGTTAAACCAATTTTCCCCAAAAAGTTCAAAATATGTTTGCAGATGAAAATTTTATGTAAAACCTTCATAACAGACAATACCGAACAGTGTTGCTTTCAGACATTTTTCTCGGGAGGGGTGGGGGGAAGGGAGGATTTCTGTGGCTCCGGAAGGAACATTATAAAGTTCCGAGGGAGGAAGTTGTACTTTTCGACCATTGAAAACATAAAATCTCAAATCTTCCGCGGAGAGGGGGCCTCATTGCTTCAGGTCAGATGTTCCCTCCAGGGTACACGACTCATTTTACCCGAACCCGACCCATGGTTTGCATCGGGTTGGTGCTACATTTTTCCGTTGCAGGTCGGGTTGACTTAAAATGGAATTTGTGGGTTCGGGTCAAGTAGTAACCGACACGTGCAGGACTCTAGTCTAGATAGTGGACTTCTGAATCTACACACATGCAATATATGTGTGTGAAAAAAACTATCACAAATACGTGTGTTTTTCTGTATATTAAAAATGAAATGTTGGTAATATTTGCATATTCTGAGAGAAGAAAGGGTTCTTGACTGTACCACAAAGAAAGAATAACTCTTATATTTCACAGTTTTTAAACAAATTATATTATTGAAATAGGGGAAGGGGAGTGTCGCCATGACACAAGCCCATGGTTCGTCTTTCCCTGGGGAGTATTTTGATTTACATTACAGCTATTGAACTGCACTCTTTAAACTAATGTACTCAATGTGTTTCTATTTTAACTGAATTTGAGAAATTATTTTAGCTTTTGTAAAATTTCTGATTTTTCTTTTGTCTGTTTTGGGATGATTGATTGTCTGAAATATTGAATACATTGATAGAGGGTGGGGAGGGGGAATTACCTCATACGTTTCTACAGGTTTTAAGGCATTTGTTTAAAAGAAAACGATAATGATAAAATAAGCAGAATTTTAATCCAGCAGAAAATCTGGTGGATTTTCAAATATAATTTGGCTGAATATGGCAGAATTTTCGTCCAGTTTTGGCGGATTCTTCTCTCAGTAATGTGGCAACACTGGCCTTTAACGTTATTCCTGTTTCCTGATTGGTTTGATTACTAGATTATAAAATACGCAAATCCTAGTTGTATAAAAGAAATTAATCTGATTTAATCTTTAAAAATTTATTTACACCATGGAATTAATTAAAAGCAGCTATTTATAAAAGTTTTGTTCTTATTTTATTCTAGTAAGTAAAATTTAAATTTGATTATTTATTTATATTAGCTTTTCAGTTAAATCAAAATTTTCATGCTCTACTGAAATTACTTTTAGTATTGGCCACGAGTTGTCCTTTACTGGAAATTGGTTATTTTAATGATTCCAGTAATGAACGCTGGTCCTAAAACATTAAAAATAAATATAATTTTGCAAATGGTCATATAAAATTCAAAGTTTTATACAGTAGCCCTCCTCTTAACCGGAACTCCGCTTTAACTGGCCGACTTTTTTCTCCCCAACATCAGGCAAAATTCAGAAAGGAAAATTTCGGTTCTCATTTCTTTATGGTTAATTAACACAAATTTACGTAATGTAGAATAATTTCAACTTCTTATAAAGGTATGTGACAAGATTTTCAACAATTTAATGTGTATTAAAAAAATTTCATTATTTGTTATTAGTGATAATTTTTATTTAGTTAATTACAACTAGTATTCATTTCAAAAATATAGAAAATATGTACATTTTTAAAACTACACAAATTAAAAACTAAATGCATCCTACGCATTTAATTAATTAAATATGCAGTTATTTAATTTTTTTACTTCTCCGGTTTTTCACTTAACCGGCTAACCCTCATCTTGTTTAGGCCGATTAAGAGGGAGGTTACTGTATTACCAAAACATGCAATTTGTGTAAGAAAAAGAACATATACATTAACCTTTTACACGCCAATATGGAACATCAATTTCAAAATTCTGCGAAAAATACAATTTTATCCGCATTGCTCTATAAAAATTATTACTTAAAAAGAAAGTGTGGATGGAATTTTTGGCGTTGATATTGCGTTAATAAAATAATGTGTAGGGGAGAAAATTACAATTTCGGTCTTTTTTTAGACCTTTCATCGGACAAAATTCGAAATTTCATATAAAATTCAAAATTTAACAAATGTTTTTATAACTAAGTGAGAGTAATTAAAAATGATCATTTTATTCGTAGAACATGAGTTCTAACAAATAAAAAATATTGTTATTGTTTATTTTAGATAACAAATCTGCATGTTCCAGAAATGGAACATTGGCGTGTAAAGGTTTATTTTTTAACATGATAAAGTTCTTTGATTACAGTTCATATAAGTATTGATAAAAAGTTTCCGAATACGAGAATTTTAATAAGTGTCAATAAAAGATGTTTACGACTTTGATCTACTTTCTGTTTCCTTGCACACCTCCCCCTCCCTCATTTTTCAGATACGTTCTCCGGTCTGAAGTAGATTGCTTGTAGCTGCCGCTAAAAAATACGTGTGTTTGTTGATAGTCAGACGTTGTTTATGACTCAAATTGAGAGCTAAGATAGGACTGGAGAAGTGATGTCGGAAAATAAGGAATTCTTATTATTTTTACTTCCCTCTGTAATTGTTTTTCAGTTAGTTAGGATACGTCACTCAGATTAGATGTCTCATTCAAAATCATTTTGTACATCAGAAGACACACCTGAATACTTTTATGAATTGTCGGATGATTCTGATGAAGAATACATTGATATTTGTAAACTACCTCCAGAAGAAAGTGGATGTTTAATAGATGAGGAAGAAGATATAAATGAGGACATTTTTCAGCCTGTTCTGCCAGCAGATGTTTATGGTGAAATTGAAATAGCTTAGGAAAGCAGATGACATTGAAATTTCTAATGAAGACGGATTTGATCCTGAACGTCAAAGGGAAGACTGAATTTGAAGCAAAAAATTACGTAGAAAGAGAAAAATATCCAACATCGCTGCGAAAAAAATGCAAAATTAAAAAAAATTCTAAAAACTAAAAGCATTGCAAATATTTCTGAAATGTTTCCTGAGTTGGTTACTTTATCTCTAGTTGAAATATTTCATAAGTTCTTTCTAATTGAATATCTACTGCATGTAGCAAATATGGTGTAGATGAAAATAATATAGGTCAATATTTTGGATTATTGTTGTTTAATGGATGTCACCAAGTACTACGAGAAGATCTATTGGTCCCAACTGATTCTACAATAATGCCTAGAAATAAATTTAGAAAGCTTAAAAAAAAAATGTTGTTATAGGTAATAGCACCTTGAAATTTGGAGATTATTTATTTCTCCTTGCATTTTTTACACTTTCATTTATATGATTATTGGGCTGTGAATTTTTGTACAGGCATTATTATTATTTTCTTATGCTGTTTTTATAATTTTTTTACTATTCTGATAAATAATTGCAATTTTTTTATACAGTAATTCCTAATCATCATCTAAATAATATACAGTAGAAGATCTTTATAACGCAAGGTTGTGCGTTATATGGATCACATTTCACACATCATTAAATTTACCTTGTAAACATGGGCAAATATATCCTAAACATATCAAAATACATTACAGTATCTTTATACTGCATTTTTTGTTACCAGGAGTTAATAAATTTTTGCATAATATAAATTATTCTACACAATGTTTACTTTAGAAACATGGTCCAATCCAAATGTACCTGCATCAAATCATTCAGTGTGTTACTCATTTTCAGAAATGTTTATTGTAATAATAGCAATTTTTTCATTAAAAAGTTCTGAATTTAGGATAGAAAGTTGAGCTAATGTATTAAATTTAGTTTTCTAAAAAGTAGCAGTTTTTTATAGTGGAAATGCAGATGCTTCTTAACTGCAAAATTCATTGTTTACATCTGAGAAGCTGTGCGTTATATGGAGAATTGCATTATAAAGATCTTCCACTGTATATGTATTTTTAATTTAGTGGCAAAGCTTTTTCTGTGAAAACTTCCTACTGCTTCTTGACAATTTTTGCTGGAATCTTGAGTGCAATGAAGGCTCAACGTGCGAAGCCCAGCTATTTTTCTGCACCTGTGTAATTCCTGAATACCTTTTATAACTTAACATGCAGTTATTAAAAATAATGGGCATAGAAATAGAGATTTTAATTTAAATATCGTTAATCACATTTTATAAAAACATGTGAAAAAACTAAGTGTCTCCCGCCAATGTTCCATTTCTGGAACATGTTATAAATCCTATACAAAAAAAAATTTTCGAAAAAAAAAATTACTTATAGTGCTTATGTTTGAGTTTTAATGGGATTTTTACTAATAAATAGTTTGTGTTATCTTTCAATCATAGTGCGGCGTTTAAAAGGTTAAGTAAAGCCAGCTTTTAGCATGTTCATCAAGATTTTCATTGGAAAACAGTGGAACTGTGAAACATTATTTTCTGCTTACTGATTGGTTTAAGAATGTCAATAATAAATCAAATAAATATAAATTGCACTTTTATGACCATTGTAAACACAAAATCAAATATTAGAGGAGGGGGGACGACTCATTGATCTGAGGGGGTAATGTTCCATCCCCCCCCCCCCCCCAGATTCATCACTGCATCTTACTATTGTTAAGCGATTTGGAATAAAAATGATTTTCCGTTTTTTATAAATAATCACTTATCGAGTTATAAGCAATTTTGAGTCAAGTCAAGTGACAACTGGTTTACCTCTTTTCGTCTGAAAATTCAGTTCAAAATGTCAACTTTGACGGTATTTTCTGAAATATCTTTCACGTTTACCAAAAAATTGAAAACTTTTTTCGATTACATAGTTTCTGAATAACACCTTCCAATTTCATGCGTTTCCAAACAAAAATGAATAAAAATTTGTCAAAGTTGTCCCTTTGGATTTGAGAACAGCCTTAAAACATTGTTGACTGGTCATGAATTAACTCATATTTCTAAAATGATATGTTGTTGATTATAGGCATGTACTGGATCCTTAGTTCCACCTATTTTTCTTGAATAAAATAGCTACATTATGATCAGAAAGATTATGTCTGCATACCAAACAGTTGGAGATTTTTTTGTTATATTTATTGATAGATAAACTTAAAAAACCTATCAAAACAACTGCCTTTCAGGGAAGGCAGGGCTTCCATTGCCTTGGAATAGATTTCATTGAAATTGCCGGTCAACAATGTGTTTGGTAATTTCCTATGAACTCCTTCCCTTTGTATAAATAAAGTTAAGTTTATTTAGATTGTTTTACTGCCACATTCAATTATGAAATAACAGCTGGTGAAATGAGATATCTGTTTAAAATCTTTAGTCAACAAGGTGTTAATATACAGTCAAACCTCAGTATAGAGTCATTCAAAGCAAGTATGAGGGTATATCAATGAGTTTTTGCCCTCACATAGAAATAATTAAGGGTGTTCTCAAATCCAAAAGGGCAACTTTCTGACATAAGTTTTAATTTATTTTTGTTCAAAAATGCATGAAACTAGCTTGTGTTATTGTTCAGAAACTATGTCATCGAGCTGTTTTTTCTTTTTTTTCACAAACGCAATAATCTTTCAGAAAATTGTGTCAAAGCAGGCGTTTTGAACCGAATTTCCGTGCAAAGGAAGAAAAAGCACTCAAGAGCGGGCGAAAAATGGGTTTGTCTGTGATCAAATTCGCTGATAACTCAATAAGTAATTGATTGATCAAAAAATGGAAAAAACAGTTCGATTCCAAATCGCTTCCATGGCCAGGCTTTCCAATTTTATATCTTTCCATTTATGTAAAAACATTTTACGCTTGTTGAGTAGAGCAGTTAAGAACAGCCTTAAGTGAAGTTTGTGAAATTGCAACATTTTATGAGTCCTTTTCTATATAGTCGGTGTGCGCAATAACACATTTGTACAACCGGTATTTCAAAGAGAGGAGGGAGGATGTATTCCAGGAGGCGTGATAGTAAACCCAAAGAAGGGCATTTTTCTAATTTTTACCGACCCCCACAATGTGACATATTGTTGGAAAGGCCTGTGACCACTTATTCATGCTATGCACCTCCCAAGCCTCTTCACCTAAACTTGACCTTCGGGAGGCACTTTTCTAAATTTTGTGGGCATCATTCATGCTCTCCAGGAGGCAAATTTGGGGGGAGGGGCTCGAGAGGTGTATAGCATGAATAAGTGGTCACAGGCCTTTCCAACAATGTTACATGTGGGAGTCGGCAAATGTTAGAAAAATGTCCCACTTTGGGTCTACTATCACGCCTCCTGGAATACATCCTCCCCCTTCTCTTTGAAATGTGTTACTGTGCACGGTGACTATATAAAAAAGGACTAATACAATGTAGCAATTTCATAAATTTTACTCAATTATTTCTATGTGAGGGCAAAAACTTATTGATACACCCTCGTAATCATTTAGACAGGTTGACGCTAGTAAAGGGATAAAATTATGAGCTTGGAATTCCAAGGTGAATTAAAAAACATGTGCCTGTAAAGCAGAATGATTCTTTACTGAGGTTTGAGTAGTACAGATGCATTTTGCAACCTCTCATTTTATCCACAGCACTGAGTCAGTTTTATCAAAGTCTGATAAACATGTTTTGAAACAAAAATTTCTCTCATACATGATTTAAAATAATTACCCCACAAAAACAAGACATTTTGTTAAATAAATTTTCTGCGAAACATGTTCATTGATTACGGTCAAATTGACAAAGTGCACCATAAAAAACAGAAGGTTCACAGCTTATGTAGATTTATAATGGGCTGAACTACAGTTGAACCCCGTTATAGCGAACTTCAAGGGACCGAAAGTTTTGTTCGCTATATCCGGTGGTTCGCAATATGCGAACCATTAAGAAAAATGTTAGAGTTCATAATTTGTATAACTCATTAGTTGCTATATATGTATATTCAATAATGATGCATTAAAAAAGGGTAAAATCTATTATATATAACCATTAAAGAATTAAATTGACTAAAATCAATTACATTAAACTGACACAATACTAATTAAATTAACTAACAAGGAAGACAAATGTGAATAAATTAACTTTACCTTCAATTGCTGCTCACTGTTTTGATACAGTGAGTTGATATAACTTAATAGGTAATTGATTGATCAAAAAATGGAAAAAACAATTCGATTCCAAATCGCTTCCATGGTCAGGCTTTCCAATTTTATATCCTTGCGTTAAAAAATGAATTTGTAAATGTGTCAAAACGTTTTCCGCTTATTGAGCAGAGCAGTTGACAACAGCCGTAAAAAAAAGACATTGCTGATTTGCACCATGTTTCACTAGCCGGCATACATTTTCTTATGAAATTGGAGTCGAAGTCTTGTTTTCACAACTGCGGGGAAAAAAAAAAAAAAACATGATCGACTGGAAAAAAAATGTTCGTTATAGCCGATTCTTAAGATTTCGGAGGTTCGCTATAAAAGGATAAATTAGCATTAAATACAATAGGAAAACGACGGGACCAAAATTTTCGTTCGTTATATACAGGGTTCGCTATAACGGGGTTCGACTGTATATGTTGTATAGCTTTATAATGGACTGAAACTGTATGGTGTACAGCTTATGTAGATTTATAATGGACTGAACTGTAAGGCGATCTCAAACATATTTTCCCTACGTACCAATGTAAAAGTTTAGATTAAAAAAAATTCAATTAAAAAAATATTTTTGTGGCAATTGTTTAAAGGCTTAACGCTAGTAATGTGAAGACAATTGCAAGCTAATATTAAACATACAACAGTATTTTTTTTTTAAGTTACTCATTTGCATTTTAATATTTTTAAATTAATTTTTCTACATAAGATATCAGAGGTTGACGCGTAACCAGATGTATTTTTGACTGTGGTTGCAGATTCCCCCCTCCTGTTATAATGAATTGTTCTCTGAAAGAGATCTTTCCATGATTGTTTTGGCTAAAAAATCTGTTGAAAATGACAATTTTGAAAGGTCCTTTGTGTTTATAAATGAGATCTATTAAATTTTTTTGTATTACTCGAGTAAAGTTACCTGCAAATTTGACACTTACGAAAAAAAAGTCATCGGAAATGAGTCAGAAAATTTGGATACAACCTGAGAGCATAATATATTGCACGTTAGGAAATACATATATTTTCGAAAATGTGCAGTTATTTAGTAATAACTTTTATATGTAAAATTATATGGGAAATAATGAAATTAAAAAAAAATTCTTAAAAATTTAATCAGTTTTTGTTCTTTTGAATAAAGTTTATTAATCAGTTGCGAAATTCAATTAAAATATTTGACATTGAGTATTTTACATCTTTCAATTTTTAAGTTTCATAAACTAAATTTTTTTCATTTAATATCACTTTTTTCCGCCTTATGCAAATATTTAGTTTCATCAGGACCTTAAAAACCGTTCTGTTTTTCTGCGTTAGGCAGCAAGACATTAATGTTATTTTCTATGGATTCGCCGGGACTTGAAAATCTTTCCACTTTAGTCAGATTTCTGGCTTACACAGAATTTACTGTATTATTAATAAATTCGAATATCTGTCTGAAGACCTATCCATAATTTTAATCTTTAAGACTTCTTGAATAATAGTTTTTGGCTAACACTAAGAAACGTGCTAACGATTTTCAACTCTGATTAATACTCTGAAATTCTCTTAGCACTGCTTTTTTAAGCATGTAAGAATAAAAAATATCCCTATTTTCGTGTAACTGGGACATATTTAGATTTAGAATCTTCTGCTCCCTGACGATTCCCCTTTCTTGATTGTCACACTATGAATATAAACTTTAAACACCACTTAACTGAGATAAGCCAAATTTTATAAATTAAAAAGCCTTTAACCCTTTATCTACTGAATTATGAATTCATGAAAATTTTATCTTCTAAAGCATTTTTCGTGAATTGTTTAAACAAAATTAGAAGATTTACATAATTATTTAATAAATTTTAGAAGTATTGATGGATTTAGAAGGATTAATTAAATTTTAATTCATAGGGATTTTTTGCAATATTTATAACCCTACTCAAATCTTTTATTTTAAATATTTTTCTTAGTATTTTGTAGAATTAGGAAATGTACAAATATGATGTTCTTACAATAGAAATACTTCTGAATTGAAAAATTCCTCCCCCCTCCCCCTCAGCGTTGGAAAGCTGAAAAGACGTAAAGGCAAAAGAAATCGTCCATTTAAAAATATTTTTGTTTTGTGTAACCAATAATGCTTTTGGAACAAGATAAAGTAATGTATCTATAGCTCATTCTAAACAGTATTGCTACTAATCGATGTATTAAATGAATTTTATAACAGTTTATTTTAATGGTACTTATAAGTATACTCAGTAGATAAAGGGTTAATGAATGTACGAGAGTAATTAGCAGTACCTAATGTAACATCTTTTTAATTAGCAATAGCTACCAGAATTTCTTAATGGTAATCTTTGCTTATATAATGATGTATGTACATTCTATGATTAACTAGGGAAAAGATTATTATTTAGAAATTATAATAGATCTTTCAAAAAAAAAAAAAAAAAAAATACGTAATGGCAACTATTTTTAACTTGAGAACAAACAGTCTTTAAAAAGACCACACTTTCATTGTCAATCAACAGTGTTCAAGCCTGTGGATTATACAAATAAGCCTGTATTAAATTAACCAGTATTGAAATTTTTATCAGTACTGTGAATTTTTACAAAAAGTTGCACTGAAGTCCTCTGACTATGAAATAAAAAAGTTACATTGCATATTCTTTCTAGAACTTCAGAATATTAGAACATCCATACATATTCAAGACTAAATGGGAGCCCAGTACAATAGCGCTGCTGAAAAACCGAAGCCTAAATTACCCTTTTATTTCCCTCCCATCTCCAAGCTTTTGCATTCTTTTCTATCAGAAGCAAAACCCTCATATGTGACATAATGTATCGCATACATAGGAGATGAAGATGAAATGGGCTTACTTTTTATTTCAGTCTTTGGGTGGTCTCAAGCTAAATCCGCCTTCCATTCAAAATTTTATATATTCATGTATATATAAAAAAAAATTAACTTTTCTACCTTAAAAATTACGTATTCCATTTCAAATCATTTTAATACTACTTTGATCAGAATGAAGGGAAAACAAAGTGTTTCGATTTCTTTTTGTGACAGTAAGATATTTTTCCATTGGCTCTTTATATTTCTGGAAAGGAACAAATGATGTATTTGCTGTTTATGGTTATTTTGTTTTATTTATTCACTTCTTTGAATCTTAGAAAATATATTTGTACTAATTTACTTGCACTTTTAGATTGGAAACCCTATAATTTTAAAACGTTTTAGCTTTTAATTTAAAACGTAAATTTAAGCTTTTCAGTTAGCTTCAAGAGTATTATATTTACTAAACTTATTATATTTATTAAATTATTTTATGTACTTTTTACTGCTGAATACGAATATGACCTTCATTTTTAACCATCACGTAAGGAAAATTAAATAAAAAAAGTTTTACATCTGTTTTACAGTATCATTTTTTACCGCTGAATCCGAAAATGACCTGCATTTTTAACCATCACGTCAGGAAAATTAAATAAAAAAAGGTTTACATCTGTTTTATAGTATCAGATTTTTGCTATATTTTAACTTTGACATTTATGATTTGCAAAAAAATTATAACGTGATGGTTAAAAATAAAGGCCATTTTCAGATTCAGTGCTTAAAAAGTACATAAAAATCAGTTATCAAAAATTAAAAAACTATTTTATAGTATTTGATTTTTGTTATTTTTTAACTTTGACAATTTATGATTTGCAAAACATCCTGAGATGATGGGTAAAAATTAAGGTAATTCTCAGATTCAGTGCTAAAAAATACATAAAACTTAAAAAAAACACAACCATCGAAGTCTTGTGTTATCTAATCTAAAACTTTTTCTTAAGCTTCTTGGCAGTAATCTATCTGAAATTTTTTGTGTTATCCTGTAAAATAAGTATAAATGGTAACCACCGGAAATCATAATAATATTAGATTGTCATCGGATTTACGTCAGTATAAATTTAATCTTGATCGGATATTTGAAAGTGAGTTAAATTTCTAACCGGGAAAACATACAATCGTTGAAGTTAAATAAAATAACATAATATTTGTTAAAAGAAATCATGAAAAGAAATACAGTAGCCTCCCGCTTAACCGGCCTAAACGGAACTGACAGTTAAGAGAAAAACCGGTTAAAGCGGAGAAGTAAAAAAAAAAAAATTAAATACGTATCTGCCTAATTTAATTAATTAAATCCATACAATTCATTTAGTTTTTCAATTTGTGTAGTTTTAAAAATGTGCATATTTTCTATATTTTGTGAAATGAATACTGAACGAAAATGAATGAATAATGAATTAACTGAATTGAAAGAAATTATCCCTGATAACAAATAGGGAAAAATATTAAACAGAAATTAAATTGTTGAAAATCGGGGCACACACTTTTATAAGAAGTTGAAATTGTTTTACATTATGTATATATAAGTTAGTAAACCATAAAGAAATTAGTGACCATCTTCTGTTGAAGGCAAGATGCCCGACATTTTGCAACATAATCTCTCCATCTCTTTAACATCATAAGTTTAACCGAGGAAGCTGTTAGCTGCAGCTCAACATAGTGTAGCACTTTCTCTAATGGTTTTACCCTTTCTATACGAGGAATTTTAGAGCGGTCAACTTCAACTGGATCGTCTTCGTATTGAACAACATCAGTTACAGTCCTAATTATATCCTCGTCAAATAATGTTTAATGCCTTGGATCTTTATCAGACTAAAACAAATCTTATACATCTTCTACAGTGATCTGTTTGCATCCCTCAAGCTTTTTAAATGTTTGCACAAAACAGTTTGCAGATAGATCAGACATTATACAGTTCCAGGGGGGGGGAGAATTGCACTTTTGACCAATAAAAACACAATCTCAAATTTTTCAGGGGGGGGGGGGGGGAGGACATCTCTTGGGGGGAGGGGGTCCCCGGGTCACATCCTAAATTCAACACTGGTGAAGGTCTTCCGGTTAAGAGGGACGCTACTGTAGTCTCAAATCCTTACAAAATAAAACATATGTTAAAATACAATAATTTTAGCCAATCTGAAACTTAATAAAAGTTAATCGTAACACTTGTACTATTTTTTTCAAAGCGCAGGTACACATGAAAAGTTCTTCGAATACTTTAAGAACTTAGGATATGACCCCTCAAAGCATGGCCAAACTTATTTGTGTTCAGATGCAGAAAAGTGGCATAAGTCATGCATTTTTAAAGTTTCATAACTCAGTCAATTTTAGTGTTATATGAATGGGACTTTTTTTTGTCTGTCTTGTCAGTGTAATAGGAAAATTTTACTAAATATAACTTACAGGACTGGCGGCCATATAAAAACTTAAATGTTGTAATTTTTTAAGTAATGTTTTTATTGACCCAAATCGCTTTTTAAATATTTCTTTGCCTCAAATTAAAACATTGAAATTGGAACTATATGTCTATGACTAACGGTTTAGGAATTAGCCATCTGACACCGTTGAGAGTGGACACCCTGTATATACATATAAGAAAAATTTTTGTTGCAAGATATTTTTTATCAACATTTGCTAATCTTATGATAATTTCAAAGGAGCAAGTTTTTTTTTTAAAGTTAAATTTACATTTTATTATTAAATAACCCACATTGATAGCTTTGCAATTTAAAATTTGTTATTTAAATTAAAGGGATCATATATTTCTATGTATTTTAAGAACAGAGAAAAATATTGAGATCCTTATTAAGACTATGAAGTCATTCCCATCTATTAGACTATGAAGTGTTCACAAAGATTGTATTTGAAATCAGGATTGCCACTTATTTCGGCAATCAAATTCCTTGCGTTTTCCTAAGCAACAAAATTAAATTTTCCATGAGCAATTCCTCTGAGAATTTTCAAAATTTCAACGGATAAATTTTGCAAAGTATCAAAATTTAGTAACATTTCTTGTTTTTAATATTCATTTTTAAATTCCCTCACTTTTTCCAGTTTTCCCTATACAGTAGCAACCCTGAAGATTATTATTTGGGAGGAAGGTGGAATCATATTCCACATTTTGGCATTTTAACCCAATTTACCCGAGGAAAATTGCCCATTTAACCCGGGTTTTTTAATAAAACCCACCCGGGCTGGGTTTTTAACAACCCTGGTTTCTGCTTTTTCTAAAAAAGCATCGAATATTTCCGATAATGGTGAAAATTTTTTAATTTAATCTAATTTTTAGGGACTCATCACGAAAGATTGTTATATGCAGAAGGAATCAATTATAGTTTAAGATATGCAACTTTTATAGGAAATCTAAAAACATTGTTAGATTCTTTAGCATATAAATATTAATATTTGTAAATTTCATTCATTTTTTCATAAAAATGCATAGCTGCAAACTATTCCTTTCAAATCATAGTCCTCAGGATATTTAATCACAGATTTCTGCGATTAATTAACTCTAAAATTAGGCAAAGATTTCTATTCGGAAGGAGTGATAAAAGTGGAATAGTTGACAGCTAAGTATATCCACACAGACATACAATTTTTATTTTGCGACAGAAAAAAAAAAATTCTTTAAATTTTGAAAATAATTTATGAAATTAAGGATGCTCCAAATAGTTATTTTATGCAGGTAAACTGAATAGTAACTGTTTGTCGAATATTCGGCTAGCTGAATAGCCACTATTCAGCTGTCCAAACAGTTTTATATCTGAGAGTTTAACGGTATTAAAAAGTTAAATTATAAATATCTAGCACAGATAGTTCCATTTTGATAAAGACTTTTTTTTATAAGTAAACTTTGCATAAAAAAAAAATTATGTTTTGAGTTAAGGCTGTTTGTTCTCAACTGGCACAAAACTGACACATTTACAAATTCATTTTTTAAGGAAAAGATATAAAATTGGAAGGCCTGACTATGGAAGGGATTTGGAATCGAACTGTGTTTTCCATTTTTTGATAAATTACCTATTAAGTTATAAACAATTTTGATCACATGACAGACATTCCCCCCCCCCCCCCTTTTTTTTGAGTGGTTATTCTTTTGCTCGGAAATTCAGTTCAAAACGTCCACTTTGACAATATTTTCTAAAAGATCTATTGCATTTGCGAAAAACAGTTTGATTACATAGTTTCTGAACAACACCTGCTAGTTTCATGCATTTCCTAACAAAAAATTAAAACTTATGTCATAAAGTTGCCTTTTTGGATTTGAGAACAGCCTTAAGAAAAGAATGATATAAAACTTTTTTAATAAACAAAATTTAAATTCCAGCCCTTTTGTGAATTCCAACAAATGTACAGAATTGTCTTATATTGAACAAGAAACAACATATTCCACTTATTACATAAAAAATACAAAGGTGTGTCACTACAAGCCGCAACTGAATTTTCGTTCACAATTTTAACAAAAATGAAGATATTTATAGTGAGATTTGCATCATTAATAAATTTGTTTGTATAAAATGTGATGATTAGATATCATTGGAAGGGACTGAATTTTGACCAGCGATACATTATAAAGACTGTTAGCTGCATTCTTAATAAAGGAATGTCTAGCTCAGTGCTGTTCAGATATGAATGGTTGCAATTTCCACTACTTCTTGTCATGTTATATTTCACAAATTAAAGTAATTCTGATGACAATATAGTTACAATACCTTCATTAATGTTAAAGTAAAAAAAAAAAAAATAAAGTTTGACCTGGGGGACATACACTATTTTTGACTGAATAAGTTAATTGTGATCCTGGTTTGCTAGACAAAAAATTGCTTGTTTTGATGACTATTATTACCCCTAAAAGTTTTTCCCTATTTTGTTTAGAAACATCCTGTTTGCAAAAAAGCAAACCGATTATTTACCAGACAATGCTCAGGAACTTGCATTCGTACATCATTAATTCCTATAGTCATTAAATATTGTCCGATTATTTCGAATATCTTTATTGAGTTAAAAGTTGTGTAAGGTTTAAAAAAAAAAAAAAAAAAGTATCAGTTTGGCTGAATATTTCAAAATTCAGCCAAAGCGAATATTCTGAATCCAGTAGTATGGTAAAAAAAATACCGAAAATTCGGTACATATGAAATATAAATATGCAGATTGGAGTGATTGCGGAACGAGAGCACGCTACAGTTTGTAATTAAGGCCTGGGTGTACTACACTGCTCAAAACAATTAAAGGATATTGCAGTTTTAGGTGGATTTTGTATCTGGTAAACTGTTTAGCTGATTGATACATGGTCGACAGACATAGTAGGTTATATGAGAATAAATTACACATGTTTGGCAGAAAAAATGCATTTTATTGCGCATTTGTGTACTAAAGGAAAAAAACACAATTTGTGCATATGAGAAAAAAAGAATAAGAAAAGGTGTTTTCTTCAAAGAAAATCATTTTCAGTAGGGGGTATGGTTTCCACGGGCGGCCAGCAACGTTGAACACCTTTGAGGCATGGACTCAATGAGGCTATTAATGATGAGTTAGGGTATTCTGCCCCACTCTTCCAGAAGAGCTCTTTCCAGTTCTTGGAGAGTTTGTGGGGGTTGTTGGCGGCCAGAAACTCGTCTTCCTAGAGCGTCCCAAACGTGCTCGATTGGATTCATGTCTGGAGAACACGCTGGCCATTCCATTCGAACGATTCCTTCCTCGAAAAGGAAATCCTCCACCAGGTTTGCACGATGTGGCCTGCAGTTATCGTCCATTAAAATGAAGTTATCTCCGATTGCTGCAGCGAAAGGGACTACAATAGGTCTGAGAATCTCATAGCTATATCGGCGACCAGTCAGAGCTCCATCTCGAATGATGTAGAGGTCAGTGCGCCCGTCAGTGGAGATGCCACCATACACCAACACTCCTCCACTGCCAAATCTGACACTTTCGTGCACAAACGCAGGATTATTCCTGCTGCCACGGTCCCTCCAGATGAAAATACGCCTATTATCCGGATGCACAGAAAAACGGGACTCGTCAGAAAACAGAATATTGCTCCATTCATTTCTCCTCCAGTTGACATGCTCGGTTGCCCACTCCCTGCGGTCGCGACGATGCCTTGATGTTAATCTAACACATACCATCGGTCGGCGAGCATACAGACCTACAGCATGGAGCCGGTTTCGGACAGTCTGAGTTGAAATCGTGGTGCCTGTAGCCGAGCGAAGGTGTTGTTGGAGAAGAGTAGCGTTCATGGTTCGGTGTCTCCGAGCTGTTAACGCTAAATACCGATCTTCATTGGGCGTTGTTGCCCGTCTACGACCTTGCCCTGGTCTTCGGCCTGCACATCCACTCTCCAAAAAACGGTTCCAGATCCTAGAAATGACACTTTGTGACACTCCAATGACTTGCGCTACTTCGGCTTGAGTTTGGCCCCCTTCTAACCTACCAACAATTCTCAAAGCTTCTGAATCTGTCAAATGACTTCGCTGAGACATCGTACTCATCGAAACAAAGCAATCACTGAATGCCGATCATCCTTGTCTTCATTCTCTTTTATCCAGTTGAAAGTCAAATTTCATTCGCTGCCGCTGAAGCGACGTTTTTGACGTCGAACTCAAAATTTGCATACTCCACAGTTTGAAAACCAGAAAAATTTGCATTTGTGATTCTCTTCTTCTATTTTCGGCAAAAAAAATTCCGTTTATATCTTTATTTTATATAAAACTTCAAATATCCTTTAATTGTTTTGAGCAGTGTATATTGTAATAGTACCTACCTTATTTTGCATGCAAGCTCCGATCCATCTTTATTATCTTGAAGAGAAGGGAAAGAAAAATTACTGTTGGGAAGAACTCTGCATATAACATCTAAACACAATGTTAGGTTTTTTCCCCCTAAATCTTATTGTTTTATCTAGGGAAAATGTCTTCAAAGTGAAAGCATGGATTATTAGAGTAATCTTTCATTTGCCTTTACTTGAAAATACACATGTTAAAATCGCATCAAAGTCACTGAATTTTACCAAAAATTTCAGTAATGAGATCTTTTGAAGTCTGCTCCCCCCCCCCCTTTTTTTCCCTCTCCGATAAAATACAGTTTAATGTATAGCAGGGTTGGCACGGTTTAAACCAAGTGGTTTTAACCATGGTTTAAACCACGGTTTAAACCAATTGGTTTTTTTGTCAAAAAAACCATTTGGTTTTTTTAGAAAAAATCTAATATACAGTAGAAGATCTTTATAACGCAATTCTCCATATAACGCACAACTTCTCAGATGTAAACAATGATTTTTGCAGTTAAAAAGCACCTGCACTTTCACATTGTAAAATATTGCTACTCTCTAGAGGACTAAATTTGATACATTAGTTCAACTTTATCTTCTAATTTAAGACCTTTTTACTGAAAAAATGCTATTATTACAATAAACATGTTTGAAAATGTCTAATATAAGGGATGGTTGTATCAGTTATATTTGGATCATGTTTATAAAGTAAATTTAACAATGTCTGACCTATATTATGCAAAAATTTATAATTTGGATAACTCTTGGTAACAAGGAAATGCAGTATAAAGATATTCTAATGTATTTTGATGTGTTTCAGACATATTTGGCCATGTTTACAAGGTGAATTTAATGATGTGATCCATATAACGCAAAATTCTATATAACGCACAACCTTGCGTTTTTAGGTTTGCGTTATAAAGATCTTCTACTGTAATAATTTTTTTTTTTTTGTAATTTAATTGTTTTAAATTATAGATAGAAGTAATTTCTACTTTTAACACTTCATCTCAGCAGTCAACATGAGACATAATGAGCCTAGGTCATGTTTCTATGCATGTAGAATGAAAATTAGCATGTGCTGATGAACATATCTGGTACCCTAAAGATTTTTCTTAAAACATGTGAAATTAGAAAAGATAAAATAGATAAATAATATTCAATATTTAGCATAAAATATTTTCATTTAAAAAATGCAGATTATTTACAGTAGTTAATAACAAAATACAATGATCTTTAAGATTTTGGTTAAGTTGTAAAAGAAAATTTTCTGGATTGGGATTGGGGAAGATTATCCTTAAAGAATTTAAAAGAGTAACTTAAGATATTAAATTGAATAACACAGCTTGCAAAAATTGAGTGCTAGTTATAGCATTTCAATAATACCAATCAATCTTTTCTGTTAGTTGCTGAATCTAATGGCCAAAAATGTTACCTTGGACACTTGGAGTTATCACTCAGAAAACAAAATAACCAGAAGTATTTGGATATTAAAAAAATAATAATAACAACAACCACAGAAGAATAATATATTATATTCATGAAACTGCATCAAATGTTTATTGATTGATTATTATATTATTAATCAAAGGATTCTTTATACGATTTTCAAGGTATCAATGTTTCACTGTGTAGAGCAGTTTACTAGTGTACTTTGAACATAAGACATAGCTGTTACTAATAATGTTTAAATTAGAAATGATTTCAATTTTCTATATAATTGACTGTAATTATTTAATTTAAATATTTTCAAAAGTTATATTACTTATATAATATCCAAAAATGTTTATTTTATCACCAGATATGCATCTGTATGCAATAGGAAATTATATTTAAAAAAACCCGGTTTAAACCAAAAAAACCTGGTTTAAACCAAATAAACCGGTTTTTTTCCAACCCTGATGTATAGAGAAATGTGATTATGATGCACAGAAAGCTTTAAAACATAACATTCTTAAAATTTAGTACAGCTCATGTAAAAATAAGTTTTTGTGGACTGGGAATTATGCTACGTGAGTAGGTTTTAATTTAGATGGCATTTGTAAATTTCACTCATTTTAGAAAAATGGCCCACATTCAATGTGTTACATGCAAAAAGAAAATTCGGTATGCTATCGACCAATTTCGCCAAATTGACATAAATTTTATTTTAAATAACGAAAAGAACAGGGTTGGCAAGTTTCTGCCAGAGTGGTTAAAACCAGCGGTTATAACCGGCATGGCAGAAACTAGTTTGTCAGTAAGTGGCAAAAACTGGTAGAAACTAAGAAATAATATTAATAAGAACTTTAATGTACAAAGATTCATAATTCACACATGTATTTGATATGTAAACAATTAAGTTAAAAATTAAAATTAAAGATTATGAATGTTATTCAAAGTTGTAAAAAAGTTTCAAAAGGATCATATAAATATACTTTGTTTATATAATAATAATAATAATAGGCACTAATTTTTTTTTTCACTTGAAAAACAGAAATTTTCAATGGTAGCCTGATGCTGTACAAGTTTAACTATATTATATTGTTGTTTAGAGTTGAATTTTTATTTAAAAGTAAAAAAAGAAATTTACAAAAAAATCTGTGATATTTTAACAAATGTATTTTTAAATAAATAATGCAATGCAATAAGATTACAATTCTTGTGAAAATATATAAGTAAATAATTGAAACAATAAATAACAGAAAAGAAAATTAATGAAATATCTTGTACAATTATTTTACAATATTGAAAGAACAAAATTGCCACTCAAATATACTATTATTTTTTCCACAGAACATTCCATAGCATAGGACAAAATTTTGCTAATCTTCCTGAACACACTGTTTCTTAATTTGTTTTGAATGAAAGAAAAGTTTGAAAATATTCTTTAAAGACTATCATTACTTGCTGGCAATGTCATTTTTGAGGATGCAAAATTTGAAAAATCCTCATTTTCACCAGTATTCGTTTTTAAAGACGACCACCACACAGGCAAGAGTGTCAATTTTGATCCCATATACTTAGGATGAAGTAAATAAGCTAGCATATGGTAGTCGTTTATTACTGTATTAAATCTGCTTTGAACCTTTGTAGTTTGTTTTGTAAGTGCAAAATGTGGTTGGAACATTTTCAACTAACAGTCTTAATAAAAAAGCTAAAATCATTAACAACGATTTTATGCACAAATAACATACAGACACACACACACACACAAAAAATCCCATATGATCGTTTGTCATGTCTGTACGTTATTTGTGCGCAAAATCATTGTTAAAGATTTTAGCTTTTCTACTAAAATTCACACAAAGTTTGATCTATGCTTATAAGTCTTAAATTAAAAAAACAAAACAAAGAAAAGTCAGATTTGTTCCTTTGAATACTGTATTTAAATGAAATGTTTACTATAACATTTCTATGAGAAATAATTTATAATGTTATTAAATTATTACGTTAAATTACAGAAAAGCATTTTGAACAAGTATTGAATATTTTTCTTTTCATGGTTTCATTTAAAATAAGTATTGGATATAGTTTTGTATTTGATTTTTAAACTGAAATTTTATCTGTTGCATTACTCATTTTTTCTAATACAAATCTATTTATTTTTTAATTAAAACTACCCACAATATTTCATTTGTTATTTAAACGGAATAAAATGTACTTAAGGAATTTAATACTAGTAAAAAAGCCTCAAATTATGTCACGAAATGTGTTTATGCCAGTTGTTGCCAAGTTTCTGCTGGTTAAAACCACTTTCTGCCACTGGCACGGCAGAAACCTTTTTTTGCCGGCAAATTGCCAGCCCTGGAAAAGAACAAATAAATTAGTATAACATTAATAAAAATACAAATAAAAATCACTTGATATAAACACATGCAACTTGCTTAAAGTCAAGTGAATGAGACATTTATGATCAACCATTATTGGCACATATCTTATAGTTTGGCGATAGATTTTTTGTCGACGAGATAACTAAGTAGTACCGAAAATTCATGCTGTAGCCAGACTTGTATAAAACTAAAAACTTTCTGCGCACGCAAATATTTAGTCAAAAACTTTCTGCAAATTTATTGCATATTTAATAAAATAATGTGTTAATATTATTTTGATGATATTAATTATAAACAGTAGCTTTAAAGTAATTACCATTTAAATTAAAAATTGATATTAAAGAATTATTTTAGTTAAAAAAAGAAGCTAAAAATCCATGATAAGAAAAGGTGAATTCTTATCAATTATTTTGTCAATGCAATTTAGAAACAGCCCAACCCTTAATATTGTAACCTCTTCGGACAAAATGCCACTCTGTTCACAAAAATAATACGGCATTGCTTCTAAAACAACAATCTTATTTTATAGGGAGAGGTCTGTTCATAGGAGAGACTGATGCAGGGATGAAAGTGCACTAAAGCCATTTTGGAACAGCAAAAATCTTATTTTAGAGCAATAAAATCTATTTTTGTAGCAGCAAAAATCTAATTTTGTAACAAAATTAAAATTTGTTTTTGGAGCAGACTGAAATTCTAATAAACTAAAAATTAAAATGATTGCTATCTTGAAAATATTTTCACATTTGAAAGAATAATTACTCAGATAAAATTTCTCCACACATTTTGCTAACTCTGGGCATTCTAAAGGACCATTGGGTACAGATTGCAATAATGAAAAATTAGCAGCAGGAAGGAAAAAATATATATCAGTTTATTTGGCTTTTAAAAATATTTTAGAGCAGCAATTTTAACTAATCGAAGAAAAGCATATGAATATACATACAGGAATACAACATACAGGACTCCCACTCAACTTTTGTAGTAAAAAAATGGTAAAAGGGGACCATTTTTCTCAAAAAGACCGTATATTTCACAAAAAGGAACTTTTAGGGATCTAAATTCAGCAAATCACAAATAAAAAATCTCCGCAACCATTTCACGAAATTAGCGTGTTTTTTCGCGATCTTTTGACCAAGTTCAGTTATTTTTCGCGATCTTTTGACCAAGTTCAGTTGTTTTTCGCGATCTTTTGACCAAGTTGTTGTTTTTCGCGATCTTTTGACCAAGTTCAGTTGTTGTTTTTCGCGATCTTTTGACCAAGTTCACTTACTTTTCGCGATCTTTTGACCAAGTTCACTTACTTTTTGCGATCTTTTGACCAAGTTCACTTACTTTTTGCGATCTTTTGACTAGGGATGCACCGGATATGGATTTTGCCGGATATCGGATATCCGAAGCTCCTTCGTCTGCCGGATTCGGATATCCGGCCCTAGATATGTTTTTAGTTATATATTGAATTATTTCTCTATATAATGTCATTTCAAAACAATAAATTACAAACATGTTTCACACATCATTGAAACATTTTAAATGTATTGAAATATAATTTACAAAAACTATATCTTTTTGAATATCATGGCTTGAATTCAAGTTTTCCCAAGAGGGGAGTTTCGTACCCAAAATTTATAAATGCAGGGGAGTTGAACTGTTAGAAAGGGAAAAAAAATCTTTACATCCCGTTATTTTTTATGTGCTACTTAAAGAATTACATTTATACAGACATGACAAAATACCATTGAAAATTTTCACCCAATGTTATGGGCAATTAACAATCGGGTTGCTAAATGAATTTCTTAATTTAGATTTTATTCCATTTTGCATACTTTAGCCTCTTTCAGAATCAGAAGTTACACTTTTGACAAACAGTACAGAGCGATTTTATAACTTTAGAAATTATCGAAAACACATGGTTATGCTCTCTTAAAAAGTTTTAGAAAACTTTGTAAAATCTGATGTGCATTAATTTTTAACTTACATGAATAATGCACATCTGTGATGATATGTCACTTCTGAACAATTTTTTTTATTATATCCTTAATGGAATTATAGTCAAAACTGTAATCACTGGTATTTTCGTTAATTGAACTATGTTCTACGCATTGGAATCTATGCTATGAAATCCATATCCAAAGTTTGAAAAGGGAATAGTCAATTGATTTCTTCTATTACACGAGAAAAGGTTGATTTCAAAAAGTCATGTCCTAATTTCTGTTAATTGCGAGAAACAACTAGTTTGTTGTTTCTAATTATGTTTTTTTTTAAGTTCGTCAAAGTTATTTTTTTTCATGTGCATCACAAGTGTAATCTCATTTTGTTTAGTGCTGACTATTGGCCAATTTGATAGAGCTTAGTCTCCAGTGGCCGTTGCTGCCCTTTTAGTTATTTCCTATTTTGGGCAGACAGGCAAAATACGTAAAACGGTCATAGAAAAAACATTGCTGATTTCGTCAATCATGGTGAAAATAAATAAAATAATTTGTCGATTGGTTGCGAGAAAAAAACTGAAGTTCATGGGAAATCGACAGTGGGAAAATATCACAAAATTCGTCAATCGATCATGGAAAACTATCGTGAAATTTACCAGTCCGTCACGAGCAAATACTGTGAAATTCCTCAGCTGGTCACAGAAAAAAAATGCAAAATTTTTCAATCGGATGCAGAAAAACAATCGTTACTTTCATCAGTATGTCACAAGAAAAAACAGGGAAATTTGCCAATCGGTCACAGAATAAAATTTCTAAATTTGTCAATTGATTGCGAAAAAAAATTTATGAAATTCACCAATCTGTCTCCAGAAAAAAATCAAGAAATTCGTACAGTCGGTCGCGGAGAAAAATCGCAAAATTTTTTTGTCAGATGCAGAAAAACAAACATGAATTTTGTCAATTTGTTGTAAGAAGAAACTGTGAAATCTGCCAATTGATAGTGGAAAATATCACGAAGTTTGTCAGCCGGTCCTGAGACTTCATCGTCGTTTTACAAAGAAACATTTTCGGAAAATGATTTTTTTGGAAACAGGAGTCTCCCGCCCCCAATATTCTTTAGGGCACGAATCCTACCATCCCATCTCGAAATTCAAGACATGTATCTGCCATTCAAGTCATGTAATGTATATTAATAATGTTGTATAAAAAATGTTATTTAAACATTAAAATATTCTGTTTATTTGTACAATGAAATGCTGATAATTGCTACTGGATTTGGATATGGGATTGAGTATATTGATAATTGCTAATAATTAATTTGTACAATGAAATGCTGATAATTTGTGTAACAAACAAATTTTAACCAATTAAATATGCCTATAATTGTAGAGTATTTTCACAAAGAAATACATACATTCTTTTTATAATTTAAACATAAAATATCAACTAATATACATATGATTAAAGAGTGATTCTCTCCAAATAAAGGTTTAGTTGATGCCTTTTTTCTGTTTTAATTATTTAATATTGTTTTGCTTTGAATCACATTTAGTTTTATTTTAAGTTAAATTACTGTGATATTTATAAGTAAAAAGAAAATTACTTTTAATTTTAAATATTTTATTTATAATGAAGTTACAAACAGACTCGCATAAAACCAAAAACTTTCTGCGCACATAAATATTGGGTCAAAAACTTTCTGCAAATTTAATGTTTAATAAAATGACGTGCTATATTACTTTGACTGTATGAATTTTAAATAGTAGTTTTAAAATAATTACCGTTTAATTTAAAAATTAATTACAGAATAATTATGTTGGCTAAAAAAATAATAAAACTAAAAATCCATGATATGAAGGGGTGAATTCTTATCAGTTATTTTGTCAATGCATTTAGAAACAGCCCAATCCTTAATATTGTGACCTCTTCTCACAAAATGCATAATGGACATTGCTTCCGAAACAATGGAATCACATTTTGTAAGGAGAGGTCCATTCTTAGGTATCATCATTAAAGAGACCGATGAGTTTTTATTGCAGCCCTTTGACGAAATTCTCATTTTTTTCCGCGATCATTTGGCGAAATTTCCGTTTTTCCGCGATATTTTGACATTTGCATTTTTTTGACAAAATTCGCGTTTTTTTAGAGATCCTTTGACAAAATGCGCTTTTTTTCTCCTATCCTTAGACGAAATTTGCATTTTTTCGCGATCTTTTGACGAAATTCAAGCTTTTTTTCACGGCGATTTGACGAAATTCGCAATCCTTTAATGAAATTAGTTTTTTCCGCGGTCTTTGTCGAAATTTTCATTTTTTTCATGATCTTTTGACAAAATTCGTGCTTTTACCGCTATGCTTACGAAATTAGTTTTTTTCCGGCGCTTTTACACAAAATTTGCTTTTTTCTGCGATTCTTTGATGAAATTAGCTTTTTTTTCGCAATCCTTTGACGATATTCGTGTTTTTTCTGTAGCCTTTTGAGAAAATTCATTTTTTCGCGATCCCTTGACTAAATGCGTGCTTTTTCCGCGGCCCTTTTACCAAATTTGTGTTTCTTTCGCGATCCTTTAACGAAATTAGTTTTTTTCCGCGATTCTTTTATGAAATTTGCGGGATTTTTGTCACGATCCTTTGACAAAATTCGCGCTTTTTCCGCTATGTTTTACGAAATTCATTTTTTTCCTGCACCTCTTTGACGTAATTTGCGTTTTTTCTGCTATTCTTTGACAAGAAAATTTTTTTTTGTCCACGATTATTCTTTAAAGAAATTAGCGTTTTTCCGCGGTCCTTTAACGAAATTTTCATTTTTTCCGTGATGCTTTGACAAAATCGGGTATTTTTTCTGCGAACGATTGACGGAATTGGTTTCTTTTCACCGATCATTTGTTGAAATCCGCAATATATTTCAGTGATTATTTTTGTGTCTGAATTTTCGGACTGATGGGCGATTTTTTTTTAAATTTTCGGAACCGAATGCCTTAAATTTTCAGAACAGAATCACCCCTATCAAACAATAAATAAATCGTACATAAAATTGGAGAACATTTTTAATTTTTCGGTATTTAAAAAAAAATACAAGAACAAAAACTACTTTTCTTTTCTAAGAAATTTTCCGCAAAGTTCCGAATTTTGCAGAAAATTTTCCGCGCACGGCGTGCGTCTATATTATACAACTCTGGTTACAAATATAACTAATTGGATGTGCCAATCCCAAAACTTTCTTCTATCTCATACGTCTTAATATTTCTAAAAGTAATTTTAAATGTTAATACTTCGATATTATTAGTTCAATATTATACCAACTTTGATTTTGATCTAAGATTTCTGCTCGTCAATTAATCAAAATTAGAATAAGTTAATCTCAATCATGATATTTATTAAAATCAATAATTTTTTTCGTTATTCTGTTGTACATCAGCTGATTGTGAATAGACAGCTTAGCAGGATGCGAAGTTCCCATGACTTCACGAGCCACCAATATACAGTACAAAAACTGCAAAAAATTGAGAAAATTTTACAAAAAACGCTGTCACAGTGACACCTTCTGGCAGAATATTTCCAAATTCAAGAAAAAACTGATGGCCATAGCCAAAAATATACACAAAAAATTGGTTCAATTCTATGCTTATTTTCATACACTTTTCGATGGTAAAATAATGGAAATAACACAAAAATCATTATTATAGCGCCCTCTTCCAGCAGACTATTTTCAAATTCAAGGAGGACCAGTTGGCCATAGCCAAAAACATACCCCTAAAAATTGGTTCAATTCTATGCATAACTTCATACAATTTTCGATGGTACATACAAGAATGAAAATGGCACAAAAATCACTGTTACAGCGCACCCTTCTGGTGGAATATTTCTAATTTAAAGGAGAACCTGCTGGACATAGCCAAAAAATTTTGTTCGATTATATGGATAACTTATTACATATTTAACAGACACTTTTCGACAGTACAATAATGAAAATGGCACAAAAATCGCAATTACAGCAGCACTCCTTTCTGACAGAATACTTCCATAATGAAGAAGGACCTGCTGGCCACAGCCAAAAACATACACAAAAATTTGGTTCAATTCTATGCATAACTTCATACACTTTTTGATGGCACAAAAATCACGATTACAGCGCCCCCTTCCAGTGGAATGTTCCAATATTGAAGAAAGGCCAGCTGGCTATAGCCAAAAATATTCACAAAAAATTTGGTTCAATTCTATGCATTACTTCATACACTTTTTGGTGGTATGATGACAGACAAACAGACATTTTGTATAAGCATGTTTTGGGATCTCTGACCCCTAAAACGTCTAAGCCCACCGAAAATCAGAAATCGAAAAAAATCTCAGTTACAATACTTTCTTCTATTGAAGATAGAAGAAAGTAAAAATAGGGCTGTTTAATTGTTAAACTTAAAAGAGAGAAAGAAAATTAATAAAGTCATACTTTAATAAACAACTTCAGATTTTGTTTCACATTCTGAAAGTAAAGGTACAATTTTCTAAAAGATGTAAACATTCTTAAATTTATTATAGAGAGTTCAAATACCAATGTTAGAAAAGGTGGTAATTCTTTAAACTTTTGGGAATTACCTTTTACTCATAAATAGTGGACTTACTTTCATATTTTGCATTATAAACAAAAGTCGTTCGGCATTGTTTGGGTCAAACAATTTCTCTTATCCTTATATATTTGCTTTGTTACGCATTGCCGGATATCCGGCAGAGAAGTCGGATATCCGGTGATTGTGATTCGGATATCCGACGGTATTTCGGATATTGAAAAATCAGCCGGATGTGCCGGATATCGGATATTTGCCGGATATCCGTTGCATCCCTACTTTTGACCAAGTTCACTTACTTTTTGCGATCTTTTGACCAAGTTCACTTACTTTTCGCGATCTTTGGATGAAATTTGAGTTTTTCGTGATCTTATGAAGAAATGTACAGTTTTTTTTTTCTATCTTTTGAGTGCGTTTTTTCACGATCTTTTGATGGAATTAGTGTATTTTTCGACGAAATTAAGTGTTTTTTCATGAAATTAGTGGGTTTTTTTCACGATACTTTGCGCTTTTTCGAAATTTGTTTTTTCCCAGCGCTCCTTTGACGAAATTTGTGTCTTTTCTGCGATGCTTTTACGAAACTTTTTTCCAGCGCTCCTTTGACGAAATTTGCGTTTTTTCTGCGATTCTTTAACGAAATCTTTTTTTTATAAGGATCCTTTGAAGAAATTCACGTTTTCCACAATCCTTTGACAAAATTTGCATTTTTCCGCGATACTTTAACGAAAGGGGCGATTTTTTTTCTGCGAACGATTGACGAAATTTTTTTTTTTTCGGCGACCATTTGTTGAAATTTGCAATATTTTTAAGTGATTTTTTTTTTTTTTATGCCTGAATTTTCGGGCTGATGGTCGATTTTAAAATTTTCGGAACAGAATCCCCCTTGGCAAACAATAAATAAGTCTTACATAAAATTGGGAAATATTTGAGATTTCGGTATTAAGGATCATCTTTACACTGCGATTGGCACACCGCTTTGAACCAATTGCTGTGTAAAGATGAGTCACTCCGTGCAACGGTTATAAGTCATGAATTGGCCTTGTATATTGTTGCAGACAGACAAAGTTGATTCTTAAAAAAATTCTGAAGTTTTAAAATTTTCAGTCTATTGTGTGTTTATACTAATTTAAATTTCATAAATTACGAGTCAAAACAATACCGATGAGCTTAAAAAAAATCAGATTTAAGTAAAAAAAAAAAAACCATTATTTTGATAAAAAAAAAAAAAACTAACCCTGAAACAGTTACATTTATTACCTATAGGTGAAAATTGGCGGTTGCCACGTGGCGATTAAAAAATCGACCATCGATCGCCACCCTAGTCGCCACTCGCCAAGTGGCGATAAAAAATCTGTTATCGATCGCCAAGTGAAATATAGCTTTTTTCATAGAAACATGCGTCTCTACTTTGATTACATCTAATTAGCAAACTGGTTAATTCTTTTTTCTACCGGATGCAAGCAGATTGCAGTGATTTAGCTGTATTTTCAATATTTCGGCTTTTTGCCATTGCCTTTCAGTTGGATTATTTTTTCAAGAAGTAGTACAGTTTTATTCTGCAAAATATGTTCAGCTTTGATTCCACATGCATTTCAAATAATTTTTCTTTTTTTCACCAGATGCAAGCGTGTTTTAAGAACATTGCAGTATTTTCAATATTTTGACTCCTGCCACATGCTCACCAGTTAGATTATTTTTCTTGAAGAGATATTGTTTAATCCTGCGAAATACACTCACCAGCTTAGATTTCAGCTGTATGTAATTAATGTGTGTAGTATGTTAATAACACATTTACTTATTAAATTAAATACAAATAACATTTTATTGTGTTTTATTTGATTATTTTTTTATTGTATACACCTAACTGTTGGAATTTTGATTTAGTTATTTTTTATATAAAGAAAGTAATAGTAAATTTGATAATAGTGTTTATGAACATATACAAATAATCTAAAAATATATTCTAAAATAAATCAATATGATAATAGATTGTGGTTTTAAAGTGTAATTTTCTTGAATTTCGACTGCTTCCCTATTCTCATCAAGAATAGTTGGCTGGTATAAAACTCTGATTTATAGAAAAATGCGTATATATACAACGGTTATAGTTTATCTAGATGTCAAGAAAGTTTGAAACATTATAGTGGCCACTAACTTTAAAAAGTGGCCATTAATGAAACCGAGTCTACCGGCCACTGGCTACTAACTCAATTTCCCAGTTTTCACCTATATTATTACCATTAACAATACTCAATTCCCTTCCTTCTGAAAATTTTTCCCCCTCCTTCCCCTAGTACTAATTTTAAAATTCACTTTGGGAATGTTTCATATGCTACTTCTTAACAAAACTATTTAAATCCCTTCCATGAAGTATCAAATTCTTTTGTTGCCCCCCCCAAACAGAGTTAAAAATCTATCAATGTCATCCCACCTAGGATTTGCAAGTACTACTAATAAAATTTAAAAATTCCTCCAATACAGAACAGCTTTTTGAAGTACGTAAGTTAGATTTCTAAAATTACTAGTATAACAAGATTATACAGTATCCCAAAAGACGCTGCTGTATAGGTTCAAATATACAGTATACAACCTATATCACCGGACCCTTTCAAACATGCATGTACTATCCATGTTGTCTGCAGTCCAGAGGTGTCAGCTATTGAGGGGTTATACTGCACTTAATTTAAGTATTAACCCATAAATCAAGGGATTAATTTTTTTTGCCCCATAACGCACAAGAATCAGACTACGATTAGGATACAGATTAAATCAAATCAGTAATTCTACATCAAATTCTATAAACTATTTTCCCTATTTAAAAATTAAATGGGATACAGAGGTAGTATAACAAAATGTTTTCTAAACTTCTATTCATGAACTGTGCGATAGAGATAAGTTTTACATATTAAAAATTTGGGATGCTGCAAAACAAACACATTAAAGTTCAGAGAGAAATTCTAAACTAATTCAGCACTTGTGCCAGCAGTAAGCTTCTAGTCTCTTAAGATAGTTTTAAACAGAAACTCTATAAAAATTGTATTACTGAGAATGGCTGATTAATGTTCCACTTTAAATAAATGCTTTTGAAGCATAATTTCACAGACTTAATAGAATATAAGATACCGTTAATGGACTAAGATCACAGCCTTCATGGACTATAACTTGCCATTACAATTAAAGGTTAAGTTCCAGTATGCCACCACATTTGAGAAACACATTCTACTAGTAGCGTTTTTCAGGACTTACGTACTATGTTGCGAAAATTTCTTGATATGCTAAAGGCGGAAGGAAAAAAAATTGCACATCAGTTTTCAATTGCTGAATTATGAACAATATTCAGATAACTTTGAATATGTTTTTTTTTTTTTTTTTTACTTACTTTACGACAGGAGATTATTCACAACGCGACTTAAAGTTGTGCTATGAAAAGACCTCCATACTTCAGTGTAAATTTAGGTCTAGTATAAGCACTAGAAATGGATGCAATAATGAAGGATGTCTTTACAAACAACCCGTAATATTAAGTTGTTTATCAGAATACGTTTTCAATTCAAGAGAGATTAAGGATAAAACATTTATTACACAAATGGTTCACATAGAGCTCCGGATATCAAATAGATCTAAATTTTACAAAATAAACTTGGATTACAAAAGAAAGATGCATACAGGCTTCAATAAAAACTTTAAAAACCATTACTCATTTCTGTAAAGTTCGTCAAAATGTGAAACCACGAAGAAAGTTTGTAGAAGGAATGAAAATAGCATCCAAGAGCTCTTGAAGGCTAGTTGACAGGACTCAACCACCAAATCCGTACAAGGTACGTCCTTGACGTTTAAGAGCATATACGACGTCCATAGCAGTGACAGTTTTGCGTTTGGCGTGCTCAGTATAAGTTACAGCATCTCTGATAACGTTTTCCAAGAAAACCTTCAGAACACCTCGAGTTTCTTCATATATCAAGCCGGATATACGTTTGACACCGCCACGACGAGCAAGACGTCGAATTGCGGGTTTAGTAATACCTTGAATATTATCTCGCAAAACTTTTCGATGTCGTTTAGCGCCTCCTTTTCCCAGTCCTTTACCACCTTTGCCACGACCAGACATGATGACGATGAAAAACAATTAGCGAGCGTTAGGCCAAACTACTCAATAAACGGTTACTACAGAATGACGCGAAAGCGAACTACACAGGAAACAAAAACAACCTAACGACCCTGTGAGAAAACTAAATTTAAACACTCATTTGGTCCAATGACAAAGATAGAAAACAATGACGTCAAGCGAACCTGAAAGAAAGCTTTATATTTGAGCTTGTTGCCAAATATTAAGATCTAATAGTCTCTTCCCCTCGCCCGCCCATCCCACAGATTATATATATCTCATATCTGTGGCCCATCCCATCCCCTTTTGAAGCTTTTGTTTATCAAAAAAAAAAAATAGAAAAATTCTAAGGCTTTATCGTTTTAATTAAAAGCAGTATAGCATAAACAATCATAGAATTTGGAATTTACTACTTCCATGGTTAGCTGGGTGGGTTCCTACTTCTACGGCGAGTTCCATGGGGTGGGTGGCTGTGATGTAGAAAAATTTTTATTTGGTTACTTTGAACTGGCAATTTATGAAAAAAAAATTGTTTGTTTTGTAAATAGTTTATTTTTGTTTTCGCAATCGTGATGTCCAAATTGACAATTATTGGACAAAAATTATAAATTTTAAGAATTAAAAAAGCACAACTTTAATGTCATGACTTTTTATGAAGTTATTTTAATAGGGATTACAACAATCCTACTCGCAACTATAGCTATCAAGATCTGCAGAGGACTTAATTATTTATGTACATTATTTAAACAAAACGCAGAAAAAGAAAATATATATATTTATCCTTTTAATTTAAGGAGTGATCTAAAGGATGCTTTTTTCAGCATTCAAGGTGTGTTCTTAATCTTGGCTATTTTTCTGTTATTTTTTTATCCTGAAAATTTTTTTAAAAAGCACGGATACCCTTTTGTTGTGATTTTTATTTCAACAGCAATTTGGCATTTTTCTACTCATCCTGATGCACAGCAAATACTAGAAATACATAATCTTCAAATAGGACATGGTGCAGCCCTTGCATATTATAAAAATTACTTAGAAATGAATCTGACTGAAAGATTCAGTGAAAGAATTGATAAATTTAAAAGTGCAAATATGATTAAACTGCCAAAGAAACTTTTTATATTAGTGCCTCGAACATGTAAAGTGCATCCGTATCTTGACAGCATCGACCATGAAAATATTGAACGATGCCGTGAATTGCCAGAGGAAGAAATAAGTCACTCTGGTATCAAAAACCGGAAATATAATATTACGGTATATAATATTGATGGATTAAGAATGGCTGTTGAGTTTGCTCAACCCCTGAAAACTCTCCATTCATTTAAAGAAAAGGGCCTTTTCACGATGGATGAAATGCTCCTTGAAAGAAAAGTGTTTATCCAAATTTTAAAAACTTTTCAAAAGGAAGATCCTTATAAATATTTTGAAATTATTGAATATGATGATTCTACTGAGAAGATTTATAAAGTATTAACTAAAAGTTATGATGATGTTTGTAAAAATTGTTATGATCTTGAAATTGTTTGAAATTTCAAAGATATTAATTATTTGTTGCTCAACTATGAATTTTATCTTATTTTTGAAGGCTTTAAAATTTCTGCAATTTTAGTATTACAAAGTTTGCTTCTTATTATTTGTAGATCAAATTCTGTAGTTAGAATGAACTCAAATACTAAAAGGAACTTTTTGTATTATTGATTAATATTATATATTTGTTGTTACGTCAATAAAGATTAATGAATTTGTTATATTTTTTAGGTAATTACATGTTTAAGTAGACTAGATGTGACTACCAAATGTTGTGACTTTTCCGTTATACCAATACCATGCCAAAATGTATATGCTAACACACCATTTATTTCAACCCTGACCGTGCAAAGATTTATTTTATTGCAAATTGTTTCAAATATTGTGACTCGCTATTTAATAAACGTAATAATTTTTTAATGTTATATCTTAATTTTAATAATCAAAAATTTTTTTTGTTAGGTTATAACTTACATTTTTCGCTAATTGTGAGATGGATTTTATCATTAGGCAATTACCTGATGATTAGGAAGTAGCAATAAAATTGTTTCAGAGCTATGGAATTATACATACCATAAAATCCCAATTGTAAGTCCCCCCTCCCCCTTGAAAGTAAGCCCCCCTCCCATTTTTAAGGAATTTTTATTTTATTTTCCACTCCCAAATATAAGCCCCATCCTTCTCAAACTTTTTTGTGGGAAGAAATTTATTTTAAAATCTAAGAGAGAGAATTTTGACTTTTTTGGTGGATTTCTACATGTTTTCACATTATTTTACAGAACCCCCTCCTCTGCATAAAATATCTGCTTTCCTTCTTTGCATTCCCTCTCCCTCCCAGGGCCGAAACTAGGGATGCACCGGATATTGATTTTGCTGGATATCGGATACCGGATATCCGAAGCTCCTTCGGCTGCCGGATTCGGATATCCGGCACTAGATATGTTTTTAGTTATGTAGTGAATTATTTTTCTATATAATGTCATCTCAGAACGATAAATTACAAACATGTTTCACACATCATTAAAACATTTTAAATGCATTGAAATATAATTTAAAAAACTATATCTCTTTGAATATCAGGGCTTGCAATTCAAGTTTTCCCAGGAGGGGAGTTTCATACCCAAAATTTATAAATGCAAGGGAGTTGAACTGTTAGAATGGAAAACAAAATCTTTAAACACCGTTATCTTTTATGTGCTACTTAAACAACAGGGCTCCCAAATGGTCCCCTTTTTCCCCCCAAAGTCCCCTTTTTAAAAAAAGGTCCCCTTTAGTCCCCTTTTATGCATTTTGGTCCCCCTAGTCCCCTTTTCAGTGACTGAAAAAAATCCCCGCAAAATAAAAAAAAAAAATTACTTCAACCTCCTTGTGCAATATTGCGCCGGCCCTGCTAAAAGCTTATTACCTCATAAAAAGAAAAATCCTTTTTTATGTTCAAGGAAACAATACGAAATTTTCAGAATTCTCCTATTTATCCTCCACAAAACAAAATGTAGGGGAGACTTTTCTATTATTACACACTTTCCATTTATCAAGGATAGACTTGTCTTAGCCAGACCTGTTACTCACATGACCAGTTTTTGAAATCGAATGTTAAAGAATTATCGCAAAAAAAAAAAAAAAAAAAACCTCAAACTGCATAAAAAAAATTAAGAGGCTGTACCATTTCTGGATAAATTGTATTCAAAATATGACAAAATTTATTAAACTGGGCTAAAATATTGAAACTGAATTCCTTTTAAGAATTAAAAAATTGCATAAAAATTCGAAAATTGCTGTACAAATTTTGAATAAACTTCATTAAAAGGAGGACAACATTTACTATACTGGGCTAAAACATTAAAACCGGATTCTAATGTGGAAAAAATCGCTGCAGAATACACATATATACGTACAAAAAAAAGGCTAAAATTAGTTAAAAATTTTAATCTGACGACGCAATCATATTAGGGCAAAATTTATTACATTAGTGCTAAATGTTTGAAACTGAATTTTTTTTATGAATGCCAAAAAATTGCCGCAGAATGCGAAAAAAAGCTGAAATTCACATTAAAAATTTGTGAAAGATTTTTAAAATGTTGTACAAATATCGAATAAACTTTATTGAAAAGTGGAAAAAAAAATATTACATTTCACTAAAAAATAAAAATCTCATAAAAAAATGTAATTAAAACAAAATCCAAAAACAAATTTAGATATACGGGTGGTATCTTCCTGCCAAATCTTGTAGCTCTATGTGCAACAATTGCTCTTTAGTACACAAACTTTTACCTTTATTATTATAGATATAGTTTTGTTTTCAATTTTGATGGAGAAGTATAGCCAATCTATTAAAGGAACTCTTAATTAGAATGTCTTCTTGTTTTTTTCCCCTTAGGCTCTCTTCAGTATATATTTCTATATTCTTAGAAAAAAAAGTAACTAACTCTGTCACTGCCACTGCAGTTATGAGCATTGGTAGTATTCATATTATACAGAAATTATTGATAAACACGGTGGTGCAGACAGTTTTTAAATCGAAGAATCCTTTTTAAGAGCTATTCAATGTTAAAGTTGGTCAAAATCATTCCATTAAAAAAGTTTTATAGCTGAACAAAAGTTATGCACATGAATTTAATCCTTTTTTCTAAGGATATACATTACAAGCCTGTGGTACGCAGACTGCATTTATTTTATTTTAGTTTTTTACGATATTTTTTTTTCAGTTTTTATTTGAATTTTCACCATTTTAATAGATATTTTTATTCACATTTAGATAAAGTTATTATTTTAAATTGTTGCCAATTGTAAAAACAGCGCAAAAAGTACTATTTCCTTTAAATTAAAAATGTCTTAGTATGTGACTATTAAAAATAGAAATAAAACTTTAATATAAGAATTAAATGATCACGTTTTAAAAGCAGGAAAATATTTAAAGTTTCATCACAAAAATTGTATTTACATGGGAATATTTAAAAAGAAAGAAAAGTTTTAAAAATTAACATTAATATGTGCTAGTTAAAAGCAATAAATAGGAGAAATTACATAACATTTAAAATGCACAATTAATAATATTGCCAAACAGTTTAAATTAAAAAATATATTTACACGAAAGATTTATTTCGTATTTTGTGGTGATCTTTTTAACTATTGTTGTCAATTCTAAGACAGCACAAATAATAATTCTCCTTTCAAACAACAAATGTATTTTCATGTGAACGTTAAAGAGAGAAATAAATTTTTGGTGAAAATTACGTCAGATTTAAAATGTGTTATTTAAGACAATTTTCTTATAATGTTGTTTAAAAAATTCCGAAAGTCAACGACTCTGATTTGTTCATTTTATATAGGCTGATTTTTAAATGCTGTTTACTGATCTTATTTAATTAATCACGAAAACAGCCATTAAATGTCTGAACAGCAGTTGTTATATCTTAAAATCCCCCAGTGAAGTTGAAATGAATGGAAATCTGTTTACAGTGAGATCATCACTGGTTGTTTAATTATTATTCAAATCTTCCATAATCTTTTTAAAGTGGATCAAATTAGCGTGTTTTTAGAGTCTGCTGTGTCTGAACGGAATTTGTCGAGCATAGCTCGTAGGGGGCAGAGACCCTTATTTTATCAGAAGAAGGTATTGGAATCATGAAAAAAAATTTCCATTTTTTTTAATGGATGTATATGTTTTAGATTGACCCTCAATACGATTTGACTATTTTTTAAAAATCTCTCTCTATTTGTGATACAAAATTTGTAGCTACTTTATCTCAAAACTAAAGCATGGAATTTCATCAAATGCCATATGTAATTAGACTTTAGCACACATAGGTGCTGATTAGGTTTCGGTGTATATGGGCCCAACAGGTAGCATTGCTATGTTACATTTTTCACAATTTACATGATAATTATACCTTAGCATCGTTAGGGTGAAATTCCATCAAACTTCACATTCATTTAATTCTTGACATAAATTGGCACTGATTAGATTTTGGTGTATTTCGTGACAGGTGGCAGGCACTACTAGGTTGCAATTTTAATTATTTCTGTGAAAGCCAGATCACGGCATGTTTGGAATTAAATTTCACGAGATTTGATATGTAAAATTATGAATACTGATGATTCAATATTGGTTTTGATCACTCCCCACGGAGCTTTGCCATAGTAGGCTTTTTCCTATGAACATTATAGCTTATCCTAGCTTCTCTATTGTGCAAAAATAAACCAAATTTTATGTTTGAGGATAGTAATTAATAACATATATCTTAATCTAATTTTAATGTTCAACAGGAATCGTTATTATGCTGTGCTCTTTTTATTCGCTGATCATTATTTTTTTTACCTTTAAAGAGAATTATCAATGTGAATGCTGAAATATAGAATACTTTCTATATTCTTGCAGTAGGATATTTAAATGTGTTTCTATGAAACTGTGTACATTGTTTAATGACACCTTATAAAGATAACCTTCTAACATATTTTCTGGGGTAATTTTAAAAATTTACTTGCATATTTAGGAAAATTAGTGCAATGTTTTTACTCATGATTCTTTTTTAGTCTCGTTTTTTAATAAAAATGGTCCCCCAAAGCAGGGTTGGGTTTTTGACGTCAAAAACTGGTTTTTGACATGACAAGCGTCAAAAACTGGTTTAAACTGTCATAAACTGGTTTAAACTGTCGAAAACTGTCATAAACTGGTTTAAACCGTCGAAAACTACATGTAACACGCTAAAATATTTTAACAATAGATAAACATTAAATAAGTCAATGATTTATGTGATCTTTTATTGAAATTTAATAATTTAAAAAATATATTATTTGCAACAAATTTTTTTTTTTTTTTTTTTTTTGATTTTTCAACCAGAAGAAAATAATTTTGTACAATTAAATAATCCGGATCAATTTTACCCCACAGCATGCTGCAGCACACCACTTGTTTAGCACATTTATTTACACCCAAAAGATTTTTGAGTTTAGAGTGTATGAAGCATTAGAAAATAGTCTGTCTCTTAATTGATGCTGAGCTAGTTGGACTTGATATCAAAAGCATTGCTAGTTGAGCAAGTTTTGAAGCAGGCTCAAAAAGCTGTTGCATTTAGTTGTTGCACCTTTCTACCAAACAATGGAGTCCTCCCTATAGCACAGAAATAAGAAGACTGAAAAGGGGATTCTTTAGCTTCATACACAATCAGTATGGGTAAGCTAATCCATAAACTCTCTCCGTAGCCCAAGCGCGAGCTGAATCAACTGATACAGCAGTCAACCCTTGCCCCTGATGGTTGGGATGCAAAGTATAAGCCAAACAATGGTATGGTTTCATGATTTGATCTTACGTTACAATGAAGCTACCGAACGACTCCTAGCTACTTCTAGCTTATTGTTAGTCTTTGCTTCCTGGTACTTTGTAATAACGCTATAAGTAAATGATTTTAAATAAGAGATGCAACAATAATGCAAAATTTTAAATCTGGCATAATTTTCACTAAACTTTTCTTTCTCTTTCTAATATTCACCTGAAATTATTTTTATTGTTAGAAAGGAAATATTATTTGCACTATCTTAGAATTGGCAAGAATAATTAAAAAGATCAGCTCGAAATATGAAATAAATTTCACTATTATGCACTTTTTCAACATGAGCTTACAGGAATTTTCTTTTAGATGACCGAGCCAATTTTGTTCAGTTTTAAAATCGAAAACATTTTTATATATTGAAAGAAAGCATGTTTTAAAAAGATTTTGACTTTAAACTTTTTTTTTTTATTACTTCTCTTATTTTGTAAATGTTTAAAATTAATAATCCAATTTCAATTTTGAATGGAATGGTTATTGCCTAGACTAGAATAACATTGATGCACATTATCTTGTTATATATACAAAAAAATCTACACTTTTCTAAGTTTTTTTTTTTCCCCATAAAAAAAGCTAGCTAATGCTTTAAGCTCTCAAAAGTAAGCGAAATTAAAACGATTTTAAGTAAGAGAAAAAACGTACAGCTCAGGTGAGCTTAATGTCTACTTTTTAGAAAAACACAATTTTACAAAAAAAAAAAAAAAAAAAAAAAAAACCTAAATAAAATTTTACCCTGTTAAAAAGTTGTACTTAACAATAATACTTTACTACGTACTAATTACTGATATACAGTAAGAGTGAATTTAAAATATTACATGTAATGTTGTCATGTGTGACATTTAATTTGAATTTTTACAGATCAATTTAGTATTTGAGGTTTCTGACATGACGGTTTAAACTATGGTTTAAACCCGACATAAACTGACACATATGTCAAAAACCTACTAACCCTGTAATTATTACTAATACTATATACTGATTATACAATTATAGTAATAGTGAATTTTAAATATTACATCTAATGTGTGACATTTAATGTGAAATTTTACAGATCACTGTAAGTATTTGAGGTTTTTGACGAGGTTTTTGACAAGGGGTTTTTGACATGACGGTTTAAACCGCAGTTTAAACTGTCAAAAACTGACATGTGTCAAAAACCTGCCAACCCTGCCCCAAAGTCCCCCTTTTAAATAAAAATGGTCCCCCAAAGTCCCCTTTTTAAATAAAAATGGTCCCCCTTCCCCCCTTTTGAGGACTAAAATGTGTTGGGAGCCCTGAAACAATTACATTTATACAGATATGACAAAATACCATTGAAACAATTTAAATTAACAACTCAAGATAATTATTCAAAATTTTTACTTTACTAAAACAAAGGAACAGAATCAAGCTTTATATATACCATATCTATTTTTCAACTTTCACCTAATGTTATGGGCAATTAACAGTCGGGTTGCTAAATGAATTTCTTAATTTAGATTTTATTCCATTTTGCTTTCTGTAGCCTCTTTCACAAGTTACACTTTTGACAAACAGCACAGAGCGACTTTTATAACTTTAGAAATTATCGGAAACACATGGTTATGCTCTCATAAAAAGTTTTAGAAAACTTTACAAAATCTGATGTGCATTAATTTTTAACTTACATGAATAATGCATATCGGTGATGGTATGTCACTTCTGAACAAATTTGTTTTATTATATCCTTAATGGAATTATAGTCAAAACATCCCTGGTATTTTCGTTAATTGAACTATGTTCTATGCATTGGAATTTTAAATCCATATCCAAAGTTTGAAAAGGGAATAATCAATTGATTTCTTCTATTACACAAGAAAAGGTTGATTTAAAAAAATCATGTCCTAATTTCTGTTAATTGCGAGAAACAACGGCTAAGATGTGTTATTATCCCACCCTTCGCGATGTTGAGTATTTGGCGATTTTTATCGCTCTGGCAACCCCGGCGTTTGGCGTCTAGTAACTTATGGCAATCCCCTTTTTTACGACGCGAGAGCGTGAACATTCATTTCACTGCTGGGTTTCGTTGCTGACGGTTGGTTGACTCTTGTACCAGATACTCTTTGATATCGTGTTCTATGGCTGTCTTTTTATTTTTATGTTAAATTCATTGGATGTATTTCATTGACTATAGTTTATGTAGTCCGTTTAAACGCTCTTGCTGAAGTAATTAAGAAATATGAGGAAATTTTGACATGAAAGGGGGATTTGTTTATAGCGTGTCAATGCGTATTAAGCCTATTTTGGAAAATGACGGCAGTGTTATATTTTGTGCTGTAGGTTTCAAGAAAGCAGATGTCTGTTAAGGTATGTTGATAATTTTATGTATATTTTGTTGCTTTAAGAGTTTTTTACATTTTGAGATTGCTACAAAACGAGAACTAATGAATTTTGAGAATTCTATATCGCGAAAAATGCTGAATTCGGCGATGTTTTTTTTTCGGAAAATGAGCGCGAAGCGCTCATACAACTATTGCTGATTGCCACTTTAGCGAGTCTCGTTTTTTAGGTATATTTTGCTGTTTTAAGAGTTTTTTACATTTTGAGATTGGTACAAGACGAGAACTGCTGAATTTTGAGAATGCTATATTAGCGAGAAATGCTGAATTCGGCGATGTTTTTTTTCCGTTAAATGTGCGCGAAGCGCTCATACAAGGATTACTGATTTGCCAGTTTAGCGAATTTTGTTTATTATTTACATTTTATTTTCGTTGAGACAAACATGCGTAGAAACGGGTGCTTGGCGACATTTACTACTTGGCGGAAAAGGGGTTTTCTCGCCAAAAAAAATCCAAGATGGCGGAGGGTGGGATAATAACACATCTGTTCCGAAACAACTAGTTTGTTGTTTCTAAATATGTTTTTTTTAAGTTCATCAAAGTTTTTTTTTTTTTTTTCATGTGCACCACAAGTGTAATCTCATTTTGTTTAGTGCTGACTATTGGCAAATTCAGTAGAGCTTAGTCTCTGGTGGCCGTTGCTACCCTTTTAGTTATTTCCTATTTTGGCCACACAGGAAAAACATCGCAAAATACATAAAACGGTCATAGAAAAAAACATTGCTGATTTTGTCAATGATGGTGAAAATAAATAAAATAATTTGTCGATTGTTTGCGAGAAAAAACTGAAGTTCATGGGGAAATTGACAGTGGGAAAATATCACGAAATTCATCAATCGATCATGGAAAAATATCGTGAAATTTGCCGTGAAATTCCTCAGCCGGTCGCAGAGAAAAAGTGCGAAAATTTTCAATTGGATGCAGAAAAACAATCGTTACTTTCATCAGTATGTCACAAGAACAAACAGGGAAATTTGCCAATCGGTCACAGAATAAAATTTCTAAATTTGTCAATTGATTGCGAAAAAAAAAAAAAATTATTAAATTCACCAATCGGTCTCCAGAAAAAAAATCAAGAAATTCGTCAGTCGGTCGTGAAGAAAAATCGCATAATTTTTTGGTCAGATGCAGAAAAACAAACATGAATTTTCTCAATTTGTTGTAAGAAGAAACCGAAATCTGCCAATTGATAGTGGAAAATATCACGAAATTTGTCAGTCGGTCCCGAGACTTCATCGTCGTTTTATAAAGAAACATTTTTGGTAAATGTTTTTTTTTAAACAGGAGCCTCCCGCCCCCAATATTCTTTAGGGCACGAATCGTGCCATCCCATCTCGAAATTCCAGACATGTATCTGCCATTCAAGCCGTGTAATGTATATTAATAATGTTGTATAAAAATGTAATTTAAACATTAAAATATTCTGTTTATTTGTACAATGAAATGCTGATAATTGCTACTGGATTTGGATACGGGATTGACTATATTGGTAATTGCTAATAATTAATTTGTACAATGAAATGCTGATAATTTACGTAACAAATTTTAACCAATTAATATGCCTATAATTGTAGACAGTATTTTCACAAAGAAATACATACGTTCTTTTTATAATTTAAACATAAAATATCTACTAATATACCCATGATTAAAGAGTTATTTTCTCCAAATATAGGTTTAGTTGATGCCTTTTTTCTGTTTTAATTATTTAATACTGTTCTGCTTTGAGTCACATTTAGTTTTATTTTAAGTTAAATTACTGTGATATTTATAAGTAAAAAGAAAATTACTTTTAATTTTAAATATTTATAATGAAGTTACAAAAATAACTAATTGGATTTGCCAATCCCAAAACTTTCTTCTATCTCATACATCTTAATATTTCAAAAAGTAGTTCCAAATGTTAATACTTCGATATTATTAGTTCAATATTATACCAACTTTGATTTTGATCTAAAATTTCTGCTTGTCAATTAATCAAAATAAGAACAAGTTAATCTCGATCATGATATTTATTAAAATCAATAATTTTTTTCGTTATTCTGCTGTACATCAGCTGATTGTGAATAGTAAGCTTAGCAGGATGCAAAGTTCCCATGGCTTCACGAGCCACCAATATACAGTACAAAAAACTGCGAAAAATTTACAAAAAACGCTGTCACAGTGCCACCTTCTAGCGGAATATTTCCAAATTCAAGGAAAAACTGCCGGCCATAGCCAAAAATCTACACAAAAAATTGGTTCAATTCTATGCTTAGCTTCATACACTTTTTGATGGTAAAATAATGGATATAACACAAAAATCACTATTATAGTGCCCGCTTCCAACAGAATATTTTCAAATTGAAGGAGGACCAGTTGACCATAGCCAAAACCATAGCCCCAAAAATTGGTTCAATTCTATGCATAACTTCATACACTTTTCGATGGTACAAGAATGAAAATGGCACAAAAATCACTATTACAGCGCACCCTTCTGGTGGAATATTTCCAAGCTAAAGGACAACCTGCTGGACATAGCCAAAAACATACACAAAAAAGTTTGGGTTATATGGATAACTTATCATTACATATTTAACATACACTTTTCAATAGTACAATAATGAAAATTGCACAAAAATCACAATTACAGCACTTCCTTCCGGCAGAATGCTTCCATATTGAAGAAGGATCTGCTGGCCACAGCCAAAAACATACACAAAAAATTTGGTTCAATTCTGTGCATAACTTCATACACTTTTTGATGGCATAATAATGAAAATGGCACAAAAATCACGATTACAGCGCCCCCTTCCAGTGGAATGTTCCAATATTGAAGGAGGGCCAGCTGGCTATAGCCAAAAACATTCACAAAAAATTTGGTTCAATTCTATGCATAACTTCATACACTTTTTGATGGTATGATGACAGACATTTTGTATAAACATGTTTTGGGATCTCTGACCCCTAAAACGTCTAAGCCCACCGAAAACCAGAAATCGAAAAAATCGCAGTTACAATACCTTCTATTGAAGATAGACGAAAGTAAAAATAGGCCTGTTTAATTGTTAAACTTAAAAGAGAGAAAGAAAAGTAATAAAGTCATACCTTAATAAACAACTTCAGATTTTGTTTCACATTCTGAAAGTAAAGGTACAATTTTCTAAAAGATGTAAACATAAATTCTTAAATTTATTATAAAGAGTTCAAATACCAATGTTAGGAAAGCTGGCAACTCTTTAAACTTTTGAGAATTACCTTTTACTCATGAATAGTGGACTTACTTTTATATTTTGCACTCTAAACAAAAGTTATTCGGCATTGTTTGGGTCAAACAATTTCTCTTATCCTTATATAGTTGCTTTGCTACGCATTGCCGGATATCCGGCAGAGAAGTTGGATATCCGGTGATTGTTATTCGGATATCCGACGGTATTTCGGATATTGAAAAATCAGCCGGATATCTGTTGCATCCCTAGCCAAAACTAGCCTTTATGGCGCCCGGGGCAAGCATGGGATTTGGTGCCCCCCCCTCCACTACAAAGTAAATTTACAAAAACAATTTTACTAAGTATCTAATAGACAACTAAAATATATAAAACTGAACTACGTAATCAGCTTTGCCAAACATTGATTCATTAAAACCTTGAAAACGGAATCAAAAGGATTTTTTTTTTCTTGTATAGGTCTAAATGAGGTCAACATCTCTGTATGTTTGTATTTTTTCATCATAGTAGGTTTATTGTGTAATAGATGTGTTACCTGCTATGATAAAAAATATTTAAAGCGGAATTTTTCCCGATTCTTGTGATTCCCTCTTAGAAACTTTTACTACACCTCAGCCCCCTCACAAATGATGAGTCTAGATACGCCACTGCAGGGTGGCAAAACGCCTAGAAATGCCAGAAAGACGAGAAAAAAAAATCATTTTGGGCGATAAAGGCGGGGGGCTTTGCTTTTCTAGATATGACATGACGTCCTGTGCAAGATTTTTTACCGTCCCACTACAAATGCTGTACTCTTAAACAAAAAACGGTTTTACTAAGAATTTTACTTTGTGCATTTCCCCTCCTGTTCGTTTTTATTGTCCGGGCACCCATCGCCCATAGCAAGACGGGGGAAAAAAAAAAAGAAAAGAAACTCAACGCTGCTTAGCGGAAAAACAACAAACAGCTTTCATGGAATTTTTTTATCTAATAGAAAACTCAGACTGTGAGGGGTCGCTTCGCACTTGTTAGTTATCAGTAGTGGACAGTGTCCGACAATAGAGATTGACCTTGAAAAATGATAGTGATTTTCCTACACAGGAAGTGAAAGATAGAAGGCAAAGGTGAAGATGAAAGGCATAGTCATGATACTTTTGGAATGGGGGAATGAAAAAAGCCTTTTTTCTTATTCATTTGCAATTTTGTATTGTAGATGAATCTTTTTATCTATTTGTAAAGTGTAATGCATTTGATTAAGTTTTCCTTTAAATTTTCCGGCTGCGAGACATTTTTGTACAAATTTCGTATATATATATATACATTCTTGTATCAAACGTCAAACAAAATCTTCATTCTGGCGCCCCCTTCACCTTCTGTTAAAGCGGCGCCCGGGGCACGTGCCCCCTCTGCCCCCCCCCCCCTAGTTTCGGCTCTGCTCCCTCCTCAGCACAAAAAGTTTAAAATTGTGGTAATTTGTTGCTCGTTAATAACAACATTTAAATAATTTAAATAATCAATTATTTAAATTACTCCCCTTTCTCCAAAAGTTCTTATTTCTCCTCTGACTTCCACCCAGCAAAGTTTAAAATCTCTAAATTTAATTTGTAAAAAAGTCTTGCCCTATTTCTTATTTTTTGTAGTAAGGTGATTGATCTAAAATCTCATCTACATAATCTCATACAAGTATCACTCATCTAAAATCTTCATCCCCTTTGAAATTTTTTCTCCATCCTTTCTCTCCAAATGGTGGGGGTCGGGGGAGGGTTCTAAATATGTGGAAAGAAAGGCAAATGTTTTTTTTTCTTCTTCTCAGTTTGGCTGTTCTACCCCTGAATTACATGTATATTTTATGATTAAATAGAGCCAAAAACAATTTTGTTTTAAATATACTGGATGTGTTGGGGGGAAGGGAGGCAGCAAAAAGAAAAGAAAACATTTTTGGGGGGAGAGTGTGAAATACGTGGTTATTTAAATAATCTTACGACAAAATCACAAATCGAGCAGAAAAAAAGAAATTTACAGATTTTAAGCTCCATGAGATGCAGGGAAGAGCGAAAAATTTAGCTGAGAGATTATTTATTGTAACTATAATGTATTTGTACAGCATATTGTGTATTTAGAAATTTAAAATTATAGAGCTTTATAGGCTAAATTATGCATGTTTGGTACCAGAAGGGGGAGCAAAGCGGGAAGCAGTATTTTTTTTTTTTGGAGGGGGGAAGGGGTGACTTAGATGATTGATTAAATATTGTTGCTGTAAAATAACAAATAAAGAAATGCATTTAAAAAAATAGTTTTTAAATTTTACTTAGAGGTTTTTTATTGGAGATTTTTTTTTTATTTGAGGGGGGAGGAAGGGCATTTAATTTTTTTTTTTTTTTTTTTTTTTTTTACAAATCGGAAAGTTGCTGAAATAGGGAAGATTCTCATCCCTGTATTTACCTTATTTACTTCTAAATTAATGATAAAAACAGGTATTAATTTTTTTTTATCTCAATTATAAGCCCCCCTCCCAAATTTAACTACTTTTTCTTTTGAAAAAGGGGGGGCCTTACAATCGGGATTTTACGATAAAGTTTTTTTGCAAGATTCTAGCTACAAATTTAACAGTAAATTACAAATATAATTTTGTTGACCCTAACACTAGATGCCATACCCAACCTTTTGAGAGATTATGAGTCATCACAAAATGGCTTAATAAAAGCTAGTGTGTTACTGTTCATCCTCATTTACAATCCTATCTCACAGAGTTCATGTTTCATGTGGCGAAGTCTTTATTTGAAAAATAAAATGTTTGCTGTAATGCTAAGAGACATTTAAATTTTCATGCTTACAGTTTAAAATGGGTTTTATTGTATTATTTTAATGTGTAATGTTTATTCGTTCTTTCATTTTAAGTCTATATTTCTATTGATATAATAGAATTCCTCAAATCTGCACAGCTTGGGACCAAAGGTTGTGTGGATTTTTGATCATTTGTTTGTTTACGTTTTTAAACAGTAATTTGAATTTGAATGTAATAATGCAATCAAAATGATAATAAATGCATACAATATAGTAACATATTCTTAAATTAAATATAGTAAAAAAAACTAAAATAATAAAATGAATGATTTTAAAAATGATTAAATTATTAAAAGTAAATGTCAAGTAAATATTAAATACTTCTATATATATAAAAAAAGTAACAATTTCGAATTGGACCAATGAAAATCTACGTAGATACCGTGAAACACATCTGATTAGTCAGAGCTTTCTGACGCTATAAGGGGCGTTACCAAGAGGGGGGGGGGAACCTGACTCTGTCGTCAACTTGGCGATATATCGCAAAATTTGGTGACCAGAATTAGTCGCCAAAAGTGATGCCAATTTGGCACTATTTCCAGTATTTCACCAAATTTCCATAGACTCCCATTGAAATCTGATGGGGTTTACTTGCTTGCAGAAAATCAACAAATTGAGATATTTCAATGCAACAAAAATGAATATTATCTTATGAATACAACTTAATTGAAATATTTACATTACTTTTAAGCACAAACACTAACTATTTACAATATTCTTAACACTATATATATAATTTTACATGTATATGTTGGCAGACAAAAGGCGGCGAAATGAAAGTTTCAGAGGAGAGGAGATTTATGTAAAATTATTTACTGTTACTACAAATTAGCGACTTCATTACAAAGATAAGGAAAAAGAAAATACAAATAACTTTAATAAATTTGTTACTTTTTAAATTTACAATATTTGAAATTTTCTAATAATTTCTAATTTTATTTAATTATAAATTTATTTAATTTGTAATTATTCAAATAAATTATAAATTTTACCTTTTTTAATGATTTTATATTTAATAATTCTTATAATTATGAAACTCTGTAAGCTCTAATGATTATGTGCTAATGGAGATAAGGAAATAAAATTGTCAGGAGTTGGGGAGGAGCACGTTTTTGCCAAGTGGAATCTAAAAATTGAATGCATAGAAAATAAGGGATCGCAAAGCGATCCAGAATGGAAACACAAAACAATTACATTTGGGGTTGGCCAGAAAATAGGGATTGCTTTGCGATACCGAATAGAATCGCAAAGCGATTACACGGGGGGTTGGTGAGCGTAGCGAGCAGGGGCATGGGCCCCCCCTAGTAATGTATAATAAAATGTTCATAATAAAGATACATTTTTCTTGAATTATTCAATGAAACATTCCTCTTAAATATATCCTATTAATTCACATCAAAATCATAAAGTAAGGAAATTTAATTCCAGGTTTAGTTAAGTCTTAATAACTGAAAAAGCTTGATTAATACATAAATATATTTGGTAAAAAGATTATAATTGCCAATGATATCAACAATATCTTGATTTTTTTCAGAAAAAAAAAAAAAAAAAAATACTTCATGAGAAACCACAAGTTTAGTTATATTTTGGAGAATTGCATATCAAAATGCATACAGAGTATAAAACTGAAAAATTCTGTAATTTTTTTCCTTGCATCTGAACTTAAAATTTCATTATTTATATCTGTGATGGTGTGCAGATTTGAGGGAGCCTACTGTGTAATTAAATAGTTTGTGAAAGTCTGTAGTTTTGAAACGTTATGTTTTTTATATATGATCACTTTTGCATTAACAGTGCTATTTTTTTTAAAATGCACCATTCATTTGGCACTAATTGTTATGCTTGGCGACAATGCTTTTAGTACAACGGAAAAGTACCAAACATTTAATTATCTTTTTGCATAAGTGTTATACAATAAAGTTTTCGAAATTGTTTGAATTTTTCAGTCTTACAACCAAGTGTATTTTTGTGAATGTTTTGTAATTTTGCTTTTATAGTGCAGTGTTTTTAAGCATTCAGAAGCCCACTTTTGGAGACTATAGAAAACAATAATCTTTAACATACCAGTCTTAGAAACTTATTTATATTTCAAGTTTTACCGATTTTCTTCTAATCTATAGTCAGGTCATTCTCAGATAAAGGGGAATTTTATGTTCTTGGCTAAAGAGGCAAATCAAGGCATATAGGATTTATGATTTCAGGGACATAGTTAATTTTAAGACATTTTAAAAAATTCATTGCTATTTCATAGCAAACATTCTCATTATTTTTATGGCTAATTTAAGCAAAATATTAGGGATTAAAATAATAGAATTAAATCATTTTTTCAAAGCTAAAATTTCCCATTATCTGTGAATGACACAGTCACTGAAACAAGAAACTCGACTTTATTTAACACTAGAACATCCAGAAATTTTACTCAACCTAAATAAAAATATAAAAATGTAGTTATCTACATACTAGCAGGCTGAGCCCACTGCGCTGGTCCATTTTTACAATAAACCTTCAATCAAACAAAATGGGGAATTCAACCCTGTATTTTAAATTAATATGGACCTTCACCTGGAAAGTCCTTCCGCATTTTCTGAATACGATGTGGACACCATTGCACTATTATATTATCTGGTGCATTAGATGAAATTCAGAAGCAACTCTTCAGTACTGTTCTCTAATCACCACACTACTAAAAAAGAGAAAATTGCAGAGATTGACCATTTAACTTAAAGAATGTTCGGTTATTCACTTTCGTTTGTTAGTTCTTTTGCTCTGGGCTTCTCAGCTTGGTGCTATGTGTGGATCTGATAACATAAATACAATCTCTCTCTACATTACATTATATTTGGTAATATACGTCTTCTTTTGGCAAATTTTCTACGGTTTCTTATCTTCGAATTCCAGTAGAGTAAATACAGTCAAAACAGTATTTAACTTTTATATTTTAAAAAATGTGAATCATGTAAAAGTGGATATTTAAAGCTGAATTGTGTGAATAAAATTAAAATGATGTCATTTTAACTGCCGTTTATTTTTATATACCAGTTTTAATCATGCAACTATTAACCTAGGAAAATAACCTCGATAATTGTTTCTGATAGAAAGCTAAACCTCTAGTTTTCATTCAATAAAATCTTCCCAATCATCCGTAATTGAATCCTCAACCAAGATCGATGTGAAATGTTAGAAATGTTCATAACGATATGGCTACAAAAGTACCAGAGTTAGCTACAAAACAGAGTTAGTTACGTGCCAAACAACATTCCATTAAGTAATGTCAAATTGCTGTTGATTGAATTTTAGATCTTTCACTATCAAAACTCTTTGCGAATGATAAATAAAGTTGGTTATGCAAAATTTTTAGTAATGATCTTTTTGGCAAACCGAAGATTTTTTTTGCATTTCTCTAATGAGCATAAGATGGGAAAAAAACAAACATGCTTGTTATTTTCAAGACGTCATTATTCATCAGTCTGTTGCCTAAATAAAACTAAAAACGTTAATTTGTGACTATGATCAGCTACTCGGGCTGTGTGCATTATAATGATTGAAATTTTATTTGAATCTTAGGTACTTTTTCTTAAACCTAGGCTAAATGAACAGATACTGTTCCTTTGGCATTTGAAAGTTTTTTTGTGCATTCAAAGTGATGCTTTTTTATTGATAGTAAAATAACTGCTGATAAAAAATATATAATAGTAAATATTTATTATTCCGTTTGATCCATAATAAAAAAACATAAATTTACTAATCGCTAAGTACAAATTTTGCTTAATTTTTTGAAATCGGATTTACCATCGACAGTTCCTTTCAAATATAAACGAATCTTGCAACATTATATAGGGAATTCGCCAATTGTAGGGTGGCTGATTAGGGAAGATTCATCCAATATCTTTTAATAACATTTCTAAAAGAAGGGAGGATAAGTGAAAAAAATGACGAATGAAATAGAATATCGAAAAGTGATTTCAGAAAGCAATATTTATTGCAAAATGTTTTCTTTCGTGATATAGTAATAACTCATAATTGCTTACATTTTCTTAAGAATAATCTTTACTACTTAACATTGCAAGCATTAAAAGTTTCTAAGGGAAATTGGAGATATGTTTTTTATTAAAAAAAAGAGTGGATAATATTAGCTAAACTGGCTTCGAGGTTATAAAAGTCACAAATTTTGGGAAAACAAACAGACATGTTTTCGTAGTAAAGTATGGTGAGAAATTTTTTAAATGTCTGAAATTAAATCATTTTACAATATGTGTGTGCATGTGTGGTAGACATTTATGCTAAAATTAAAATATTTGACTCTATTTTTAAAATATTAATTCCTATTTATATATTGTACATTTGAATTTTAAAAAATACTCTAAAAATGCTTTCGTACACTTGCAAAATCACCTTTATTGTAAACATCTCTTGAACCTATGTCACGCTTACGTCTTTTTGGCTTAAAATCAAATTGTTTGGCGAACAAAAGTGAACTAAAAGTCATATATAAACATATAACATGTAAATCATAAGTACCATCATTTAGACAATTAAATCTGCTAGTTTCGCCTGTAAGTCACATAATGGAGGAGTTAAAAATAAACAAGTAATATAAAAAATTTGTTTTTAAAGTCAATTCCTACTTAGGCCATCAAAGAAAAATTTAATATAATCCCTTAAGCTAATATTAGTTTTTGTTGCATTAAAATATCTCAATTTGTTGATTTTCTATAAGCAAGTAGGTTTACAGTGGAATTCTATGGGAATTTGGCGAAATATTAGAAATATCGCCAAGTTGGCGTCACTTTTTCGACTTATTTTGGCCGCCAAATCGGGCGATATATCGCCAAGTTGGTGACAAACTTGGCGGTATTTGGCAACAGAACAGGGTCCCCCCTATGGTAACCCCTTATTGAAAATACTTTCATTGACCTTCAATAACCAATGGCCACCATTTTGTTTCCCATGCAAAATTAATTAATTAAAATTCAATTAATTAATTAATATTTGAAAAAACTATATTAACATCAATTGTCATCCAGTACAAGTTCAAAAAAATTTATTTCAACTTGATAGGATGAATAATGAGTATTTTATTAACGATTGAAAATTTGAACAAGATAAATATATAAATAAATAAATATAAGGAGAGTGTGAACTAATAGTAGGAATTGAAAAAGAACAAAAACAAAATTATTACTCACAAGGAAGGTCTCCTTAAAGAGCATACAAAAATTATTTTGAAAAAAAAAAATGCTTACAAAACTACTCATGTATGTAGTAAAACATCAGTCAAATTTGACGGCAGAATCTCAATAAAAATCTGAAAAAAGAAATGTATCCGAGTATTTGGTGCAAAAAAGAAGAATGTTCCACGCTATTTGGCTAGCCAACACATTTCCTTCACAAATGCAAGATATTTAAATGTATTTGGAAACTGCTTGTTAAATAAGTGTTTAAATGCCCAAAACTCAATGAATTTAAACCTAAGTGAAGGATTAGCTTATTATTTTTTATCTGTAAGCATATATAATATATAAAAATTGCGTGTCACAGTAGTTATTTAATTTTACATGGCTTCACCAGCTGCAAAAGTTTTAAGGGTACTATTGATTATCCTGATAACCAATTTCACCAAATTATATAAATTGCCAAACTATTCGCCAAATTATACAAATTGACAAAATTTTTATTTTAAACAACGAAAGAATAAATAAATTTGTAAACATTAATAAAATTACAAATAGAAGTCAAATTAAAAATCACTTGATGATGCAACAAACACGTGTACTGTGTTTAATGTCAAGTGAATGTAAAATTTACGATCTCGATCCGCCATTATTGGCATTTAATCTTATAGTTTGGCGAAAGTTTTTTTGTCAACGGGATAATCAAGTAGTACCGTTTTAAGTTTGTTTTAAAAGTAGTTGGCTAATTAAAAATGTTATTAAACATTTTATATTAAGTAGTTGTTTCCATGGCAACAATAACCTTCACTTTTTGTTTCTAACACTAACAATATCGAAGTCAAATTGCCAATGTTCAGAATTGGACATTAATTTTGAGTTTGGAATAAATTTAATAAACTTAAATTTTGTTTTAAACCATATATAAAGGTATGTGACAAAAATTGTAGTAATAAAATTGTATTTATTTAAGTTAAACTTAATCTAACTAACTTCCTATGAAGAGTACAAAAAGGTTTTACTTAAAAAATATTTATCATAAAAAAGTATCATTCAAAATTTTATTTTGTCACCAACCAGCATTAAATCGCCAGAAAAAAATTAAATTTTCATTATTTTTTTATGAACGCTAAATCGAGGTTCTGCCGATTTTTTTAATAAACATATTATATGTCATGAGAAGAATATTATATAATTTTTTCAAATATTTCTCATAGGCGTAACCAGCCTTGTGAATGGGGGGGGGGGGGGGGGTGCCCAGATTTCTTAACCTGAACATGTTGGATACAAACAATATCTTATATGGTAAAACCTGCTAATATGGTACCTCATAAAACCGGTCGAATTTCCGTTTTAGACAGGTTTTCATCTTAGAAGGTATAGTTGTGTGGTATTTCTGTTAAAAAGAGCTCAAACGCGATTTTTGTTTGCGTGAGGAGGGATGAGAAGGGATTCAAAGCATCAAAACTTGATCTAATGGTAAAAAAGAAAAAAAGAAGAATATGTAAATCTCCTTGCAGCAGTGACATAAGACAGTGACTAAGAGTGGTCACAAGTGTAAAATCTTTTGGCACCCTAACTTCTTATAAAGATTAAAAAAGGGCTTTAATCATGCTGGAAACTTCTATAGGCACAGGGGAACACTGCATGAGATCTAATATTATCTCAGTCAAAATCTTGATGAAATTTTGCGGGATGATAAATCTCAGATAATACATGCGGTACACCAGCACATACACACGAAAGTTTTTCAGAATGTGACTCCATGACTTCTTAGGGATCACCGGAGAGACCCAAGATATTTTGGAGGAAAGTCTATACAAATAATTATTTCATTATTATAAATAATTGGAATATTCATTAATATTGTAATTTCCTGCCTATAATCCATGGATCAAACAATCATGTTTCGATCCAGAAATTTTATTTCATTATTGAAGTTAAATATTTATTACGATTTAACAAGTTACATTTTATGGAACAAGATTTCTGGATTCGAACATAATTGTTTGATCTGCGGATTATAGACCGGAATTATGGTAATTCATATTTTTACCACAAAATGTGTCGAATATATTAAGTAGGTCATGATAATATACACTAAATTTTATCAAGATAAAAATTATACTATCATGATGCGACTGTAATAATAAAGACAGGTGCTTGTCTGTCTGTGTGTGTGTATGTGCGAGCGCTGAACTCTGTAAAAACAATGCAGCCCGCACAGCCGTAAGATTTGACAGGATCTGTATGCCTGATGTCATGCATATCGATGACAATTTCTGGAATTTTTCAATTAATGTTTTATGTGAATTTTTTCGCATTTTGCAGTTTTTTTTTCTTCAAATTAGTAAAAAAGAATCCGATTTCAATATTTTATCCAGTATAAACTTTGTCTTCTTTTCAATAAAGTGTTTTCGTGATTCTTACAGCTATTTTTCAATTTTTAACAATTTTTTAATGTTACTTTTAGTGGGTTTTTTTTTTTTTTTTGCATTTCGTGGTGATTTTTTTTCCTAAAAGGAATCAAGTTTAAATCTTTTACCCAATTAGTTAATTTCGTTCCCTGTAGTTTTTTAAATCTTTTCCGGATTTTTAATGCGAATTTAGCAGTGGTTTTCGTGCTTTGAGACGATTTTTTTTTTACTTTTTTTGAAACAGAAAAAACTCCGATAATTTTTGCAATTGCCGAAATTCGAATTGGAAGAATGTCAAATCAGTTCTTATGAGGAAGTTGAAAATTTAATTTGGCTCGAAATAAAAAATGCAATAATTCAAGATTATCTTCTTTCGAGACAGAAGAGGTCGTAGCTTGCTCGGGAGTACGTTAACGAGGCAGTCCCCACCTCCATTCTAGAATTGTTTAATTCTACTTCGTTAAAAAAAAAAGAAAAGAAAAAAAAAACAACCAACAAAACTCCCCTAGTCATCAACTTTTCTTTGAAAGATAGGGTTTGAAATAATGAGTGCGATGGGATCCTGCAATTTGCGCACAGAAAAGGAAAGTCCCGCAAAAATGCTGTGCAGTATTTCCCCTCTCCAAATTCTTTCACAGACCAGTGATTCTTCAGTGAGTATTAAATTTTTTTTGAAATCCGCGATTTATATTTCTTTTAGTCAATTCGTGAATCGGCCCCTGAAAAATTTGAGAATTTCTTCAAATGATCAAGGAAAAATATCGGGAATTTCGATAAAAGAGTGCAGAAAATAATCGCGAATTTCGTCAAAAGTATGCGCAAAAAATTATGAATTTCGATAAACAATTGATGAAAAATTTTTGCAAATTTTGTCAAAATGTCGCGAAAAAGAGTAGAGAATTTTGTTAATTAGTACGGAAAGATATCGAGAATTTTCCCGATCGGTCGCACAAAACTATCACGAATTTCGACAAATGACCCCTGTAAAAAAAAATCAGTTTCGTCAATAGGTCGCAACAGAAAATAAATTTCACCAAAGGATCGCGGTAAAAGCGAGAATTTCGTCAAAGGATCGCGGAAAGAAAAAACGAATTTCGTTAAAAGATCGTAGAAAGAGAACGCGAATTTCATCAAAGGATTGTGCTAAAGAAATGCCAATTTCGTCAAAATATCGGGGTAAAAAATGCGAATTCCGTCAAAGGATCGTGGTAAAAAATACGAATTTTGTCAAAGATTAGTGGTGAAAGCGTGGATTTCGACAAAAAATCGCATAGACAGACGTGAATTTCGTCAAACAATTTTGGGAAAAAATTGTAAATATCGTAAAATGATCGCAGAATAAGATCGCGAATTTGGTCAAAATTTACTGTACTGGGCTAAAAGATTGATACCGGGTTCCCTTTTCTTACTTTCAAAAGAACGCCGCAAAACGAGAAGAAATTTTAAAAATAGTATAAAATTTTTCAGAGAAAAAAAATTACTATATTGACTTGAAAAACTGCAATCATATTCCTTTTACGAATAGCAAAAAATGTCCGCAAAACACGAAATTGAACCAACCGACCAACCTCCAGATTTTCAAAGGAGGCAGGGTCTGTACACTCCCTCCTATTTCCCCCGGCTAATCGCATTTTAGAATATCGTTTCACATCTGCATTTCGGTTAAAATTTTTTTGCTTCTTTCTAGAATTTAAACTACGAAAGCAAAGAGACAAATAGTTTCTATTCTCATCAAGAACTTACGTTAAGGCTGTTCTCAAATCCAAAAGGGCAACTTTGTGATAAGTTTTAATTTATTTTTGTTCGGAAATGCATGAATCTAGTTGGTGTTATTGTTCAGAAACTATGTCATCGAGCTGTTTTTTTTTTTTTTTCGATTATTTGAAAACGCAATAGATCTTTCAGAAAATAGTGTCAAAGTGGGCGTTTTGAACCGAATTTTCGCGCGAAAGGAGAAAGAGCAATCAAGAAAGGGCGAAAAACGTGCTTTTCACGTGATCCAAATCGTTTTTAACTCAATACATAATTGACTGATCGAAAAATGGAAAATACAGTTCGATTCCAAATCGCTTCCCTGTTCAGGCTTTCCAATTTTATATCTTTCCGTTAAAAAATGAATTTGTAAATGTGTCAGAACGTTTTGCGCTTGCTGAGTAGAGCAGTTGAGAACAAGAGCCTTAATTTCTCATGAAATTTCAGAAACATGAAATAGAAAGAACAGTGTTACAAAAATCTCCCCCAAACAAAAGGCGTCAAAGTGGGATTATAAAGCCATCTTTTTGACTTACTATGACTAATACAGATTCTTGTAAATATTCTAGTTTTAAAAAAGATACATAATTTTCTTAAAAAAAGAAAGAAAGAAAGTTCGTGGGTTACTTTTTTTTATCACATTTCAAAACTTAGGCTGTTGGTTTTCTGAACTAAGCTAATTTGCTAAACTAATTAAACTCTGCTTTCATTTCTTCTTTTTTCTTTTGTAGATTTCTATTTTTTAAAATAATTGTGTTAAGTCTGTGCAAGCGGGGGGGGGGGCACCCCCACTGATTACGCCTATATTTCTGAGCATGCACTTATGTAAACTTCCTTGATATCATCCTATCAATTTTTCAGATGCATTTTCTTAACCTGACGCAAAAGATAAATAGCCAAATCTTATTTTAATTGCAATATTTTAACTGAGTAATTTTTTAAGCATTACGAACATTCCCTTTCATGTTTAAATTAAATATTTTCGTTTTTTAATATTATCACTCATTAAAATGGATTTTCTTCTTTCTTTTAGATAAAATTAGTAGCAGTTTTTTCTTTTATTTTTCGAGGTGTAATGGCCGTTTCAATTTTTTCATCCACGGTAAATTTCGCCAAGAAATAAAATGGCAACCTTATCGTCCAAAATAACAGAACTTTCTGTCATAATTCTATAACTAATCTACGTAGAACGATGAGTTATAGCTTAAAACCTTCCCTGAAACGATATCTATCTAACAGTGTAAATTCCGTCAAAATCCATGCAGTAGAACTCGAAATATAGAGATTCGGAACAAAATGTCCGTTTGGATTTTATATATAGATGAGATTGTAATGCCTGTATTTATAATTAGCCATATCTGCACAAGAAAATTTCAGATATGAATGGGATAGCATTGAAAATTAAAAGAGAGTTTAAGAAACTAGGTAAACAAGTTCCAATACCCCCCCCCCCCCATCTATCCTTGTATAAAGCAATAAGAAATGAAACAGAAAATTATGAAAAAACTCAAATTGCAGGTATTTATAAAATAAGTTGCATAAATAGAAAAAATGAAAAAATAAATTACAGAAGAATGGCTAAAAGAAAAAATTGGGGAAAGGAAGAAAGAACATATCAGAGACATAAGATTGAATAAAGAAACTACAGCTCTAGCAAAAAAGAATCTTATAACCCCCTTACAAATAGAAACTTTACAGATAGAGAAAATCGCAAACTACGAAAATATGCATAATGCCCTATTATGCGAAGCCATAGAGATCCAAACTTCTAAAGAAAAACTCTAACGATATGACACATGTGCTTATTGACTCTCGATGGATGAAGATACTTAAAGAAGAAAGGGGAAGGGGAGGAAATCAGCTGATCTCAAATCAAGATAAATAGGAGAAATGAAGGGCTTTCAGTCAACCAACAAACTGAGGCGTTCTAGTATGAATGAAAACGTTATTGAGATGAACTTTTTAATGTGTTTTTTGAGATGAACTTTTTAATATGTTTTTTAAATGTGATGTCTAATATATTTTTAAATGTTACAACAAGTATATTTTATAGAAACAGACCTGTAAGTATATATTACAGTGATTTAAAATGTGAAATAATGTCTGAAATTGGTATATAAATGGTTAATTAATAAAAATATTTTACACCAGAATTTTTATTAAAAACTTAACTAAGTTATCTGTGGTTTGTATTTAACTTATTTGATGAAGAAATTTCTGGTTTGAGTCAACATTTAATCATTTGGTCAGTGTCGAATTGACACCAGTTGGATGTTCTAGTGTTAAAATATTTTCATAGGCATTTTATAAACAAGATATAAATGTCCTACCGTTACCAAAAAAGAATAACTTTTTGAACCTGTTAAGTACATATTATTACAGTGCATAAAAAATACACATTATTTTTTTAAAGTGTGCTTAAGATGTACTCTAACATGATACTTTTCCTTTTTCCATATTTATTAAAATGTAAGCATTTTTTTTATAACAAAAGCACACAATTTGTAATTTTCAAAATGCATAGTTCATTTTAACATTTCTTCATACAGATATTTTTATTTTAAATCTAGTTTGTTTCAGCATCAAAATACTAGGAATTTCATTATTATAATATACAGATTGACATGTAATTATAAATCCGTTGACATTTGCGAGGGTTAGGTTCGCAGAAACCTCTGCAAATGTCAAAATTGGGAATGTTGGGACTATCTTCCCGTGCATAAAAGGAGGTTAGGTTTTAGGATTTTTATTTTTTTTAATGGAAAAAGGAAATTGAAACATAAAAAAAATATTTATTAAGCATTAAAAAGTACGTATATGCTGTAAATAAATTAAAATAATTATAAACATATTGTACAAAGTTTATTTGCTAGTTGATGGCTGATAAAATTTAGTGATATGCGATTGTTTGGCAGAAGAGCAGATCTTTTGTTTATGAGTTTCCATATAAGGAAAAGTTACAGCCTTGATTTCTCTTTTTTATTTAAGACTCCTGACCAGTGACAGATCCCATTCCATGGGTCTGTCCAGACTTTTCTCACAGGATCCTGTTTTTGTGAAATTGTGAACAGTTTTTCTTATATATGTCAAAATTCTTGTCATAAATTTGTGAATTTGAAATTATCGTTATATCCAGTTTTATTTGTATCTACCCTTTATGTATAAAAATGCTAAGTAACATGTTCTTTGATGAGTTCAGCTGTTTTGTGATAGGTCAGATTTTATTATTATATGTTTAAATTTGCAAAAGATTCAGTTTGGAGGTTGAAAAGTTTTGTGAAAGGTATTGCTTATTGATGATTTGTTTTTGTGAAGAGTCCTGTTTTAGGATGAAGAATTTTGTGAAGGGTCCTGTTTTCAGATGAAAAGTTTTGTGAAGGATCCAAAATTTTTCCTAAACAGATCCTTGCATTCTATTGCTTTTTCAACAAGTTGTTGAAATTTTAAAATTTCTCTGACAATTTTTATTTTTACCTTTGAAAGCTTGACGGTTTTGTGATCTATAAATGAACATCGGCTTTATCTTAAAATCATCCGTGGCATTGGTACACAACAGAAGATATACCCTATCTTTTGCTACCTTAAAATCTGGAGCTGTGCATTCTGTTTTGAAAAGAAAAGTTCTCTTTGGCATTTGCTTCCAGAACAAGCCTATCTCGTCAGTGTTATACATTTGTTCTGGAACATATCCTCCCTTTTCAATAATTTTTGTAAGTTCTTCAGGAAATTTTTGAGCACTTACATGATCAGCAGAAGTCGATTCACCAACAAATTTAATGTTGTGCAAGCTGTGCCTATGTTTGAAATTTTCAAACCATCCTTTACTCTTATGGAATCAAATATTTTTTTTAGCTTTTGCCTGTATTAAAGATGAATTTAGTGGAGCTTGCTTTCTGGTTCATACCTTCTATCCAAACACTTAAGGCAGTTTGAGCTTCTTCTAATGACTTGTTCTATACTTACAATACCGTTTTCGCACTAATCTGAGCACTAGCTGTGACACTGTCTGTTATAGCCTTTTCATTTTTTTTAATTGATCTAACCCTAGACTTGTTAATATTAAAGTAACAACTGACTGTGGATGTTCTTCCTCCTGTCTGCAACTTATCTAAAAATTTTATCTTTTTTGGAAAGATTCAAAACCTTTTTCACTCATTTACTGTATAATATACTGTAGACGACATGATGAACTTTCTCTTATTTAGGTTTGCTAAACACTGAGGTGAGAGAATAAAGTGAATTAAAACAGCAAACGCTGTCTACTGGGATGTATGTGGGTTACTTTAGTCTTAAAAACTCGGCAAAATTATGGCAATTAAAATGGTGAACAAAACTGAGAAAGAACATGCACATTACATCCTTCAAAGAGAGGATTTTCCATTTTGGTCTTCCTGTAGAGAATAGAGAAATGGAAAAATTGAGCAGAATAAGGGGGATAGTCTATTTTTAGCATTAAGTCATGTTTCAAGTTCCTCGGAATTACTGATCTATATTTTGCATGAACATAAGGATTGAAGTTCTTGGTACTTAGGCTATACAGTACAATACAGGTGTCCAGTGTCACCTAGTTTATGGAATTCATAAAACAAAGTTAGTTTACTTTGTAAAAAAAATATTCTCTATAAAACAAAACTCACGAATAACCAAGTTAAGTATTCATGAATGTGAATACTTATCATTGAAATGTTCTTCATTTTGTATTTCACAAATAATTAAAACTCACAAATGTTAAAGGATTACTGTACTTAAATCTAGTTTTCAAGAACCTAAGCCCTTTCTCTCTTGTATTTATTTTATAAACTGATTTCTTTTCAGTTAAATTCTTTTTATCCAAAAGGATCAGGGTCCATAAGTGGCGTTTTTGGCCCAAAAGAGTTTGATGCTTATCTTTATGTATGTGTTAGGGTATGTCATATAAATTATAAATATAGAGTAGAAAAGTTGAACAACATGATATTGCATGACATAATGTAGACATGGCATTCAATATTTTAAGATATTAGAATATTAATTAAACATCATGGTATGAACAAAACATGTAAAATATGATCAAAACTTAATGAGACTCTTCTATGACAGATTACCCACTTTCTGTCCAATGGGAGGTAGCCGAATCTAGAACATAATCCTTGTAGTCAGCAGTGTGAGGCTCTTCTTCTACCAAATGCCTTTGGTATCCCAAATATTAATCTGCAGCAAATAACAGTTGTTGTACTGAATCCATGCATTATATGTCTCGATTGCAGCTGAACACAAATAATATCATTACGTTCTTTATGAATAAATAATTACTAACGTCTGGAATCACGGAAGTGTTCTGCAGTATAAGATTTTTCTTGCTTCATTTGATACACTCAAAGTGTTAAGTTACACAATTCATTGATTGTAATCTAGGAAAATCCGTCAATAGTTTTGCTTCCATTCTCGGTCAAACTAGTTGTCTCATTCAGTTTTCAGACTCTACTAACAATTTAATTGATTGAGTTGATTTACTAGGTTTTTTCAGAAACAATCTCAACATCATTATTTTGCTTGATTCTAGGTGGTCGAAAAGCATTACAAATGGCACAGATAATGCGCACAAGGTCACCTATCAATGGTATTTGCAAATTGGGCATGACTAGGTCTAAAGCTTTCCATCTTTTTATTAAACCATTTACAGAACCTGACAGATGTTATTAATTTTCGATTTATTCGCCTTGTCACAAGTATGCTGATTTTTTTCACAAAAAATGTGGCATTTTTGCAATCAGTCTAGATTTAAGCCAGTTCCTAAAACTAGAAGATTTAGAAGCTATATCCAAATTCATTATAGATGCGTCCTAATCTCTTTGATAATTCAGAGCCAGACAATGAATGTTGTCTGCTAGAGGTGCTGGTATGTAAATGGTTCTACGAAGGCTGTTTCCATTATTATATTTAGGTACAAAGTCGCGACTTGATATTAATTCTATTTTGTTTGAAGTCGTTCTCTATTCTATGTTCATGCTTATTAGCAATTGTTATATTCATTTTAACACTTTTAAGTATGCCGCTGTATCCTAAAGTCTCTTAGTGACAGAATATTTCACTATGAGCACAGCTTTGCAACACTTTTATTTTAACATATCATGTATATTTTGATGTGTTTTATAATATATATCAAGAAGAAAGTGTTGCATGATTATGCTCATATAAATAATTGAGGTAAAATTAGAAGAAATTGCATATTTTTCATCAAAACTACGAATAATACAAACTTTGAGCTTGTGTAAGTCATATAAATCTGAACAAAATACAAAAAGTATTGTTGAAATCATACAGGATAAACCTTTTAATACCAAAAAGTGAAATAATTAAGTCAGTATAATAGAATCGAATTTTAGTCTATTTCATAGGCCAAAAACCTTATGGACCGTTATCCTTTAAACATTACAATAAAAAGAGTAGAAGACTTGGAATGAATTGAGAAGCTTACTTAGCAAATGCATGTAAACTTCTCAATGTAAGCATTTGTAGTATTCTTTAAATTTACAATTTTATATGTAATTATATCCATATTATTTGTGATTACAAAAGTTGTTAATTATGACTTTTCAATAATTTATTTCATTTGGTTAATATTATTGACATATAACAGAAGCAAAAAAAGTCTTTAATTCCAACAGCAAAATGAAATGAAGAAGTAAAAGAATTCTGATTGTGATAGATGCAAAAAAAAAAAAAAAAAAAAAAAAAATTCCACATCATTATTTCAATAAATTTGGTATTCATCGTATGAAAAAAGTAAAACAGGCAACAAAAAAGCTACACAGATTTCTCAGACAAGCAAAGTAAAAAATATGCTGGAAATTCTTCGTAATATTACACCAAATTTCTTGAAATATACATTTTAAAAATGCTGTCAATAATGTTATTTTCAGGAACAAAAATGTTCATTTTCAAAATCTGACTTTGCAGAAAACTACAATTAAGTACCAGAATGAAATTCAAAGCATTCATTGGTACATTATTGGAGTAACTTTAATTCAGGGATTCAAAATGATTAAAACAGCATCCGATATTTTTTTTATCCACCACTACCATTTTCAAAATATAACTTTCATTGTAGCTTCCATTTTACATGTTAAATAAATATACTATGAAGATATTAGTTTATATATTGTGGTAGTATGTAGCAAGTATTATGTAAAAAATATAAGACACTGCAACCCTTGCTTTAATTGTAGCATATGCCAGCTAGAAAATTACGAAGGAGCTTATGTTTTTGTGAATGACAAAACAAGTCATATTTAAAGTAGATGCGAGTGCCTTGAAAGACTTATTTTCAATAATAAAAGACAAACATTCCAAAGTTCAAGAAATTGATTGGTACTTTTATGTTAGCTGGGTGCAGGTTATAAATTGCCAAATATTGTTCCCATTGCCATCATTCATATTGCATTAATTTCATTTAAAATATTCTCGTGTTTCAACGTTTGTCCCGAGATAACTCTGGGGTAAAAGCACTGTTTTCCTATACCCTTCACCAGTGAAGTGGTTAAAGAAGAAATAATATCAAAAACCAAAACATTACATTTCAACATCAAAATGTTGTTCACAATTTACATAACTGAAAAATAAAAGCTGATATTGGTAAGATAAAATTATATTAGCAAGATTTACACCCAGCTAACATAAAAGTACCAGTTGATTTTTATTTTTTAGTGATGGTGCTATATCACAATATATGTATATATCTTTTCTGCAGAAAATGAATTTATCATGGATTTTTTTTGCAACTAGCCACACAAAAGGTGTAGATGGTACTGAAGGGGCTGTGGATGCTAGTCTGGTATCAAATTTTAGCTGGATGTGATAAATTCAGCTGAAGAATTTGCAAATATAGCTTAAAAATTGTGTGAAAAGTCTAATATTTGCCAAAAGTTGATATTCATGAACTAGAGAAAAGGTGGAAAGGAATCTTCTCTTTGTCTGACACACGTTATACATATTAGATTCATCCTTTTCAACGGAAAAAAATATTCATACTCTACAAATAAAAAAACAAACATTTAACTTGAAAACTGGTAAAACGGTGTCTGGGGATTTAAAAAATATTCAAGATAAGATGCTCACTTAAAAGGATTAAACAAAAACATAATTTGTTAACAAATTAAAAGAAAAAACAATTTATTTCCAACATTGTTTAGCCCCGAGAAGGGACTGATATTAAGATATTTCATTCTGTTGCTTCTACATTTAACGTTAAACTCTTGTAAGAAATATGGTTAAACCAATGGAACTTTAAAAAATAAAAATTAAATTCAAACAATATGATACTTAAACCGCCCTTAAAAACTTAGATTCTGTTCAAAATCAAAATAAATCTTAAACTTTTTTTTTTTTTTTTTTTTTTTTTTTTTAAGATTTGTATTTTGCACGTAGCTTATCATTTTGTATAAACATACAGAATCTGCAATACAAATATTTGCAACTTAAAAATGGAAAAAAGTCTAACATTCATTTCAATTTCATTTGAACGGAATCTAAGTTTTTAGGGTGGTTTAGGTATCATATTATTTGAATTTTATTTTTTAAAGTTCAATCAGTTTAACAATATTTTTACAAGAGTTTAGCGTTAAATGTAGAAGCAACAGAATGAAATATCTTAATATCGGTCCCTTCTCGGGCCTAAACAATGTTGGAAATAAATTGTTTTTCCTTTTAAATTGTTATGCAAATTATGTTTTTGTTTAATATGCAAAGTTTTTAAATATGTAATGCAATTAAACAAATTGATGTCAAATTTAACATTATCAGGGCTTGATTTATGCAATATCGCATCACAATTTGTGATGTAAATTTACCAAACGATTATTTATCGGCGACTTCAGCCGTCAAAACTATTCGACCGATGATCATCTAATTAAAAAATTTTTCAGTGTCATAGTTTTCATAACAAAAAGAGACAAATCGTGTCATTGAGGAATAATTTCAGATAAAAAAAATGCCATAGACTTAACATTAAATGTCCCTATATTTTTAAAATTTACAAATAACTATTTTTTTCTTTCTTGCTGCCACAAAAAAAACTGCCTTATATATTATACAGGACAAACATGTTAGTTTGTAATGCTGGCATCATGTTGATGCAGCCTGTAAAATAAATTTCGCTTTTGCAAATTTGTTAACCTCTAAAGTTCGGATAATTTAAATTTTTACACCATATAAATAGTACAATATTTGTTTTCAGCTAACATTTCATAAAGAATTTAAAACTTCATCATTCAATAAATAAATACAGCAAATATAAATAAATCACAAAGTTAACAACTGTTTAATGGAACTATGTGCTCATTTGTATACAACTGATATTTGTGTTTTAAAATAAATACCGGTAAAATATATTTCAAATTTTTGTTTTAAATTTCATGTCATGTTCACCTGCTTTCTGTATTAACTCATATTACTGCGCTTTGTATTACTAACAAATGTTTGAAAATGTCATTATTTATACTATGACACCATATTTATCTTATTTATGATTCTTTAAAAAAAATTATTTCAATTTCATTTTTCACGTAGAAATCTTTCAACTGAAAATTAATTGATGTAGACAAAAATTCATAGCGACTTTTGAATTTTTGCAACAATGTTAAATTTATAGGAAAATGTCCATTGATTTATTATTAATGAAAATAGCGAAATTTGTAATTATTAAGAAAAATATTTGAATAATATAAATAAAACATAGCCTGTACTGCTTTCTGGGTTATAATTCATCAATATGCAAAGGCATTTTTTCATCTGTTTTGACTCTAATATCAAGCAAATGTTTTCCCACTTTAAATTTATAATATTATTAGAATTAACAAAGAATAAAAAATTTGTGACATCAGGGGCAAAAAGGTGGGAAGAAAAAGTCAAAAAAGTTATGACCTCCATAGGCTATGTTAAATTAACATTGAGAAGTGACACTGGAAATAAATAAGTATTGTGCTGCCGCACAATACTTAAATAATGAAGAAATACTAAGTTATATTTGACAAGTGATTAAGGTTGGTGGTGAGTTAGAAGTTTTGTGTCTGAGCAAACAAGATTTTGAAGGTTTAACCTTTGTCTTCCTGAAAACAATGATGGGTGCAAGATCAATAAAAGCCAAATCTGTGAAAATTTTCTTGTACCAAAAATGTTGGCTAATGTTTGACGTTTTTCAAAGGGTGCTGCACCCTGCCCTTTTTAGACTGGAAAAACCCCTATGCCTCTCTTACCAGTATTTTCTTTGTTCTGTATTTTTTCAAAATATTTTGCATTTTTTTTCTGGCAAAAACATGTGATCTTTGGAAAACATAAGTTCAGTAGTTCTGTATGACTCACATGTAAAGTCCTAATCCGTAGTACAAAAAAGAAATCCAACAACTGCATACCACATTGTATTTTCCATTTGAAAATCATGCCAGAATGGCCTGTGTTTTCTAAATTCATCTGGATTTCTCTCCTTCATTACAAAGCAAATGAACATTATAGGAAGATGTTAAAGAAAAATGTTTTAAATAAATACTCTTTATTTTCAGTTTTGCTTCACAAAGTATTATTTTGCTGAAACTGTTTATTGCGATCCTCATTGAAAATATGCAAAACTAGCTAATTTTTTATTCATTTATAAATTTTACTTCTAAAAATTATGATTATCATGTATCTATTAATATTATTTATCTATAACGAACAAAGCTATTTGTTGCAGTATTTTTGCCATTTCTAATACTTAGATTGATTTCAAAATTTTTATATTAGTTCTAAACATGGTAATTACAGAACCTCCAATTTTGGATAAATGATTTTATCTAATTCATTTATTTATTTTTTTTTTTTGATAATTTTTGGAAAAATCTATGCTGGCTTTTTTTCTGCGTAATGAAACATTATCAATGGAAAGATTATCTAATTCTCACAGTGTCCCAGTTTCTGAGCTAAATAAACAATCACAGGTTAGTGTTGCCATTTTTTTCCCCATTGGGTCTAGCAATGGTCTTTTTTGTTGGGACTATAGTTTTCTTATACCTTATTATATTTTAATAAAAATTTAGTATGAAACCTAATTTATTATTATGACAGCTTGCTGAAAATTTTTAATGAAATTGGCCAGTTAACAATGAAAGTACCAATTATTTTTTTAATGGAAAAGAAAAAAAGAGTTTTGCTTTCGGTTCTTTTTTTAAATCAATATTTCTGTTTGCTGCTCAACAACTTCTTTTTTCCAACAATACAAAACTTTCTGACACATTCGCGAAATCTTTTTTATGCTTAAAGAAATAACATTTGCTATTGAAATGATTTGGAATTGAAAAGCGTGTTGCTAATAGATTAAAACCAGATTCCTCTTACAAAATTCGAAAAATCTCTATAAGACACAAAAAAACTGTAAAAATTGTATAGAAAAATTCAAAAATTGCTGTACAAATTCAGATTGAATTTTATTGAAAAGAGGACAAAATTGACTATATTGAGCTAAAAGTTTGAAACTGGATTCATTTTAATAATGTGGAAAAATTGACACACACACACACACAAAAAAAAAAAAAAAAAAAAAAAAAAAAAGAGATGAAAATCCCATAAAAAATTAGATTAAAAAAAAAAAAAAAAAAAAAAAAAAAAAAAAAGAGATGAAAATCCCATAAAAAATTAGATTAAAAAAAAAAAGATGCTAAAATCTAAAAATTGGCTTCAAAGTACCTAACTTCAGACATAGAGGCTACGAACATCCCTTCGAGAGAAAAATGTCAGATCCCTGATTTTTTTTTTTTTTTTTTTTTTTTTTTTTTTTTGGCCATTTTAAAGCCAAAAGTTATTGATAAAAATTTTATAAATTTTTATTTTAATTAAAAAATTCCCCCTTTTTTAGAGAAACTGTGGAATTTAAATTTCATTTGAACATCTGCTAAATTTTTGAAATTTTATTTAATCAATTTGTTGTTTTGTTTTGAGAAAAATTTTTTTCTTGAACATCCACTAAATTTTTGAGAAATTTCAGCATTTTAAATTTCGTTTAAGATTTTTTTTTTTTTAGCTAAAATTAAATCATATGATTCAGTTCCTATGCTTTTCAGATATACAAACATATGCTGTTACAATTACCTCAAAAAAAGTTCTTGAATATTTTTAATTTGGTTAAAAAAAAATATCTTATCTTGTAATTATTTTAATATTAGATTTAATGGTGCTGCCATCTATGTTCTTACTGATAAGGTGTTTTGAAAATAATATTAAACAAAACTTTTTGTGCGATCTTTGATCACACTTATCCATTTGTTTTTGCGACTGATTAATGAAATTTGCAATATTTTTTATGTGACCTCAAGATGAAATTCATGATTTTTCTCCCCCTGATCTTTCGGTGAAAATAGTAATTTTATTTTTTTTTCCCCTTACAAGCAATTGCAGAAAGTTACATATTTTTTAAGCCTGATTCATAAAATTTGTGTGTGTGTGTTTTTAAAGTGGCCATTTGACAAAAATCACAAATTTTTTCTTGATTGACTAGCAAAATCAACAATTTTATTGTGCGAGCAATTGATAAAATTTACAATTTTTTTCGCGATCAATTGATGAAATTTGTGATTAATTTTACGTGATCTCTTGACACAATTCACGCTTTTTTTCTGCGATTGTTTGACAAAATTCATGATTTGTTTTCTTTGATCATTTAATGAAATTCCTGATATTTTTTTTGCTGATCATATTGTTGCATTTTTTCCCCGGGTTATTGATGAAATTTTAAAGGTTATTTCGCAATTGTTTGACAAAATTCTCAGTTTTTATGTGACTGATTGACTTGAAAAATTAAATTTGTGGAATTTGATAAAAATTAATAATTTGCGGAAGAATCATAAACCCATATCTTGCGTCTCTCTCTAAAAATATTGCACATCAATGCATTTTTTAAAAATTTTATTTATTTATTTTTTTTTAATTATTCTGCTGAAATTGCCGATTTTTTTTTTTTAAACAAAAAAAGCAGAAATTTGCTGAAAAGCGAAAAAGTGGCATTCCTGAATTTATCACCTGTGATTTGCTAACAGAAAAATGCCTTAAAATTAATGTAATACTTATATTAAGTTCTAAAAATATTAAAATGTTGTATGCCACCAGAAACACACTAGCGAATTTTTATAAATCTAGCGCATCAGGAAGTGGGTTAAAAATCCATTACAAAATTCCATCTTTACATTCAAAAACCAGGCTGAGTTAAAAAAAAAAAAAAAAAGAAAAGAGAACTATTTCTGTATTTCTTTTGTAGCAGTTTTTCTTTAAATAACTAACCATAGATCAATCTTCAAACTAATTTATTTACATAAAATATAATACAAAAAGTAAAAATTTTTACAATTTACATAACAGTTTGCTTGAACCTATTAAGAAGCTATTAAAATTACACACTTTCTATAACTGAGTGCAAGCATAATTAATATACTTCATGTTTTAATTACATTTCAACTTAGGAAATCTAAGCAATAGCTTTTCAAGCATTTAATGCTTGTCATATAAACTCTATGAACGCATTATAATGACCATAAATTACAAGAATGAGCACAAGAAAGTAGAAGTTCAGTTCAATGAGATCAAAAAGAATTCTATTTGGCATACGTGGGGAAAAAAAAGGAACATCAAAATTTGACAACAATAACAAATGTAAAAACATACAATAAAAATACATTAAAATTCTACAGATTTAAATGAATAACATTTGATGAAATCAACACTCATCTACAATTTTACACGAAACACTATTTGAATATGGCAACACAGAGAATGACAGGGGATAAAAAAAAAGAAATTTGGCAAAGAAGTAGCTTATTAATGGTTTTAGAAAATGTGATGCATAAGTAAACGGCAATTCTTTTAGTTTCAAGGAAGAAAAATTATTAAAACATAAAAATTATAGAATACACTAATTTGCTGTATCATTTTTTAAAATTCTATATTGGCTTTCTGATCTAAGTCTAAAGCATTCATTTATAACTATAATAAAATTTAAGTAATGCAAATTTAAACTGAAAAAACAACAACAAAAACTTGGAATGATGTATCAACATTAATAAAGATTTATGATGATAAAATATTTATGGGAGAGGAAGTCATTAATGCCCTGATGCTATACATAGCTAGCTCACTGAAAAGTGGATAAAAGAAAAGCAGACGACAATCAGAGGCCCTACACTTAAAAGGGAAGAAAGCTATTGCCAGTTAAAAATGATGTAATTAACACATACACTTTCTTTCACTAAAGTGAAAGAAAATTACTATAATTGCATCAAAATCGCATGGTTTTTCACTGACTTTTCATGTTGTCAATGCTAGTTTAAGACCTATGATTAAGACTGGCAAAAATAAAACTGATTTTTTTTTCTTTGAAGCAGGCATAAAGTGGGAAATAGGAAAAAAGATGGAAAATTTTTTCCATCTATACAATAAGGCCAAACTCGTATAACTTAGAGACATTTTAACAGTTATTCATACAATAAAATGAAATATAACTGCACAGATGATTGTTATTTTCTTTTTGTAACTTAAAAAGTATTAAAGGAAAAAAAAATAACAATAAATGTGTAAATTCATTAAATCAAAAAAGAAAATTGGAAACATTTGCATCCACCCAAATGTATCTCATGAACTTATGTGAAGTACAGAGATTATTTTTTCAAAATAAATGTATTATTTTGAATGATTTGACTGTTTAAGACTTTACTTAAAAATCTCTATGCTAAATATATGCATGCCAAATTGATCTTTACTCCAGCAATACATCACTGAAATTATCCAGAAGTGTTTTATAAATTGAATAAAACACTCTATTCCAAAAAGAACCTTATGGAAACTTCCTTTTCCTAGTTAAAGAACTTCATTTACATGACTTTCAGATGCTTCTAATAAAAGCTTGCCTTTGATTTGATAGTACAGCAATTCAGAAATAAACTCCAAGGATATGAGTAGACAAAATGTCTAATTATTAAGTTTTTTAGATTTCTCACCCCCCCCCCCCCCCCCCATATGCATCTAATATTTTCTTTGCATTTTTGCATCAATCCGGAGAATGTCCAAATTTGCTTTTAAAAAGGTGGAATTCCTCCTTTAGGAGAAACTCTTTCATGTCTGTTGAAGAAACCCAATTAGAACTGGTTAGCCCCCGTCCCCTCCCCCCAAGAGGAAATGTAGGTAAAGTTTCTTTTCCCATAAAAACCTTGGTAAAACTGTTTTTTCATTAAAAAAATTATCGGTACTTTTTGGTTAGCCGGCGCCAGTGTTATATATACATATATATGTATATATTCATGTATGTATATATACAGATATATATACATATATGTATGTGTGTATATATACAATATATGTATATTTTACATATATTTATGTATATACTAGCAAACCCCGCGGCTTTGCTCGCGTAATATTTGAAATATGCCAAGTGATATTTGTCTAATTTTTATTAAAAGGAACTAACAAAATTTTTATTTTATTAAAGGGTAATATTTTATCTTATTAAAAGGTACTTATTACTTTTAGGAATTATTAAAAAAATTACTATTTAAAACACAGTTTGATTAAACATCATTGTTACACTGCATACGGCAGAAATGAGACTTAAATTAATAAAACGAAATAAAACTAAATAAATAATAATTTAGAAAATATTTTGAAACTTTTATGCTCAATTAATACGCTCATTTCAGTATTCATTTGAAGTTTTTAATTTTTTAGAAACCATCTTCTTACATCTTAAAATTAACCATCATTTCAAATTCCAAGTCCTACCACCTCTCGCAACATAAAGGCTTATGTTGATATAGGAACTGTCACCATTAATTTGCCAACATTAATTTTGAAATTGGTTTGTTATTTCCTAATATTCCACAGAAACGTAATTTAGAAAGCTTTTAAAGGCCTTTTTAGAGCGTTTTTTGTTCCTGTGAACCCCAGGTGGTAGAATCATCGGCATAAAATATAGCCTGTGTAGGATCAGAGACTGTTACCATTGATTCGTAACTATTACTTTTATATTTCGTTTATATTCCCTGAAATTGCGTAGAAATCGTAATTTAGAACTTTTTTAGAATGCTTTTCGAACCTCCCCTTCACTTCAACCCTTTTTAATTCGAATTTATTTTCGACAGTCCTTCGAGGGCATTTATATTTTACAAGTAACTACCATGCCATATTTATAGTTTCTAGCCTTTTCAGTATCACAGAAATCGCAATTTAGAAAGTTTTTAGCTACTGCAACCATCTGGTGGTAGTGGCACAGGCATAAAATATAGCTTATGTTTGAGCACGTTCTATCACCAACAATTTGTCATCATTATTTTTTTAATCGGTTTGGTATTTGATAAGATTACATACAAATTGTAATTTATAACGCTTTTCGCTCACTTCAACTTTTTAAATTTGAAATTTTCTTTCGACAGTTCTTAGAAAGCAGGTGCATCTTGTAAGTAAATACCATGCCATACTTCAAAGTGTTAGATCCTTCAGTTATGCAAAAAACGATAATTAGAACATGTTTTGCTTTTGCAACCCTCAGATGGTAGTGACAGCAACATAAAATATAACCTATGTTTTAGCAGGGACTGTCACCATTGATTTGCAACCATTACTTTAGAAATAGCTTTGGAATTTCCTGAGATTGAGCAGAAATCGCAATTTAGAACGTTTTTAGAGCACTTTTCGTGCATTTTCACCCCTTTTTAAATTTCCAATTTTTTCGAAACTGTTCTTAAAGATCATTTATATGTAATAAATATATACCTTGCCTAATTTTAACTTGCTAGCCCCTACCGATCACAAAAATCGAAATTTGAAACGCTTTTTTTCTCCTGCAACGTCTAGGTGATAGTGATACTGACTTAAAATAGCGTCTATGTTAGAGCAGAGGCTGTCAGCATCAATTTCTTACCATTACTTTTGAAATCAGTTTTATTCTTCCTGAGATATTGGTGACAAATCGGCATTTAGAACGTTTTTAGAACGCTTTTCGCTCGTTTTGCTCCTGCATCTCCTCTGGGTAGTGGAAACAGATATAAAATATAGCCTATCTTGGAGCAAGATCTGTCCCCATCATTTTTACACCATTATATTTCAAATCGGTTCAGTATTTCCTGAGACTTCTAAATCGCAATTTAGAACGTTTTTTACAACGCTTTTTGCGCATTTTGACCCCTTTTAAATTTCGACTTTTTTTAGGAAAGTCCTTAGAGACCATTGATATCTTGTAACTAACTACCATTCTAAATTTCACGATTCAGGGCCCTTCGTCACGCAAAAACCGCAATTTAGAACGTTTTTCTCCTGCACCCCCTTTGGGGTAGTGGCACCGACATAAAACATAGCCTATGTTGGAGCAAGGGTTTTCACCATCATTTTGACGCCATTATTTTTTTAATCGGTTTGGTATTTCCTGAGATTGTGTAGAAATCACCATTTAGAACATTTTGTAGAACGCTTTTCGCGCATTTTCACCCCTTTTAAATTTCGAATTGTTTAAGAACTGTTCTTAGAAATCCTTTATATCTAATAAGTAGCTGATACTTCAAATTTCATATTTCTAGGCCCTTCAGTAACACATAAATCGCATTTTTAGAACGTTGTTTGCTCCTACACCCCCTTTGGGGTAGTGGCACCGGCATAAAATATAGCCTATCTTGGAGCAAACGTTGTTACTATCATTTTGACACCAATATTTTTTAAATCGGTTTGGTATTTCCTGAGATTATGTAGAAACTACCATTTGGAACGTTTTTTAGAACGCTTTTTGTGCACTTTCACTTCTTTTAAATTTCGAATTGTTTAAGAACTATTCTTAGACATCATTCATATCTTATAAGTAACTAATATCAAATTTCATATTTCTAGGCCCTTCAATAACGCAAAAATAGTATTTTTAGAAACTGTTTTGCTCCTGCACACCCTTTGGGGTAGTGGCACCGACTTAAAATATAGCCTATGTTCTAAGTTGGACTAACACCATCATTTTGACACCAATATTTTTTAAATCGGTTTGGTATTTCCTGAGATTATGTAGAAACTACCATTTAGAACGTTTTTAGAACGCTTTTTGTGCATTTTCACCCCTTTTAAAGTTTGAATTGGTTAAGAACTGCTCTTAGACATCATTTATATCTTATAAGTAACTAATATTCCAAATTTTATATTTCTAGGCCCTTCAGTAACGCAAAAATCGCATTTTTAGAACGTTTTTTGCTCCTACACCCCCTTTGGGGTAGTGGCACCGACATAAAATATAGCCTATCTTGAATCAAACGTTGTCACTAACATTTTGACACCAATATTTTTTAAATCGGTTTGGTATTTCTGGAGATTATGTAGAAACTAACATTTAGAACGTTTTTAGAACGCTTTTTTTGCATTTTCAACCCTTTTAAATTTCGAATTGTTTAAGAACTGTTCTTAGACATCATTTATATCTTATAAGTAACTAATATTCCAAATTTCACATTTCTAGGCCCTTCAGTAACGCAAAAATCGCATTTTTAGAACTTTTTTGCTCTTGCACCCCCTTTGGGGTAGTGGCACCGACATAAAATATAGCCTATGTTCTAAGTTGGACTAACACCATCATTTTGACACCAATATTTTTTAAATCGGTTTGGTATTTCCTGAGTTTATGTAGAAACTACCATTTAGAGCGTTTTTAGAACGCTTTTTGTGCATTTTCATCCCTTTTAAATTTCGAATTGTATAAGAACTGCTCTTAGACATCATTTATATCTTATAAGTAACTAATATTCCAAATTTTATATTTCTAGGCCCTTCAGTAACGCAAAAATCGCATTTTTAGAACGTTTTTTGCTCCTGCACCCCCTTTGGGGTAGTGACACCGACATAAAATATAGCCTATGTTCTAAGTTGGACTAACACCATCATTTTGATACCATTACTTTTGAAATCGGTTTGGTATTTCCTGAGATTATGTAGAAACTACCATTTAGAACGTTTTTTAGAACGCTTTTTGTGCATTTTCACCCCTTTTAAATTTCGAATTGTTTAAGAACTGTTCTTAGACATCATTTATATCTTATAAGTAACTAATATTCCAAATTTCATATTTCTAGGCCCTTCAGTAATGCAAAAATCGCATTTTTAGAACGTTTTTTGCTCCTGCACCCCCTTTGGGGTAGTGGCACCGACATAAGATATAGCCTATGTTCTAAGTTGGACTAACACCATCATTTTGATACCATTACTTTTGGAATCGGTTCGGTAGTTCCTGAGCTTACCTCCGACAAATAAACAATTTTTCCCTCTTTATAATAGGAGTATAGATAACACTGGCACCCGGCTAACCGAAAAGTACCAAATTATCAGTAGTTAAAAAAAAAAGTAAGCACTTGTGGTATACCTGACGCTTTCATACATATTATTTTTTATGTCTACCCCCCTCCCCCTTTCTTTTCTATGTACAGTCATGGAAAAAAAAGTAAACACCCCCTACTAACTCCTCAACAAATTATCATAGAAGAAAGTTACTGGTACCGAACGATTGGAAATAAAGTCTACTTTTAAATGATGTATATAAAATTTGCTTATGGGGTCATCTACAGATTAAAACGAACCCAAACTTCATTTTTTAAAATAGCAATACCCAATTTTAACAAGATATTTCAAATCTTCGGTTCAAACTATGCCTAGACACCAAATTTTAAGTCATTTGAATGATAAGTTTTTGAATTACAAACATTCAAAATTTAGTGCTTCTAATGTTAAATTACATTTCAATATTTTTAATAATATCGCCTGAAATTATACTCCTAATGTGCTATTTTTTTGTGCACCAATAATACTAAAATACCCAAACATAAATACGTTGAATTTGCAATTTTTATAATTTTATGATATGAATTATGAAATTAATATTCGAAAAAATTATGAATTGCAACCGATAATTTTTTTTATGGATTTAGATGTTAAGTCCTGCACTTTCAGGAAATCCAAAATTTCACATTTTTCTTCCAAGTAGTTTTCAAATTATGCTTAAAAAACGGCAAAATGATTATTTAAGGGGCCGTCTATGATAGAAGTTACTAGATATTTTGAAATTTCTTACACTATCCTGTAATCTAGCAGTGCGCTTAAGATGCCTTGATCAAGAAGGGGGCTCTCTTGGTCAACAATCAAGTACCGAACTTGCATACAGCCCCTAAAATACGCTCGTTTTAAAATAATTAATTTCTCGGAAACTTACCGTATGAATGGCATAAAAATTTGTTTTTAGGCTAATTGAAGGGTGTAGAGTTCATTTATGCTGTCAGAATTGTGTACTGCTGTTGAAAAAACAAAGTTATGGTTCGTTTTAATATGTAGGTGGCCCCCTAAGCAAATTTTGTATACATCATTTAAAAGTAGATTTTATTACCAATCATGTGGTACCAGTAACTTTCTTCTACGACAGTTTTTTGCAGAGTTAGTATGGGGTGTTTACTTTTTTTTTCCACGACTGTACATACAAAATACACATGATGAGTGAGGCATACAAAAGACTTTTGAATATGCACGGCTCAATTAAGTAATACTTGTAATAATTATTAATAATAAATACTTTTCCTTATACAAGTCCTGTTTTTTAAAAGAAAAACGTTTTCACAGCTTAAATTTTATAAGCATTTTGTTTAACTTATCAAAGAAAATCTTAAATAAGTAAATAAAAACGTAAAAAGTGGGCAAAATTGTGGATTTTTTGTATTATTTTGTAAACATCTAATGAGTCAGACACAGCTGGGTCCAAACCTGCCTATTATTGTGTTAATTTATTCCTCCTGAGATTAATTGCTTTTTTTTTTTTTTTTTTATAATGTTACAAATTTACTTTTTAAAATAAGGATTCTTTTCCATTAACTTACACACACACACACACAAAAAGATTAGATAGACAATAATAACTGAAGCTTCATAAATGCATATAAGATTAAAATAAGAAAAAGAAAAAAGATAGTTTTAAAAACTAACAGTTTCAACATAATGATATAATAAAATTTATAACAGTTATAAATTTTTCTACTAGTGTCAAATGACATTTAAAAAAGATGTCAATATATGGTATTTTAATTTTTCTATTAAAACAATCACAAACTATATTTTTTCAACATTATATATATAAAAAAAACTTAATTATGAATATGAATGTAATCCTTGAGAGTATTAATCATTGTTCAATGTATTAAAAATAGATTAAATCAATAGAATTTTATTACTTTAAATAATGCTTGTATTGCAGTGAAACCTGAAGCTTAGTGAACGTATTAACATAGGCTTGTCTGTGAGAGGATTAAACTTGATCCGAGTGTTATTTGTTTTGGTTTGTCTGAATAAACTATTCATAAGAAATGGCTGCTAAATAGAAAAGACAAAGGGAAATTTATCCTTCCATTTACTAAAATGAAATAAGGAGATTATTCAAAATTTAATTTTTTAATATCTCTAACAATTGTTTTTAAATGCAACTAAAAAATAAAAGTTTCAGGTAAAAGACCACACACACCTATTATATTATTATCATTTTTTAATTATTTCTCCTCTGATATTTATGTGAAGTATTTTGTTTCCAATGAGATTATCAGAGGTGTGGCTACAAGAAAATGTATCAGTTAAAAAAAGATTAATCTAAAAAAAGCTTGTAAGTTTGTCATTAAATAGTAAAATGTATTATTTTGAAAGCTGACAACCAATATGGAATAAAGGAAATTTCAAAATTGTATATTTCAATTTATCTTACCAAAAATAATAAATCAATCTAGAAATATAATCAGGAAATTAGATAGCACATAGGCAATTTGTGGTGTGTTTCTATAAAAATTTCATCAATATAACTATTCATGGCTTCATGAAAAAAAATCATAATAAGGAAATAGCAAAGAAAAAATAGACTAGTTTACAAACTGACAACTTACATGAACATAGCTATTTAAAATAGCTTAGGTTTGACACATATAATAAATTTCAAGAAAAAATAGTCACAAAGTAAAAATTTTTGACTGACAAAAAAAAAAAAAAAAAAAAAAAAAGAATAAAATATATCAGCATTTTTTCTAAAAAGTTTTAAAAAGTTTTTTTTTTTTTAAACAATGACAGTACAGAAATCAATTCAGCGGTAACGTTTATTGAGAGTTCAAAGCAATTTCATCCTCCAACCTTATACTTATCTCTTCATAAAATCCACTGAAATCCAATCTGTAAATAAAAGTCAAAATAAAAAAAAGTATTAATTCATTATTTTATGATGACCTGTTTGCATTTAGAAGCAGAAAACAATAGAAATAAAATAGCTATGTAATGTATGACAAAAAATTTTGGCATGTCATTCATTGATGTGTTTCACAATCAAAATATAGTGAAATTACATTACACACAAAAAAACCAGAATTTAGATAATCCAAGCTTTTCTAATGATTTTTTTTTCAATTTTATTGGAAGCTGAAGAATTGAAATGTAAGTTATTGAATTCTAATCTAATTCAACATGAACTCATAAATGTTTCATATCAGGGTTGATAAAAATCATGATTTAAAAAAAAAAAAAAAAAAAAAAAAAAAAAAAATGGATTTATTTGATTTAAATCGTATTTTTTAAATTTAAATCAGATTTTTTTAATTAATATTATTTGTGTGCTTATTTATGTACCTACATGTATTTACTTATTTTTTCTGTATAGATTTACTCATTTCTATTAATTTTGTTACATTTCCTTGATAAGAATTCAAGATATTTTAAATAAAAACTAAAAATTGTTGCAAACAAACTTAAAGAATTAACTTAAAACTTAAATTTCATTATTCTACTATTAAATTTTAATTGTTATACGTATATCTATACATGTTCTGTGTATAATTTCTAGTTAATTTAAAGTTATTTATTTTTCATTAATGTATTACTCCAATAATATATATAATATATAAACATATAATAAATTCAGCAGAGAATGCTAAATGTATATGTGTGATCCAACTGATTCAGATTCACTAACGTTATCTTTATCACATGGATTGCAAGTTTCTTTGCATTTATACATTTTTGCCATAATCCCCATCATTTTAACACTACACTATTTACATATTGCTAATACACATTTTCCAAAAATAGAATTTTTTTCTGTAAAGTAAAGCCACATTGGATCTTTCTTTCTGTGAATCATTTTTTATATGTATCAACAAATTCAAAAGCTCCCTGTAAGTGTACTTAGTTTTAGTAAATGGCATTATTGTTTCAACTTGTGATTCACACTATTACTATACTAATCTTATAATTGACAAAATAGTTAACAGATGAAAAATAATCACATAACTGAAAGCCTAAAACTATCAATTGTCAGCGTCCCTCAGCTGTTGACAATTTCAGCAATCAATCATGCTTACTGGACAATAGGAATGACTGCTTAGCTTAAAAATAACAAGGATCTGTTTAGGAAAAAATTTGAGTCCTTTAAAGGGCCTTTCACGATTTTTTTACACATTAAGACAGGGCCCTTCACAAAATTCTTTATCTTCAAAATAGACCTTTTCCTAAACTTTCCTGTCACCAAACTTAAAATTTCACAAATTAATTATTTAAAAATAAAATTTAATCTGTCACAAAACAGCTGAAGCCAACAAAGTACCTATTACATATTTAAAAAATAAATAAATAAACAAGAACCACTATATAATGATAAATTAAAATTCACAAAATTGAGATTAGATTTTTCAATAAAAAAAACTTCACAAAAACAGGACACATAAATCCTTGACAGACCCATGAATAAGGTACAGCAATATTCCTTATATTTTCAATTACAGTAAGCAATGAATTCTAGGAAAAGAAAGGAAAAAGAGATTAGTCAGAGCTACTAAAGTATATTCAGTTACAGAAGATGAAATCGGAATTCTATAATTCTGTGTTAGCCAAACAGTCAAAATATTTATTATGTTATAGTCCAAGTATTGATCATATTATTCGATCAATATATGAATCACCAACATATGAGATACAGTAATTTGCAGGTCTAAGCAACTAAGCATAAAACAAACTCGTGAATTGTGTGTAATCTGCTCCAGAGAAAGTAATTCTTCACTGAATGTACTATTATATTAAATAACTTATTTTAAATAGATTTAACTATAGCTTAAGCATCTAACTTGCAAAAATATGAAGTGATCATTTAAAAAAAGAAAACAATTTAAAAATGAGACAGCTTTTGTCAGTATTTTTTGTGAATGCACTATGGATAGATAATATTTTTAATACAATTGCATTTACTTTAATAATAGTATTTAACTTATAAAAGTTTTATTTAATGTAATTAAAAGGTAATTTTTAATCTGAAATGAATGATGACCACTTTTCTTATAACATAAATGATGAATTTGATTCTTATTTAGCCTGCAAATACCAATGTTAAAAAAAAAAAAAAAAATGATTTAAATCAAAGATTTTTTTTTTTAAATCATTTGATTTAAATCAAACAACCCTGTTTCAAATTTAGAGAAAATTTGGTGACTATGTAAAAGAAAATATATTAAAAATTATAAGAAAAAATAGTGATGATAAAATGATGGCAAATTGGAATTTAATTCCAGACAATAGAGTTGTTTGAAGAAACCGGTATTTGCCTTTTTAACAATTTTTCCTTCTATCTATGTCTGTTCGACATTTATTAAAAAAAAGAGAAAAAAAATATGAAATAATCATAATAATAATAACAATATATAAAACTCAAATAGAATAATTTGTCAAATGTTTTCAGTTCAAATTGCATTCTGTTAAGGACAACTTAGTATCGACCTGATATCAATTATTTGGTATTCAAAATGCAATAAAAGAAATGGAAAATTTTAATATATTTCTAAAATTTCTATAGTTATTATTGTACAATTTATATATCTAGTGTAGTTATTATTAGTATCAACAATAGTAACAACAATTAGTATCAACAATAATAATATTACAATTTATATAGATAATATACACTGCTCAAAAAAATTAGGGGAGCAAGCAAAAAAGTGAAGAGAACAGTGCAAGACAGCCATGTATGGGCATAAAATGGATAGTGCACGTGTATCAAAGCGCAATACAGAAAAAAAGATGCAAAAAAAATTATAAGGGAGCTTTTATTCTTTGAAAAGGTGAAAAGAACATGAAAAGATGGTTTAGAGCAACAATTTGGTTTCATGTAAATGAAACAAAAAAATATTGTTTAGAAATGATGTAAGATTTTTAATATGGCGTGTGGTCTCCTCGAACAGGAAAGACTGCTGCACACCTGTTTTCCATGGATGCAATGAGGTTATCGATAAGGCTTCGGTGAATACTGTTCCACTGCTCAAGAATTGCCATCTCCAAGTTCCGGACAGTAAAAGGAGGCCTCGGTCTCGCTGCAATGCGTCGTCTGAATATGTCCAAAACATGCTTGATCGGATTTAGGTCAGGAGAGCATGCTGGTCATTCCATACGCTGTATTGTTTTAGCTTCAAGCATGTTTTCCACAAGGCGAGCTGTATGAAGTCTGGCATTATCATGCATGGAAAAGAAGAAATCACTAATTGCTGCAACATAAAATACGACGTGAGGTCTCAGTATCTCGTCTGTATAACTTCGGACCGTCAAAGTGCCATTTCGAATGATATGCAGGCCCGTACATCCACCTATGCTGATTCCAGCCAATAGCATCAACCCACCCCATCTGTAATGTGATCTTTCGCGAACAAATGTGGGATTATTTTGAGTGCCTCTTTCTCTCCATGCCAAAACACATCAAATGTCACATCCAGACTGAATCGGGACTCGTCTATAAACAGAAATTGACTCCAACAACGTTGCCTCCAAACTCAATGGTCAGTTCCCCACCTTCTTTGGGCCGCACAGTGGCTTGAGGTCAATGAAATACAGACCATTGGCTTATGTGCATAGAGACCACCCTGAGGAAGCCGGACTGTTTGGTTGGACACCCTTCGTCCTGTGGCCAAGAACAACTGTGTTTGCAGCTGAGTAGCATTGTCCGTTCTGTCTCGACGAGTTATTAACAGGATATATCGGTCATCAGTTCCTGTGTTAGTACATTTTCGACCTTGCACTTGTCGATGACTACCATTCCATGTGTCTTGGAATCGATTCCACAGCATTTCATAGACACTTCTTGCGACTCCAACAGCGTCCACTACACTTCGTTGTGTTTCCCCATATTCAACTGTCCCGATAACACGCCAAGCCATGGATTGGGGTAAATCATGTTGTTGTTTCATTTTCAAGCCACCTTTTCTCAAAACACAAGCTGAGCAATTGAATTTTACAACTGAGGCGGTGAAACAGATGTTTCTGCAAAATCCGATTTCTACACTTATCTCCTTTTTCTAGTTTTTGACGTCATAAACTTTAATTTACATGTGAAGTTTTCTTTATCTGTTTTCTACAACACTTTAAATTATGCATGTTTTATTTTACGTTACTTATCGGTGTAAATATTTGCGTAATTTCGTTAAAACCATGTGCTCCCTTAATTGTTTTGAGCAGCGTAGTTATTAGTATCTATGAAAGGATAAAAAACCCTTTTAAAATTCGTGATGGTTAGCTGATTCCCGGGCCGGCCAAGTCCAGCTCTGACATCTAAGCCTGGACAATCAATCAAAAGCTAATCAACCAATTAAAGAAATGTTCCTCCCAATTTCACAACTGTGCCCTCTGCTGGAAAATATGATAAACCCCAAGATATTAGCTAACACACACGCCAAAAAGTGGAGATTTTGCAGATTTGAGGAGCCTGTTAAATCTAAGGTCATGTAGCACCCTTGAAATTAGCAACGTAAGAGTCACGAGGGACCTCCAACCGGACTGTAAGATGAAGCACGAAATAAATGAGTTTGATCCACCAAGAGGTTCCCGAGTCCAACATTTATACCAGAAGAGATGTTACCACATCGTAAAGCTGGCTGTACGGACACATGCGGGGAAGTGAATGGGCCACGACGCCTCTAGAGGTCCGGGACGTCGCGATATATTACATCTATAGTTATTACTGAACAATACAGTACATTAGACATAATTTTATATATCTCAATATTTTTTTATTAAATGATGTCGGTTCATTATTTTTTGATCCATTAATTTTATTCAGTTGTTAATATATCTTGGTTCTGTAATTTTTTTTTAATTTTTTTTTTTTTTTTTTTTTTTTTTTTTTTAAGAAAAATGGTATGTATATATGGAAGAGTTCACTTTCTCAGTCAGCTTTAGCTAATTTATTTATAGAGTCATTATTCAAGTTTACAAACATATAGTGAAAATGGACAAATAATAATGAAACAATTTATAATAATTTTACATACACATACTGTTTCTAGTAACTGCTAGATAACAGAAACTGACAACTAACCACCTCCCCCCCCCCCCCCCCAAAAAAAAAAAAATAAAATAAAATAAAATAAAAAGACTGTACAAGAATAATTAAAATACAAATGAACTATTGATGTATAATGAGTACAATATAATCCATACAAAATGGAAATAAAATAAATATTGCAATGATTAGACACTTACTTTTATTACCTGCAATTTTTCTCACATGACAAAACTAAAAAAAACTGCTTTCCTTCTGACACTGCCTTGCTAGTTAGAAGGTTAAAAAACTGATGGATAATACAGACATTGACATAAATGATAGAGATTTCACTCTAACAGCATTTCAGAAAAAATGTTAGAATTAGAATCAAGTAAACTTTTGTTAATATAATTTTAAATCATGAAACTATGTCTTTTACTTCATGGACAATCAGTGGGAGATGGAGAAGAGAAGATGAAAAACTCTGTTTTGCGACTATAACTTCCATAACAAATGTACTTTCAAACTTTATGTATAATAAAATCTACCAGATTTGTAAGGTACTGGAAAAAATTCGTTTTGAGACATAGTTCCCACCTTAGAAGGTACACCATCTGTTAAAACTGTACTGCATTCTTTTCACAAAGACCTAAAATTTTCTGTTTACGGCAGAGTTTTATTGTAGAGATTCTGTTTTTACATGTTTTACTGTATGACCTTAGCATATTAAAAATATGACATTTGTTTGGGCTGATCTAGATTAACACAAATGGTAATGGGAACTTAAATTCTTAGTATATAGATATTTGGAGGGTGGAGAGGAGAGGATAAAGAGGTATTAAACATATATATCACCGACTTTTAAATAATAATAAAATTTTCAACATATTAATCCGTGCTCTTGTTTCTTAAATCACTTCAAATCATACACACACAAATTATGAATGCTTCATAATGTTTTAGCATATCAATATTAATAATAATAAAAAAAAGAATTGAAAGACAAAGACACATATACAAATATAAAAGTATTTTACCTATAAAGCATGTTAATAATTTTTGATGTATGCTTATTCTGATTCACATTGTGTAAAATTCTCAACATACAAATGATAGCTTTATCGAAGTTCTGTCCGAAATTTTCAATTTGTAAGCGGAAATTTTCTTGTGTTGCCGGACAACTTGACATCTGAAATTTTAGTTAAAATTAATTCAATTAGCATAGAAATGGTAAAAAATATTTAAATTTTAATAAAATATTCTTCTGAAATTCAAATCTGGCAACTACTAGAAGGTAACTGGTAATTACTAGCTGAGTAACAACCTGAAGCATTGCATTTGCATTACATTAAAAAAATTTTGATTTTGAGTAATCAAGAGCATATACTAGATTAATTTTAACACAATTATTCTAACTGGTAAATAAATCATATGAGATGTAAATTTCCGAGTGGGCGAAAAATGTCCAGACCAGGATTCAAACCAGGGATCTCTTGGCTGAAGCTGCCAATGCTCTGCCAACTGAACTATCCTGTACAAATCTGGAATACCTAATTCACCCAGCTAACCTTATTGATTACAGCTTTTGCATTGGAAATTTACATTTCATATGATTTATTTACCAATTAGAATAATTGTGTTAAAATTAATCTAGTGTAATTATGTGTCATGTTTACTGGAGCTCCATTACTTGTGATCTATTCTGTTGAATTAATTCATATATTATAGATGAAATGCTATAATCAATAAAGTTAGAAGGATGAATTAGGTCCTCTATATTCATACGGGATAGCTCAGTTGGAAGAGCATTGGCAGCTTCAGCCAAGAGATCACTGGTTCGAATCCTGGCCTGGACATTTTTTTGTCCAGTTAGAAATTTGCGTCTTATAATCTAGAGTAGCCAATGAACAAGTAATCTGTGATTTTAATATGTTACATGATCAATTTTCGGTTATGATATTAGGAACATTTATATACTTGAAAAGTTATAGAAATGAAGTATGGGAAAAGATGGTTGTTATCAAAGCTAACAGTATATTCAGGAATTCAACAAGTGGCATACAAAAAAGGTAAAAATATTTATTTATTTATTTAGTGAAAAATGGGTTTTAACTGTACGTTATCGTAACATATATGTGAAAAGGAGTAAGAAAGTTTTGTAAATTAATGACAATATCTGTTGGCTCTTAAAGCATACCACATATGATTAAATAATTTAAAACACCACCAAAGGATCAATGTGCTGTCAAAACAATATTAAAAATCACATATGTGCTCATCTGTCTAGCTCCAAGTTTAAATGTAATAGTAAATGTACTATTACTTTAATCACAAACATCTTCCCTACTAAATATCACAGAACTTTGACTTTTACTACATTGAATAGAAAAAAAAATAGTACTTTAAAGTTTGCTTAAAAGCTGCAATATAATTTACATTGATTTTGATAATTTGCAAAATAATTTTCAAGCATGAAAAAATCTATTTGCTACAATAATGTAAAGTAACATTTGCAGTAACATTTGTGAATGTAGGGCTTTAATAAAATATGCAAAACTAAAACAAAAACGAGCAGGATTATCAAAATTGGTAACATATCACTTAAGTTTGGTGGGAACACTTTCTCCTGGTGAATTTAACAGAAAAATTGCTGAGAGCTATATATTACAAGCTAAACACTAATATTTCTGTAAAGGAAAAAAAACCCATTTACTCCATTATCCTATTATTTCATGTGAATGTGAATAAAAGGTATACCCTTGATTATTAAGATCACTCATTCAGCAATTCTGCAGAGAGATTTATCATTAAATTTTACAGAACTCTTTTACAGTTAGGTATTTGCTCAAGCATTATTAATGTGATTATTTTTCAAAGCTTTTAAATTTACTTATGTAAAAATGTATTATGCCAATTAATAGTTGACAAAATTTGTTCCACTTGTAAACAAAACCTTGATGGATTTATGGTACTTATTTCAGAAAATAATAGATAGCATGTAAACATATAAAAAAGAAATCAAAATTAACTTTAAATAAGTTGCAAATAATGAGACATCTCAACTGGAGAGTGTGTGTCACACAAGTGTAACAACCTGTGATATAGGTGAATATTATATTGTGTTAAAAAACACAAAATTTGCATGACATAATTAATGGATGAACCCATAACTCAGTACATCATTTCTATATCATATAACATACTGACCTCTGGCAATGTGAGTTCTAATGACGATAGCATACCATTACCCAACATTGAAGAATCTGCTGTACATCGCATGGTGCTCTACAACAAAAATGAATTTTTTAAGAAGCAAATTAGAACGAATTATTTCACAAAATTTCTGCTTCAAGTAATAATTATAACATTCAATCTGAACAACAAAAAAAACCTCAAAATCTTCAGTTTGTCTTTACACTTTTACAGGGTGACTTTTAATTAACCTACAACTTTAAACTGAAATAACTTCTCAGTGGCTTACTAGATGATAGCACGAATACATGCAAAGAGAGAGGACATAAAAGGAATTTGTTTAGGGACAGTTCCACGTAATTTTGAAAATATCTCCCAAAGCATGCTATTCAACTGAAGATCGTATTTTTATTGTTAAAAATTGGTATTTATGTGGTGAAAATGCAACACTATTTCTACAGAAGTGGTTTTCAACATTCAGAAACTGACCTAAACCTTCTAGAGCAATGTTAAGAAATTTGATACGAAAATTAGAAAGGTTTTAGGTAATGCTGAGACAGTCGTTTTTTCCCCAAATTTGTAATCTGGATTTGAACACCAATGAATATCGATTCATGCAGGACGGTGCCCTCCGCATCAAACAAAGTGTTTAACAACAGCAGAGTGTTTGACACCATTAGCAGTGTGTTTGGAACCTGGATTATTGCTTATCAATACCCGAACAACCATCTGGTGCATTGCATTGGCCACCTTATTCACCGGATATGAATCTGTACGATTTCTGTCTTTGAGGTCACATGAAAGATTTGGTGTACAAGAAGAAGCCGACAGACCTCAATAGCCTCAACAAATCCATTACTGACTCATTTGCAAGCATTAAAAGAGAAACACTTGATTAAACTGATAACTTTGTGACTAGGTTGTGCTACTGTATCGCCTCTGAAGGTTCTCATTTTGAAAACATTGTGCATTAATTACCTTTTCAACGTTCTTTTCAATAACAAAAAAAATTTGCTGTGCTATCTGTGACGAATCTTGTGTTATTTCATTTTAAAATTGTAGGTTAATTAAAAGACATATGTATATATGAAAATAAAGTATATGTCTGATCGATATTTTATGAGTAAACTGTAGCTTTTCAAAAATCAAACTCTCCTCAAAAGCATATAATCAAACATGGCTACATTTTTTCATAACTTATTACAATTAGGTGTAAGTGGAAATAGGAATTTATTTTAAAGTAAGTTAAATTTTAAAGTAAAAAGCCTTTTTGTGATTAACTAAAGGTAGTTAAGGGTTCGTGAACCCCCGGGTGGTCCCGAATCAATCTGGCCTCTTTGGCACGGAAGGATGACCAGGAGCTCGGCCGAGGTCGCCGTGGCGGCTCTTTTCCATTTTTGGAGAGGAAGCTAAAGCGGGGCCCCAGAGTGGTTTGGGTGGTTGATGGAGCTCCACGTCCAGCTCTCGGACTACGTCCGAAGGGGCAATGTGAACCTGGGTAGCCTGTCGCTAGCATGTCGTCGTGTGGAGACAGCCATCTTGGGGACTGACGAGCAGTAACCGGCTCGACCAAGGTGAATGGGGCGAAAGCGGTCCAGCCTTCTCTGAGTGTGTAAACGGGTGGGGGCTCGGAGCTGCCTTGATGTAAATCTTCAAGGCTGCCGAGTGTTGTGGTGTCTCAGAGGGGCTCGACTTAGCGTCATAACCCTATGCCTTGGAAGACAAAGGGCTCGCTGTCAGAAACCAAGGTACCCTCTGTGGTCTAGGGCTGTTGATAACAGGCTGCTTGGGAAAATTACGTCTAGAAGCCACAACAACTTAAAGCAGAGTTTAAGAATAAGTGTCCACTGACATGCAGGAATAAGTCAGGATATAATTCAAATACAACTTTATTAAAACCAATTAAAAACATGATTAAAGATATTAAATATAACAATATATGGCCATAACTTCGGCCAAGAACTTAAACAGCTCATTTATCGAACCTTTACTTATATCAGTCACATTACTGAAATATAACATATAAAACGAGCAATCTGAACATGAAGTCGCTCCAATATATACCATACAAACAGAAATCAACTTCATAACTAACAGAGAAACATGCAGTTATAGAAATCAGCCAATTAGAAACCAGCGTACACGCCAGAAACACGATGACGCAATACTTAAGTTGGAATTCAGTCATTCATCTCCAGATGCGTGGAATTCGTAAATGTATGACGTCATATCGTCAGAAAAACGAAACGCTCATAAATTAAAAGTTGAAAAGATTTCGTAGCTAAAACTAGAAAACAAACATCGATACCGAGCAGTCTCAGAATTGGGCCGCAAAGCAAAACAACTTTAAACATTGATATCTATGTCGTATTTCGATATCGGCAAGAAATGCTGCGATATGACATCAATGTCCACACAGACGTTGCGAAATCACATAACTCCTCTTACACCTTGAATAAAAAAACAAGAACAAAAACACATCTGCAGTGTGTTACGTCAGATCGAATGATCCTACTGCGCAAGAGCAGACAGAACTTGTTTTCCTTTTTCTGTGAGAATTGACTGAGATTTAGAACAGAATAGAAACTAGATATGAACGTAGAGAAAAGAAAATAACTTTAATACTCGATTTGTAACTTGTAAATAATGTTTGTTTTGTGAGTGTCTAAGCATGTTGTGTACGTCTTTTCATGAATGTTTAACGTAATATAACTTTCTTTGTTTTGAAGATTCAAGATTTATTATTTGGATGTTGTTTTATTTACTGCATAGAATCCCCGGCTATTTCCCCTTATACAAAGGAAAGAACAGGTAGGACATTTAGGTTTTATTTTATGATTGTATAAGTTGAAAGCTTTTTATTAGATAATAAGATTAATGAGAAAATTAGAACCACAGAGAATAAGATCAGTAATAACAGCCTGCCTTTCACACATCTGGACGATGTTACAAACCTGTACATAAAAATATGAAACCAATTCAAAACTTTATACGCAGTTTCATTAAAAAGGTATTTAAATATCTCTCAAAAGAATGCTAGTTTTTTTTTTTTTTTTTTTTTTTTTTTTCCCAGTACAGCAAGATCCAAGTTCAATATGAAATAAGTACAACTAGAAAAAGTAAAGCATTTTAAATTAACTTTAATTCTCAAAAATTTTCTAGTGTAATTTTAGTAGGTGGTTTTGTAAAGTAATCAGCTAAGTTTTCATTACTAAATACATACTTTAAATTAAACAACTTTTCATACACTAAATTTCTTAAAAAATGATATCTTACGTGTATATGCTTCGTTTTACTATTCTCTATAGAAGAGTTCGAAAAATCTATAGCAGCTCTGTTATCACAATATAAGTTAAACTCTGTACAATGGGATGGAAAGATATGTAGTTCTTTACCCTCTTTTATTATGTTAATTATCCAAATGAGTTCTTTAGCAGCATCGGTTAAAGAAATATATTCTGACTCCACAGTGGAAAGAGCTACACAACGTTGTTTAGAAGTTTGCCAAGATATTACAGCATCATTTAAAAATAAAATAAACCCCCCAATCGATACTCGATCATCTCGGTTAGATGCATACTCGGCGTCACTAAAACAATTTATTGAAAAGTTATCATTACAAGAAAGACTTAATTTTTCATATCTTGTATGATATACATAACCAAGTACCTTTAATAAAGCTAACCAATGTATTTTATCAGGATTGCTTTGAAATTGTGAAAGAAGATTAATCACATAACTAATATCGGGACGTGTCCTGCTGGCCAAAAAGGACAAACATCCAATTAAGTTACGATATGGAATTTCTTCCATTTCAGCAATTTCATCATTAGTTTGAGGGCAATCCTTTTTGGAAAATACAACCCCCTTTGAAATGGGCAAAGAAACAATAGGAGGATAATATTCTTTAAATTGGTCATAAATATTTTTAATGTAATCCATTTTCTGAATAGAAATACCATTTTTACTTTGTTGAAAGTTAACCCCAAGCAGTTTAACGGTCTCCCCCAAAACTTTAATGTCAAACTTTTGTTTTAATATATCTATAACTTTAAACATTTGATCTTTATCCTTTCCTAACAAAATCATATCATCAACATAGAACAGCAAGACAATTTCAGAATTAAGAGAATAAACACAGATGGTCCACTCGAACTTCTTAAAATTTAAACTTTCTAAGACGGAATGAAGTTCGTAAAACCATTCACGCCCGCTCTGATGGAGTCCATACAGAGCCTTCTTTAATAAACAAACGTGATCTGGTGTTTCTGATTCCACAAAACCAACTGGTTGTCTCATATATATAACTTCTGACAAAGGGGCATAAAAATATGCACAGCGAACGCCCATTTGAATATGATACCATTTCAATCCACAAACTAAAATCGAGAAAAATAAACGTATTATAGTGAAATTAACCACTGGGCTAAAAACCTGATCATACTGAATGGCTTTCTCTTGTCGGAAGCCTTGTGAAATGAGACAAGTCTTAAATCTAATTATTTCGTTCTCTTTATTGCATTTAATAGTATAAACCCATCTGCTTCCCAAGATCCTAGCATTCGAAGGTTTCTCTACTAAAGTCCAAACTTCTTGATCTTTAATAATTTGAATTTCCTTCTCCATTGCACGCTTCCATAATTCAGCTTGAGGGGAACGCATTGCTTCATGGAATGTATTTGGAACGTTCACCTGATCCCTCTTTAATTGTCATTCATTTAAACTATTTGCTTCCAGTTCCTGATTTACAATACCACGTAAAGTTATTTTTACCACTGAAATCAAATATTTTCGGATCAAAAGAAATATTTTTAGATTCACAATAAGTTTTAGCATCGTTTTGGGATCTTAAACGCATGTTGGTCCCCAATATACTATAATAAATATCGGTACACGATCCATCTGAACGAGGAACAGCCTTTCGAAACCACTCGATATTTGGTTTAGTTAACGTAGGAGATTTAGATACTGCTTGTATCGGTTTTGAACTCTCCGACTCCCCCTCAATTAATTTAACTTGTTTATCGGGTTCAACACACATGATTTTTCAGCATCGGAAACCTCCGAATCGTTTAAATCTAATGCATCCAAATGGAATAAACTTCGGTCAGAAACCTGTTTATTTTTAACTGGTTCCTCTATTCTAACATTGATTGTCTCGATGACTTTATCTTTTTCGGGGATCCATACACGATAGCCTTTTGTACGAAGAGCATAATCTACAAGTACCCCCTTTTCAGTACGCATATCTAGTTTACCACGATTATGTTTAGGAATCCCAACATATGAAGTGGAACCGAAAACTCTTAGATGTTTGACAGACGGTACTTTTCCTCCAAATAATTCGAACAGCGTTTTAGTGAAATTCTTATGGCAAGTACGATTGAAGGTATAGACAAAAAATAGCAAAGCCTCCCCCCAAAATCTTTCATGCAGTTTAGACTCATTAAGTAATGTTCTTACCACATCTAGAGCCGTTAAATTGAATCTCTCAACAAGTCCGTTCATTTCAGGAGAAAATGGGTTCGTCCTCTCAGGTTTAATACCTCTATCATCTAAATATTTTTCAAATTCCCTTGAACAAAACTCACCACCGTTGTCAGCTCGAATATTAATGATTTTGTTCCCAGTAAACATTTCAGCACGCTTTTGAAATTTTACAAAACAGTTAAAAACCTTGGATTTTTCCTTCATCAAGTAAACGTAAACTTTCTGGAAAAATCAGCGATTATAGTTAGAAAATACCTATTATCGCCTCTACTTTTTGTTTTAAAAGGGCCTGCTACATCGAGGTGTAACAGCTCTAACGGCTTTACAGACCTAATTTTTCCAATTGGTCTAAAGGAAACTCGCCTGGCTTTACCAATTTTGGAAGGCTCACAATTTAACTCTTAATTTTTGAGTGAAGGCATTCCTCTAACTGTATCAACAGTTTTTAGTATGTAATCTTTGCGGTGCCATGTTTCTAAGCTGTTTTCCGTATTAACCTGGTTAACCTCTGGACTACGAAAATTTTTGTCATTACGTTTAATATACTGAAGAAATACATGGTAAAGGCCATTTTTTCGAATAGCTGAAAATAATTTACCACCATTTAAAAATACATTTATTCGCCCATTTTTACCAACAAACGTGGCTCCTTTCTCTTCAGAGATGGCCCGCCATCAAATTATGTCGTAATTTAGGTGAATATAAGACATTGTTTAATACAACCACCTGATTTCTGCCCTTAATTTTACAATTAAATTTTATAGTTCCTCTACCTAGAACTTCACAAGCTACCCTATTAATTGCTGCTTTCATTTCCATACCAGAAATTGGTTCAAAATCCCAAAATAAGTCTTTACGTGAGCAAAAATGGGAACTAGCAACAGTATCAAACAGCCAGGCAGTATTATCAGTATTTGAATTATAATATGCTTCAGCTATAAAACCCACTTCACCATGTTTTTCACTAGCCCCATGTTTAAACTTTCTACAATTTTTAGCAAGGTGGCCACTTAAACCACATTTAAAACAATTTCTAGGTTCATTACGTTTAAAATTAACACTGGGATCTGCTGCACTTACCTGCTTATTAGAAGATCTACACTTCTGCTTTGTAGATTTTCTCAACTTCACATCATTATATTTATTTTCACTATTATGTAAAGCAACTTCATTAAAAATACTTAAATTAGAATTTTTGTTAAATGAACAATTAAACAACTTTAATCTTGCTTCCTCAGATAACAGTTCGTTCAGAACATTTTCAAAGGTAAAGTCCTTATCCGAAAAACGGTAAATAAGCTGGTCAATACTCCTATACTCATCAGGAAGATGTCTAATCAACTGAAATGGGACGACCGGCATCCTTTAGTTGCATGATGATATCCCTCAATCTAGCACCATAGAGATTCAGTTCATCACCAGGCTGCAGTTTGCATTCGAAAAAAGAATCCGTCAATTCCACAATACATGCACGGCTACTGGGACGAAAATGTTTCTCTAATGCTTGCCAAGCTACATACGGATCCTCGATACCAGTTAATAAAGGCCTCAACTCCTTACATACATTCAAATAGAGAATGGAATAGGCGCATACTTTTTTTGCCAACTCAGCTGCGGTAGGAGCCTTCGCTAGATCTACGGTTTCCGGTAATTTTGTAGACACACATTCCACAGAGATTTCTCCATCAGAAGAACACGAACATCCTCTCTCCACGTACTGTAATTATACGACGTTAATTTATTGATGGGAAGAAACTCAGCGCCCGATGAAGACGACATCATACCTTTGAACTTTTCAACTGAAGAACACAAGCACAAATTTAAAATACCTAACCCCTCTGCATATCGTGGACTTCAATCAATGCTGGACCCATAACCCATAACGGGCTGCTAGGGCAAATTAGGCCTAGAAGCTACAACAACTTAAAGCAGAGTTTTCGAATAAGTGTCCACTGACATGCAGAAATAAGTCAGGATATAATTTAAACATAACTTTATTAAAACCAATTAAAAACATGATTAAAGATATTAAATATAACAATATATGGCCATAACTTCGGCCAAGAACTTAAACAGCTCATTTATCGAACCTTTACTTATATCAGTCACATTACTGAAATATAACATATAAAATGAGCAATCTGAACATGAAGTTGCTCCAATATATACCATACAAACAGAAATCAACTTCGTAACTAACAGAGAAACATGCAGTTATTAGAAATCAGCCAATTAGAAACCAGCGTACACGCCAGAAACACGATGATGCAATACTTAAGTTGGAATTCAGTCATTCATCTCCAGATGCGTGGAATTCGTAAATGTATGACGTCATATCGTCAGAAAAACGAAACGCTCATAAGTTAAAAGTTGAAAAGATTTCTAGCTAAAACTAGAAAACAAACATCGATACCGAGCAGTCTCAGAATTGGGCCGCAAAGCAAAACGACTTTAAACGCTGATATCTATGCCGTATTTCGATATCGGCAAGAAATACCGCGATATGACATCAGTTGAAGCAGGTGGGCATGTCGGAGGCAGGTGAGCTAACGGAGCACAGGCAGCCACCACAGGTTCTGGTAGGGCCAAAAACTTTTTGTTTTTTTTTCTCTAAGTTCGACACCCGGAAATTGATTGTCCACTGGGTGGGGCGTTGTCCCTGGGCATCCAGGGAACGGCGTTCCTAGGGGAGGTAGCGACCCCTTGTGGACGATCCGATCGGGTGTCGAACTTTAATTTTCCTTTTTTTTTTTATAACCATCTACTAACACAGGGTTCGTACACATTTCTTTAAATAAAAATCAAGTACTTTTAAGGACTTTCAACGACCAAAACCAAAGAAAATTTAAGGACCTTCAAATTAAATAAACTAATAAATTATAACATGCATTTTTTAATAAAGGGTTTCTTTCATTTTTGTAAAAGTTTTAAATATTCAAATAGACGGAGGGCGGGGGGGGGGGGGGGGGGGGGGGGGGGGAATTTCACCATGTGGCAGTACAAATTTAGAAAATTTTAAAATAACATACAGCAGAAGAAAAAACTAGTCAGATGTGCCAATCCCAAAACTTTCTTCTATCTCATACATGTTAATACTACAAAATTCATTATCAGAGTGCCAAAATTAAATGGTCTATGCCCCTCATGAGGATTCTAAAGAAATGAAATTCCGTACATTAGTTCTTGAGATATGACTATTGTTAAAACCGTGCAAATCCTGCAAAATATAGCACAGCAGCACCACCTGTAGGGTGATTTACACCAAAACCTAATCAGCAACAACTTATGTAAACATCTAACTGAATCTGAAGTTTGATGAAAATCCGTGCATTAATTCTTGCAATAGAGCTATTGCAGAAATTGTGAAAAATGCAGCATAGCAGCGCCATCTGTTGGGAGATTAACACCAAACCATAATCAGCACCTATAATTATCAAGGTATACCTAAATCTGAAGTTTGATGAAAATTTGTGCTTTAGTTCTTGAGATATAGCTATGGCGTAAATCAGACTTAGATAAAATGTAAAACTGTCTGCGAACTCAAATAATTTCTTAAAAATTTTCTGCAAAAGAAAAACCACACTCTTCGCAAGTCCTATATCGGCGCTAACAGTAAAAATGAAAAAGTCCTCTTTCCAATCCCTCGCATTATGTTACATGTACTCAACCCCTCTCCACCCCCCCTCCCCCCTCCAGTTTTCTGAATTAGACTTTATTGAAAAGAGGACAATATTTACTAAGATATTATAACCAAATTCCCCTTACAAGTGTGAAAAAAATCACCGCAAACCGCAGAGAAACGTTAAACAAGCGCATAAATATTCGCTAAAATTTCCAACCAAATAAACTTTATTTAAAAGAGATCAACATTTAACATTTACTTTTAACACAAAATTTATTTTTAATCTGTTAAATTACTTTGCAAAGCCTAAAATAATCTGCAGCACCTGCTTCGGTGTTGCACTGTTTCTGCTACCGGCCCTGGCAGGAGAGAAAAAAAAAAGCATCGTACCTTCTGTTCCGGCATAATCGCCGCACACACAATATTTTAAAGTTTTAAACTCGTATGTGCCACTTCTTCCAAAAAATACTGTACCATACCATAGTATACATGGCAAATAATTTCTAGATAACTTTTTTTCCCTCCAGTTGAAAAATAGTCTGCAGACCTTCCCAAGAGTCTGCGACGGGCCTCGCACCAATTCTCCACCCGGGGTCTTGATTTTTTTTTTTAAATAAAGAAATTTGAAAAAAAAAAAAAAAAAAAAAAAAAAAACATCAGAACTGTCTGCAAACTTTGAAAATTTTCTGCGAATGGTGTTCGCGTGTTCGTCTATATTATCTGACTCTGGCATAAATCATGAAAAATGCAGCATAGCAGCACCACCTGTTGGGCGATTTACATCAAAAACTAATCAACACTAATTTATATCGAGGATTAACTGAATATAAATTTTTATTAAATTTTGTGCATTAGTTCTTGAGATACACCACCCACAAAATTTGTGTCACATACAGACAAACAGAGTCACAGACTCATTTTGTAAAAACATGTTTTTCAGGATATCTGATCCCTAAAACGTGTAAATCGGTCGAAAATTTTCCTGAATCCAATACTTTCTTATTGTAAAGATAAACAAAGAGGAGAAACATAATTTTTTCTTATTATTGAGGGGGGGAGGGGGGTAGTTTAACAGACTTATAATTAAATTACAGTTTAAAAAACTTTAAATTTTGTATGCTTGGTGAGGGGGTAGAGTGGAGAAACGTCAATTTCGGTGGAGGGGGGGAGTAAAACTGTATGATCGATTATTTATTGTTACAATAAATTAACTAATGGAGCAGAAAAAGTTTTTAAAAAAGCAATGATTTTTAAGATTTTAAACTTTATAAGTTGTAACTTAATAATTTTACTAAAAATTTACAAGAAAAAAAAAACTAAGAGGAGTTTTAAAGACATTAAATTCCATGTGTTTTTTAAGTGTGTGTGTGTGTGTGGGGGGGGGGGGGGGTGCAAAAGAAAATTCCAATTTTGGGTGGGAAGAGAAATCTTGATTGATTATTTATTGTGGAAATAAAAAACTTTAAACAGTTTCGAAGAGTTTTTAAACTTTGAGTACTGTGGGGGAGAAAGAAAAACGGTGGAAGAAAAATTTTGAGGGTGAAATTCAGATGAAATTTTAATGAAATGTGATGAAATGAATTGTTACAGAAATTTAGGACAGATTATTTTATTCAGTACAAAGTAAGAAATAGAGTACAGGGATGAAAGTGCACTAAAGCCATTTTGTAGCAGCAAAAATCGAATTTTGGAGCAGTAAAATCTATTTTTGTAGCAGCAAAAATCTGATTTTGTAGCAGTAAAATCCATTTTTGTAGCAGCAAAAATTAATTTTGTAGCCATAAAAACCGTTTTCGGAGCAAATTGAAATTCTAATGCTAATGAAAAAGAAATTTGCGTATTTTCGCGATCTTTTGATGAAATTTACGTATTTCTTGCGATCTTTTGTCGAAATTTGCGTAATTCTCGCGATCTTTTGACGAAATTCGCATATTTTTTGCTATCCTTTGTTGAAATCAGTGTACTGTTCGTTATTTCTTGACGAAATTAGCGTTTTTTGTTTTTAAATCTTTTGACAAAATTTGCGTTTTTGTGTGAAAAACTTGAATGAAATTTGTGGGTTTTTTTTGAGATCTTTTAACGAAATTTGCATTTTTTCACAATCTTTTGACCCCATTTTGTTCGTTTTTAGAAGTAATTGGTAATCCTTTGACAAAATTAACGGGGTGTTTTTTTCGCTATGACAAAATTCGCATGTTTTTCGTGATCTTTTGACGAAATTTGTGTATTTTTGGCAATCTTGACAAAATTCGCGTATTTTTGGCAATCTTTTGACAAAATTCGCGTATTTTTCGCGATCTTTTAACGAAATTCGCGTTTTTTCACAATCTTTTTGTGGGTTTTCTATCGCGGCTCAATAAATGACCGCATGTTGTTTTTCCCTCGAGTCATTCTCCGTTTCATTTTTCTCTTCGGACGATCGTGGAGTCTGTGGCGTGACGTCATGTGACGTATGGCTCGCGCTTTTAAGGAGACCAATAAGAGCTCCTGTTACATGTTTTGATCCCAACCAATGGGAGTCTGTTTTATATATTTTCCATGTATATTACAGTGTTGCCAGATTGGGGATTTTGTCCCTATTTTGGAGAATTTTAAACCTCTAGGGGAATTTTTTGGGGACAAGATGTTCGTGGGGAAATCTTTGGGGACTAAAAAATTTTTGGGGCAAAACCTGGGGATTTCGTTTTTCTTACTATTTTCCGTAAAGATATCTTTTTGGTTTTGTAGAAAAACTGGATCTGTCTTGAACTCAATTTCGATTTGAAAAATGAAAATACAATCCAAAAATCGGAAATATCAATCATTATTCTCTTGAATGTGGTCGTGTTCGTTGTTTACTATGTTACACTACAGTTTATAGATATTACAGATGCATGAGACTCTAAAGTCTTAAGCAGCTTAAACCTGCACGTGACTAAATCTGCAGGATTTTAACGAAGAATTTCTTCGCCGTACTTAAAAAAAAATTAATTTAAATATGTGGAAAGTAGATATTTTTCTCTTATGATATACAAAAGTACATCGATTGATACAGCGAAAATACTTTGCATTATGATTATGTACTTCAGTATAGGGAGGACAAAAAGAATTAAAACAGCGTACCATCTCGGATTCATTCAAATCCCAACTGATAAGAGATTATCTAAAGCTATGGAGCTAATGTAACAATAGTCCAACATTGTTAGACAATACTTTTAAAAACAAACGTAAAATAACTTGTCACTGCAAAATATATCTTTCATTCTCTTAATGTAGCTACAGAATATGCATTCAGCCCAGTTTAAAAGTTTGTTTTTTGTAAATTGGGAATTTTTTCAAAAAAAGGCTTGATTTGGGGAAAATTTTTGAGCTCAAATTACTTAAATATTTTTTATAGTGATAAATTGAAAATTTAAAAATTCCCTTTTTGAGTAAAAACTGAGTTGGGGACTTTTGCAGAAAAAAACACTGATTTGGGGAAAATTTCAAAAATTTTGGGGAAATTGACTTTTGACTATCTGGCAACACTGGTATATTCTGTAAATAAAGTATTCTTTGTGCTGTGGCTCTCTGTGTTCGGATGTGATTTATTTTCCTCGGCTGAAGCGCTGACCAAAAACGAAACGAAATGAAAGCGCGCCGTTCGAAGATCCCATACATATGGTAGCAGAGCGTGGTTGCGCTGTTTTGTTTTTGTTTTGTGGTTTTTAGAACATTTTTTGTAAAGAAAAAAAATGAATCCCGGGGAAGAAAGCTCCGTTTTTAGAATACAGAAATTGGATCGTGTAAATTATCGGCAATGGAAATTCAACATAAAAATGTTATTGATGCACCAGGGACTTTACGGACTTGTCGAAGGATCGGAAAAGAAACCAGAAACGGACGATAGTAAAATCGCTGATTGGATTAAAAGAGATGCAAGAGCGTTATCTACGATTTGTTTATCCATAGAAGATGATTTTAAAAATCTGGTTATGGACTGTGTATCGGCAGAAGCTGCATGGAACGTTCTAAAACAGAACTTCGAGCCGACTACGCGCGCTCGAATTGCATCATTGCGTGCAGATTTTATGAATGTAAAATTGAAGAAAAATGAATCGATGTCTGTATTTTTGAGTCGTCTTCTTAGATCTGCTAAAGATTTAGAATTGGCGGGAAAATCTGTTCCTGATGACGAAATCGCGTATCAGATGCTTTATCAACTTCCCTCGAATTATGACAATGTGGTTATTCAGTTATACCAGTTAGATGACAAATGTTTCACCTCAGAAAATGTGCGAAAAGCACTGATTGCCGAATTCAATCGTCTTAGTCACCGTTCAGAGACTGCATCCAGTTTGCATGATGGTACCAGTACAGCGCTGGCTTCCGAAATTGAAAGAAAGAACAAGTTCAAATTCGCTAACAAAACCGAAAATAAGTATTATAAAGAACGAACTTGCTTCAAATGTGGACTACCTGGGCATGTTATGAAATTTTGCAAAAAGAACAGTAAGAATTTTCCAAAGAAAGAACTTCCGGCCAAATCCGAAAGTAATCTGAAAAAGGGACCGGATGTGTTTTTAGCGGCAACGACGTCCGCGGTGTTGACGAAACCGAAACCTGAAGTAGTGGAATTTGTGATTGACTCGGCGGCAACGGAACATTTTTGTAACGATATTAATATATTTTGTAATTTTAGTGAACTAAAGAACTCCGAATTAGCAAACATAGCTGAAGGATCAACACCTACCTGTGATTTTGGTAAGGTAAAATTACTTATTCACCAAAATGGAGGTAAGGTTCCTTTAACATTAAATAAAGTGTTATATGCTCCAAAAATGTCGAGAAATTTGATTTCTGCACGTTTAATTGATAATGCAGGTTATAGTATTATTATAAGAAATGGAAAATTGGTCATTAGAAGGCCAAGTGGTTCTTTTTTCATTGTATCATTTTTGAGTAATAATTTTTATGTAGTTAATGCAAAATGTAATTGAAAATGTTGTACCTAAAGCATATATTACAAATGATAATATTATGACTTGGCATATTAAATTTGGGCATCAAAATGTAAAAGATTTGTATAACTTAATGAAATCTGATAGTATATATGGTTTAGAAAATGTAAAGGGTCAAATTGAAAGTTGTGATACTTGTAATATGTGTAAATCTCATAGGGAATCTTTTAAGCCCATAAACAAAATATCTAGTAAGAGTATTTTGGAATTGTTACACTTAGATATCTGGGGACCTGCTCCTGTAGAATCCATAGGTGGTTCAAAATATTTCATGAGTGTAATTGATGACTTTTCTAGATTTTCTACAGTTTATTTTCTGAAACACAAAAATAAGGCATTTGAGTATTTCAAACAACATCAAACAGAAATGGAGAGGCAGACAGGGAAAAAGATAAAGAGAATAAGGACTGACAATGGGATGGAGTTTTGTGCTAATTACTTTGAGGAAAATTTGAGAAATCAGGGTATTCGAGTAGAGAGAACAAACCCGTATTCGCCGGAAATGAACGGAATTGTGGAAAGATTTAATAGGGCAATTGGAAAAGTACCTTTAAATGTATGGACAGATAGAAAAGTTTCAGTTAGACACCTAAAAGCAATAGGCAGTGTTGCATATTACCATACTCCCAAACAACACAGGAACAAGCTAGATGAGAGTGCACAGAAGGGAATTTTAATTGGGTATGCAATAAGAACCAAGGGCTACCGAATTTGGAAAATGGGTACAAGAGAGGTAATTGAAACCAAACATGTAAGATTTGATGATTCAAACATTCTGTCAAAGGTTAATAAATCAACAAATAGGGGTAGTACCGATTTCACAATACAACTAAATTCACCAGATGAAAATGAGAGTTTAATAGATGATCCTTTTGAAATCACTCCTCCTGAAGATGTAACATCTGACGATAAACAGGTTCAATGGGAAAGAGTAGTTAAGGTAAGAAAAAGTGGGAGAACAAAAGGGAAAAAGGATGTATATTATTATCCAGGAAGTAACATTAGATTGCGAAGTCTAAATGATGTAAAAGAATATTGTGAATCAAAACAGATAAATTTTGATCCTAAGAACTTTAACTTTTCTGAAAGGGAAACTGAGCAAGATTTATATGATGAGGACAGTGAGGCTGAAGCACACTTTGTTGAAGTAAAAATACCTTCGTCATTCCTAGAATCTCAAACATCAGCAGAAAGTAAAAATTGGCATGAAGCCATGGCTGATGAAATGAACACACTAAAAAACAGGGAAGTTTATGATATAGTTCCTAGACCTGAAAAACATAGAGTATTGGGTAGTAAATGGGTATACAATTTGAAAAGGGATTCTGATGGGAAAATTCAGAGATTTAAAGCACGTCTCGTTACTCAGGGCTACAGACAAATCGAGGGTATTGACTGTGTAGATACATTTTCTCCAGTCGTTAACTTTACATTGGTTAGATATTTTATGATTTTATTAGTTGTATTATTGGGTTGGAAACATAATCATTTAGATGTGAAATGTGCTTATTTATATAGTAAAGTAAATGAAGAAATCTATGTTGAACAACCACAAGGTTTTACTGAATGTGACAACAAATCCTATGTGTGGAGACTGAAAAAGGCCTTGTATGGTCTACATCAATCAGGTAGGGAATGGTACTTGGAGTTGCACAAAAACTTTATAGAAATGGGATTTGAGAAAATGAAAAATTGTAACTGTGTATATCATTTAAATTGGAATATTATTGTACTTGTTTATGTTGATGATTTTGCAGTATTTGCCAAGAATAGCTATTATATGAATCATGTGTTTAAAATGTGAAATGAAAAATTTGATGTTAAAAATTTAGGTCCTATTTCAAAATTTCTCGGAGTAGAGTTCGAAATGAAAAGTGGTTGTCTGTTAATGCATCAAATGAGTTATATTAAGAAAATGTGTGATATTTTTAAGAACATTCCTAAAACAAAATGTAAACTACCAATGAGTACAGGTATTATTGTTGAAAAAGTGCATGATCAAAGTTGCATTGTAAATGATGTTCCTTATAGATCTTTAGTAGGAAGTTTATTATTCTTAGCGTCAAGAACCAGACCAGACATAATGTTCTCTGTTACACTGTTATCCAAATACTGTAATGCACCTTCTGAAATTCACTGGAAATTACTTTGTCAAATTTTTCAATATGTAGTAAATACATCAAATTATTGTATAAACTTGTCTAACGCAAAAAACTGTTTTATTACTGGGTATTGTGATGCAAGTTGGGCAGCTGATAGGGATGATAGAAAATCTGTAAATGGTTTTGTTGTAATGATGGGAAATGTTCCGGTATCATGGTTGTCCTCCAAGCAGAATTCTGTAGCTTTATCAACCATGGAATCAGAATTTATTGCATTATCTGAATTAGTGAAAGAAATTCTATGGCTGTCTTGTATCATGAATGAATGTAACTTAAACTTAGAAATTAAGAAACCTATAATATTTTGTGATAGTCAGAGTGCAATTTATTTCTCGAAAAATAATGTTGAAAATAAGAGAACAAAGCATATCAACACACGATATTTTTTTGTAAAGGACTATTTGATGAAAGAGCTATTTGTTTTAAATCATGTTTCAGGAAAACAAAATGTTTCTGATATGTTAACCAAAGTGCTAACCTTGGATAAATTTGAATATTATTGTGGTATTTTATTTTCTTATGTATAATTATGTGTGTGTGTGTGTGTCATATATGCTAAAATGTATTTTTTTTGTGAAGGATGAGTCGAGGGAAAGGGGGAGATTTGTGGGTTTTCTATCGCGGCTCAATAAATGATCGCATGTTGTTTTTCCCTCGAGTCATCCTCCGTTTCATTTTTCTCTTCGGACGATCGCGGAGTCTGTGGCATGATGTCATGTGACGTATGGCTCGCGCTTTTAAGGAGACCAATAAGAGCTCCTGTTACATGTTTTGATCCCAACCAATGGGAGTCTGTTTTATATATTTTCCATGTATATTCTGTAAATAAAGTATTCTTCGTGCTGTGGCTCTCTGTGTTCGGATGTGATTTATTTTCCTTGGCTGAAGCGCCGACCAGAAATGAAATGAAAGCGCGCCGTTCGAAGATCCCCGACACATTTGACCCCGTTTTGTTTGTTTTTTGATGAAGTCAGCTATCCTGACAAAATACACGTTTTTTTCGCGATATTTTGACGAAATTCGTGTGTTTTTTGCGACATTTTGATGAAAATTAAAAGAAATGCAGAAGAGTTTCACCTTTGATTAAGAATTAATATGAGAGTAAAATTAAGCACTTTTAAGGACTTTTTTCAGATTTTGCATGGAAATAAGTACTTTTAAGCACCAAAAATTTCCTTTGAAAAATGTAAGCACTTTTAAGAACTTTCAAGGACTGTACGAATCCTGTAACATTGTTTTGTGGGTATTGTCCTCGGGCTCGGATGTTGAATCGAGAGTGCCTCTAAGATCTAGGAGGGTTTGTTAGACTACCTCCGTAGCGCTCTTGGTTCCGATCGAGCTCGAAAATCTTTTTGCTTTTCTTTCTAATCTGTAGCCTGAAGTTGAGCCATGAAGCCACCTTGTAAATACGCGTCGAGGGTTTATCATATACACCCCTCCGTGTGGTGGATGGTTACTGCCTTTTTCAAGGCAGTCCGATGGGCTCTGATTTAACTTTCCTGTTTTTGTATCCATCTACTAACTTCTCGAGCAGCCTGGCGTTGACTAGGAGGTGGAGAGAGTCCCATAGGGGATGCAAAGCCTCTGGGTCCATAGGGGTCTCGAAATGGCTCCGGGCCTAGTCCTTGACTAGTAGGTAGCGAAGTCCCCCACAGCTCCTCATAGGCACGGACCTACTTTGTAAATAGTTTTTGTAGTGCATTATTATGTTGTCTTCCTGTGGGTTCGGGTCGTCCTAGGTGGAGACAAGGGGCAGACCGATCAGGTGTGTCGTGATGTGGTTCGCCCGCCTACACACATTTCAGTATTCTGTCTTGACTCTGCCGGGGACTTCCTGGGCTTTAAGGCCTATCGTCACACTGATATTGATCTCGTCGGGGGTCGTGAGGTAAAGCCCCTACTTCCATTCTTGATCCGATGGTGTGGTGACGTGTTTATGTTTTAGGTTAGTTGTCTTGATTGCTCACTGTTGGCTCATTGCGTTCCCTAGGGCGTGCTGTAGGATTGCACTATCTCCTCAGAATAATCCGTCCGTAGCGTGGTGGGTCTAAATGGTGGGTAATGTGTATATGTTAGGTTAAGTTTGTGTTTCTTTCTTTCTGCCTTGTGGTTTTGGCTTGCTGGTTGTTCTGGTTTGGTTGGGATTTGGGTGGGGTCCTGACCAGGCCAGCGCAGGTGGCCGCCAGAGCTGCAGGGAACTAACTTTCCTTTTGTTTTGTCTTTTTACTAACAATTCATCCGTGAGCTGAAATCGCAGAGATAACCTTTATAGGAGTTTCTCAGTTTCGGCTTGTGGTAAAGTAAGCCGGTGTGGAGTCCCCTTCATTAGTTTCCGAGCACGGGCTCTTCCTATGAAGTGTCCCGCGATTAGGATTCGATGATGTGATGGAGCCTCTGCATTGGGATCAAACCTGTTCCGACCCCTCTTTAGAGTTTTATTGAGCCAGGTTTCTTCTTAGCGTTCAGACATCAGAGATCAGCCCGGGAGGCTGTCATTGATTTGCGAATGTGGGTCCGTGGTTCCCCGGATAGTGCAATGCCCCAGAGGAGACTAAAGCGGGGCAATCCTGCTTGGGCTGCTCCATTTTCAACAGACTCATCGGTGCAAGTCCTCAGTGACCGGCCCGTGTCTGGTGGGGACCCCCTTGCAGTGGGTGCCGTGACAGTCCTTTTGGGGGGCACCGTGTAGTGACCAGTAGTGGTCGGAGCACGTATCTAGTTGGCTTTATTGGATAATCATAAATAATTTTAAAAAGTAGAAATTTTATTTCAATTTTACTTAAGCTTTAAGAATTATTTTTCAGTATCATATTACATTGTAACAATAAACAATAAATTGGATTGGCAAAACTATTGTATTAAAAAAAGTTCTCCATAGATTTTTTTTTTCTTTTTTGCAGCTGAGACGAAGGAATAAAAACATGGGTAGAAGCTGATTTATTGAGCACATTATTTTCAAAATTTCAGACAATCACACAAATAAAAACATACTAATTTTAGCTAAGTATGATTAAATTCTAGTTATAGAGTTCTAACTTACAAGTTGCCTAGTGTTTGTTCTCCTGAGAATTTAGAAATTTAGCAGAAAAAATTAGGCTTTAATGGTATCTAAGCACATATTCTCCCAGTTACCAAAATTTTGTACATAGATGCAATTTAAAAATTATTTGCTTATGTGCATCTATATAATTATAATAATGATAAACAAAGCAAATGCATTTTATATTTTAATTTAAAAAAAAATATTTTGTGGCAGGGTTGTTTAACATGACAAACAATTTTCTTTAGTATTTAAGCTTTGTTTTTAGGGAGGGAAAATATTTTATAGTGGCAGGGTTTAACTCGAGGTAAAATATTTCATATGTTTTACTTTTCAAAATTTCTGCTATTTTATTTTGTTGTAACAATAACAGATATACCCAACTGAAATAATGCTTTTAAAGAAGTGACAATTAATATACAACATATATTTTTTTAAATTAAAAATACTTTTCTAAAGCAGTATAATTTCTAAATATGTATTTTTAATACAGGATGCATGCTTATTGTCAGCAATAGTAATTTTTATAATTATCAATAATGACCATGTTTTTAAACACACACACATGCATAAATTCATATGAGTGCATACTAGAGATGGATTCGGGCTCTTCTTTTTGGAGCCTGTGCCTGACACTGAAAGTATGCAGTCAAAAACTGTTTAAACAAAAACATAATTTGCTGAACAAAATAAAAAAACAAATTTATTTCCTAGATTATTTAAGCCCGAGAAGGGACAGATATTAAGATATTTTATTCAGTTAGTTTTACATTTAATGTTACATTTTTGTAACAAATTAGTTAAACCAAGTGAATATTAAAAAATAAAAATGAAATTCAAATAATATGCTACTTAAACAGCCTAAAAACAAACGAAATCAAAATAAATCTTAGACTTTTTTCCAAATTTAAGTTGCAAATATTTGTATTGCTGATTTTGCATTATGTTTACGGTAGGTGAAAACAGATGATTAGTCACATCTAAAATACAAACCTTCCCCCCCAAAAAAATTCTAAGATTTATTTCGATTTCGTTTGAAAGGAATCTAAGTTTTTAGGGTGTTTAAGAATCATATTATTTGAATTTCATTTTTATTTTTTAATGTTCACTTGGTTTAACTAATTTGTTTCAAAAATTTAACATTAAATGTAGAACTAACTGAATGAAATATCTTAATATCTGTCCCTTCTCGGGCTTAAATAATCTAGGAAATAAATTTGTTTTTTTAATTTGTTTGGCAAATTATGTTTTTGTTTAATATGCCAAGTTTTTAAATAACTACTGCATAGACGAACTCATTTAAAAATTAACTGGATGTATCATCATCAGGTTTGATATACAAGGTATCGCATCACAATTTGTGGTGTATTTACCAATTTTTAATACAAAACGTTTCATCAGTGTAGTAGTGCAAAGTTTGGATAAAAACTTACAGTCTGAGCATAAAAAATCTTAAAAAACAATTTTACTTAATTTTAGTTACCCCATCCCTCTGGTACGCTATGAATGCAAAAATATCCTTAAATCTTGACTGCTAATAGTATATAACAACAGTATAGCTGTTACACAGTAAAACATAAAAAAAATCAGTTTTACTTAAATTTTGCTTACCCTATTTCCTGCCAGGGGCGATGTAAATGCAAGATGAAATTGTTACCTAAATTTAACTTGGGGTATTTATTTAGCATCAACATCAGTCGTTTTCGGGCCACCAAAAATAAATAAATAAATGACAAAAGACCTTGAGGAATAATTTTAGATTAAAAATGCAGTAATAATGTAAAGTTTACTTAACGTTAAAAGTCTCTGTTTTTTTAAGAATTACAAATAGTAATTTTTTATTTCTTAATACCACAAAAAGAAATTGCATATGAACAATATATATATTACTTGCCCGTGTGTAATGCTGACGTCATATTGACGATGAAACTTGTAAAAAAAATTTCAGTTATTTGCAAATTTGTTATCTTCTAAGCATCCGACGATTTCAATTGTTACACAGTCTAAAACAATATAAATAGTTCAATATTTCTTTCCGGCTAGTATTCCATAACGAAATTAAAACTGCATCAACAAATAAATAAATCACAAAGTTAACACCTTTTTAATTGAATGCGCACATATGTATGTAATTGATATTCATGCTTAAAAATCAGTATCTGTGAAATATGTTGCAATTTTTTTGACGTCATAGTCACCTGCTTTCTGTATTTACTCCAGGGCTGGGGAATCGGAGTCGGGCCCATTTTTGAGCGAAAGAGTCTGAGTCAGATCTGTTAAAATTCCCGGATTCGGAATCGTCCATTTTACAAGAAAGGCTGGCTGCGTTGTCAGAGCTGGGTCCATTTTTGAGCGAAAGAGTCGGAGTCGGATCTGTTAAAATTCCTGGAGTCAGAGTTGTCTATTTTTTCCACCGACTCCGCAGCCCTGATTTACTCTTATTAATGCTTCTTGTATTACTAACAAATGTTTGAAAATATCAGTTTTATTTCCTGTATGACATCATATTCATCTTTTAATTTTGTAAAAAAATTATTTCAAATTTCATTTCTCACCTGGAAATATTTTAACTGAAAATTAATTACTGTAGATAAATTATTACGGCTTTTGAATTTTTGCAACAATAGAAAAAAAAATGTTAAATTTTATAGCAAAAATGTCCATTCATTCTCAATGAAAAAGTGAAATTTGGAATTATTAAGAAAAATATTTGAATAATAAAAATAAAGCTTAGTCTATGTTACTCTCTGCATTATAAATCACCCATATGCAAAGGCCCATATATCATCTGTTTTGATCCTGGCGTCAGGCAAACATTTTCGTACTTTGAATTTACAATATCATTAAAATTACAAAGAATAAAAAAATTGTGGCATCAGGGACAAAAAGGTGGCAAGAAAAAGTCAAAAAGATTTGAGCTCCATAGGCTTTTCCATGTTAAATTAACATTGAGAAGTGACACTGGAAATAAATAAGTATCTCTTTTGACATAAATAAGTATTAATCCTAAATGCTCTCTTGTGACAATGTTTTGTGATTTTCATGACCCTGAAAATTTGTTTAAAATGGCAGATTTTGTTATTTATACTCAATAATTGGCCCAAAATAATATCCCAAATAAGTTATATCCCAAAATAACAATTCTTATTGTTTTAAAATATTGTACAACTATGTCAGAAAAACACGAGTTCTATTTTCCATTAATTCTGGAAAAGGATTTCAAACAGAACACTGATTACAAAAAGGCTTCAGAATCAAATAGAATATTTCTCCTTATACCACACCGATAACAATTCAATTATTTTCAAATTGATTTTTTGAAGCATTATAAAACTCTTTCAAATAGTAAAGTCCACCCCCTCTCTCCCCCCAATTTATGAATAATTTTTTTGTTTTCATTTTGAGCCTGAAGTAAAGTATAAAAATACAGCTTGAGCATGTTTTGGGCCTGGGTGTGGCCCTGCTGATCTTTAGTACATAGTAGAGATGAGTTTGGACTCTTCTTTTTTTCAGAGCTAATAGAAAATTGTTAACATTTCATTCCAAGAATTATTTTCTCATTTAAAAATATCTTCCTAATTCGAAATAAGTATTGACCCTAAATACATCCAGATGAAATGTTTGTGACTTTCATGCCCCTGAAAATATTTTTTTAAAACAGCAAATTATTGTTATTTATACTGAACCACAGGCAGAGATCAACAAAAATCACAATACTTATTCTTTTAAAATATCAATGTAAAACTATGTCAGAAAAACACGAGTTCTGTTTACCATTAGTTCTGGAAAAAGACTTCAAACAGAACAACACTGACTACAAAAAAGCTTCAGAATCAGATAGAATATTTCTTCTTATATCCCACCAATAACAATTCAACTATTTTCAAACTGATTTTTTGAAGCATTATAAAACACTTTAAGAAACTTGGAATACAGCTCATATTCAAAATATTAGAATAATTGAGAAAAAGTAATAAGAAAAAAGCATTTTTTCATTTATATATTTTTGATACAAAATAAATGCAATTAAATTTCTTATAAATTAAATCTGGAATGTTTAGATAAGATTTTAACATTTACAAAATATAAAATACAGTACAATAAATTAGGTATCTGAAACACATCAAAATATTAGAATGAAATTTAGATTGGTTCAAAATATTAGAATATTTTGTTTTACACAACAATATTACCTTATGAATATGAAGTAAATGGCAGTTAATATTTTGTAGCATCCCCTTTAGCTTTCATAATAGCGTACAATCGATCTTGCAAATTATATACAAGGTGTTTACAAACATTTCTATCAATATTAGCCCAAATAGACTTTATACATGCCACTAACTCAGTTTTACTTCAAGGAGGATTTTCTTGGAGCTTTTTTCTCATTATACACCATAAGTGTTCGATGGGATTAAGGTCTGGTGAGTTCGGTGGCCAAGGAAGTACCTTAATGTGGCGTTGGCGGAACAAATTCTTAGATGACACCAATATATGTGATGATGCTAAATCTTGTTAAAAGATGAAATCATCTTCAAATAAATCTTTTGATGATGGAATCATGTAATATTCCAAAATTTCTTGATATATCTGAGAGTCAGCCTTTTTGTAGACGATGCATAACTTTCTAGGTCCTTCTGCACTCATGCAAACCCAAACCATGACACTAGCAGCAAATTTTACGGACCATTTACGGCATTCTTTATCAAATGCTTCTTGCTTCATTCTCCAAACTCGAATACCTTGATTACCATATGAAACACAAAACATACTTTCATCACTAAATGATATATTTTTCCAATCTTCATCGCTCCATAAAGTCTTGATTTACATCAATTTAATCTTATAAGCTTTTGCTTTGCAGTCGTGAGAGGTTTTGTTTTCGGTACACGCGATTCAAACTTAAATTTATGGAGACGTCTTAATGTTTTCGATGTAGAAACATCAACCTCCTTCTTTCCATTTTCGGTGCAAGAATCGCACACTTTTAGAACATTTTTTCTTAACTATACACTTCAGTTTCCTGTCATCTCTAGCAGATGTTTTTGGTTTTCGGTTGTTATTTCGGCAATTATTTTGAAATTTTCCATTTTTTTGATACCGTGGTCCATATTTTACTAATGCTTGATGAACAATGTAAATAATTCGCTATACAACATTGATTTTTACTGTGCCTATACAAATCAACCATACGAAGTTTAATAGAGTCAGGAATATCGCTCACACAACCCATTTTGAGACGAAAAAGCAAACAAATTTTAAAAAAATCCCTGCCGGCCCGGCCTACAGGCAGAGGTAGATTTCAAAGTTAAGTATACTAATTTCACCAACAAAAACAAAATCATTATTAGATATAAATCCACTTTAACAGTTTTATCTGTCTGCTTTTGACGAGTTTTTATTTCCTTTTTATAAAATAGCTGGTTTTATCAGAATCATGTTAAGGCGATATTAAAAAAAAATATTTTTCCATACTCAACAACTCGAAATTTTCTGGCACATTTTCAGATTCATTTTAAATTTTAAAAAAATATGAAACATGCTGACGTGATTTTTGAAAAGATTTATAAGCGACCTGTGTTTTTATTTTTCTTTCAATTAATTAAAACTTGATTAATAAACAATTATTTTCTCAGTAGGGCAATATTTTTCGTTTCTAACAATCGCTTCGGGAAATTCTGCTCAAAATGCCCACTTTGACATCCTTTTTTGAAATATATTCTGCCTCGATAAAAAAAAACGATCATTACTGTACATTATATAGTTTCTGAATAAGAGAATCTAGCAATTGGATGCGTTTGAGAGCAAAAATGAATTTAAAAATGAGTAAGAAAATAGACAGTTTGGATTTGAATGCACCCTTAATAAGATGATTTTTTTCTTCAATCGCTATGTATTTTTAATTTGTTTTTGCTGTAAGAATTGGCCCTATCAAAAACTTCTCTATATAAATATTGAAGACAATATTAAGAAGATATATGATAAATTCATGGAGATTTTATATCTTGTGAATTGACGGAGCTATTAAAATTTTTCTTCTTCAACCCCGCTTTTATGTTTTCGTTTTTAATTTTTTTTCGGTACGAATTGGTCCTATTAAAAACTTGTGAATATAAAAGTTGTAGATAATATTAAGGAGATGTATAATAAAATTATTGGATTAGATATCTTGAGAATTGACAAAGTAAGGAATTTTTTTCTCTCAAAAACCCTATTTTTGCGCTCCTTGAGCCTATTTTAAATTTTATCAAAAATCTGTCATGCATGAATTTTTGCCGCTATTTTTAGAAGTAATAAAAACTTTAAACTGATTTGATATGTACAAAAATTAAGAAGTTATGGGGTTTTTTTCGGTTTTCACAAAACCCCTCCCTATTTCCATCCCCTTTGTCTGCTTTTGCCCATTAACGAACTTGAGCGAGATTTTATGTATCAGTTTGAAAGAGATTTGTGCAGAATTGCGGAAGTTATCGTGTCCAGAAGATAGTGATAACACAATTGCTTCGGGAAATTCTGTTCAAAATGCCAATTTTGACATCATTTTTTGAAATATATTCTGCCTCTATCAAAAAATCGATCATTACTTTACATTATATAGTTTCTGAATAAGAGAATCTAGCAATTGGATGCGTTAGAGAGCAAAAATGAATTTAAAAATGAGTAACAAAATAAGCAGTTTGGATTTGAGTGCATCCTTAATGCAATGATTTTTCCAACACAATCCGCTTCGGGAAATTCGGTTCAAAATGTCCACTTTAACAGCATTTTTAAAAATATATTCTGCCTCTATCAAAAAATCGACCATTTCGGTACATTATATTGTTTCTGAGTAAGAAAACGTAACAATTGGAAGCCTTTGAGAGCAAAAATGAATTGTAAAATGAGTCAGAAAATAAGCAGTTTGGATTTCAATACACCCTTACTTAGATGATTTTTTTCTTCAACCGCTATGTATTTTTATTTATTTATTTTTTTTTTTGCTGTAAGAATTGGTCCTATTCAAAACTTGTCTATACAGATGTTGTAGACAATATTAAGAAGATATATGATAAATTCATGGGGATTTTATATCTTTCGAATTGACGGAGTTATGGATTTTTTACTTCTTCAAACACCCTTTTTGTTTTCGTTTTTAATTTTTTTTGTAGTACGAATTGGTCCTATCAAAAACTTGTGAATATAAAAGTTGTAGATAATATTAAGGAGATTTATAATAAAATTAATTGGAATTGATATCTTAAGAATTGACGAAGTTATGAATTTTTTTCTCCCAAAAACCCTATTTTTTGCGCCTCTTGAGCCCATTTTTAACTTTATCAAAAATCTGTGATACATAAAATTTTGGCCCTATTTTTAGAAGTAATAAAAACTTTAAACTGATTTGATATGTATAAAAATTAAGAAGTTATGGGGGGTTTTCTGTTTTCACAAAACCCCTCCCTATTTCCCTCCCCTTGGTCCGATTTTGCCCATTAACGAACTTGACCGAGATTTTATGTATCAGTTTGGAAGAGATTGGTGCAGAATTACGAAAGTTATCGTGTCCAGAAGAAAGTGATATATATATATATATATATATATATATATATATATATATATATATAAAGTTTTTTACTGAGGGTGGTTTTGGGTTCTAGGGGTCATGATCGGTGTAGATCTGCAAAAATTTTTCAGAAATTCCAACATGGGAACGATCCCAATAGGTAGTATTTCATACGAAATCTACCTAAAAGAGTACTGATTTTAAATAAAATCGTCTAAATGTAATCAATGATGCCACCAGTTTATATATTGGTGATAATTAAAGAAGAATTAATGTGAAATATTCTAATAATTTGAACCACTTGAATAAATATTCTAATATTTTGACTTTTCAAAATAATTTTTTTTTTCAAATAATCTTTTCAAAAATGATATTAATTTCAAGATAATAAATAAATTTAATCAACAATAAGTTCTTAATATAAATATTGTTTGCATATTTGCATTAAAAGACATTCAATTACCAAACGATATTTTCAATTTGTAAAAAAAAGTAATTACAGTAAATTCCCTGTAAGGCAGACTCTGTGTAAGACAGAAATCTGTCTAACTCAGAAAGATTTTCAAGTCCCTGTGAATCCATAGACATAGAGTAAAATTTCTCTAAGGCGGAATATTGTCTACCACGGAAAATTTTCTTGGCCCTGAAAATTTTCTTGGAAAATTTTTTCGGCCACGGAAAATTTTCTCGATTCCGCCTTAGACAGAGTTTACTCTATTCTAATATTTTGAATATGAGCTGTAGATTCTTTTTTCTTTCAAATAGTAAAGTCCCCTCCCCCCCCCCCCTAATTTGTGAATAACTATTTTTATTTTATTTTGAGTCTGAAGTCTGGTATAAAAATACAGCTTCAGAACGTTTAGGGCCCGGGTGTGGCCCTTCTCATCTTTAGTACATAATAGAGATGAGTTTGGACTCTTCTTTTTTTCAGAGTTAATAGAAAATTGTTAATATTTCATTTCAAGAATTATTTTCTCATTATCTTTTTAGTTAGAAATAAGTACTGGCCCTAAATACACCCTGATGAAATGTTTGTGATTTTCATGTCCCTGAAAATCTTTTGTTAAAACAGCAAATTATTGTTATTTATACCGAACCACAGGCAGAAATCAACAAAAATCACAATTCTTATTCTTTTAAAATATCAATGTAAAACTATAACAGAAACACGTGAGTTCTGTTCTCCGTTAGTTTTGGAAAAGGACTTCAAACAGAAAGTGAGGAAAAGACTAGAGAACAGGAATTCTGCTTTTTCAGAATTTAATGTCACCCCCGACATTTCCATTACTTCATTTTCCTCTGATGGACTGGTGGTTTCTATTATTATGAAACAGCCATTGTAAATGAAGCATTAGGGGAAGATGAAAGAGCAGTCATAAAAAGTTAGAACTCTGATTTTCTGGTCAGAACAGGGGGGGGGGGGGGGGGGGATGACCATAATTTTCTTTTATGGCCAGTTAATGGCCCATTTCAAGATTTTATTGTAATTCATGGAACTGTAACAGGGTTCATACTCATTTTCCAAGAAAAAATCCCCTGAGAATCCCCTGATGTATTCTTCGGGAGGTACAAATTTTCCATGTCATCAATTAATGACATTTTTTAAACCAGTATCATGACACTCTCACCTTTTAAAAATAAAATAAAAACAAGATAATCTCAAAAATAAAGTTTATACATCACCTATATAAACAATAAGAACAGAACTTTAAAGGAAAACACTAATTTGTGTAGAACAGATGAAGTCTGTATGCCTTGTGGGGCTGTCCTTAAAAACTTGGTAGCTTGGCTGCAAGAATTTAATTTAATTTTTACTTCACGATTTTATTACTTCTTCAAAAGCATTATGAATGAATAATATGAAGGCTGCAAGTGTCAATATCAATTTTAAAATGACTGTTAGTTTTTTTAAATTCCTCTTGAATTGTTATCAAACCTCACAATGTTAGAAGGTGAATCTAGCGAATGAATGGATGGATGGATGGATGGATGTAGACAGATGTGATATCATAAAGCACACGAACAGCAGCAATTGCCCTTAATTTCCCAGAGTAACCAGACATTTTGCCAGGTTTTCCCAGGTTTGGGGAATTTTTTGCATTATCCCCTGAGATTCCCCTGAATTTTACAACCCAAAATTTATCCCCTGATTTTCCCATGAATCCCATATTCCCCTGATGAGTATGAACCCTGTGTAATAAAATCCCAAGTAAATTAAAATAGATAACTCAGTACTCACTTCAAGAAAGATTGAAAATTCAACACAGAGTTTCATAAGAGTTCCCAAAATTTGCAAGAGCTTTGGATTTGTCAACATGCAATCATAAAGACATTTATCAAGGAAATCATTGTGGCAGTGAAGCACTTCATCTACATTAGTAACCTGAAACAGTTTTTATACATATAAAAATCACAATGCCACATTATTCAGAAATATCTAAAGACAAGCAGAAAGATATAATTTCAAGATTTTTATAGTAGTGATTTTCTTTTTAGTGTTAAAAGTGCAAACTTTCATCCATTTAAAAAAATGTCCTCTATGCTTTGCATGACATACTCACAGTTTTCTATGAACATATTTTTATTTATAGCTTTGGGTATTATATAATTTGTGACATAATTGCATTATATAATCATATTTCTTAATATTTTCTTAAAATATAAATTTAATAAATGTAGTGTAGAATAGAACTTTCTGCCATGTTTTGTTTACATTGTGGCTCATGGGAGAGTTGCAAAATATGGCTAACAATTTTTGGTAGCAATCAAGCAATCTGAATAAGAAAAATATTATCGAATTGGCAACATTGCAACCTACTGACAGATTGCTGCTTGACCTTGAAGCAAGTGGTGCATATCGACCGCTATTTTTTGAATTTCATTTGTTTGGATCAATCATGGGTGTAAGGTGTCACAGTCAAGACTGGGCCTGTATACTGCAAGGGCAAACTTCCAAAAAATATTTTAGCATAGAAAATTTTATCTTTTTTAAATGCAGAATTGTCGTATTAAACAGGGCAAAAATACTCAAAAGATCAATGGAACTTTGCACCAATATTAATCGGCTCTGGTCAAGAATGAAAATATTTTTACCACCCGCAGATACTCTATGCGTACTCACACAAAAAACACAACATACTTTAAATTTTATATGCTGTAAAATTTAATTATGTCAAAATGTATTAAGGCCAAACTACATATGTAACTAAAATATTGATATTAATGTAAATTGTAATAGAAAAGTTAAATTAGAAGGTATTACATAGGCTCAACAGTTGAAATCTAATAAACCTCCAAAATTTACTTTGAATGGCATACAAAGACCTTACCCAACAATCAAATCTAAACAACATTATATTATTATACTTATATGTCATTTTAAGACAATAAAGAAATATGTTAATTAAATTATTGAAATGGTAAATAAATAACATATACAATAAGAGTAAACATTTTCAATAATTAATATATGTTACTATATCAATGTGAAATTCATTATAGGGTGTCAACGATTTTAATCAAATAATTTAAATCAGTAATTAAATCATGATTTTAATCAACTGATTAAAAAAAATCATTGATTAAAATCATAAGTTTTCTAAATGTTTAAAATTACATAAAAAAGCATTAAAATCTAAGATGAACATAATTTGGAGTTTCTGTAGGTATTTTACCATATGAATAAACAACAGCCAAAAAAAAAAAAAAAAAAAAAAAAAAGCTTTAAATAACTATTTCTAAGCTTAAATTATTCTTTAGACTTAAAAATTAAGTACAAAATGTTTGTAAAAAGCAAGTTTTTATTTTCTCATTCTACTTTTGCAATAATAAGTTTATGGTAAATTGTGGCTAAAGAAAAAGAAAAGAATGACACTTGTTCAACAACTATTATAAAATAAAGTATAAAAGAAAACGAACTGGGTATTAATATAAAAATAGCAAATAAAGCTTTTGTGCAACAATATTAAAAAGCAGAAAAACCAATGTTTAAAATGCACAAATAATATATGAAAAGCAGCAAACAGCTGTTTCGAATCTACTAGCGAGATTCTTCTTCAGTGCAATACAGGGAAAAAGGAACAGCATGCTAGAAAGAGCAAGGTTGAAAAGCATTCTAATTCCAACTCTAATACTTCAGTTGTGTTACCATTTTATCCTAAAATCTGTCAGCAAGTTGCTAAAATCCTAAGAAGGTTTGATTTTAAAGTTATTTTTTCTCCTGTTAATAAAATCACTTTTTCAAATCTCAAACAGCCTGTTTATTGCCTAGATAATTGGGGCATTTACCAAATCTCTTGCCAGTGTGGCCTTTCTTATATTGGCCAGACTAAACGTGCTCTAAGATTTCGTTTAAAAGAGCATGAAGGTTATGTTACAAATCAGGAGCTCAAACGTTCTTCTATTGCTCAACATTCTTGGTCTTCTCAACATAGGTTTGATTTTTCCTCAGCCATCATTATCCAAAAATGTTCTTCTAACCTTGATCTTGATTTTTGGGAAGCTTACCATACCATTAAAAATTCTCACTCTTTAGGCAATGACTTATCTAGTACTCCTGATTTTCCAAGTATTTGGAAAGCATTAATTTAATTCCTCCTTTTTCGGTTTCTTTTTCTCTCCTTCTCTGGTAGATGTCGCTACTTGTCCACCCAGTCGTTTCCACTGCTTCTCTCTCATTGGTTGTTTTAGTGCCTTCACTACCCTTATAGGGTATATAAGCCAGCGCGTCTCTGTCTATCATTTTGCTCAGCCTTGCTTTTTCTAGCATGCTGTTCCTTTTTCCCTGTCTTGCACTGAAGAAGAATTTCGCTAGTAGATTCGAAACAGCTGTTTGCTGCTTTTCATATATTATTTGTGCATTTTAAACGTTGGTTTTTCTGCTTTTTAATAGGTATTAATATGTTAAGCTAAAAAGAGTTTCTTTGGTAGAGGTTGAATAAATGTTTTTTTTTTTTTTCATTAAAAAAATATATGTGCGTGTAAGTTTACATTTAGGCAATTAACATTAATTTTTCTAAATACAAATATAAAATGAGCTGCTAATGATATTTATGCTACTAACTAATGAATTATACTTGTTTTGCAGTTTTTATTAATTCTGTAATTAATTACTGTTACCTCTAAGCTGTTTTTTAAGGTTGCAGCACCCTGCTCTTTTTAAAATTGGCAAAATGCACCATGCTTTAAAAAAAAATAGTGAAATTCAACTTTAGTTGTACTCAGAGATTTCTTGCAAAGAAATTCCCATACCGCAGTATTTCTAAATCCATGTGCCCAAGACTTTGCAAAAATTATAGAACTTTATTTATTTAGAAAAAACAGGACATTATTAAATCATGCTGTTTCAATTTGTAATTCATATAATCATTAAAAGATAATGTAACTTTATTTATCATATTAACAAATTATATACTTCTTTTTAAAATTTCATTACTAAACAGATTGCTAATACATTTCTTCATAAAATATTTTTTTTTTTTTTTTTTTACTGAACTAGTGTTTTCTTGAGAACTAGCACCTTGCCCCTTTTTCTTTCTAGAATGAATACTAAATTTTAGTAATTAAAGGATAAAAATGTATATTATTTTCCTAATTAGATACCGGGTATCCCAAAAATGACCGATGACTTGAAAATTCAATAACTTGCAAACGGTTACAGATATTATTATTATTTTTTTTATTTTTTTTTTTTTTGCAGGAGTGTTATGTAAGATGTCAGGAGTTTGTATGCTGCGATTCTGAGTTTTAGTTACAAATAGCATCGATAGATGGCGCTTCAAGCAATAACTGCTAAATCCAGGCTCAATTTTTTGGCCTCTCTCTTCTTCCATGCGAAAAAAGGAGATTAAAATGTATTGAATGGATCCCAAAATACCAAAAATCGGATCTGGACTGAGCACCTATTGCTCTCAGCGCCATCTATTGTTTGAAATTTCAACTAAAATAAAGAATCACAGTAAAAAAACTCCTAACATCATACATAACCCTCCTGCAAGATTTTTTTTTTTATAACTGTCACCGTTTGCAACTTATTGAATTTTAAAATCATCGGTCATTTTTGGGACACCAGATAGTTAATTGTTTAATAATTATTAATTTTAAGCAGTGTTAACAATTTAATATTAAATGCAGTTATCAATAATTTTAATAAATGTAAATTTCAGTAGTATTTAATATGGCTTTACATGATTATTACAAAATAGTAAAGTATATAACAATATTGTATACTACTAACTAATGAAAATGAATGCAATTTTTATAATTACTGTACTTACTAACTCATAATTATAATTAATTAAAGCTTAATAATATAGATTATGTTAGCGCTTAGAATTTTAATTGTTTTGGAAATCTAAAGTTATTGGTAGCTATTCCATATTTTAATGCAGGGAAAAAAATCATAAAAATCCAATTTTGAAAAAATAATCATGATTTTTTACACCCTAATTCATTATCGCTATTACTATTTTAACAACAAAAAAAATATATATATATTGCAGCCGATAAGGGCTGGGAATAATTAAGTCCAGTTATGGCTCAGCCGGGATTGAGTATGTAGGAAAAATGTAAGCTTGATTCCGGCATGACCTGAATTTGCTGAAAAAATTAAACTCTTGCTCTAACAGGATGTAACTGTCCTATGTCAATCTCTAAGTTGGACATATTATATTTCTGTGTTGATGTTGTCAAATTAGAATCTGCTCATGCAGCATGTTTATATTTATTTTCACCCCAGTCATGTCCATTGAAAATTGTTTCTATTTTATCGGCCTAGTTTGATTTTTTTAAATCTGTCATATTGGGTCGGTCGGCTGGTTTCATTTTTTTCAATTCCTACTATTATTTCATACTCTCCCTATATTTATTTATATATATATGTATCTTGTTCAAATTTTCAATCGTTAATAAAATACTTATTATTCATCCTATCAAGTTGAAATAAATTTTTTAAAACTTGTACTGGATGACAATTGATGTTAATACAGTTTTTTCAAATATTAATTCATTAATTAAATTTTAATTAATTTTAGTTTTACATGGGAGACAAAATGGCGACCATTGGTTATTGAAGCATTTAATGCATCTTCATATCTATAAGGGGGTTACCATAGGAGGGACCCTGTTCTGTCGCCAAATACCGCCAAGTTTGTTGCCAACTTGGTGATATATTGCCAAATTTGGTGACCAAAATGAGTCACCAAAGTGACGCCAACTTGGCGATATCTCTAATATTTCACCAAATTCCCATAGACTTCCATTGTAAACCTACTTGCTTATAGAAAATCAACAAACTGAGATATTTTAATGCAACAAAAATTAATATTAGCTTAAGGGATTATATTAAAATTTTTTTTTTTTGATGACCTAAGTAGGAATTGACTTTAAAAACAAAATTTTTATATTACTTGTTTAATTGTTCCTGCCCATTAGCAAAAATAGTTTTTATTCTGCAGGCCTGTCCCGTTTGAAAAATCGCCTTTATTTTGCGTGCCTTGGGCCTTTACAGACCTCAGGCTCTGCACATCCAAAAAATCCAAGGGAAATGACTGTATACTAAATTCAAAAAATATCTACTGGAGTTTTCAATTTAAAATGGTTTTCATCTACTCTGTACACCGAACAGTATATTGGGCATCTTTAACCATAGAATTATATAAAAACGAGAAGGAACACAAGCAACCGGATTAGCTCTGAAGCGCACAGGGGCTGACGAGATTTTACGAACACAAACTGCTTGCAACCTCCCCCCCCCCCCCCCTAATGCTTTCACCTTACTATCCAATGGGCTTTGTTACTATCACCCCTTTTCCCGCAAGCGCTCATGGGGGTTAATGAATGAGAAATTATCCGGTGGCAAACAGCAGGCAGGGAAGATGCAATGCAAAGATATGCTTGCCTTCCTTCTCGTTCTTTGTAATTCTATGTCTTTAACCTGGGTAACTCGGTATAGTCAAAAATAAAATTCAGTTTTAGATTCAGTTTATTAATTAAAAATTACATATAATTGGTTTAATTTCACTTCAAACTCTCTAACAAAAAAATTGGAGTCAGTGTTGGCATATTTTTTAGTGACTCCTATTCTTGCTCAAAAATGGGCCCGACTACGACTCCACAGTCCTCTTTGAAATGAACTTTCAAAATACTTTTGTATTTTTAACTGATAAAACTAAAGTATTTTGGTAATGTATTTTGTAATAATTTTCCTAATATTTTGTATTTTCAAAATACATTTCTCCATTTTTCAAACTGTTTAAACAGCAGATCAACGATTCACAACAAAGAAGCTAGTCTGTTTTATCTAGTAGTCTTTGAAATAATTTCTGATAGTTTATATAAATGTACTTTTTCAAGTATGGTATGATAAGAATTTTAATGAATAAGATGTTTAGTTTCTGTAAGAGCATTTACGCTAAACGATTATCAAGAATTTTTATAATTCATAATGTTTGTATAAAAATTACAAAATATTGTAGCATGATTGACAGAAAGTATCTTTCAAATTTTTTCTGTATATTATATTTTTAAAATATAGACAAGGGTTTTTTTTAAAGAGCATTACTTTTATAAAACAGTATTAAATTTTTGCAGTATCTGGTGGAAGTAATTCTTTTTAAAATATTAGAAATATTGGAAAATATTTAAAATAATATCTATTGATGAGAATAGAAAAGTTAACATAGAATCAGGCCCACAGAGAAGGGGATAGAGGAGATACAAACTACCAGGGCCAGGCACTCTTACAGGACACATCTTGGGTCCTGGTTTTTAAATAACATAAAAAAATAAAAAATCAGACTCAAACCCATTTTTTCACATTACAAATTTTTGTCTGGTTTTTAAATAGCATAAAAAAATGAAAAATCAGACTCAAACCCATTTTTTTCACATTAAAAATTTCTGTCTACTGATAAATCATCAGAGGTGGTTATAAAAAAAGGCTGAGCTTGGAAAATATTTGATGCCAGCTGATAGCTTTAAAAGGCTCAGTGGTAACTAAAACTTGATACACGGTCATGGAACTTTTGATCATGGATGCTGATTGTTTTCCGTGTCTTGTTAATTTTGTGATTTTAAGCAAATTACTGTATGTATAATTATTTTCTTTACGTACATTATAAAAGCGAAATTTTTATAAAAAATTCTAGGTCCAAATTCAGAATTAAGTGGTATATATATATATATATATATATATATATATATATATATTACTTCATTACTCATGAAAAGGTTAGTAAAACAAATGATTTGACAGCGTCGTAACGATTACGGTAAAAATAATATGTGACTGTAATATTCCAAACCAAAGTTTGGTATTATTACCGTAAAATCCCGATTGTAAGCCCCCTTTTTCAAAAGCAAAAGAAGTTAACTTTGGGAGGGGGCTTATAATTGAGATTTCTTTAAAAAAAAAGTTATACAAACGCTTTTTTACCATTAAACTCAGAAGTAAATAAGGCAAATACAGGGGCGAGAATTTTACGTATTTTGTCAGATTTACGATTTGAAAAAAAAAAAAAAAACTTAACCCCCCTCCCTCTTTAAATCTCTCCCTACGCAAAATTTTAAAACTTTAATTTTTTTTTTTTTTTTGTCAAATTTACTTCTTTATTTTTATTTTATTTATAGCAACAATATTTAGTCAATAATCTAAGCCTCCCAATCCCCAATAAACTGCTTCCCCCTTTGTCCCTCCCCTTCTGGTATCAAACATGCATAATTTAACCTATAAAGCTATTTAATTTTAAATGTCTTTTCTGACCTATTTAATACACTATAGTAACAAACAAATGAATAATACATCACTTAAATTATCCCCTCCTCCCAAAATCTCTGCCTCTCGTCCCCTGTACCCCTACCCTTCATATCATGAACATCCCCCCCCCCCTCTGCATTTCATGCAGTTTAATCACTTCACCGTTTGCCCCGAGATAACTCGGGGGTAAAAGCACTGTTTCCCCATACCTGTCGCCGGTGAAGTGGTTAAAATTCTTTAAATTTTTTTTTCTGCTCAGTTTGTAACTTTGTTATAAAAAACATAAAAATGACCATCTAAATTATTTGTCATCCCCTCCCACCCCCCTAAAAAAAACCCCCACATAGCAAAAAATCTTTCTTTTTGCTCTATTTAAACATAAAATATACATGTGATTCACAGGTAAAAACAATCAAACTTCAAAACATTTTTTTTTTTTTTTAACTTTCCTACCACACATTTAGAAATCCCCCCCCCTCCCTTTGGGACAAAAGGATGGAACAAAAATTTCAAAGAGGATGAATATTTTTGATGAGTAAGATTAAATGAAATTATGTAGTTGAAATCCTCTTACTACAAAATAAAAAAAATAATTTTAAAGATTTTAGCAAAGTTTAAAATGGGTGGAAGTCAGAGGGGAAAGACGAACTTTTAGAGGCAGGAGTGTAATTTTATATAATTGATTATTTACTTATTGTCACTAGCAAGTAAAAAGTAGAACAAAATTATTAAAATTTTCAAGATGTTAAACTTTTTGTGCTGAGGAGGGAGAGCAAAGAAGGGAAGCAGATATTTCATGCAGGGGAGGGGGGAGGAAGGATTCTATTCAAAGGTTATGCAAAAACATGAAAATCCACCAAAAAAGTCAACAGATTCAAAATTATCTCCCTTAGACTTTTAAATAAAATTTTTCCACAAAAAAGTTTGTAAAAAGAAAAAAAAAAAAAAAAAAAAGAAAAGAAAAAAAGGGGGGTGGGGGGTGGCTTATATTTGGTAATGGAAAGAAAATCAAAACTACTTAAAAGTGGGTGTGTGTGGGGGGTGGGGGCTTACAATTGGGATTTTATGGTATATCCTGAATTATGAAAACTTCCATTAAAAAATTAAGAGCTTAGACTATTTCAAACCTTGAACATGTTAAATAAATTCTATAATTAAAATAGTTTTGATTTATAAAGTGCTAACTTTTTGTAAGAATATATAAAAGAAGAAAACTGAATTTGTAAAGGACAGTGATGGAACAGCATAGACTTCATTTTGGAGCACCAAAAAGCCACTTTGTTGCAGAAAATAACTATTTTGGAGCATCAAGATGTCATTTTAGTATTCTTTGACGAAATTTGTGTTTTTTTCTGCAATTCTTTGATGAAATTTACGTTTTTCCGCAAATCTGTCACATAATTCGCGATCCTTTGACGAAATTTGCGTGTTTTTCGCGATCTTTTGACCAAATTTGTGTATTATTCGCAATCTTTTGACCAAATTTGCATATTATTCGCAATCTTTTGACCAAATTTGCATATTATTCGCAATCTTTTGACAAAATTCGCATATTGTTCGCAATCTATTGACAAAATTTGCGTATTGTTTGCGTGTTATTCGGACCCTTTGTTGAAATCAGTGCGTTTTTCGCTACCTTTTGACAAAATTAGCACGTTTTTTGAAATCTTTTGATGAAATTTGCAGTTTTTTCCGCGATCTTTTAACGAAATTCGTGTTTTTTCACAATCTTTTGACCCCATTTTGTTTGTTTTTTGACGAAATTAGCGATCTTTTGACAAAATGCGTGTTTTTTGTGATCTTTCGACGGAGTTCGCATATTTTTTGGAAGTTAATTTGAGTTTTTTCCGCATTTTAACAAAAGTAGCATTTTTTCACAATTTTTTGATTGTGTTTTGAAGAAGTTAGCTATCCTTAGACAAAATTCACGTTTTTTCTCGTGATCGTTTGACGAAATTTGCATTTTATTTCACAATCTTTTGACAAAACTTGCATTTTATTCGCAATCTTTTAACGAAATCGCATTTTTCATGATCTTTTGACTGCATTTTGACGAAGTTAGTGCTTCTTTGACAAAAATTTACATTTTGTTCGCGATCCTTTGACGAAATTCGCGTGTTATCCATGATCTTTTGACGAAATTCGTGATCTTTTGAAGAAATTCACGTGTTTTTTGTGATCTTTTGATGAAATTCGCATGTTTTTTGCGATATTTCGAAAAAATTTGCATGTTTTCGCAATTTTCTGACAAAATTTGCATTTTATTCGCGATCCTTTAACGAATTCATGTTTTTTCGTGATCTTTCGACTGCGTTTTATTTGTTTTTTTGCGAAATTAGCTATCCTTTGTTAAATTTCTCGTTTTTTTTTTTTCCGTGATCATTTGACAAACATCGTGTGTTTTTCGCGATCTTTTGACCAAATTCGTATGCTTTTTGCAATCTTTTAGCGAAATTCGGGTGGAAAAAATTGGATCGACTTGCCTCAAGAAGTATTATCGAATTGGCGCAGTTGTGTGCAATTTTATTGAAAAATAATAGTTTTGGAGCAGAAATGCGCAGCATTATCGATTTGGCACAGCTGTTCCATCACTGTAAGGATGCAAAACATACTGTCAGCTACACTTCGGTTTCTTCTTTATTGATTAATCTAAATAGTACCTGAGAAATCTTTTTAAAGAAGTCGTTCCAGTGAGGTTCAATAACTTCTAGGGTAAGATAGTAATCTAAATTTTGGATAAAATTCAACATGCGTTGACGCAGAGCAAAAGCAGATGAATAAAAATATATTTCTGAAGGAGGTAGAGATTTAGCTCGCTTATTTAAAGTCCACACCCTGAAAAAGAAAATAATTTATTATTCTAATCACCATTATAATTTGTTACAAAGAAAAAAATATAAATTTAACTACAAATATATGTACCTGCCAAGCAGATTTTCAATATGCTTGCAATAAAACAGATGTCGGAATAACATTTGATAACAAGCTAAAGCCTGAAAAGAAGAAAAAATTGTTCAGTTAATAAAGAAAAACTGATTTTATTTCACTACCTTTCCCCTTTTAAAATTATCTAGTATGTTTCATTTATAGTTAAAAATATGTTTTTAGTTTTACAGATTTTCATAAAAAAAGCCATTACAATATACAAGTTACATAAATTGAATGCATACCTGGCAACATGTCAATTTTGAAAACTATAAAATTTTTAGAATGTATTTTTAAGGCGGCTTAAAAACACGTATCATTAAAAATATATGTAATGGAAAATGTAATAGGTTTTTTTATGCACAAATTATCTGAATAATTAGTCACATCAAAATGTTCTTTTATATTACTCTGACCTCTGTGAGAAATTTTAACATTTGAATTGCACACAATGCAATGAGTAAGGTGTTTTCTTTCACGACATTCCAATATACATAAAAATTCTTTTGCAGATGGTTCTATGAAAACTTGATTATATTGATTATTGCTCTTCGATTTTTCCATTTCATACTAATAATGGACAACATCATCTGAAAAATAAAATAAATTTCGTAAAATGATCAAAGTAAAAAAATGGATGAAACACTCCAACAGTTTCATTATGCATGTGCATTCACTACTTAGATCTTTTGCTTTGACCTCCCTTCCCTTTAACCCTTCTCAATGGTCCCTGATTATAATGGGTATGCACAGATCAGGGCCAGAAGGGGAGTACAGTTTAGAATGAGTCTGTGATGGAGTTCATCGATGACGCACAGAAAGGATGTACACTTGTTCATGGAAAAGCATTTTCTGATAAAGTTGTTGCAGCTTGCTTTTTGGGTTGAAATATACTTTTCTGCCATGTCATATTTTTAATTATGCTTTTTTCCAAAAAAGTTGGAAGAAAGAAAAAGAAACAGCAATGCATGCATTACATTTGAAGTTTCATTTTTTTTTAACATACTTTTCCATTAATATTTTATGATTATTATTAATTTTTCCCCATGGCCAAACCATACAAGTGTGCAGCTATGTGAATGCTATTTAATTTTAAGTATCTGGTAGACCGAGCCTCACTTGATAGGTTTTTATAACATTTATTTATTCATTTTTTAATAAGCATAATAAAGTGAAATTTACTATATGCAAAACATGAACAAGTTATGGAAGATACATTTACAGCTCATAGTATTGAGCACAATTGAAAGTGAAAATGATGTTGCAGTGGAGCAAAAGTGCTGACATGTTTCAGTACTAAATATAAATATGCTTATTTTTTTTAAAATATGTCATTTTTTTATGAGTGAGTGGGGGGAGGTTGCAGAATTTGAGAGGTTTGATTTTGTATTATATGTAAACAATTTTGTAAAAAAATTGTATATAGCAGGAATTTTGTATTGTCATTCATAAAAAAAAACATTTTTTATATGAATGTGATTATGTCAGGCATATCCTGAGTTCTATTTTCCATGTATCATAAAATTTAAATTCTTCTTCAACAATCATTGTCCAAGTCAATAAATGGTGGCAAACATGAGCTATTTCAGCAAGGATGTTGTAGGTTTAAATGAAAAATTCTCTTGCTTTTAAAATTGCCACTAATTTTGTAAAAGGGTGTATTGCCATGGCATAAACTATAGTGATGTTTGTAACAATATGGTAGTGGTTTTAAACACAGCAAAAGTATAAACACAGTTATCCATCATGAAATGTTTATGAAAATATTTTAATTCACAAAATCAACATTTGATAAAATCAGCTTTATTTGTTCTAGTCAGTTAAAACTAATTTTACCATGTTTGCAATGCTACCATATTTTATGATTCATTATTAATTTTTTCACGAAACTGTACATTGAATAGTCAAACCATACAAATTGGCAGGTATGTGAGAACTATTTAATTTTAATAATTGCAGCTCATTCAAATTTCAGAAAATTTACAACAATGACTATTGAAATACATAATGTATGTATATAATCATGCCTTTTCAAAAATGTAGTACAACATATTTGCATGGGTTTTTTTCTTTTTTTTATAAATGAGATTTTACAGATATAAAAACTTACTTCATTAAATATAAAAAGGATAAAATAAATAAATATTAACATTAATAAGAGGGTTCAAACATTTAATTTAAACTTCAAAGTCTTAGTGCCTTCTTGATCTACTAGATTAACATTTAAATCAACTCAGCAATAAGAGAATAGTAAGCCTACAAAAGCTTCCGCAGTAATTTTTAACATACTTTTCCATTAATTACAAGAGAAAGAGGCCATTTAACTTCGTAATCAAATGCAAATGCTTCTAATCCTGTCAAATGAGAATCTTCTGCATTACCATACTCTAAAAGGAAAAGGAAAAAAAAAAGATATTAAAAGAAACATATAATTATTAAAATTTTATTTGGCAGGTTTACTAGATTACTATACAAAGTTTTAGATATGCAAATTAACAAGGACCTTTTTTGTTTCTGAGACTGCTTGTTGCTTTATTAATATCTAAATTTGTCATCTGTTATATCATAAACAAATTTTATTTTCTCTCTGATATTACCATAAAAAAAAAGAAAGATATTATCAATCATTTCAAAATTTTCTACTGCTAAAGTATAGTTTAATGGTCTATATATTCTTCAGATTAGTCTTGCATGGGTTGGGTACAACCTTACCAGAACTCAACAAAAATAATTTCTCCAACCCCAAACCTCCCAAAATAATTTTGGCGACTCACAAACTGACCCAAACTAGATATATTTCAACCCATAACCTGGTCCAAAAGGAATGCAAATCATGTTTTAATGAAATTATGAAAAGTAATTTACAATTATATCTATCTCCAATACCAATTTTATATGTTACTAGCAGGCTCTGCCCCCTGCAAGCTACGTTCGCCAACCCCCGTTCAGACACCGTAGAATCTACAAGCTTGCAAATTTGATCGGTTTTAAAAAGATTAGAGAAGATTGAATTATAATGAAAAAACCTTTAGCAATCTGCCTGCAGGGGTGCAGAAAATGTTTCTACTCGCAACATTTTCCCCAATCTACATGAAAATTTCCCCAGAATCTTACGGTATGTTATAGCTAAATGCTGTAGTAACGTAGGTATAGAAAATTTATTTTTCCAATATATCTCAACTTATGCACAAGTATATAATGGAAGGGGTGATTCTGAGAAGAAAAAAAAAAAAATCTGAAATTAACAGCAAATTTTCAGAAAGGTTACAGCAGCAGAGTGGGGGAAGGGGGGGAAATCCACTCCCAGCACTAACTATGTTTTTTTCATGACCCTTTGCCGAAATTCGCGTTTTTTCGCAATCTTTTGACGAAATTTGTGGTTATTTCGCCTTCCTTTTCACGAGTTTTGTAGTTATTTCACCTTCCTTTTGACAAGATTCGTGGGTATTTCACCCTCTTTTGACGGAATTTGCAGTTGTTTCGCCATCTTTTGATGAAATTCGCAGTTGTTTTGCGATCATTTGATGAAATTCGCGGTCGTTTTGCGATCGTTTGACGAAATTTGCGGTGTTTTTGTGATCTTTTAATGAAATTTGCGGATGTTTCGCGATCTTTTGATGAAATTTGTGTTCATTTTGCTATCTTTTGACGAAATTTGCGTTGATTTCGCGATCTTTTGATGAAATTTGAGAGTATTCGCGGTTGTTTCACGATCTTTTGACGAAATTCACGGTTGTTTTGCTGTCTTTCGACGAAATTCGCCATGGTTTTGCAATTTTTCGACGAAATTTGTGGTTGTTTCGTGACCTTTTGGCGAAATTTGCGGTTGTTTTGCGCCATTTTGTCAAAATTGCGGTTGTTTCGCGATATTTTGACGAAATTTACGGTTTTTTCACTATCTTTTGGCGAAATGTACGTTTATTTCGCGATCTTTTGACAAAATTTGCATTCATTTTGTGCTCTTTTGATGAAACTTGCTGCTCTTTCGCCGAAATTTTTGGTATTTTTGCAATCTTTAGACGAAACATGCGTTTTTTTTGCAATCTATTAACGAAATTTGCAGTTATTTTGCGATCTTTTGAGGAAACTTGCGGTGCTTTCGCGATCTTTTGACGAAATTTGTGGTTATTTTGCGATCTTGTGACGAAAAGCGCGTTTTTTCGTTAATTCTTTGACAAAATTCGCGGTATTTTTATGTACGAATTTTCAGATTGATGACCTTTTCTTTAATTTTCGGCAAATTCGGAACAGAATCACCCCTGATATACGGTACATATTATTCCAAGATCGATTTTGTGAAGATCACCATACGGATCTTTTTATTTGTAGTGATATTTTTCTATCTCAGGGAATTATGGAATTTGTTGTTAAAATCGAAATCAATTGTATATGTTTCTGCAAAATTTCCCCCCGATCCTAGATCGCCGGATCAGACATATTCTGCACCCCTGTCTGCCTGTAGACGGGTTTTCATTCAATTCCCTTTGATTGCGAAAATTTAAGGCCGAATCAGTTGCTGTTAAGACATCCAATGGTTATTTTCGTGTTTGATTAAAGAAAACCAGTTAAACATTTGAAAGGAAGCTAAAATAAAATGAATTAAGTAAACAGAGCCTTTGCCTCCCGGTATCTTTTAACAGCATTATAAAACGACTGACATAATACAATTTACTGCTTTAACCCCTTCAAGGGTGGTGGTTCATTTTTGGACCACTTAATTTTAATTCTTAAATGCCACATTGGCACCAGAATATTGGAATGAAATTTTTCATTTTATTAAGTAAGTGAACAAAAGCATTTTCGTATTTCGAAATTTGTTTGTAAATTCTGGTGCCATTCACTGATTTCAACATTTTACGAATAGCAATCTTCCCCCTGAAAGGGTTAAATGCATATTAATGTATTTATTATTTTAAAGTTTCCTTTCTCTTTTAATATTCACGTGTAAATATAATTTTCAATATTTCCCTGCTTTTAACACTTACTCATTTAATAGTAATTTTAAAGTTTTTTTTTCTGTTTTTAATGGTCACATGTAAATAAATTTTTAATTATTAGGAAATATTATTCTTTGCGCTGTTTTTAGAATTGAAAACAATCTCTATAATAATAGCCTAAGTCATGTGACTATTATCAACAGTTCCGGGCGGATCCCTTCGCTTTTTATATTCCAGGCGGTCATTTTGGTACTTTAATGTTAGCAAGCCACAGGCGATAAGTCGCCAAATATTATTCTATTGCCATCATTTCACTTACATTATAATAGTTAAAGTTATGTAACTGCCACAAACAATTACAACCCTTCGCTTTTCATAAGAAAGGTTTTCATTTTGATTAAAAAGAATCAAAGTTATTTTTTCGAATAAAACTACATAAAAGATGCCATGACGCAAAAAATTCTTGGTACTTTTATGTTAGCCAGGTGCAAATCTCGCCAATAGCTTTTTTTTAACTTGCCAGTTAGCCTTTTTTTATTTCCCCAGAGGTAAATTAAAACGGTACTACTTGGTTATCCCATCGACCAAAAATCTGTCGCCAAACTATAAGATTAAATGCCAATAATGGTTGATCATAAATGTCACATTCACTTGACTGTAAGGAAGTTATATGTGTTTACGCCATCAAGTGATTTTTATTTCAACGTTTTATTTTTATTAATGCTATACTAATTTATTTAGGCACAGATGTCATATACGCAATATTGTCCCCATATTGGCACGATTTTCTTCCAACGCCATTTTGGCAAAAACATCAACAGCATAAACAACAACATCCGCATTATCATATCAAGCAAAGTAACGATACTTTGCCGCCAGTTAAGTACCCGTTGCTTATACGACATTGGTGTCAGAAATAAATCATGCCAATATGGAACGTATATGACATCTGTGCCTTTATTTGTTCTTTCGTTGTTTAAAATAAAAATTACATCAATTTGTATAATTTGGTGAGTGCTTTGGCGATTTATATAATTTGGCGAAATTGTCGACAGGATAACTAAGTAGTACCATTAAAACATTGCTTTGAATTTGAAATTAAATGTCAGGATTTGTTGCAATATTTAATCGGGTTTTGCGTGATTTTTTTTTTTTTTTTTTTTTTTTTTTTTTATGACAATTTGGCAAAAACCTCGTTTTCGAATACCAGTTAATATGTACTTTTAAATTATTTTCTATTATTTTTAAAATGAAATAACAATAAATAAATAAAAAAGAATTAATAACCATAGAACAAAACAATTTATAACATTTTTTTAAAATAAAAAAAATAAAGGTAAATAAACATTTATTAATAAATAAGCAACAATAGCTGGGTTACCATGCCAGGCAAAATAACGCCCTTTTTGCGCTATTTAGGTACCCCGGTGTGTATATGAGTTCTGCAATTAATATTTTTCTTTTTGTTTCGTTTAAAAAAAAAAGAAAGAAGTGAAAGCCATTGATTTAAAATTCTTCAGTTTTAAATGAAAGTTTTGTATTAAATAAAATGATAATGAAATTAAAAAAAAAAAAAATGTTTTTAGCCTACATTTAAGGGAAACCAAACTGGTCGACAAATTAGTTTAAAATAATAACCTATTCTAAAATATGAAAAAAAAATATCTGTTATGATTAAAATTTGAGTTGCCATCATTAGAAAAAAGTATTTAAAATTAGAAAAAAATTAATATTTCGAAAACTAATTTGAATTTAAAAATTCTAATATCAGTTTCGAGATCTGCGGATCAATATATATTTTTGGTGTTAATTTCATCTCAAAGTATTCCATATTTTAGGAGAAATCGCCGCGAAACATAATCAGTTGTTTAATCAGTTGTTTCCTACATCCGTTTCATTAGGATTTTATATATATAGGGTAGATATAGAAAAATTGACAAATCTATATTCGTTAATATTCACAACAGTAAAACCTCTGAATAGCAGACAAATCACAATCGTTAAACAGAGTCTTGAATGGAGAATACCTGACCTCATTCAAGAATCTGTTTAACGATCGTGAGTTGTCTGCTATTCAGAGGTTTTACTGTTGTGAATATTAACGAACATAGATTTGTCAATTTTTCTATATAACATATAAAATTGGTATTAGAGATATGATTGTAGATTACTTAGGTAGATTATCAGGTTTTCCTTAATTAGGGTTTCGTTCATCTGACGAAACCCTATTCGTCTCACTCCTCTGTCTGTCTGTCCGTCACAGAGCTCGTTCTCAGAAACTATACATGTTGGAGACATGAAATTTTGGGTACTTATAGCTGAACACCCTCACATCATACGACAAATGATAAAATTTTGAAAAAGTCGTACATTTAACCCTTTGGGCTCCCGCATGTGTATTTTAAACAATTATTTCTAAGTGAGCTCCTAATTAGTTTGGAGGCGTGAAATTTTGCATACTTATAGCTGAACACCTCAGATCAAATGACAAATCATAAAATTTTGAAAATGTCGTACGTTTAACCCTTTGGAGTCCCACATGTGTATTTTAAACAATTCTTTCTAAGTGAGCCCCGATTTAGGTTGGAGGCGTGAAATTTTGCATACTTATAGCTGAACACCTCACATCAAACGACAAATCATAAAATTTTGAAAATGTCGTACGTTTAATCCTTTGGTGTCCCACATGTGTATTTGTTTTTGTGATCTTTTAATGAAATTTGCGGATGTTTCGCGATCTTTTGATGAAATTTGTGTTCATTTTGCTATCTTTTGACGAAATTTGCGTTGATTTCGCGATCTTTTGATGAAATTTGAGAGTATTCGCGGTTGTTTCACGATCTTTTGACGAAATTCACGGTTGTTTTGCTGTCTTTCGACGAAATTCGCCATGGTTTTGCAATTTTTCGACGAAATTTGTGGTTGTTTCGTGACCTTTTGGCGAAATTTGCGGTTGTTTTGCGCCATTTTGTCAAAATTGCGGTTGTTTCGCGATATTTTGACGAAATTTACGGTTTTTTCACTATCTTTTGGCGAAATGTACGTTTATTTCGCGATCTTTTGACAAAATTTGCATTCATTTTGTGCTCTTTGGATGAAACTTGCTGCTCTTTCGCCGAAATTTTTGGTATTTTTGCAATCTTTAGACGAAACATGCGTTTTTTTTGCAATCTATTAACGAAATTTGCAGTTATTTTGCGATCTTTTGAGGAAACTTGCGGTGCTTTCGCGATCTTTTGACGAAATTTGTGGTTATTTTGCGATCTTGTGACGAAAAGCGCGTTTTTTCGTTAATTCTTTGACAAAATTCGCGGTATTTTTATGTACGAATTTTCAGATTGATGACCTTTTCTTTAATTTTCGGCAAATTCGGAACAGAATCACCCCTGATATACGGTACATATTATTCCAAGATCGATTTTGTGAAGATCACCATACGGATCTTTTTATTTGTAGTGATATTTTTCTATCTCAGGGAATTATGGAATTTGTTGTTAAAATCGAAATCAATTGTATATGTTTCTGCAAAATTTCCCCCCGATCCTAGATCGCCGGATCAGACATATTCTGCACCCCTGTCTGCCTGTAGACGGGTTTTCATTCAATTCCCTTTGATTGCGAAAATTTAAGGCCGAATCAGTTGCTGTTAAGACATCCAATGGTTATTTTCGTGTTTGATTAAAGAAAACCAGTTAAACATTTGAAAGGAAGCTAAAATAAAATGAATTAAGTAAACAGAGCCTTTGCCTCCCGGTATCTTTTAACAGCATTATAAAACGACTGACATAATACAATTTACTGCTTTAACCCCTTCAAGGGTGGTGGTTCATTTTTGGACCACTTAATTTTAATTCTTAAATGCCACATTGGCACCAGAATATTGGAATGAAATTTTTCATTTTATTAAGTAAGTGAACAAAAGCATTTTCGTATTTCGAAATTTGTTTGTAAATTCTGGTGCCATTCACTGATTTCAACATTTTACGAATAGCAATCTTCCCCCTGAAAGGGTTAAATGCATATTAATGTATTTATTATTTTAAAGTTTCCTTTCTCTTTTAATATTCACGTGTAAATATAATTTTCAATATTTCCCTGCTTTTAACACTTACTCATTTAATAGTAATTTTAAAGTTTTTTTTTCTGTTTTTAATGGTCACGTGTAAATAAATTTTTAATTATTAGGAAATATTATTCTTTGCGCTGTTTTTAGAATTGAAAACAATCTCTATAATAATAGCCTAAGTCATGTGACTATTATCAACAGTTCCGGGCGGATCCCTTCGCTTTTTATATTCCAGGCGGTCATTTTGGTACTTTAATGTTAGCAAGCCACAGGCGATAAGTCGCCAAATATTATTCTATTGCCATCATTTCACTTACATTATAATAGTTAAAGTTATGTAACTGCCACAAACAATTACAACCCTTCGCTTTTCATAAGAAAGGTTTTCATTTTGATTAAAAAGAATCAAAGTTATTTTTTCGAATAAAACTACATAAAAGATGCCATGACGCAAAAAATTCTTGGTACTTTTATGTTAGCCAGGTGCAAATCTCGCCAATAGCTTTTTTTTAACTTGCCAGTTAGCCTTTTTTTATTTCCCCAGAGGTAAATTAAAACGGTACTACTTGGTTATCCCATCGACCAAAAATCTGTCGCCAAACTATAAGATTAAATGCCAATAATGGTTGATCATAAATGTCACATTCACTTGACTGTAAGGAAGTTATATGTGTTTACGCCATCAAGTGATTTTTATTTCAACGTTTTATTTTTATTAATGCTATACTAATTTATTTAGGCACAGATGTCATATACGCAATATTGTCCCCATATTGGCACGATTTTCTTCCAACGCCATTTTGGCAAAAACATCAACAGCATAAACAACAACATCCGCATTATCATATCAAGCAAAGTAACGATACTTTGCCGCCAGTTAAGTACCCGTTGCTTATACGACATTGGTGTCAGAAATAAATCATGCCAATATGGAACGTATATGACATCTGTGCCTTTATTTGTTCTTTCGTTGTTTAAAATAAAAATTACATCAATTTGTATAATTTGGTGAGTGCTTTGGCGATTTATATAATTTGGCGAAATTGTCGACAGGATAACTAAGTAGTACCATTAAAACATTGCTTTGAATTTGAAATTAAATGTCAGGATTTGTTGCAATATTTAATCGGGTTTTGCGTGATTTTTTTTTTTTTTTTTTTTTTTTTTTTTTATGACAATTTGGCAAAAACCTCGTTTTCGAATACCAGTTAATATGTACTTTTAAATTATTTTCTATTATTTTTAAAATGAAATAACAATAAATAAATAAAAAAGAATTAATAACCATAGAACAAAACAATTTATAACATTTTTTTAAAATAAAAAAAATAAAGGTAAATAAACATTTATTAATAAATAAGCAACAATAGCTGGGTTACCATGCCAGGCAAAATAACGCCCTTTTTGCGCTATTTAGGTACCCCGGTGTGTATATGAGTTCTGCAATTAATATTTTTCTTTTTGTTTCGTTTAAAAAAAAAAGAAAGAAGTGAAAGCCATTGATTTAAAATTCTTCAGTTTTAAATGAAAGTTTTGTATTAAATAAAATGATAATGAAATTAAAAAAAAAAAAAATGTTTTTAGCCTACATTTAAGGGAAACCAAACTGGTCGACAAATTAGTTTAAAATAATAACCTATTCTAAAATATGAAAAAAAAATATCTGTTATGATTAAAATTTGAGTTGCCATCATTAGAAAAAAGTATTTAAAATTAGAAAAAAATTAATATTTCGAAAACTAATTTGAATTTAAAAATTCTAATATCAGTTTCGAGATCTGCGGATCAATATATATTTTTGGTGTTAATTTCATCTCAAAGTATTCCATATTTTAGGAGAAATCGCCGCGAAACATAATCAGTTGTTTAATCAGTTGTTTCCTACATCCGTTTCATTAGGATTTTATATATATAGGGTAGATATAGAAAAATTGACAAATCTATATTCGTTAATATTCACAACAGTAAAACCTCTGAATAGCAGACAAATCACAATCGTTAAACAGAGTCTTGAATGGAGAATACCTGACCTCATTCAAGAATCTGTTTAACGATCGTGAGTTGTCTGCTATTCAGAGGTTTTACTGTTGTGAATATTAACGAACATAGATTTGTCAATTTTTCTATATAACATATAAAATTGGTATTAGAGATATGATTGTAGATTACTTAGGTAGATTATCAGGTTTTCCTTAATTAGGGTTTCGTTCATCTGACGAAACCCTATTCGTCTCACTCCTCTGTCTGTCTGTCCGTCACAGAGCTCGTTCTCAGAAACTATACATGTTGGAGACATGAAATTTTGGGTACTTATAGCTGAACACCCTCACATCATACGACAAATGATAAAATTTTGAAAAAGTCGTACATTTAACCCTTTGGGCTCCCGCATGTGTATTTTAAACAATTATTTCTAAGTGAGCTCCTAATTAGTTTGGAGGCGTGAAATTTTGCATACTTATAGCTGAACACCTCAGATCAAATGACAAATCATAAAATTTTGAAAATGTCGTACGTTTAACCCTTTGGAGTCCCACATGTGTATTTTAAACAATTCTTTCTAAGTGAGCCCCGATTTAGGTTGGAGGCGTGAAATTTTGCATACTTATAGCTGAACACCTCACATCAAACGACAAATCATAAAATTTTGAAAATGTCGTACGTTTAATCCTTTGGTGTCCCACATGTGTATTTTAAACAATTCTTTCTAAGTGAGCCCCTAATTAGGTTGCAGGCGTGAAATTTTGCATACTTATAGCTGAACACCTCACATAAACGTCAAATCATAAAATTTTGAAAATGTCGCAAATTTAACCCTTTGGGGTCCCACATGTGCATTTTAAACAATTCTTTCTAAGTGAGCCACTAATTATGTTGGAGACATGAAATTTTGGGTACTTATAGCTGAACACCTCACATCATACAACAAATGATAAAATTTTGAAAAAGTCGTACATTTAACCCTTTGGGCTCCCGCATGTGTATTTTAAACAATTATTTCTAAGTGAGCTCCTAATTAGTTTGGAGGCGTGAAATTTTGCATACTTATAGCTGAACACCTCACATTAAACGACAAATCATAAAATTTTGAAAAAGTCATACATTTAACCCTTTGCGCTCCCACATGTGCATTTTAAACAATTGTTTCTAAGTGTGCCCCTATTTAGGTTGGAGGCGTAAAATTTTGCATACTTATATCTCAACACCTCAGATCTCACGTCAAATAATAAATTTTGAAAAAGTTTTATGTTTAACCCTTTCAACTCCAGCTTGTGTATTTTAAGCCATTCTTTCTAACTGAGCCCCTAATTAAATTGGAAATTTGAAATTTTTCATACTTATTGCAGAACACCTGAGGCCAGACGACAAATCATAAAATCTTGAAAAAGTCTTACGTTTAACCCTTTGAGCTACCACATATGTATTTGAAGCAATTCTTTCTAAGAGAGCTCCTAATTAAGTTGGTGACATGAAATTTTCCATACATATAGCTGAATGCCTCAGACCACACGACAAATCAAAATTTTCAAAAAGTCTTTTATTATTTACCCCTCTGGGCTCTAACTTGTGTATTTTAAGCAATTTTTCTAACCTCCGCCCTTTTAACCTGGGGAGAAATTTTCCAACTTTTGACGACACCCCTTTGACCATTCTTTCATATTATGCACCATAGCCTTAAATATTTTAATTCCATTTTTTTCTGCCAAGTGCGCCAACTTATCTTTGGTGCTATGGGCCTAGTCCCCTCGACTAATATATCTACAGATAGTATATAAAACGGATTTTTGTTCGGATACAGGTTTGTTTAGAATCAAGTGTGCCCCTGGTTGTGAAATGTGGAACTAACAGATTTTTCAAAAGGATAAAGTGTTTTGAAAGGTATATTAAACGAAACCCTCTGTGCGATCTGTGATCACACTTACCCACTTGTTTTCTTTTTTATTCGCCGGATTCAGGGGAGGATAATTCATGTGGGTCATATTTAGATTATTGTAAGTTAGGTTGTTGGGATTTCCAAACAAGTTTGAATAGAGTTATGTTTTAAATAAAAGTACATATGTATTTGAATTTGAATGAGTATATATTCAATTTACTGCATGAGAAATAAAATGTACAATTATTATTTCTTTACGGTATAGTTAAGAAACATTTTTTATTATCTCAGAATTTGAAAAATGTTGCCAACACTTTGTTTTTGATACACACAAAAACAGACACATCATATTTGTCGTACACATGTGTAGATTGGGAGGTGTCCACTATCCATATGTATAAGTGTACAAAATATATAAGTGTTAGGGAATGATTTTTTTTTCGCTAAATAAAGGCGTCTGTCTTTCAGGAGTGCTCATTATGGAGGTGCCATGTTAATAATAAATTGGTGTTCATTGTATATTGAATTAAAACTGATTCTTTGAGGAATTTGGCATTTGAAATTGTTAGAGAAGTACTGAAGCAGAATATAAAGTGAAATATGGCAATAAACCCGCTACAACAAAGTTGCGGTTCTTTTCGAGAATAATAAAGGGTAATTCTTACTTTTAAGGAATGTCAAATATTAAAGACACAATGAAGAATCAGACTTGGTGGAAGTAACAAACATATTTTATTTCATCTTTGTCAGTTACCAGAAGTTTAATAAAGATTTTCCTCTTTGTCACTGTAAATTATGAGCATGACAAACTCATTTTAAAATAAAAATATTGAAGAAATTCTTTAACCCTTTAATTTAATTTAGGAAGGCATCATGGATATTGTAAACGCAATACCACATTGTAAAGAATAATCAACTTTAAATATGATAACACACATTTTAAACTCACATTCGAACGGCAGACAGGAGCCCACGCTCTGCCAAAACTGTGTTAAGGACTACATCTTTTCAGGATCACATTAAACCAAATTCGGAATTGAAAATAACGAGATTTTGTATTTAAACAAAATCCACAGGATGAGCAAAGAGGGCAAACATAATGATTTAAGCTGAGCAGATAATTAAAATAATGATGAAGTGTCAAGAAAAACAAATGAAAAAGTGCAATTTAAAAAGGAACTTCCGATTCGCAAAAGCAAAACAAAACACACATCCCGAAGGCGAGCCATGCAAGATGTTACTGCCAGGGATAGGGAACGAGAGCTCCAAATGGTGTATGCAGAACTCAAACAGGAGCATGGACACAAATGCTATGTGATAGGGGATACAAAACTATCTCCCTACATTTAAAAAGTAAAGCAGAGCTATAATTACATAGTGGTAAAAGTAATTGCAGACATTTGAAAAAGCATACCAAATTAGATTTAAACTGAAATTATAATTACATTGAAAGAGAAAAACTTAAATTAAAATGGTGGATTAAATAAAGACAACGGTTTAAAAACAAAATAACACATTTATTAAAAGCTTTAAGATGAAAAACAAAAACATAAAATAAAACTATTTTAAATAAATAAAATCTGTTAACATATAGAAAAGCACTTATCTGAATTTTAATATCACATGAAACTCATTTTATCATGACACTCAAATAATATTAATCCATAAACGAACACCTTGAGATAGTTTGAAAGAAAAACACTATTGAAAATTGGAGCCCAAAATCATGACTATGTTGGAAGCGATGAAATAACATTCCTCACAATTAACTCTGATGATCACGATGCAATAGTCCCATATTCATTCTAAATGATCCCCAGGAAACTTTAAGTTGGATAACAATACATTTCAAGAGCCATCTCTAGTTTCCGAAGCATCCTTAGTAAAAGAGTTTAATTCACGATGTTCGTTCATAATGAAGTACAATAACTGACTGGCATGTTATCAAATGTTCGGGGAAAAACAGAACTTCGGCTGCTCAAACTTTACTGGAAAAACTACACTCCAGAGTTTGTCTACTTTGGCAAGGATATTATTCCTCACGAGTTGAATTATTCCAGAGCCTTGACATTGAATGAACTTTAGAAAGACAACACTAATAGATTGAAGAGGATCATCTGTTAAATTCCGAATTAAAAAGGCATAAGAACTTGACAGTAAAAGATTACATTGAACAATGTCAATATCTTAATCATAGGAGATCGCCTCTGCAACATATTTCATAAAAACAGCTACTTTAGGGAAAGACAGACATCCTCTGACCCTCCTTAAGTAAAAATTGGCAAAGAATGCCGAGATGCCAAAGTATATATGGATCTCAGACATAAGGAAAACAGTCTACTATGCATTGCAAGAAAATGCCCTCTACTTCCACAAAGTATGGAACGGCGATGTCAGATTGCATATGCAAATTGCAACTAAAAGATCGCTACAACCATCTTGTAGAAGAGACGAGAGCTACCAAGGTAAAAGTGGAGAGGAAAAGATTGTTCGATACAAAGTTCGATACATTTCTTGATAAGAGAATGTTTCTCAAGTAAATAAACCATGTATGGTTGGAATACATTTAAGCTGCAACTAAAAGAACTTTATAAAAAATTTTATTTAAAGAAGAATGAAAAACAAATTGCTGTAAAAAGGTAAATGAGCTATTGAAAATTTATTAAAGGGAATATTGATAAAGTAGATATTATATGGAAAATATGTACAGTGACAAGACTAGGGATATGGATATATATATATATATATATATATATACACATAACTGTGTGCATTAGGGAAAAGTGCGCTAAAGACAGGGAAAAAAACAGCCGATGAAAGATTTTAGATCATGCTGTGAAATACATGACTGAAGCTGAATAAATACCAATGCTAAGTGCTGAAAAGAAACAAAAATATATAAAATTTAAAAACTGTGAGAACATTTCACAGGTCTTATTGTATATAGGCGTTTAATCTGAAAAAATATTTTGGACATTCTTTTGAAAAATGACCTGAACTCAACTGGCAAGAATCAAAACTTAACCTGAAACAATGAAAGTCAACAAGACCTGCAGCAATAAAGTGGAAGTCAACCTGACCTGAACCTGACCCCGATGCAGGACTCTACTTTAGATCAATTAAAACTACAATTTATAGATTTAAAATCGATTTTTTAATTTGTCTGACAAGGGACAGTAATGGGTGCACAGAATAGTTGATTGACTGAAATATGCATTTTTTAAATCTAAAAGAATATTTGAGAATAGCTGAATAAATAAGCTACTATTTTTTAAAACAAAGCACATACCAAATTGATTTTCAGGTGGTATTCTAAGTATCTTGAACATTTGAGTCAATAAGTCATATGGCAACAGTTCTACTCTAAAAGTGAAAACAAAAGTTAGTCATAATGATCCGGGATAAGCTATTTGAAATACATAATGTTAAAGAACAGGATTTATCTATGCAGCAATGAAGAATTAATAAAAACAGAAAAATATTTTGCTTGAAAACTGTAATATTCATTATAGTATCCACAGAATTTGAGGTCTGAATGAGCCCAGACATGGTCCATTCTCTCTAGGCCATACTGGGCTGGATTTTTTTTACACTCTTTTATTTAACTCAACCGGTTTTTGTATATAAAGATGGAATTTTGAAATCGATTTTTAACCCACTTCGTGATATGCTAGAATTATAAAATTCATGTAAATGCATGTTTCTGAGGGCAAAACAACATTAATATTTTTAAAACTTAAATACAAATTCATTATTTTTAAGGCATTTTCTAAATAGCCACCACAGGTGATAAACCACCAAGTATTCTCTGTTACAGATACAATTGCATGGAAGTTGAAAAAACAATGAATTTAATTATGCACTAATAAACGCTTGGTAAAATATGCCAAAAGCATTGTGAAACTGGAACAATGAAACGTTTTAAACACTTAATAGTAGAAAATAAATTATAATTAAAAAATGAAAAGTGCAATATTAAAAAAAGGTTACACTTTTATCAATTAATAGTTAAATAATAATTTACGATTTACATTGAGAAATCCGAAAAATATAGCTTAAATAATGTTTCATTTTATCTTTCCTGTTCCTTTCTTAAAAAATAAACAGAGCAAAAATTGTTTTTAATAAATTCATTTGCTTGAGCTTTCTACATTGTATATGAAAAGCAGTGAATTTTTCATAATCAGATTCATTGCCAATGTTAAATTAATGTAGTGTAAAAATGAATTTTTGGAAAAAAAACATGACTTGCAGTCAAAAATTAGGTGGCATTTTAAAGATGACCATTGAACGTTTATAAAAGAGTACTTGTTAAAAAATATATTTTTACACTCTTTTCTTTTTAAATCTATTTTTATTTTAAATATAGAAAGATTTAAAATTAAGATTTTCTTTCATTCTAAAAAATATTCATTTTTTAATAAGTCTGCATATATAAATATCTTTATGATAACTAATATTGTTATTTCATATACTATGGCTTGCAGACATATAACATTTGTACCTATCAAAAAGTTTTAGATATTAACATTCACGTGCCTAAAAATTGAGTAGCATTTTTTACCTTTCTATAAATTCAATACATCTGGAGTTAAATAATAGCTAAATACTCTCTGATTACTATCATTCCATCAATTCCAAAACACAAAAATCGGTTCAAAGTGCCAAGTTTTATGGTCTTTTCAGAAAAGATTCGATACTTTTAAAGAAAAACGAAAAATGTTGTTCAATTTTTAGTATTAGAATACGAAGGTCTGCCAATTGCTGTAGTGTGATAGCACACCAAATTTGTAAATTAGTAAAAATTAAGTTTACCCTCATGAGCGACTATGTGACACCAGGAACTCAATTTCATGAGAAAATGGTCTGAAGAGTTTTTTTCTCCAGGACCCTTCATCTTCAATTATAAATGCACATTACATTTATAACCTTTATGATGATGATTTATAATATAAAATGTTAGCTTAAATAAGATTATTAGTTTTAGGTCTTATCAGGGTTCTCGCTGGTTTTTTACCAACATTAGCGATTTGGTGAATGAGAAATAAAAAACAGTAGCCAAATGAAAAGAAATCTTAGCAAAATAGATTTGGCGTGAAACACTGAAAAATGTAACTTTAACCTTTTATTGTATCCCTTTTTTTCCAAATGTTCTGAAATAACCCATTTTTTTGTACTTGCTTATAAAATAGAAATTCGGCTATCCACTACAGAAACTACTATCTTTGATTTACTGTTGTGAAAATATACAATAACAAGTTGGAAATTGCTCGTCAAACGTGGCAAATGAGGTGCGTTCGTACTATAACTAGTTTTATAATTATTTTTTGCACCCCATATTGTACTGAATGTATAATTTTTTGCACTTCATAAAGCGCATAGTCTGATACATCATTAAAATGCACTTCCAATATTTTTTTTCCCATTCCCCGTAATGTAACGGAACACTTTTGACTGTCCCTGTAATTAAACTATACATCCGATTTTCCTAAAATTTGAAATAGCTCAACAAAATTTTGCAACAATTATATCTTTAAAATTTCAGACCATTCGGAAGGCTGTAATATCATTAAAATGCACTTGCAATAATTTTTCCCATTGGCCGTAATGTAAAGAAAAACTTTTGACTGTCCCTGTAATTAAACTATACATCCGATTTTCCTAAAATTTGAAAGGGCTCGACAAAATTTTGCAACAGTTATATCTTTAAAATTTCAGATCATTCGGAAGGCTCTAATATCATTAAAATCCACTTGCAATAATTTTTCCCATTGGCCGTAATGTAAAGAAAAACTTTTGACTGTCCCTGTAATTAAACTATACATCCGATTTTCCTAAAATTTGAAATAGCTCAACAAAATTTTGCAACAATTATATCTTTAAAATTTCAGACCATTCGGAAGGCTGTAATATCATTAAAATGCACTTGCAATAATTTTTCCCATTGGCCGTAATGTAAAGAAAAACTTTTGACTGTCCCTGTAATTAAACTATACATCCGATTTTCCTAAAATTTGAAAGGGCTCGACAAAATTTTGCAACAGTTATATCTTTAAAATTTCAGATCATTCGGAAGGCTCTAATATCATTAAAATCCACTTGCAATAATTTTTCCCATTGGCCGTAATGTCAAGAAAAACTTTTGACTGTCCCTGTAATTAAACTATACATCCGATTTTCATAAAATTTGAAATGGCTCGACAAAATTTTGCAAAAATCATATATTTGAAATTTCAGACCATTCTGTTGGGTAGTTTTTGCTCTGTTACATGCGGACAGACGGACGGACAGACGGACAGACTGAACGACGACTATAGGTGCTACGTATTTATATAATTACGAACGCACCTAAAAATTGCTATGAGATTTCGACTCTTAACCAATTGAAAAATTTCTCCGGCCAATGATACTTTGCATACAACTAATAAATAGTATGGTAAATGGCTAATTTCAATATTGCATTCCAGAAAAACTTTTCTCTATTTGGCACTTGATGCAAGTAATTTTGTTTGTGTTTTTACTGGCACGACGCATCGGTGCATAGATAGTGATTAACTGACAATAGAGAAATAGTTATAACATGATCCTTTGTCTTTGGTTGTTGCTAAACAGAATTGATGTTGAATCAGTATCTCTATAAATAGAGCAATGTAAATGGCACAGTATGATTGAATATGAAAAGCGAAATCAGTCATTCAGCAAAGCGGATCAGAATCTCGACTTTATTGGCATATACACAGTACACACACACAAAAAAAAAAAGAGCAGAAATAGAGCACTCGTAATTTGGCGAGTCTGATTGTTCTGTTACTCACCAAATGGATAATTTTGTCGCGATTTGGCACAATGGCGAGCGGCAGCGAGAACACTGGGTCATATAGATTTATCTGGATTAATCATTAAACACATTGTGCTTGAATTATGCAAAACACAGATTCTTAGAGATTCAATAACATTCAGCCAAAAGGACAGTATGCATGTGGCTTTTTTTTAAATTAAAGATAGATGGAAGAAACATGATTGGTGCCGGTGACCCTGGGACCGGAAAATACGTTCATTCTACATCATGGCCACTAAGCGACTAATACAGTTATAAGATATTTGATTGTAAGATGCATCAAGCGAACATGGTACTTTGACTTACGATAACCCTAAGGATGGCACATTTAACATTAATTTTAAATTACAGTTTAGCAAAGTCATTAATCAATGGCATAATTAAAATTTTAAGATATATTATCAAATGCCACATGAACTTTATAAAATTTCATAATAAAACCCGTATTGAGAACCCTAAATTATATAAAAATGATTACATAGATCTGTTCGTTTATTTTACTTTTCTATTTATTTTATTAACAGTTAAATATATGGTAATTATCAACGTAAGATATTAATATATGAAAAAGAGATGAAGAGAATAATAAATTTTAAAAAGGAAGGAAATTTTGATTAAATGTATTTGTAAAAGAAAATTATTTTATTTCTAATTGGTGGATAATTAATGATATATGATGATCTGTTAATTTTGACATCATGATGCTTTATAATGCCTTTCAAGAAACTTTATTAAAATTATGTAATTTGGGCAAAAAAAAATGCAGTTTTATCAATGATGGAGTGCTTATGCAAAAGAAAACTATTTTAAAATGTATAGAAAATTTAATAGAGAAATTTGGTTTCATAATCTACATTATAGATTATAAATAACTGAAATGGAACCTTCATTCAAAGAACTTAATATGAAAGATTGAGAAGCTTTGAATATTATAAATATGAAATAAAGAAACTTAATACTGAATATATTAGTTTTTTTTTTTTTTTTTAAGTAGAAACTGAAGATTATCATCTGTACAAGTAACATCATTCTAAAGAAAAAAAAAAAAATAGACTTGGAAATATAGAAAAAATTCTTTCAGGTATCACAAGGACATTCTTGATTTTAAATAAAGTAAAAATGAGAATACATATATTGATTGTTTGAAATAGATTAATAAAATATATAAAAGTCCCTTATTATGACATACAATTTATGTGATATTGTGATCATAATGAACTAACAGTAATAAATAGATATAAAAAGACAGATTCATTTGTCAAATAAATGATTTTGATGAATATTCTTTTCAATTTTTTCGCTTCTAAGGAAAAATAATGCCATATTTGATACTTGTCAAAAATGCCATCAGAACAAAAATAATGATAGTTTACTAATTTTTTCTATAAATAAAGTTAAATTACGAATAATGAACTGCAATCTAAACAATAAAATGAAAATTTACAGAAATATACCATTCAAACTATCAATTTGGGGATTTTTGGTATATTTCCTATAGGCTAGTTTATGAAAATAACTTTATAATTTCGGGAAATTCTCAGATATTTAAACCGATAGCTCATTACATTCATAACATTATATAAACTGCAGGTGAACAATTTTATATAAATATAACTAGGGGGCTCAGCCCCCTGCTCGCTGACGCTCGCCAACCCCCACGAATTGCTATGCAATTCATATTGGGATCGCTATGCGATTCCAGCTCGTTTCGCTCGCTCGCCACTATTTATGTCAACTCTAGCCAGAATGAGTGCTATCATAAATCATTACAACGGATTAAATTTACAAATATTTTTAATGTATAAAACAGTAATGGAAAACTGTTGAAAATGTAAATAAAAACGTACCTTGAAACAGAGTTAATTAAAAACCTTAGTGAAAACACAATAAAAATATTCTTAGTTGGGCTGCTATGAGATCCGAGCAAGGAACATATCAAATTTACAAATATTTTAATTCATAAAAAAGTAACTGAAAATTTTGTTGAAAATATAAATAAAAATGCGTTTATTAAAAGTTTGGCGCTGTGATTTGTTGATCATCATTGAGAAAGCTAAGCGAACAGGAAATTGACGCCGTTTAAATTTAAATGGCATGTTAGTGTAAGATGGGGTCCTTCACCTTTCATTTTGCCTATAGTATTGAAAATCCCAGCTTAAATTCATTTAAAACTATAATAAGAAGCTATAAAAAATGCTACTTATCACGCTATTGAAATGTAAACAAAGCGTTTTCACCTAGTGTCTAAATACAACCTTGGATCAAAAAGCTACGTCACAGTAAAACGGACCAATAGCAATTGTCATTCATGTATTGCTCAAACGGTTTGCATTAAAAGAGAGATCTTGTCTGGATTTTGATTTGCTGAGTGGGCTGGGACATGTGACCGTAACTACCACTGAGAAACGTCGCTTTGGCTGTTGCCAAATAGCAAGCTACAAATACAGCCCTTTTTTAGCGCTATGTAAGAGAAATATATATATAAATTTTTCAATATAAAACACTTAACTAATAATTGTTCATGTAAATCATATTTTTAGAAAATGCATTTAAAGTTTTTATTTTTGAAAACTTAATAGAAGCATTCACTCTAAGTTCTTAAAAATTTTGAGATTTACATATTGTACAATCCTTAATTTCAATATTAGAAAATATTTTCTTTCTTGAGATTACTTAATAAACACATCCAGAGATTTAAAAACACACTTTCGGCTTGAGAGCTGAAACAAAAACAGCCAAAACTGCATTTCCAACGATCATACAAATAAAACAAAAAAATTTTTGAATAGTTAACTGTATAGTCTTTCAAATAAAACAATAAAAATAGTTTGTGATATTTGCTGAAAATTGGCTATTTAAATGTAGTAAGAACCTTAAATGTTGATAATGATATTTTAAAACTTCCCTCCGTGAAAATGCAAATTATATGTTTAAAACTTACAAATAGTAGAAATTTAAAATTGTGTAAAACGAATTTAAGAAAGCATGTATACGTAAAATTAGAAAAATAAAAAAAAGTCTAAAATTTAAAAGGAAGCTTAAATATATATTACAATTAGAGACAGAAAATTGAATAGGGGGACATTCAAAGAGATAAAAGTAGTCAAAGAGGTAATTTATGAGATATGCAAATTAAGTTATACAGGTTTCAATTATACTGGTTGAAGTTGTTTATACTGTTTGAAATATAAATCTTTTATATGCTAACTCTGTCCCCTGTAAGCTACGCTCGCCAACCCCCGTTCAGAAACCACAGAATCTAAAAGCACACTAATCTGACCGGTTTTAAAAAGATTAGAGAAAATGGAATTATAATGAAAAAAACCTGCAGCGATCTCACTGTAAACGGGTTTCCATTCAATTCCCTTTTATTGTGAAAATTTAAGGCCGAATCAGTTGCTGTTAAGACATCCAATGGTTGTTTTCATTTTTGATTAAAGAAGAACAGTTAAACATTTGAAAAGATGCTAAAATAAAATGAATTAAGTAAAGAGTCTTTGCCACCCGGTATTTTTTAACAGTGTTATAAAACAATTGACATAATACAATTTACTACAATTACTACAACTAGCAGGGATGACCGAGCTTAGCTCGGTCAAAATTAGCCTTGTGTTCAATTCGATATTTTATTCTCACTGTATCATTCTTGCTGTTCAGATACAATTGGCATGATCCTGAGACATAGTGACCCAAAATGACACACAAATTTATTGAACATGCGACCTAACCAATGGTCTTCTTGAACCTGAAAACGATAGAATACAAAATTTAGTCAAAATCGTTAAAAATGTTTTATAGATAAAATTAGCTTGACCCACAGTAATCCAAAAGGGACCTGCTAATATAAATGTATTGAATATATGACCTATCCCAATGGTCTTATTGTGCTGGGAAACGGTGTAATAAAATTTTTTGTCAAAATCATTTGAGCCTTTTTTAGATACAATTAGCTTGACCCACAGTGACCCAAAAATAAAACATTAATCAAATTTTCTCGAACATGTGACTTAGCCCAATGGTCTTCTCAAGCTCAGAAACGATATAATACAAAATTTTGTCAAAATGTTTTGAGCCGTTTTTTTTTTTAGATACAATTAGCTTGACTCACATTGACCCTAAAATGACCCACTAATTAAATTTTTCTCAAACATGCGACTTATCCCAATGGTCTTCTCATGACCAGAAATGGTATAATACAAAATTTTGTCAAATTCGTTTGTTAGATACAGGGTTGGCAAGTTTCTGCCAGAGTGGTTAAAACCAGCGGTTATAACCGGTTAAAACCGGCATGGCAGAAACTAGTTTCTGCCAGTAAGTGGCAAAAACTGGCAGAAACTCAGAAATAATATTAATAAGAACTTTAATGTGCAATGATTCTTAATTCATACATGTATTTGATGTGTAAACAATTAAGTTAAAAATTAAAATTAAAGATTATGAATGTTATTCAAAGTTGTAAAAAAGTTTCAAAATTATCATATAAATATACTTTGTTTATATAATAATAATAATAGGTACTAATTTTTTTTCACTTGAAAAACAGAAATTTTCAATGGTAGTCTGATGCTGTACAAGTTTAACTATTTTATATTATTGTTTAGAGTTGAATTTTTATTTAAAAGTAAAAAAGGAAATTTGCAAAAAAATCTGTGATATTTTAACAAATGTATTTTTCAGAGTATTTTTAAATAAATAATGCAATGCAATAACTTAAAGATTATGATTCTTGTGAAAATATATAAGTAAATAATTGAAGCACAATAAATAACAGAAAAAAAAATTTAATGAAATATCTTGCACAATTATTTTACAATATTGAAAGAACAAAATTGCCACTCAAATATACTATTATTACTTTTTCCACAGAACATTCCATAGCATAGGACAAAATTTTGCTAATCTTTCTGAACACACTGTTTCTTTGTTTTGAATGAAAGAAAAGTTTGAAAATATTCTTTCAAGACTATCATTACTTGCTGGCAATGTCATTATTGAGGATGCAAATTTGAAAAACCCTCATTTTCCGCAGTATTTGTTTTTAAAGATGACCACCACATAGAAGGTAAGGGCAAGACATTTTCTAGGGCTTCCTTGGAGAAATATGTTTCTGAGGCAGGAGCCGACTTCGCTTCAAAGGATATTATATGTGACACAAAATTGGGATTAATATCAGAAAGCAATTTCCTTGCCTTTTCTTTATGCTCATATGTCAATTTTGATCCCATATTACTTAGGATGAAGTAAATAAGTTAGCATATGGTAGTCGGTTATTACTGTATCAAATCTGCTTTGAACCTTTGTAGTTGTTTGTTTTGTAAGTACAAAATGTGGTTGGAACATTTTCAACTAACAGTCTTAATAAAAAAGCTAAAATCTTTAACAACGATTTTATGCACAAATAGCATACAGACACGACAAAAATATCCCATATAATCGTTTTTTGTCATGTCTGTACGTTATTTGTGCGTAAAATCATTGTTAAAGATTTTAGCTTTTTTACTAAAATTCGCACAAAGTTTGATCTATGCTTATAAAAGTCTTAAATTGAAAAAAAAAAAAAAAAGATTTGTTCCTTTGAATACTGTATTTAAATGAAATGTTTTTTAAATTCATGGAATTACAAGATCCGCATATAACTATAATATTTCTATGAGAGATAATTTATAGTGTTATTAAATTAATACGTTAAATTACAGAAAATTATTTTGAGCAAGTATTGAATATTTTTCTTTTCTTTTCATTGTTTAATTTAAAATAAGCATTGGATATAGTTTTGTATTTGATTTTTAAACTGAAATTTTAAAATACTCTTAATAATTGTTTACATATAAAATTATATAACCATACTATAACAAAAATTTTATCTGTTACATTACTCACTTTTTCTAATACAAATCTATTTTTTAATTAAAACTACCCACAATATTTCATTTGTTATTTATACGAAATAAAATGTACTTAAGGAATTTAATACTAGTAAAAAAAGTCTCATATTATGTCATGAAATGTGTTTATGCCAGTTTCTGCCGGTTAAAACCGGTTATAACCAGTTTCTGCCACTGGCAAGGCAGAAACCCTTTTTTGCCGGCAAATAGCCAGCCCTGGTTAGATACAATTATCTTGACCCACAGTGACCCACTTATTGAATTTCCTCGAACATGTGACTCAGCCCAAAGGTCTTCTCATGCTCAGAAATGATATAATACAAAATTTTGCAAAAATGTTTTGAGCTGTTTTTTAGATACAATTAGCTTGACCCACAGTGACCCACTAATCGAATTTTCTCGAACATGAGACTTAGCCCACACTTCTTCTCGTGCCCAGAAACAGTATAATACAAAATTTTGTCAAAATGTTTTGAGCCGTTTTTTAGGTACAATTAGTTAGACCCACAGTGACCCAAAAATGACCCAGTAATCGAATTTTCTTGAACATGTGGCTTAGCCCATACGTCTTCTCATGCCCAGGAACGGTATAATGCAAAATTTTGTCCAAATCGTTTGATTCATTTTTTAGATACAATTAGCTTGACCCACAGTGACCCACTAATCGATTTTTCTCGAACATGTGACTTAGTTCAATGGTCAACAATGGTCATCTCATGCCCAGAAGCAGTATATTACAAAATTTTGTCAAAATGTTTTTGGTTCCAAGGAAAATTTCGCAAAATAGAGGTCCGACTGTAGTCAGAAGCAAATGCTGAACAATGTTTGTTGCTTTATGTGCAAAATGTTTATTATTGTTATGTGTGTTATGTAAGGTGGCACATGATAAGATAAAATCATGCTTAAAAATTATTTTAAAAAACATAACAAATCAGTCAATTAGTGTACAGTTTTTAAAAAAATTGCATTTGAAAGTAGATTTTTTCCCTATGCAACGAAAATTGAAAATGTACGACGGTCAGAAGATTAAAAAATTGCAGTAGCGAAAATTTCAAGACTGAAATTTGGTCGTGAAGTGTTGCCATTCGCAAAATGATTTCAATGTTACGCATAGATACGTTTCTCATTTGTAATATAGACACGTAAAAATATAATAAAGATTAGTTATTAGGATAAGGTTATCAATTGAGGCTTGGTATTCCGGAATGAAAAACAGCAAAATTTATTCTACTCTGACATGATCACAGAATTTTTTCTGCATGAAATCTAAACCCGACATCCTTCTCACATTCTAAAAATTTACATACGCACTTCTCATATCCGTATTCATCATTTTTTAAAAATTTTATATTTTGGTAGATCATTTTAAAATCAATTTAATTCAAAACTTGGTGACGATTGTCAGCAACATCTTTTATGTGAACAGACGCACTTTTAACTTGAGATTCTAAATCTCAGTACCAGAGTGTAAATATTTCCGTAATTTATGTCTTTTAGGCGCATTTATGTTAAAATGTTTAGTTTTATCTAAGAAAATAATCATTTTCTGTTAAATATGACTCCATTTTCACTTAAATAAGCATTTCGCCTAGTGTCTGAAATTTATCAAGATAAATGCATGTTTTCAAAAACAGTATGTCATTTTCCGTTAAAAATACTATGCCCCTAATGGGATTTTGCGCCACTAAACCCTATACAACAATTTTTATCAACAATTCACATCTATAAATGAACAGCTTTCAGTTGAAAAAAATATTAGTAAAATAGATTCAGCAGAAAGATCAAGGCAACTGACTAAAAAACACAATTGTGTTTTAAATATATAGATTACATAAAATTATGAAAAATTAAAATAAGCAAATTATGTTATTTTGATAAAATTGTAGTAGAATGTCCCAAAGAATAGCATTAAAATTTTATTAGTCGCGAGAATTTTGGACAAAAACTTGAGGAAGCAGCTTGGGTGAAAATGACGCACTTCTACAAAACATATTTCTGTTTTAAGAATTAAATTACACGCATTTTTTTAAAATGTCGTCATTTGCATCCGCTAAAGCAATTCACTTTTACAATCCAGTCTTAAACTTCATTTATAGAAAAGTATGCATGTGATGTCATTATCATGAAATAACAGATGATATTTTGACATAGCATGTATTTTAATTTCAACTTTTTTTCAGGTTTTATGAGAATATGGCAACAAAAATATACAGTAATCTCCTATTTTCAACTATTTTGCATTTACTTTTAATAGAAATGGTGTATTTTTGTTGCCACAATTAGAAAAATGGTATTAAAAACTACAAAAAAATTAATATCTCAAAAATTAATTGAGATACAGCTTTCAAACAAATTGCATTTAAAAGTACATTTTTTCTCCTATATGATGTTGTAAAAATTGAAAATGTGCAATGTTTAAAAGTTTAAAAATTTGCTTTTGCAAGAATTGCAAAAGCGAAATTTCATTTCAAATTTACAATGTTGCCATTCGCAGAATGACGTATGCGTTACGCACAGATATGTTTGTCCTTTATAATATAGATAGGGTAGATGCGTTTTTTTACAATTTTTTTCTAGTAACATTAAAAAGTATTATTTGTGCATCACCATTTAGAGTGGAACACAGAACCTGTAATAATGGATAATTTTAACTAAAGAAATAATCCAGATTTTAAAATAAATAGTTCTTATTGTAACGTTTATAGGGTTCTTCCAATATTATGGAGTATAAGCTCAAATGATCTGCAGTCTTTAAAGAGTGAAGCAATTTATTCACAACTATTTACAGCAACAGAGTCCTTGTAACTCACCAAATAACACTAAAACTTGGGAAAACAGTCTCAATAACAGAACAAAATATAGCTGAAATATCTCACAGAGACTCTCTCACAACATCTCAACACAGTACAGATGCAAAAAACGTACTTACGTTGTTAAGTCAAGTACACCCGCTCTGAACCTATCGCATCAAGTGTCTAGCTTACTACTGACTCACGCCCTGCTCTGCTCCCATATACAGTGAATTCTCGATAAGTCGAAGTCAGATAGGTCGAATATTTGTTTAAGCCGAAGTTTACACGAAGTCCTGGCCCCTTTATTACAATTCAATATTGAATTTTCTTGTTCTGTCGAAGTCTACATCTTTTTCTGATAGAGAAAAAACAGTAATTTGACTAATTTCTTAATTTTTCAGCCACAGCTCAAAAACACTGGCACTTTCTGTTAGATAAACTTTTCTGCACTCCTTCGCCTCCTTTGAAGGATGCTGTTTTTAATTCCTACATTGGTCAGTGTGGAGCATCTGCGAGTTTGGAATTTCAGCTGAAATTGTCCCACCCCCACCCCCATTCATTTCTCTTTTATGCATTCCCTTTTCTCAACAGGCATTCTTTGGAAACAAAGCAGGTGGCTAAGTGAATTCTAATTAGTCAAATTTCCCACGCTTTTAAGGAAGGATTTTTTTTCCCCGATTCTATTGAGATTTCATTAAAGTTCATTACTTTAATGTTGAGTCTTGTCATTTTAGTGTTTAATTCTTTCACATCGTGATATGTTTTCAGTTGGGTCTTTCAAAATGTCGAAGCGGAAATTACAAATCCTTACTTTAGAATAAAAAGTAAATTTGATAAAAGATATTGAAGACAATCCTAATTTAAAGAAAAAAGATAGCCCTGAAATATGTTATCCCTCCCAATACATTATCTACCATACTGAAAGATAAAGAAAGCATTTTCGAAAGACATAAGTCAAGTATCAACCCAAATTGCAAAAGGATGAAGACGTGTGCCTTCCCAGATATCGAAACAGCCCTCGTGTAATGGTTTACATATTACAGGACACAGAAAAGTGTAATTCCTTTAAGTGGTACGATGTTACGGGACAAAGCTTTGGATTTCACAAAATTATTGAATGTGGAAGGTTTCACTGCAAGCATGGGGAGGATTGAAAAGTTTAAAGCCAGATACAACATCGTGTTTTGGACACGGTGAGGCAAAAGATGTGTCTGATGCAGTGTGTGATGAATGGAAAACAGTTTCATTACCCCAACTTCTTGCAGGTTATAGTGCAGACGACGTTTTCAATATAATGAAATGGGACATTTTTTACAAATGTTTTCCTAACAAGACGATGATGTTTAAGAAGAAATCATGTTCCAATGGAAAGCTAAGTAAAGAACATTTAACTGTCCTTGCCCGAGCAAATGCTTCTGGAACAGAAAAATTACCTTTACTGGTCATCGGTAAATACAAAAATCCTCGCTGTTTCAAACATAAAAAGTCACTTCCCGCACAGTACAGATCTAATCACAAAACTTGGATGACATTAATATCATTCGAGAAATACACCTGAAATTTGGATGTAGTGTTTCATACAAAAAAACGTAAAGTGTTGATCTTCGTTGATCAGTGTACAGCTCACAGTCAACTTTTGAACTTGAAATCTATCAAGTTAGAATTTCTCCCTTCTAACACAACTTCTAAGCTACAACCAGCAGACCAGGGAATAATTAAATGTTTAAAGCATTCCTACAGAAAACGTCTAGTCCATAACACAATCGAGGATGTCGAAAATGGAATAAATCAAAAGTTTGATGTGTTAGAAGCAATTAGGCTAATTTCAAATGCTGGAACAACGATATGAAACAAATCACTATCAAAAATTGCTTCAGTAGATGTGGCTTCTTTGCAAGCAATGCGGACTCATATGTTGTGAATGAAAATCTACAAGATCAAATTATTTCTGAAGATGACGATACTGAGTTTTTGAATATTGATGAAAAAGTTGAAGTTTGTGGAGAACTTAGTGATTCAGATATAGCAGAAACAATAAAAAAGGTGAAGAATAATCCTGAATCTGAAGAAGATGACGCGGAAGTAAATTCCGTTTCACCACCAAATAATCAAGAAGCATATGCGACAATGACGACACTACAGCAAAATCTCGAAAGTAGAGATGGTGTGGACGATTCTCTTTTCCTCTGTTTACAAAATGTGAGCGACTTTCTAACCAGTGAAAGATATAAAAGTTTCTTCAAGCAGTCATCATTAACAAGTTTTTTTCACAAAATTTGAGTTTGTAAGCACCTTATATTATGTACTATTAAATTGTATTTTTCTTTAGTGCTCATTTTGCCATACTCCGTTATTACAGTATAATTGCAATTCTTATCTATAAAATTGAATTATTTTTTATATATTTTCTGTATGTATTTAAGAATTTTCGATAAATCGATCTTATGATAACTCGAATATTTTTGCCAGTCCCTTTGAATTTGACTTATCGAGAATTCAATGTATATAATAGCAAGGGAATGTTCTGGAACCTTTCACAACTTTCTAAGCTGGAAGTTTCTGGAATTGTCTCGAAAAACCCAGAACAGCATTAATGCATCTCCGTACCTATAAAGGGGGAAACCCAGCTCTGTCGCCAAATGCCGCCAAGCTTGTTGCCAACTTGTCGATATATCACCAAATTTCACGACCAAAATTAGTCACCAAAAGTAATGCTAACTTGGCACTATTTCCAACATTTCACCAAATTCCCATAGACTCCTATTGAAGAAATCCAACACGGTTTACTTGCTTGCAGAAAAACAACAATTTGAGATACAATAATGCAACAAAAACTAATATTACAAAATTTGTAACATTATATATAGTACTAACCTAACATCATCTTTATATTTATCTTCATTTACAACACTAGTGCGCAAAGCCAGTTCTAAGAGGGATTCTAATCTTGTAGGCATTATGTAATCAATGTCTTTCTGCAATTCTTCTTCTGCCATGTCCATAAATTGCACTATGAAATCACCTTGGTCAAGCAGAAAATAATGTTTTACAGATCTGCAAGAAAATGAATTTATAAATATGAAAATTGTTAATATCAATTTTGATTGCATATTTACATGAGTCAGGCATTAAAAAATATTTCATTTTCATTTATTTTAATAAAAAACAATGTACATTAGTTATCAATTTAATAAAAGCTATTTTACACTTGGCTTTTTATTTGCATGAAATAAAAACTTTATTTAAGCGTATTATTAAATACACATCATTGAACTTATAATAACTTTTTTCTTTGTGATTAAATATGTTACACTTCTCAGAAAAAAGTTTTCAATAAAATAAATTAACTATTACAAAAAGCCCCATGGGTCACAAAAACAGGCACTGTTGACTAAAGATAAGTTGAGCTCTTTTTCGAAGCCCAAACCCGATGATTTCAAATCTGAGCTTGAAATATTTTGCATCAACAAAGCATGAGCACAATACTGAAAACATGCAGTAGAAAATTGCTAATAACATTTAAGAATTGTTTCAAGAATAACTTTCTCAATTTCTTATTACACAGAATTAAGTATTAATCCTAAATACTCCCTTACAACAATGTTTCATGGTTTTCATATAACTGACAATTTGTTTAAAATAGCAAATTTGTTATTTATACCCAACCACCACAGAAATGGGCAAAAGTCACAATTTTTATTCTTTTAAAATATCATAGATCATTCACTATGGCAGAAAGACACAAGTTCTGTTTATCAATAACTCTGAAAAATGATTTCAAACAGAAAGTGGGTATAGTCAAGGGATATCCAAAGGTTTCTTTATTTGTTTAACATTGACAATGCCACAGCTTCAGAATCAGAATTCTCCTTATATTTCATTAATAACAATGAAATTCAATGGAATTCAATTCCCTTTTTAACTGATTTTCAAAAGGATTGTAAAACATTTTAAGAAACATGGACTACAGTCCTGTTTCTTAAATAGCAAAATTTTCTTCTCTAAATTTCAATTTGTGAATAAATAAAACTAAAACCAAGTCCACCTGAACCCAAACACAGGTATAAAAAACAAGTTTGAGATCATGTCAGGCTATTATTGCTGACTACATGTGGACTACAAGCTGCAAGTGCAAAAAAACAGCTATAAACTAATTCTTACTTTACAAAATACAGCCAAGAAACTTAAACAATATTTTAAGAATTAAAACACCTTAATAATCAACTAAACTTACAAGAGTCGACCTTTCAAATCAGCATCATCCATTAAGAGATCCAACAACATTTTGCTTGCAAAATGATAAGCAGGCTCAATACACTCAACATATTGGCTTTCACGCATAGTATAAACAACAGATTTTGCATTGGGACAGTTAATAGTTTTGCCTAGAAAAATAATATACCATGATTAAAAATATAGCATATTAATCCAATACAGAGGTAGATATTAAAAATGTAAATTGAAAATATAATTTAAAATACTTTGATTATTTTTGATACTAGGAATTTTAAATTTTTCAACAAAAATATTTAGTTTTTCAATTCATAATATTATCAATTTAACCAATTCGTGTGTGTGAAACACTGCTTTAAACTCCCAGAATAATAAATGCATGCACATACGTATAAATTAAGCATGAAAATAAGTATAGTAAAAAATCAATCCTCCAATATAATAATTTGGTCGAATTTTATTAATAGATTTTAGGAAGATCCAAAAATGAATACATTTGCTTGCCTGTTTTTTTCTCTTTCTAGCTTTCATAAAAATTGACCAATCGACACAAAATGTGTTTTAGAATTAATTAGCTTTTATGTTTTAGAAATAATTAGCACATTGTGCATAGTTTTGCAGTTTAGTATATTGTGCACACATCAAAATTTGAAATATGTAATTGTTTACTGTTCATCAAGCAATAAGGCTGCCAACAATGTGGTTTAAAGTGAATGTGGTTAATAATTAAAGGTTGGTTGAAATAAACTCTATAACCAAGATCATGCTAAAATATTAATTGGCATGCAATAAGTAAATAAAAGGAAAAATAGGCAAACACTTAACGTCTTTTTTTATTATTATTACTTTATGTAAAATTCATAATAACTTACCACATTGTCTTATTACATTTAAGTATTTTCCTGTTCTGAGAATCATGTCAGCAGCCTTTTCTAAGAATACAGGAATCTGTTCACGTCTCACAGTATAACGTTTCTCCCAGTAACTTAAGAGGAATTAGGGAAAAGATCTGATATCAAACTAAACTAATAACTGAAATGTAATTAGATTACATAGAAATAAATGCTCTCGTTTATTATGCATTTTTAAAATTTATCTTTTACAAAATTAACACTACAGTTATGAAATAATATAAGTATTTTTACTTACATAAAGATTTAGTTTTGTATGACAAAAGCTGAAACATTTTATGGTAACTTAACAAAATATGTTTTCACCTTTCAATCTAATTAATGATTAATTTACAAATTTTAATTTACTCATCTACTTCTGTAGAATTTTGCAATTGACAGCAGACAGTAATTCAGCAAAAAAAAAATGCAAATAGCATTAAAGAAAAATAAAAATAAAAGTGCCCAGTTAAACTGATGGCATTGTGCTCACAGGCTATTCACACTAATTGTATATTATACTCTTATTTCAAAGAATAATGCCCCTCAAAAAATAAATGAAGGGGAATTAGCCCCCGTTTTCTCCCTTTATCCTTAAACAATGAACCTCCAAATCTAATCAGGGAAGCTCCTTAACATAATAAGCCGGTATACCAAATTTGAAGCAAATCAGATAATTCTGCATGAAAAAACATTTCGCTAAATTAAGGGGAGGGTACTAGCTCCCCCATTTCCTCATGCTTAACAAATGAACCTTCAAATCTAATCAGGAAAGCTCCTTATCAGAATGAACCTAGAAAAAAAAATTTAAGTAAATTGGATAATCCTGCATGAAAACCCATTTATCTAAATTAAGGAGAGGGGACTTGCCCCCCTTTCCCACTTTTATACTTAACCAATGAACCTCCAAATCTAAAGAAGGAAGCGCCATATCGGAATTAAACTGCTATATCAAATTTGAAATTTGAAGCAAATCGAATAATTCTGCAAGAAAAACCCAGTTATCTAAATTAAGGGGGGAGGGACTAGACCCCTTCCCCCCTTTTACTTAACTAATGAAGCTCCAAATCTAATCAAGGCAGCTCCTTCGCATAATAAATCGGTATACCAAATTTGGAGCAAATTGAATAACTCTGCAAGAAAAACCCATTTATCTAAATTACGGGGGAGGGGGGGGGGGGGGGGGGCTTAGCCCCCGTCCTCCCCTTTATACTTAACCAATTAACCTCCAAAACTAATCAAGGCAGCTCCTTAATATAATAAACCGGGATACCAAATTTGGAGGTAATCGGATAACTCTGCAGGGAAAACCCATTTATCTAAATTAAGGAGGGGGTCTAGCCCCCTTTAATACTTAACTAATGAAGCCCAAATCTAATCAAGGCTGCTTTTTAACATAATAAACTGGTATACCAAATTTGGAGCAAATAGAAGAATTCTGCATGAAAAACCCATTTATATAAAATAGGGGGCGGGGGGGGGGGGGGGGGGTCTAGGCCCCTTTCTCCCCTTTATATTTAATTAATGAACCTCCAAATCTAATCAAGACAGCTTCTTAACATAATAAACCGGTATATAAAATTTGGGGCAAATCGAAGAATTCTGCATGAAAAACGCATTTATCTAAATTAGGGGATGGGGGTCTAGCCCCCCCCCCCTTTATACTTAACTAATGAACCTCCAAATCTAATCAAGACAGCTTCTTAACATAAATCTAAATCACGTGGAGGGGGAGGGGGCTTAGTCCCCATTCCTCATTTTATACTTAACCAATTAACCTCCAAATCTAATCAAGGCAGCTCCTTAACATAATAAACTGGTATGCCAAATTTAGAGCAAATCGAATAACTCTGCAGGAAAAACTCATTTATCTAAATTAGGGGGTGGTCTAGCCCCCCTTTCTCCCCTTTATACTTAACTAATGAACCTCCAAATCTAATCAAGACTGCTTCTTAACATAATAAACCGGAATACGAAATTTGGAGCAAATCGAATAATTCTGCATGAAAAATCCATTTATCTAAATTAAGGGGTGGACTAGACCTTCTTTTCCCCCTTTATGCTTAACCAATGAACCCCCAAAACTAATCAGTGAAGCACCTTAGGAAAATGAACCTAGAAAAAAAATTTGAAGCAAATTGGATATTTCTATCGAGAGTTATCGTGTTATGTACATACATATGTACGTACATACATACATACATACAGAACCGGCAGGCACTCTCAGGCTTTGATAGCCTGTGAGCTAAAAAATTCTATACAAAGCTGAAAATATCAGGACACTTTTGATTTTGCACGTTTCGTCGAATATTTAAAGAAATACTTGATGAATTCGTCTGGAAATTCAGAAATGTTTCACTTCATATTTTTCAGGGAATGTGTGACCACGAGGACAATTAGAGGACCAACAACAAATTGAAGAAAAAACATATTTGGGACCACCTGTAAAATAAAATGCTCGAAATGGTCTGTAGCTACAGCATATGACAATATGAATATTATACAACATCTGTGTTCATTTGAGTAAGAATAACACATTTGTAGAGATATAAAAGTTTCTTTAAAAAATGCAAGAATTTTCCGCATGTTTATTTTGCTTAAAGCATGCAAGTTTTCAATAAATTTTAACACCACTTTCAGTAAACTTGACTAAGTACAATAGAAACAACATAGTATAATTAGAAAATAAATATAGTCCACTCCCTTTAATCTGTGACTCTATAATCCACAAACGCCTATAAACTGCATTATATTTCAGATAAACAAACAACCTTTTTTTAAGCAAGATAATGTACAGTTTGACTGTAATAAAAATTGGCTGTTCAGATGAATTTATTAAGAAATTTTTAATGCATTTCTGCATCCATTAGAAGGAAATGTTTTGTGCATCTTGTAAGAACTATTACGAATTACTATTAGACTGCTATATTCTGAACTCATTCGTTAGCTCGATGGCCACAAATAATGAATTTCAGAGTAGTGTACCATCCAATCAAATCGCTTCATTTTCATGCCGAAACCATGAGGTTTGTTAAAACATGCAGATATTTGGACATAATCAACGTACCTACACTTACTCCATTGTTATTGACATTATTAGAGTTTTGGACATAGTCAATGTACAGTCGTGAAAAAAAAGGAAACAGCAATACTAACTCTGCAACAAATTATAATAGAAGAAAGTTACTGGTACCAAATAATTGGAAATAATGTCTACTTTTAAAAGATGTATATGTCGTAGGCTAATTGAGAAATCAGGCTCTTTGCGAAGAGCCCCATTAACCCGACCCAAACCCAAAAAATAAATTACAACAGAACGTACCCTGATCTGAGCAAGACAAAATAATTTCAGTCTATACGCAACCCGACCCGACCCGACCCGAACCTAACCTAAAAATTCCATTTGAAAAAAACTCGGAATCTGAACCAAATCAAATCTGAACCCGGCGAAAATATTCCAATAACCAATCAGAGCAAGACAAAATAATTTCTGAGGACACGCAACCCGACCTGAATTTAAGAATTCTATTTGAAAAAAAACCCCGGAATCTGAGCCGACAAAAATATTCCAATGAACCATAACCGATCCGAGCAAGACAAAATAATTTCTGAGGGCATGCAACCCAACCAGAACCTAAAAATTCAATTTGAAAAAAAAAAAAAAAAAAAAAAAAAAAAAAACGAAATCTGACGCCAACCAAATCTGAACCCGACAAAATTATTCCAAGAAGCATAACCGGATCGGAGCAACACAAAATAATTTCCGTGGACATGTTACCCGACACGAACCTAAAAATTCCATTTGAAAAAAAAAAAAACCCGAAATCTGACCCGAATCAAATCTGAACCCGCCATGCGTGTCCCACAGCTGTTGCGTGTCCATGGAAATTATTTTGCCGTGCTCGGATCCAGATATTGTTCTTTGGAATAATTTTGTTGGGTTCAGATTTGGTTCATGTCAGATTTCAGGGTTTTTTCAAAATGAATTTTTAGGTTCTGGTTGGGTTGCATGTACTCAGAAATTATTTTGTCTTGCTCGGATCGGTTATGGTTCATTAGAATATTTTTCTCAAGTTCAGATTCCGGGTATTTTTCAAATAAAATTGTTAGGTTTGAGTTGGATTGCATGTCCTCAGAAATTATTTTGTCTTGCTCAGATCGGTTATGGTTCATTGGAATATTTTTGTCAGGTTCAGATTTGGTTCGGTTCAGATTCTGGGTATTTTTCAATTGGAATTTTTAGGTTCGGGTCAGGTTGTGTGTAGACTGAAATTATTGTGTCTTGTTCGGTTCGGGGTACAGTCTGTTGTAATTTATTCTTCAAGTTCAGGTCAGGTTATGGGTTAATAAGCGTAAAAAATCATCCTGATTGGGAAATAAGTGTTCATTTTTCAATTTGCTTAATGGTGTCTACGTTCTTTGCAATAAGCCTAAAAAATATAAGGCTGATTGGAAAAAGAGAGATGATTCTCCAATTAGCCCGGCTCTTTGCAAACAGCATAGGCTCTTTGCAAAGAATCTGATTTCTCAATTAGTCTACGACATATATAAAACTTGCCAAGGGGGTCATCTAGAAATCAAAACCAGACCCAACTATGTTTTTTTCAATGGCAATACCAGGGATATGTTTAGGAAAATTTTAGGTCCTTTAAAGGACCCTTCACAAAATAATTTATCTTAAAACAGGACCCTTCAAAAAAATTTTTATCCCCAAACAGGACCCTTCACAAAACATTTTATCTCAAAACAGGACCCTTCACAAAGTTATTTGTCTTTTAAATAGACCTTTCACAGAATTTTTTCACCTTCAAATTGAACTTTTCACAAATTTAGTCATTTAAAAATAAAATCTGGCCTGTAAGTAAGCAGTTTAATTCACCAAAGAGCATATTACTTAGCTTTTTATATAAGAAGGATAGAACATGAAGGCATCGATAATTTAAAATTCACAAAATTATGACTAGAATTTTCACACACAAAAAAAAAAAAACTTCACAATTTCACAAAAATTGACCCTGTGAGAAAAGTCTGGACAGTCCCCTGAATACTCAATTTTGACAATATATTTTAAATCGGCTCAAACTACACATAGTAACGAAATTTCTAGACATTTGAAAGATAAATTTTTGATAAACATTCAAAATTGAGAGCTTCTAATGTTAAATTACATTTTCAAACCTTTATTAATATCTCCTGAAATTATAATCCTAATGTGATAATTTTATGTGTGGTTATAAAACAAAAAAACCCAAACATAAATACATTGAATTTGTAATTTAAAAATTTTTATAATATGAATTATGAAATTAATATTTGAAAAAAATATGAATTGAAACCTAGCATTTTTTCTGATAGATTTATATTTATTATGTTCTGCTTTATGTGAATTCTCAATTTTTTTTTTTTTCGAGTAGTTTTCGAACTATCATTAGAAAAACGTCAAAATGTTGGTTTAAAGGGCCGTCTGTGATGTACAGAAAAGCATAACTTGAAAAAACATAGTTTACTCCTTTTATTGAAATATTTAGACTGGAAATAGTCGAAATATATTAAGCAAGTGAAATGGTCATATTGGCAAGAAGTAATACATTAATAGAAGTGAGTGTCATTCTGTAGCATTTCAACAATCGAGTACTGAACTTCAATTTGGATACAGCCCCTAAAATATGCTCATTTTAAAATAATTAATTTCTCAGAAAGTAATTGTACGAATTTCATGAGTTCGTTTCGATACGTAGATGGCCCCCTAAGCAAATTTTATATACATTATTTAAAAGTAGACTTTATTTTCAATTGTTTGGTACTAGTAACTTTCTTCTACAATAATTTGTTGCAGAGATAGCAAGGTGTGTTTACCTTCCCCCCGCCCCCACGACTGTATCTATACTTATTCCATTGTTATAGGGTGTAAAAAAATCATGACTTTTTAAAAAAAATGAACAAATCGGATTTTTTATTATTATTTAAATTGGATTTTTTTTATTTTTTTCCCTGTGTTAAAATATTAAATATCTACCAAGAATTAAGCATTTCAAAAATGAATAACCCTTCAATTACTAACATAATCTATGCTTTTTTGCTTTAATTAATAAAATTTTAATTATGTAATTATAGAAATTACAAAAAACTGCAAATAAAAAATTTCTTTAGTAACATACAACATTATGTGCATTAATATTTTGTAATAATTATGTAAACCAATATTAAATACTGCTTATATTTTAAAGTTATTGATAAATTGCATTTAATTTTAAATTGATGATACAAATTAAATTTTGTAATTATTAAACAATTAACTGTTTAATTAAGAACACAATCTACATTTTTGAAAAAGTGGTTGAAAAAAGGTGATAAATAATAGTTTGACAAATTCATAAAGCAGCCAGTAATTTTACACAGGTTCTAAAGCGTATGTATATCAAATTGATCAAAAATTGTAGCAATGTATACAGCAAACCCACACATAATTTATAAATAGATTACAAAAATTGTATTTTCGAAATTTAAATCAGATTTTTTCACCACAACATTAAAATATTTGAATAGCTATTAAATATTATAATGTTTTTAAGTTATTTAACATTTAGTTAGATGTTTTTTAAATGTATAATACATCTTTTTACACAGTTTAATATTGTTATAATTAACAATAACAAATATTACATTTTTTACAAGTGATTTAGTGATCGTTTTCATTATTGATTATAATGCTTTTACACACCATTTTAAAAAATCAAAAAATATGTGATTTTATCATCTGATTTAAATCAATTGATTAAAATCATTGACACTCTATTGCTGTGTTTATTGTATATAAAAGAATGAATAACTTGATTATTAAAAGGAAATTATGACATTGCAAGTTTTATTAGATTTAAATATTATTTTTAAATTAAATGCTTTTTACGTTTGTCAGATAAAACCATGCTTTTTACAAACTTACTGTACTTAAATTTTTCACAATACTCAGGAATTACGCTTAGAAACAATTATTTAAAGCTTAGTTTTGTGTATTCATAAGTCACAATACCTGTAGAAACTTTCCAAATTATGTTCATCTTAGATTTGAATACTTTTTTATGCCATTTTAAACATTTAGAAAATTTTTGATCTTAATCAATGATTAAAAAAAAAAAAATCACGATTTAAATTGCTGATTTAAATCAACTGATTTAAATCGTTGACACCCTAATTGTTAATGATATTATTATGGTTATCTGTATGGAAAAAGATGTAACATGCAATGGCATACCTAGATTTATCATTTCGGAGGGGGCTGCGATATAGTAAAAGCTTCTAAGAGAGAATCACAAGAAACAAGAAAAATTCCGCTTTAAACCGGTGTCTATCATGGCAGGTAACGCCTCTAATATATAATCAAACCTGCAAAGATGGAATCGCATGGGAATGGGAAAATTTTTGTTTTAAGCGGGTTTTCGTCTTAACAAGTATAATTCCATGGTTATACCACATTTTTTTTAAACTGAAAATTATCTACTAAAAGGTATCTCAATAAATAGTAAATAAAACCGAAGTAAAGAGCAAATTAAAAAATATTTAAGCTCGCTATATCTTCATTAACTTTATGGATTTTCAAGATATTTTACTGGTCTTGTTACATTAGTTGCTTTACAGAATTCATGCCAGGGTTGATAAAAATCACGATTTTTATAAAAAAAAAAAAAAAAAAATGGATTTATTTGATTTAAATCAGATTTTTTTTATTAATACTATTTATGTACTTATTTACATATGTATGTGTATTTATTTTTTTTTTCTGTGTAGATTTACACATTTCTATTTAACTTCATTACATTTCCTAGCTATCCAAGATATTTTAAATAAAAATTAAAAATTGTTGCAAACAAATTTAAAAGATTCACTTAAAACTTAAAATTTTATTATTCTACTATTAAATTTAATTCTTTATACATATATCTATGTATGTTCTGAGTATAAATTTCTAGTTAATTTAAAGTTATTTATTTTTCATTAATGTATTTCTCCAATAATACGTAATATATAAACACATAATAAATGCAGCAAAGAAGGCTAAATGTATATGTGTATTCAAACTGATTCAGATTCACTAATGTTATCTTTATCACAAAGACTCAGTTTCTTTGTGTTTTTACATTCTTGCCAAAATCTCCATCATTTTATTACTACACTATCTGCATATCGCTATCACACCTTTTCCAAAAATAGTATTTTTTTCTGTAAAATAAAGCCACATCGGATCTTTCTTTCTGCAAACCATTTTTCTTATGTATCAACAAATCCAAAAGCTCTCTGTAACTGTACCTAGTATTAGTAAATAGCATTATTCTTTCAACTTGTGATTCACACTATACTAATCAAATGATTGACAAAACAGTTACCAGATGAAAAATAATCACATAACTGAAAGCCTAAAACTATCAATTGTCACTGTTATCTTGCCCTCAGCCGTTGACAATTTCAGCAATCAATCATGCTTACTGGACAGTAGGAATGACTGCTTAGCTTAGAAATAACAGGGATCTGTTTAGGAAAAATTTAGATCTTTTAAAGGGCCTTTCACAATTTTTTAAGTATTAAGATAGGACCCTTCACATAAATTTTCATAATAAAACAAGGCCCTTCACAAAATTCTTTGTCTTCAAAATAGACCTTTCCCTAAACTTTTCTGTCACCAAACTTAAATTTTCACAAATTAATTATTTTAAAATAAAATTTAACCTGTCACAAAACAGCTGCAGTCAATAAAGTACCTATTACATACTTTTAAAAAAAATAAATAAACGATCTTGTTAAAAAAAAAATAAACAAGAACCTGTATATGATGAAGAATTTACATTCACAAAATTGTGAAACATAAATCCTAGACAGACCCATGAATAAGGTACAGTAATATTCCTTTTATATTTTCAATTGCAGTAAGCAATGACTTCTAGGAAAAGAAGGGAAAAAGAGATTAGTCACAGCAATAGTATTTTCAGTTATAGAAGAAAGATGAAATTGGAATTCTATAATTCTGTGTTAGACAAACAGTCGAAATATTTATTATGTTATAGTCCAAGTACTGATCATATTATTTGATCAATATATGAATCACCAACATATGGGATACAGTAATTTGAAGGTCTAAGCATAAAACAAACTTGTGAATTGTGTGTAATCTGCTTCAGAGAAAGTAACTCTGCATTGGAAGTACTATTACAGGGTCGGCGAACCTTTTTACAACCGCATGCCATATTTTTTTCAAAAGAGGTTTTACGGGATCATGATGTGCCGACAACCAAAAAATGGATAAAAATTATTGAATCAAAATTACCGTTAATTTTTGTTTATTAAGACTAAAAGATATGGGAGTAACATATACATGTACTAATCATACTAACATACTTTAAAAATTAATAAAAGAGTAAACACTTTTTCTATTAGTGCATCTTGAATGCCAAATAATTAATATAGGGTTCATATACCTAGTTACTTTTAACGGAATTCAAGCTGAAATGGAGTTATTTCACAAGTGGTTTGCATCTAAGATTGTCGTATCATTCATTTCCGAAAATAATGACTCGCGGGAATATATAGAGGGGACAACTGTCAAAACTACAAATTACATATCAAGTCATTATACTTCCATCATTTGCATTTTTACTTATAATGTCTGATATTCTCCAAATCTTCTCTTAATTTGATAAATTATTGAATCTATATTTCAAGAAATTTGGGATTCAATAAGTCCCTAATTTTTTTCAATTTCAGGGAATTAAAAAAAAATCAAAAAAGCCCAGTCTGTATAAATTCGTGTGTTTTTATTTATTTATTATATTTTATTTTAAATTTTGAATCAACACTGAGTGGAAAATATTCCATCGTGTGCCATAGATTCGCCGTCCCTACACTATTATATTAAATACCTTATTTTAAATAGATTTAACTATAGTTTAATCATCTAAATTGCAAAAATGAAGTGATCATTTAAAAAAGAAAATAATTTAAAAATTAGAGATCATTTATCAGTATTTTTTGGGTACTATGGATACCCAGTACTATGGATAAATAATATTTTTAACACAATTGCATTTACTTTCATAAAATAGTTATTTTGAACTTATAAAACTTTTATTTAATGTTATTAAAAGGAAAGTTTTAATCTGAAATGAATGATGGCTTTTCTTATAACATAAATGATGAATTTGATTCTTATTTAGCATGTAAATATCAATGTTCTTTGATATACTGTTGTATTTGTCAAATTTTCTGTAACTGGTGTTAAATTTTGTTGAAAATCCTGCATGCTATAAACAAAGAACAAATATTTCTTATATTTTTTTTTTTTAAGAGATTGTTATAAGTTTGTAAATATACGTGTTATTCTTATGCAAATGTTGTACATTATTCACATAGTCATGTGTTGCTGTGACCAAACATTTTATCCATTTTATTTACATGGTAATCCTAAATAATTTTTTCTTCAATTTGTTCGTGATTCTCTAATTGTCCTTGTGATGAAATCTTTATTTAAAAACATGGAGGTCAAAACATGTTTTTTATATTCCAGAAATTCTAAAAAAATTCATCATTTTTTTTCAGACATTTGATAAAATATCAAAAAATATCAGTGATAAAATATCAGTGTCCAATGATTTTTCACTATACGGCGTACATATGTATATTATAAATGCTATATGTGTAAAATATGTGGTGATTACAGGGTTCTTTTCTGCCCCAAATTGGGTTTATATTCTTTTAATTCACCAGTTGAGAGACAGCATTAGTAAAACACAGAGGAGCACATGAGTTTTGTTAAGAATTTAGGATATTTTCCAGCAGGGGGCGAAGGTGCCAATTTGGGAGGAACATTTAATTTAATTGGCTCAATATCTTAGTAGGTGTGGTCTTGTGGTGGCAACAGGCTTGACTCAAACCTGACTGCATCAGCAACAGTTAATTCTAAATTTGATGGGTAATTGTTATTTTGGATTTAATAAATGTCAACTAGAGAAAAGTTAATTAGGATTTATGATTTAAATGTAATTTTATTTTGACATTAATTATAATTTATGATTTAAATATAATCATCAAATACTTATTGACATTAATTATAATTTATGACTTAAATATAATCATCAAATACTTAATTTGAATTTATTTTCTATTATAATGATTTAATCTGATTTATATGCTCTAAATCTAATAACTGTCAAACTTCATTAAAATTTATAGCTTAAATATAATCTGTTAGCTTGAATTAATCAACTTCTTTTTCAAGCGTAAAGGTATAAAGTTGGCAGAACTGGCTATGGAAGCGATTTGGAATTGAAACGATTTTTCCATTTTTTGATATAAATAAATTACTTATCCAGTTATAAGCATTTTTAATCACGTGATAAGGCATTTTTTCTCCATTTGTTGACTGGTTTTTCTGCTGTCGTCGAGCAATTCCGTACAAAACACCAACTTTAACGGTATTTTCTAAAAGTTTTATTGTGTTTAAAAAAAAAAATAAATAAAAATAAAAAGGGAAAACGTCTTTTGGTTACATAGTACCTAAATAACAACACCTGACAGTTTCATGCATTTCCAAACAAAAATGAATTAAAACTTATGTCATAAAGTTGCCAATTTGGATTTGAGAACAGTCTTAAGGGTAATTCATATTCTTATCACTTCATATTATATGTATATATATATATACATACAGTGGTGGCCGAAATTGTGGACATTTCTTGAAATGTAGAATTTAATAAAAAAAAAAAAAACAATTAAAATATCTACATTACAAAAAAAGTTACGCTTACAAAAAATAAGATCTATCTTAGATTTTATTATAATTTAAAGTTACACTCACACATTCAATATTTAGTAGGATAACCCTTGTCTTTTATTACGGCTTCACAGCGTCTTTTCATTGAGAGAACTAGTGTCTGGAATTCATCCTTTTTAATCACATGATGCCAAGAATCAATTATAGCTTCAATAAGTTGTGTTTTATTAGATAGATGTTTTTTTCCGCACAAGGATTTTTAAGCGTTGCCACAAATTTTCTATAGGATTCCGATCAGGGCTGCTTCCTGGCAAGGGTAATAATTGTATGCTTTTATTTTTAAACTATTCTTTGCACATTTTGCCATATGGCATGGAGCTAAATCCTGCTGAAAGATAAATGGTACTTCATTGGGGAAGAGATCCCTGATGGAAGGTATTAATTTTGGTTCTAGGACAGTTTCAATGTATTTTTTTTTGCATTCAGAATGCTATCAACCATTTGAATGCAGCTCACACCATCTTCAGACATACAGGCCCAAATCATGACAATTGTTGGGTCCTTTGTAGTTGCTTCAATGCAATCAGGATGCAGCTCTTCCCCTACTGTACGTCTCACATACTTTCGCCCATCAATACCAAAGAGTGATATTTTACTCTCATTGCTCCAGATTATTTGATTCCACTGATTTTTTGACCAATTAATGTGCTATTTTGCCCACTGAACTTGTTTCTTGCATTGCTGAAGATTTCAAAATGTTTTTTTCCTCGGAATCCTACCTTTCAGTCCAAAACCTGCTAATCTTCTCCTTATTGTTCTTGAACTAACTGAAATACCCATTGCATTCATTTCACATCTAATGGCATCTCATGAAATTCTTCTATCTTTGAGGCACATCTTTTTTATCTTTCTATCGTCAGAAGCACTTGTGCATTTTTTTTTTTTTTTTGGCCTGATTTTCCTACACCAGATAAAGTGACTGGTCCACCAACCTGTCTTGCAATTTCAGCATAAGGGAGACCATTTTCTCTCATGACAATTCTGCTTCTTTTTGTAGGTGTCCAATCAGTTCTTGTTGTTGATGACATTGTTTTAAATTATTTGCATTAAGAAAAAAATAGCAGTATTTAAAAAAAAAAAAGCATTCTGTTTAGTTACACGAGTATTCACCCTTCTGCAAAATACCGCTTTTACAAATCAAAACATACTACAGTTTATCATATGAATTGAATATTTCCAACTGAGCGAAAAAATGCCCAGGCTGGGAATCGAACCCAGATCCTCGGCTAGAGGTCTGCACGGGCCGGAATTTCCTGGCCCGGCCCGAAGGAAAGCTATTTTGGCCCAGCCCGGCCCGGTGTAAAAATTGAAAGTTCGGCCCGAGCCCGGCCCGGCCCGTTTACCTTTTTACCGTTCTCGGTGTTTCCCCAAAAATATGGAAAAACATACTCTTTCTACTCATAAATTATCTGAAAAATGTAAAGTATGAAAGGTGAGATGGTGTTGATTAATGACAAAGATTTTAAAAGCAAACACATTTATTAGAAACTAAAAGAGACATTAACTTTAGACAGAGCTCTACTAGAGCTAAGAACATTGTTTCAAAAGAATACCCATTACAATCTAATGTTCGTTCAAGATGAGAACGAACTGATACTTGCATGTGAGAGCAAGCACCCATCTCTGAAATTTGTACAGGTATATATACACCTCAAAAATAAGACATTTGCATAAAATACCGCGAAACGGACAGTTAATTACCTGGACGAATCACAGCCTAGCAAACGTCAACTAAAGACGAAGCGTCGTGCATCTCCGGAACGACAGCGCCATCTATAGAACCTGAAAAATGGAAGTTTCCTTCCAAAGAGCAACCGTGAGATAACTCAACTCGCCGATTGAGAACGTAAACATCGCGACAGTCGCCGGGAAAACGTGTTCTCTGCAGGGTGGACGACAAGATGATGAAATGGGGTTTTAAAAATTAAAATAAGCAGTTGGTATGCTAAAAATAACTTAAAAGAATTAAATATTTCCAACATTGCCCCCCTTCGTACACTCTGACAGAGAACAGCCTAAAAAAAAACTTTCAAAAGGGTAAGTTATGTCAAACGTAAATTTTGAATTTTGACATAAAATTTCTTGAAATACAAACTTACAAAAACAGTTTAATGAAAATTTAAACATTTTACTTATAATACATACATTAACGATTTAAGTTTGAGAAAAAAAAAAAATCGGCAAGTTGCCGAAGCCTAAAAGAAAACACTTTAAACTTGCAAACTTTTAAAGATGATAATGCATTACGATTTTAACACTAAATTTAAAGTTATTAAATTTCAATTGAAAGATTAAAAAAACTTAGCATTTATGCAAATATCTTAAAATTGTATAAACACATTTGCAAACAGTTTAATACATAAAAATAAAAGTTCATATAAAGTCCTGATTCACTTGAAACAGTCTTAAATGTCCATTGGACAGCAGTCACTCATCGATAAACAGTTTAGTAGTGAAAGCTTTCAAAGAGATTTTTGTTACTGGCTTTGTTAAACAATCAGCTAAATTCTGTGAAGATTGGACATATTTCAACTCGAACATATTGTCGAACACTAGATTTCTTAGAAAATGGTAGCGTATATCTATATGCTTTGTTCGAGCATTTTCGATAGGTGATTTTGAAAAGTCGATAGCAGCTTTATTATCACACAGTAATGTATATTCAGTACAGTCTTGGTTGATTAATTTTGATTTGATAGTTTCTTCCAGAACTCTTCTTATCCAAATCATTTCCTTTGCTGCTTCACTTAATGAGATGTATTCCGCTTCCATCGTAGATAACGATACGCATTTTTGCTTGAAACTTCGCCAAATGATTGGAGCTTTGTCGACAAACATCATAACTCCACTCATGGATACTCTGTCATCTCTGTTAGATGCATAGTCAGCATCACTATAGCACGTCACTTTTAGAGATGTCACATTTGATAAATTTAATTTGAAATTTTTAGTGGCTTGCACATAGCCTAGAAGTTTAAGTAGACCTAGCCAATGGATCATGCTTGGGTTTTCTTGAAATTGGCTGAAAAGATTTATTGCAAAAGCAATATCCGGCCTTGTCCGACTTGCTAAAAAAGCTAAACATCCTACTAAATTTCTGTAGGGGTATTTCTCCATCTCAGTTATTTCTTCTCCAGTTTTAGGACAGTCGGTCTTTGAATAAATTATGCCTTTTGCAATAGGTAACGATATTATTGGAATTTTATACTTTGAGTAAATTTTACAAATTTTTTCAATGTATTCTTTCTGATGGATATATAATTTCTTATTTTCATTTTCAAATTCAACGCCAAGCAGTCTCTTGGTTTTTCCTAGGAGTTTAAGGTCAAACTTTGTTTTCAGGAGTTCTATAATTTCCTTTATATGTTCAGCTGTCTTTCCAAATATAATTATGTCGTCTACATATAGGAGTAGTAAGATTCTTCTCTTAAAAATAAATACACAATTTGTCCATTCTAACCTGGTGAAGGCTAATTCTTCTAAAACATCTTGGATCTCAAAGTACCATTGCCTCCCACTTTGGTGGAGTCCATAGATAGCTTTTTTCAAGAGACAAACATAATCTGGATACTTTTGGCTTTGAAATCCCTTTGGTTGATACATGACTATTCTTTCTTGCAATTTTGCATAAAGATATGCACATTTGATGTCTAGTTGTTGGTGGAGCCAACCAAAAAGTCCAACTAGAATAGTGAAAAACAATCTAATGATGGCGAAATTTACTACAGGGCTATATACTTCTTCATAGGATTCTCCTTTTTTCTGGCTAAAGCCTTTCGCAACCAATCTTGCTTTATATCTTATAATTTTTTCTTCTTCGTTTTTCTTGATAGTATACACCCATCGATTATGTATAATCTTCTCACCATCTTTCCTTGGAATTAATTCCCATACTTTTCGCTGCTCCATCATTTTGATTTCTTCTTGCATGGCCTTCATCCATTCTTCCTTTTGGTTAGACTCGACAGCTTCTTTAAATGATCTAGGAATTTCCACTTCTATGCAATTGGCTTCTAAATCTGTGTCAGATTCTTCACTAATGTCAGACAATTTGTTTTCAGTTATAGGTTCAGCTCTTGGTTCGGGTCCTGAATATTTATCTTTTCCAGAAAAACTAAAGAAATTCGGATCATATCTTATATTGTTCTTCAAGCAGTACCTCTTCACATCTGGATGTGATCTAAGAATTACATTTTTACCTTCAATTTTGTAGTAGATGTCTGTTCTTGAACAATCTCTTCTTTCCTTCGCTTCTCTGATCCACTTTATACTTTTACACGGAATTTGATCATCTTCAGAATCAGTACTTGATTCTTCGTTATTTTGATATTGATTCATGGTCTCGACTTCTGAATCTACTTCAGATTTTGATGGTACTTCTGGAGTTTCTACATGTTCAATTGCTCTGCGGCTTCCTCCATGGCTAATCTCACCTTTACCTTCGTTACTTTTTACTTTTGGGTCCAGCTTCGCTCCACTTCGGAGCTTTGCTTCTTTCCTTCTACTGTTTGAGCTTTGTTTCTTCTCTTCTCTTATACCAAACTCCTCATCAAAAGATACATTTATTGTTTCGATGACTCGACCCAACTCTGGAATCCATATTCTATAGCCTTTAGTTTGATGTGCATACCCAACTAAAAATCCTTTCTTCGTTCTCATGTCAAACTTTTTTCTTTGTTGTTTTGGTATTCCAACATATGCAATGCTTCCAAACTTCTTTAAATGGCTCACCGATGGTTTTCTTCCACAAAAATATTCAAATGGGGTTTTCTCTTGACCTTTTCTGGCTACTCGGTTCCATACATATACAAAACAGCAAAGTGCTTCTGCCCAAAATTTTTCGTCCATTTTGCTACTTTTCAGCATGGCTTTTATAGCATCTACTGCTGTGTAATTAAATCGTTCTGCGAGTCCGTTTTGTTCTGGTGTATATGGATTAGTCTTCTGGTGTTGTATGCCCTCTTTTTCTAAATGAACTTTAAACTTATCGTTGACAAATTCTTTACCATTGTCAGTCCTTATAGCTATTACTTTCTTCCCTAAAAACCTCTCATTCCTTTTCTGAAATTTTAAGAAACAATCAAATGCTTCACTTTTATGTTGAATAGGATAAGCAGTCACCTTCTTTGAGTAATCATCTATAATCGTTAGAAAATATTCAGATCCTCCGAGTGAATATGTTGGCATTGGTCCACAGACGTCCATATGTAGTAATTGCAGCGGTTTGTTTGTTCTTCCTCCTTCTTGAGATTGGAAAGATACTCTTCTTGTTTTGGCAATTTTGCACGATTCGCAGCCTAATTCCTGATATTTCAACTTCGGTAATCCTTTTACCTTTTCATGCTGAGATGTATTGACAATGTACTGGTTATTTATGTGGCAGTATCTCTGATGCCATTTATCTAGTTCTGTTGCATTCGAAGTTATAGCATTATTTTCGACATAAGTGGCAGATTGTGGGTATGTAGGTTTTACGCTGTACAGTCCATTTTTTCTATACGCTGAAAACATTTCTTCACCTTTTTCGTCAAATAAGGTTATTTTGCCATTCTTTCCTACAAATTTAGAACCCTTCTTCTCACATACTGCACCTGAAATTAAGTTTCTTCTTAACTTTGGAGAGTACATTACATTATGTAATCGTATTTCATTAACTCTTCCATTTACTCTGAAATTGACATCTATGCTTCCCATTCCTTCAATAGGACTAGTTACTTCGCCTACAGCGAGAGTCATTTTAGTATTGTTAACCGGTTTGTACGTTACAAACAAGTCTTTGTTGTTACAAAAATGACTTGACGCACCGGTGTCAAACACCCAATTGAATTTATCTTGAAAGTTGTTATTCTGACCAAAATTAGCTTCTGTCACGTAACTTTTTCGTTTTGCATTTTTAGGGTTACTTCTACAATTAACAGCCCTATGACCTGGTTTGCCACATTTGAAACAATTCTGATTTTGGTGTTTATCTCTTTTTCGGACTTCTTTGGGTTTTATTAACTTTATTTCTAATGCCGATTTTTCCCCTTTAAGCGAATCTTTTCTACTTTGCTTTAAACGATCCTCTTCTAATATTAACTCATCTAATACCTTGTTAAAGGTAAAGTCCTTTTTATCCCATCTATAAATGGCTTGCACGATACCAGAAAAAGTGTCTGGAAGGAATCTAATCAGCTGGTAAGTTTTGACAATTTCGGGTAATTCTATTTCCGTATCCCCCATACTTTCTAAAATTTCTTTAAGTCTTGCTCCATACAGTCCTATCGCTTCGTTGGGATCATAAGTACAATTAAAGTAGGCATCCAAAATACCAATAGATCTTCCCCGCGTTGCTGGCTGGAAGTGAACTTTTAGTCTTTCCCAAGCTTCTGACGCAACCTTAGTATCACGAATCAGTGGCTTTAAATCTTTACTAATATTTAAATATATTGTACTATAGGCCTGATTCTTTTTAATTTCAAAATCGCGCTTCTCTTTAGGAGTTGCATCTTCTTTAACTTTTAAATCTTTATTACTAACATGTTCATATGCCCCTTTGTCCATTAAAAGTGCTGTCACATCATCTTTCCAGGTGGCATAGTTATAATTGTTAAGTTTATCTATTTCCATCTTTAGTTTTTAGAGCCCCCCTATCTTTAAGCTTTTAGAACTTTTAACTTTAACACCATCTCTAAATTAAATACTTAATATGGGCAAAAAGAGTGGCCCATAACCGATGTTTCCCCAAAAATATGGAAAAACATACTCTTTCTACTCATAAATTATCTGAAAAATGTAAAGTATGAAAGGTGAGATGGTGTTGATTAATGACAAAGATTTTAAAAGCAAACACATTTATTAGAAACTAAAAGAGACATTAACTTTAGACAGAGCTCTACTAGAGCTAAGAACATTGTTTCAAAAGAATACCCATTACAATCTAATGTTCGTTCAAGATGAGAACGAACTGATACTTGCATGTGAGAGCAAGCACCCATCTCTGAAATTTGTACAGGTATATATACACCTCAAAAATAAGACATTTGCATAAAATACCGCGAAACGGACAGTTAATTACCTGGACGAATCACAGCCTAGCAAACGTCAACTAAAGACGAAGCGTCGTGCATCTCCGGAACGACAGCGCCATCTATAGAACCTGAAAAATGGAAGTTTCCTTCCAAAGAGCAACCGTGAGATAACTCAACTCGCCGATTGAGAACGTAAACATCGCAACAGTCGCCGGGAAAACGTGTTCTCTGCAGGGTGGACGACAAGATGATGAAATGGGGTTTTAAAAATTAAAATAAGCAGTTGGTATGCTAAAAATAACTTAAAAGAATTAAATATTTCCAACACTCGGCCCGGCCCGGCCCGTACAAAAATCAGTGAAAACAGGCCCGGCCCGGCCCGACTAAATGTCTACAAATAATTCCGTTTTTTCTCGACATACAATTAAGATTCTTTTAATGAATACTACATGCATATTTATGGGAACATTTTACAGTATATTTTAAATTACTATGTGTTCGCAGAATAGAAAACACACAATAGTAAACGTTAACGATTACTTAGTGTTTTAGTCAACGTCTCTACAGACGTTTCAAAATTTAAATAAGGGTTCATTAAAAGATTATTGTAGTTTAGAATAAAGGGTTAAAAAACATGATAACTTTTGAAGCTTATAATAAAAAGTAGATTTGTGAAAATATTTCTGTCATTTTTAAGACTTTTCTCAAATCCAAAGGAGCTACATTTTGATACATTTATGAATTCATTTCTTTTCGGAAACGCATGAGATTGGCAGGTATTCTTATTCAGAAACCATGTAAATGCCGTTTTTTTTTTAGATAAAAGTAATATATATTTCAGAAAATACTGCCAAAGTTAGCGTTTTGAATCGAATTTCCGGAAGCGATAGCACAGGAAAGGAGAAAACGTACAGTCACGTGACAAGAGTCTCTGTTATCTCTGTACGTAATTTATGAAAAATGGAAACGCTATTTGATCCCAATTGCCTTCAATATTCAGCCTGTCAATTTTATGCCTTTATAGTTAAAAATGAGTCAGAAAATGTGTCTGAGAGTTTCGCATTGTTGAGCAGTAAATATGAGAACCACCTTAAGGTACATTTCCAAAGATACTGTTAACAGAAGTTCATTATCGCTATTAATACTTTTACAAAACATAATGCCTGTCCTACACATCCTGAGAACGATTAAGACCAGTTCCGTCCCGGCACAAGTCTGCCGAAAAAATTTAAACACCTTGATCAGGCATCATGTAACTGTACGATGCCGATCTCTACGATGGACATGTTACATTTCTGCATTGATGTTGTTAAACTTGCATCGGCTCGTAACGCACATTTATACTTCTCAAAAAAGTCATATTCATTGGAAATGACCTCGTATTTTATCTGCTCCTCTCAAATTCTTATATCGGGCCGATAGGCCCGATTAATTTTTTTTATCGGCCGGGTCCGGCCCTTCAGGCCCGTTCAATTTTTTTGCCGGCCCGGCCCGGCCCGTTTATTTTGTCTATCGGCCCGGCCCGGCCCGTTGAAAATATTGTCCTAATTCTGCCGGCCCGGCCCGGCCCGTTTGAAAATTCTCCTCCATTCCGCCGGGCCGGGTACGGGCCTCGGGCCAAGCCCGGGCCCGTGCAGACCTCTATCCTCGGCTTACAAAGCCAATGCTTTACAATTTAAGCTAACTGGGCTGACAACCAGCCAGCATATTTCGCTCAGATAACCTTATTGGTAGTAACATCTGGTCTGTCATGTAGATAGCTAGATAGAATAAACCGCAGGTAAAAGAACTCTGTATATACAATGGATACATAGATGAATTATTATTTTAACACAATCAAACTGATTGGTAAAGTTATCATACGAATTGAATATTTCCAACTGAGCGAAAAATCAACCTGTTTGACTTTGCTCAGACTAACTTTCTAATAAAAAATAATGATGTTCTATTGACTAAAACAACTAAACTACTTTTTTTTTTTTTTTTTTTTTTAAACAGAGATTTTACATCGAGAAAGTTTTGGAGAAAACAATGAAAAATTATTCTTCATTATATAAACGAGTTTGAACCCGTCAAAATTTGACAAACTAAAATGTTTAGAATGGAACTGTTAGATTGAATTTATAATAAACCTACAAAAATAATTGCAATAAAAAATTCATCTTGCACTGATTGTCTAACACTTAAAACAAACAATGTTTTAACCTAAAATTACCAAAATATTATTTCCACAAATTTCAACTGCTTAAATTATTGAAAAATTAAACTGTATTAGAATACATAATCAAGATCAGTAATTATGTTGAAGTTATCGATTGAGGCTCTTATGACTGTTTTTACGGGATAAAAAATCAGTAAAAAGGATTTCGCTTTGTCACATCATAAAATTCCCCCCCCATAAAATCTAAACGATACGTTATTTTTACATTCTCAAAATTTACATACGCACCACTCAAATCCCAATTTAAAAGTATTTTAACGCACAATACATTATTAATGAATGTATTTCCAAACTTAAAGTCACGTTTGTCCGATACAACTTTTCATGTGAACATTCGCACAAACTTTTTAAGTTCTATTCTCAGTACCCGCAAAAACTTACCATTCAGAAATTTGCCTTTAGTTGCCACAGTATTGGCCATTTAGTATTGGTCAAACATTTAGTTTTATCAAAAAAAATCATCGTTTTGTTTTAAATATGATATCATTTTTACTCACTGGATCATTTTGCCTAGCGTCTCAAACTCAGTAGCAAGCATAATGTAAAAATATTGAAATATCCTCTTCAATCTTTTGATTTATGAAGAAGAATGCGTATTTTTTTTAAATGGGTGACGTCATTTTCTGTTCAAAAATTAGAAAAAAGTTACTTTTATTCATTCGTAATATGAAAATGGCATCAAAAAGGATATAATCAATAAAAATAACTAAACCAAGACTAATTTCCCTTCACTCCTTTACTTTTAATAGAAATGGAGTACTTCAGTTGCCACAATTACAAAATTGGTACTAAAAACTATAAAAAAATTAATATCTCAAAAATAAATTGAGATAGAGCTTTCAAACAAATTGCATTTAAAAGTACATTTTTTTCCTATAAGACGTTGTAAAAATTGAAAGTGTGCAATGTTTAGAAGTTAAAAAATTTGCCGTAGCAAAAATTGCAAAACTGAAATTTCATTTTCAATTTCAAAGTGTTGCCATTCGCAGAATGACATATGCGTTACACACAGATATGTTTGTCCTTTATAATATAGATATGGGAACAATTCAGAATAGAACATTTCAAGCGTAATTTGGAAACAAAGGATACACATCACTATATTCAACAGGCAAATCTTCTTTTCTTATGAGTTCATTATCTTCAACAAGAAACTTGGAAAAAAAAATAAATAAATGAAGAGAAAGAAAGAAAAAAAAAATCAATTTCTTAAACATCACTTACTAATAGACATAATAGACAAATAAAATGAAACTTACTTCGGAGTAATAATCGGAAATAATACCCTTGTAGATCCATTTTTCCAGAATTTCAAAGTATGGTAAAGATGCCTAAAAAATAAAACAAAGTAACTTGATAAACTATAAACTGATTTAGATCACATTTAAAAAATATATAAATTACACTTAACAAAAAAAAAAAAACAAAAAAAAAAAACCTACTTTTTAGTGTTTAAAATATTTACAGCTTCATAGCTAGTTTCCTATTTTGATGAGTGTGATTTGGGTTTGGTGCATAATTAAATCCCTTGTTGTAACTCATGTACAATTGTAACCATACTCACAGCAGCAGAAATTTTATTTATTTTATTACATTTTTAGTGTTCTAGCAAGGAATTTAAACATCTATTTCCTTTCCTCAAATCTTCGCTGCTCCCTTGGAGCAGCGGAGATCATGGTTATTTGATGGAAGAATGGATATGATATGGAATGATATGAATATGATATGAATATGATATGGAAGAATCAGGTTATTTGATATATTTTTATTCAAATTCATTTAATAATAATTTTTGGATTATATTTTAAAAGTACAAATAGCTTTTTAAAATACACTGTGTATCTTCAAAATCGTGTTTCATCTCATAACTGCAATTAATGATTTTTTTAAAAAATTCCATTATCTTATGTAATTTGGCATGGTCACCAAACTAGATTATGGAAATTTCACTCATTTTTTAAAAAACTTGATACGAAGTGCAAGCTAGTGAATTTATTAAAAATAATTATAATTTTCCCCTTGTTCATTTTTTCAAGATATGGCAACAGGAAAGAAATAAAGAAAATTTTAAACTACCTTTTCAAAATTTCTAAACTGATTTTTCTCAAAGTATAATTATAATTTAATTAATATGTAACTATTAATTGATTAAATCTTATTTTTAAAAAATATATCCCAACCCCCTGCTTTTTAGTGTTTAAAATATTTGCAGCTTCACAGACAGTTGTCTTTTTTGGCAATCATGGTTTGACTCATCATTAAATCCATTGTTATAACTCATATACAATTGTAATTATAAAGAATATTTGGCGATTTATCACCCGTGGCAAGACTAAAGGAAAAATGCCTTAAAATTAATGTATTCATTTATAATTAAGTTCTAAAAATATTAAAATTTTGTATTGCCACCAGAATCATACCTTGTACATAATTCTTATAATTTTAGCATATCAGGAAGCGAGTTACAAATTGATTACTAGATTACATCTTTACATACAAAAACTAAATTGAGTTAAATCAAATCATTGAGTCAAAAACTAATTGAGTGTTTAAAAGAAAAAAAAAAAAAAAAAAGAGAGATAAAGAAAAAAAGAAATACTGTATGAATTGGGAGGAAATACATAATATATACGAAAAGTAGTAAAATCTCCCTTTAAATCTCAAATTTAAATTAATTTGTGATCTAGGTTTTAATTAGGGATTGACCGAATCAGCAATTTTGCCGAATACCGAATACCGAAGCTTCGGTCAAAGTGTGCACCGAATATTCGGTATTCAGCAACCGAATACTTAAAAATTTTTAATACACATTTTTGCATATATTAGCTTTTTTAATAAACTTTAATTAAAATTAAATTCTTAATAATTTAATTCAGTTACATTTTTATTCTTAAATCTAATTACACAAAAAAATTTAATGACTTCTTTCAACTCACAAATTCATTAACCCATCAGTTGTTTTTTATTTTTCACTAGTCAATATCCAAATTAACCCAATGAAAGTATTAAACTATACAGGCTATTATTAAGGATAAGGATTCTCAGAAAAACGAAAGTTCATTCAAATAAAAAGAAACAATGTTGTCATTAAGCTGATTCACTGATTGTCTAATTATATACATATTGAATTGGAATGTTCTCAAATACAAAAGGTATCATATCAATTATTTAACTATTTTCTGTGAAATTATTGATACATATTTATATTTTGATTAATATTTATCATTGTGGTGATGAAGATAAATTTGAGCGATTTTAATTTAATGGTTATAAAAGCTATAGGATAGGCATAGGAGTATACTTATTTGATGCATGTATTTTCTTTAATATAAACCTTAGATATACAGAGATGAACTCTGATATACTTATTTGAGGTGTATATTAAAGAGAATACATATTAAATAAATTTAAATTGAAAAAAACTAATGTAGAAATAGTTAAAATTAAATGGTAAGGGAAAGATGTACATATTCCTTACTTTTTTTTCCTATATCGTAGACAGTTGTTCTGATGTCACCTCTATATAGACTATTTTAGGAAAGAAAAAAAGGTTTTTTGTAATTAAAAATGGCCTTTGACTTGTCTTTGGTAATGCAGCTGAACTTTGAACTCATACACATAGTATTGAAACTCATCATTTAGCCTATTCTACTTCTAAGTAAAAGAGAATTCTTCTACTTCTAAGAAAATACTTATCCGCAATTATTCGGCCGAATACTTAAAAGTATTCGGCCGAAGCCGAATATTCGGTTTACATGCCGAATCACCGAATACCGAATCGACTATTCGGTATTCGGTCAATCCCTAGTTTTAATGTCTAATTCTGGTACTGCCCCTTTTGAATTTGTTTCTTAGCCTAACAAATATTACTTTAAAATAATAAATTGTAATGAACTTTAAAACTCAAAATGTAAACATTGACACAATTTGCAGCAATCAGTGATGCAACAAGGTTGGCCAACTCTTGCTCACATCATAGACCTAGGTTTTAATCATAAGCTATAAAACCAAATAAAGTAAAGCTTTCTGCTAATTTAATATTTTTGTCCCCCTGCTTAAAAATATTCCAAATGCTAATAAAATAAAAAGCTGGAAAGTATGAGAAAATGACAGACTTTTAGTGAGGTGCCTATACTGATTTCACAATAAAGTGGCTCTTGGACTTTTGTAACAACTATCGGCCTCCCCACCCTATGGATGTACTGACTAACCAGGGGTGCAGAATATGTACGATCCGGCGATCTAGGATCGGGGGAAATTTTGCAGAAACATATACAATTGATTTCGATTTTAACAACAAATTCCATAATTCCCTGAGATAGAAAAATTTCACTACAAATAAAAAGATCCGTATGGCGATCTTCACAAAATCGATCTCGGAATAATATGTACCGTATATCAGGGGTGATTCTGTTCCGAATTTGCCGAAAATTTAAGGCATTCGATTCCGAAAATTAAAGAAAAGGTCATCAATCCAGGGGCATAGCTACCATGGAGCAGACTGATCCAGGCACACAAATCGTAAGGACGCAAAATTAGAAAAAGTGAAATAAATATTACTTAAAATATTTGCATATTTTTTTCATTATAATCAGACATTATATAGATGAATCTTGTTACAATCAGCATACAGTCATTCAGGGTAACTTTGAACCACGGGGTGTAACTTTGCACCACCTGCTAATTTTCAATATTTTTGACTCCAAAAGACAAAATTAACTCCAGAACTGTGTTCTGTTGGCAAAGTTCTAAACAGGGATTTCTACTCTTTATTTTAGAAAATAAATTAGCAACATTATGCGCAATTAATTACATCATCTAGCTATTTTTGTGAAGTACTGTTTTCAAGTTAATTTTGAATGTTGTTTCGAAGTTGTTGTAATCCAATTAAATTTTCATAGAAAGTAACAATATCTTCATTTATCAGACATATTACTATCTAATTATTGTAAATGTGTTAATATTTTGTGATTATTTATTCATTAATAATTAATAAAATGTAAAATAAGAAGGCACTAACATTTTACCACATTTTCAGGGTAACTTTGAGCTGGCTCAAAGTTATACTGATGTTTATAATTTACTGATTATAAGTGCTACTGTCAAAATTTTCCCATATTTGCACGTATATATTTTATATAAATGCCAAAAAGGTACATTAGATATAACATATAAATATTTTCACAAATATGTGTAAAATACATAAAATTCATTTAAAGGTGCTATTCGGGGCGGAGCTATTCAAATTTGACATTTCATACATTCGACATTTTTTATTCTTGTTTGAATAATACTAGTACTAGTATGTATTACTGTAACTATGGATATATTATTGAGTTAAAACATTGAAAATTGTTTTTAACTGCATTTTTATGTTTTATCTGAACAATAAACAGTTTTTTTTTTATTTCTAAATATTCATGGTTCTCTTCTTCCACTTTTCTTATGCATAATATTTGTTGTAATATCATAAATTATACAAATCTTGTGATGTTGGGAAATGTAAATTCGGAGTCTTTACATATCTGAAAACATTTTTTGGGGTTCAAATTTGTGCTAACTATAATACTTTTTTTATAATGAATTATTTTAGATAATATTTATCGTATAGTGCAAAGTTTCGGTTGCTCTGCTTGAAGGAGAGGAAAATAAATTAATTTAAATAGTTCCATAATTAATAAATTTATTTAAATGGTTCAGAAATAGTTCCAGTCCCATTTCGCAATATGAAAAATTGATTGCAGCCTAAATGGCTGGGTAACTTTGAACCAGGATAAAAATTCATTTTTTATTACTTTTATCATTATTATTAATTAATTTTTGATAGTCATATAATAATTTAGGATAATTTCTTCAATATTATGGTCCTAGTTGCAACAATATTCTTAAAATAGGAGTGTGGCATATGAAAATAGAGAAAATGCAGATGAAAGTCACCCAGAATGACTGTATTCCTATGATATTTTACCTTGTGTTTAACCTCAACTATTTCGATTTAAAACATGTTTTCATACACAGTTGAAAGAAATTATTTCTATTCAGGAAGGTTTAATTTTAATTCATACCATATTGCAGCCTCAAGTAACTTCTCCAACACTGTTTCAGCATGCCTGATTATTTTCTGTAACTTTTCTGGAGATGACCGTTGCAGATTTTCAGATCTTAAAGTAATCAAAACTTATTTCATTGGTCACTTTACTTGCTACCACTATTTTCAAAAAATAATCTTTCTGGTACATTTCCATTAAAAATGTTTTAGAAATTTATCATGATGATTACTGTGCAGAAATAATGATAGCCAAAGAATTCACCACTGAGAAACCTATACGTACGATGTAACAGGTAGTAATTTACGATAATTATTTTACGATTTGGAAAAAAATTAGCGCAGTCATCGAGCTCGTATTTCAGACAAAATCGTGTTAAAGATATATGACAAGACTTTTTTCCCCCTTCGTTTACTGGTTTTTCTGCTTTCGTTGGGAAATTCCGTTGAAAACGCCATCTTTGATAATGTTTTCAGTGAGATCTATTGTGTTTACAAAAAATCCGGAAAACGTCTTTCAATTACAGTTTCTGAATATCAACACATGCCAGTTCTCGAGCAAAAATTAGTTAAAATGCATGGCATAAAATTGCCGCTTTGGATTTAAGAACAGCCTTAAAGGAGCTGGTCACTCAGCTTCGGAATTCTCCTTCGTAATAATAATAAGTCTATGGACTTTTGATACATTCGTACATTTAAAATATCTTCACGGGGAAATTCATATTCTTAACATTCTTTTCTGTGTACTCTTCTAAAAGGATGCTTCTTTTTTTTCTTAGTTTTCAAAATATTTCTAAATCTAGCCTGGATTTAATATTTTGCGTGTTAAAAGCGGGCGAATTGTGAGTAATATTAACACTTCCTATAAAATAAAGTCTATACTTTAGAAATATTTTGAGAACTAAGGAAAAAAGAGACATCTTTTAGGAAGTTTACACAAAAAATAGAAGTTAAAAATATTAATTTCCCTAGGAGATGTTTTAAATATACGAATGCATCATTATGCCCATAGACTTTACATTAGTGAGGGGAAATCGGAAGCTGAGTGACCTGCCACCTTAAGAAATAAAATCATAAAAATTTCAGGTTCATTTAAGAATATTATCACGGGCCCAGGCAACACCGGGTGGGTCAGCTAGTCTATAATAATAAAAGAAAGTATCGCTCTGTGTGTGGTGGCTAGTGAAATATATTGCACTTAGAAGTCTGAAAACTTGGATGAGGGTAGTCGAAGATAGTTCCTGATACACCTGGAGCTCAGAATTTTAATTTTTTAAGACCGGTGCCCCCATAGCACCTTTTAGTTTGTATCCCCTGAATTGCTCAGAGCTTGCCCCCTCTTTTTTTCAGATCTTCTTCGTTTTGGAGGCCCTTTTCCCATTTAATTATTCTCTGTTTCTACATTCCAGTTAAGACACAGGACCCCTTGAAATTTTTCTGCGCCATACATTTTTCACACCCTAATATTGTCAACCTCTCATTGCATAACTTTAAAACTGAGACTTGGACTCCTCTCCCTGGGCCAGCACCCTCATATTTTTATTGGGCATCTAGTGCCCTTTTTTAAGAATTTCCCCCATTTTTTTTTTCACGCTTCTTTAAGATTTTATTCGAATGAATAATACATATCCTATGCTTAATTTCGACTTATTGAGATCTAAAGTGCTAAGTACTAGAACCTTTTAACATGTTTTCATCTTAGGGCCCTGCTCTCAACTATCAGTTGGCCCCTTTTGGACCTCCTATTATATCTCCCTTAAAAATGGCCTGATTCACTAACTTTTTTTGCAACAACATCTTAGGAAATCCAGCTACTACACGAACAACATAAAATTTTTTTAGACTTCAGCTACCACCAAAATTAATCACTTCTTGGGGTCCTTGCCCAACTACATTCCAGTTGAGACCCTGGACCCCTGGGGCTTGGTACAAGGCCACTTGAAGTTTTTGTGCCCTAAATTGTTAATAAATCGCACCTTCAAGTTAATCAGATCTTCGTTTTTGGGGCTCTTTTTCCATTTAGATTATTTTTTTGTTGTTGTTGTTTGTTTTTGTTTCTACATTTCAGTTCAGACACTGGCTCCATAGGGTAACTTTTTGTGCGTCATACATTTTTCACCCACTAATTGTGTCACATTCTGATTTCGTAACTTCAAAATAGAGTCTTGGACTTCTCTCCCCGAGCCAACACCTTCATATTTTTATTGGGATTCTAGGGCTCTTTTTTTAAGCATTTCTTTGAAATTTTTATCTAATGATTAATACTTATAACCTATACTTAATTTCGACAAATGGAAAATCTAAAGCGCTAAGTACTAGGACCTTTCATCGTGTTTTCATCTTAGGCCTTGTTCTCAATTATCAGTAAGCTCCTTTTGGTCCCCCTATAAAAAATTCACTAGGATTTTTTCCTTAACTATTTCTTAGGTCCTCCAGCTACTATATGAATAACAAAAAAATTACTCACACTTCAGCTGCCACCAATTTTTAATATTAATCGCCTTCTTAGGGTCCTTGGTGCAGTTTCTTTAAAAATTATCTGATAGCCTTGTAATTTTCTTTAGCATAGTTCTAGGGTCCTCCGGCTACTTTAAAAACTAATAAAAAATTTCTTTTACTTCAGCTAGCACCTTTTTCGAATATTAATCTTCTTTTACGGCATCAACTTACGTTTATTCACTACAGCCGTGAATTAAAATTCGTGCTACTGTTAAAGGTAAGTGGTTAATTTTAGAGGGAATGGGATTTCATCCATAAATTAAATAAACGTTAATGTTAAAGGTAATTCGTTAAATTTACAGGGGGTGGGGGGAACAAGAAGCTTCCACTGCTTCGGGTGCATTCTTTCCTCGGGTTCTAGGGGGCCGATTTCAACCGCAAATTGGTTAATTCAACCTAGATTACGATTCAGCTACTTTCTGTATTACTAGCAGACCCGCCCGGCGTTTGTAAATAATAACCTTAAACAAAACTTAAGTTTGTATGATTTTATATCTTTGAAAATTTTTTTAAATGAACCTAATTTCGGAGGCCCCATTACCTTCCGCAGCGTCTAGTGTGTTTCCATCAAACTTCTTTCCGAACGAACCTGTAATCTAGATCCGCCTACATATGGCAGCATTTACCGGAAGTGCCCGAACGTGCCAGAGACAATCGAAAACCAAGTTGAGTGAGCCAAACCTCGTAGGAATCAAGCCCATAGGATCAAAAAAAGAAAAAAAGAATGCATAATTAATGTTAGAAAACGTTGGTGACTAAAGTCTAAGATAAAATTTCATAATACAGAAAGTAGCTAAATTATAATCTAAGTTGAAGGAATAAAATTGGACCCTTAAACCTGAGGAAATAACGCGCCACCAAGCGGTGGAAGATGTCCCCTCACCTTGTAAATTTCATGAATTACTGTCAGCCTTAACACGATATTTAATAAACGGATGAAATCCCTTATCTAAAGTTACCTTTAAGGTAACACGATTTTTATTTTACAGCTGTAGTGAGTAGACCTATGTTGATGCTGAAAACGGAGATTAATGCTCGATAAAGGTGGTAGCTGAGGTATATAGAAAGACCGGGCCCTGGGGGCCAGTGTCTTAACTGTATTGTAATTGGGTATAAGAAAATCTTTTAGGGGTTTTAAAGTAGCTGGAAGACGCTAAAACTACGTTAAAGAAAATTGCAATAGAATAGGATAGTTTTTAAAGGAGCTGCAACAAAAGCCCTAAGAAGGCGATTAATATTCATAATTGGTGGTAGCTGAAGTCTGCAATTTTTTTTTTTTTTTTGTCGTTCATGTGGTAGCTGGAGAACTTAAGACGTTATTAGAAAAAAAAAAGTTCGTGAATCGGACCATTTTTAAGGGAGTTATAACAGGGGGCCCAAAAGAGCCGAACTGATAGTTGAGAGCAGGGCCCTAATGTTTAAATGCTTTAGTACTTAGCATTTTAGATCTTCAATTAGTCCAAATTAATCATAGGGTATGAAATAATCATTAGAATAATATTTTAAAGAAATGCAGAAAAATGGGGTAAATGCTTAAAAAGGGGCCCTAGAGCCCCAATAAAAATTTCAGGTTGTTGGTCTAGGGGGAAGTGTCTAAGGATCAAATTAAAAATTATGCAATGAGAAGGTGAGAAAACTAGGGTGTAAAAAATGTATAGCACACAAAAAGTTCAAGGGGTCTCGGATCGGGCCCTAAAGGACCCTAAGGTGCCCCAGGATTTTAACTGGGATATAGAAATTGGAAAAATGGTTCCAAAAATGAAGATCGGATTAAGAGGAGCAATTTATTAATAATTTATGGTGCAAAACCTTCAAGGGGCCTTGTACCGGGCCCCAAATTGGAAGGGACATAGGTGGCCTGTAGTTTGGCATAAATACACTTTTTTAGTAGTTTTCAATGTAATCGGAGGACGCTAGAACAATGGTAAAGAAAATTGCAAGGAATTCGGATCATTTTGGAAGAAGATACACCAAGGGCCCCAAGAATACGATTTATATTCAAAATTGGTGGTAGTTGAAGTCTGAAATTTTTTTTGTCGTTCATGTAATAGCTGGAGAACCTAAGATGTTGTTAGAAAAAAAAAAGTTAGTGAATCGGACTATTTTTAAGGGAGTTATAATAGGGGGCCCAAAATGGGCCAACTGATAGTTGAGAACAGGGCCCTAACATGAAAACATGTTAAAAAGTTTTAGTACTTGGCATTTTAGATCTTCTATTAGTCAAGATTAAGCATAGGATATGAATTAATCATTAGAATATAATTTGAAAGAAATGTGCAAAAAATTGGGGAAATGCTTAAAAAAGGGCCCTAGGGACCCAATAAAAATAGAGTATTGGTCTAAGGAGAAGAGTTCAAGACTCAATTTTAAAATTACGCACTGGAAGGTGAGAGAATTACGGTGCGAAAAACTCATGAAGCACAAAAAAATTAAGGGGCACTACGTCGGGCCCTACGGGACCCTAGACGGGCCCATGGTCTTAACTGGAATGTAGAAACGGGAGAATGACTAAATGGAGAAAGTATCCCAAAAATTAAGATCTGATAAAAAATAAGCAATTTATTAACTATTTAGTGCACTAAAACTTCAAGGGGCCTTGTACCGGGCCCCTTGCAAGGTTGCCAAGGTTTTAACTGAAATGTAGAAATGGGGTAGAAACTGAAAGGGGAATTCATGCCAAAAACGAAGAAGATCGGATAGAAAAGAGGCATGCTATTCACAGTTTAGTGTACTAAAACTTCAAGGGGCTCTATACCGACCCCTTGCAAGGGTGCCAGGGTCTTAACTGAAATGTAGAAATGGGGCAGAAAATTAAAGGAGAATTCACCCCAAAAACGAAGAAGATCGGATAAAAAAGAGGCATGTTATTAACAATTTAGTGCACTAAAACTTCAGGGGGCCTTGTACCAGGCCCCTTGAAAGGGTGCTAGGGACTTAACTGAAATGTAAAAATGGAGCAGAAACTGAAAGGAGAATTTACCCCAAAAACGACGAAGATCAGATAGAAAAGAGGCATGTTATTAACAATTTAGTGCATAAAAACTTAAAGCGGCCCAGGGGCCTCGGCCCTTAAGAAATTAAAAATCTGAGCCTCAGGTGGATTAAGACCTGTCTTAGACTAATCCCTCCTGAATTTTCAGACTTCTATGTGCGGTAGATTTCGCTAGCCATCGCACACAGACACACACACAGAGCGATTTGTTATTTTATTAGTATAGATGAAAGTTTGTCTTAGACTTCAGTAACCAACATTTTATAACATTAATAGTGCATTCTTTTCTGGGGTTCAGTATGTCCTATTTCAACGGTAAATAGATAATTAAGCTTAGCTTACTATTGAGCTACTTTCTGCATTGTGAAAGTTTGTGAAAGTTTATCTTAGACTTTTGTTATCACCATTTCCGAACATTAACGACGCATTCTTTTCTCGGTTGTTATGGGCTCTATTTCGACGGAAATTGTTCCATTTAATTAGCTTACGATTGTTTTAAAGATTATAGTTCCACTGCCAGGATTCGCATTCTTATCTCAGGTTCTATGGGTTCGATTACTACGGGGTCTACTTATTCAACTTGGTTTTCAATTGTTTCCGGCTAGTATGAAACACTCCTGGCATACACTGCCTTTGGTAGCGGGGACCCAAGCCACAGGTTCGTTCTGAAAGAGGTTTGTCGGGAACACACTAGACGCTGCCGAAGGCAGTGGGCCACCCCTAAAGCCAAGTTCATTTGAACTACTTTATGAATAAATAAAATCATACAAACTTAAGTTTTGTTTACGTTATAATATATATATATGTGTGTGTGTGTATACATATATATATATATATGTGTGTGTATATATATATATGTAACTTCCAAACAAAATTAGGCAGAACTGTTTTGAGAGACGAGAGGGCGCAGAAACTTTACTTGCTCCTGAACGCTGAATATGTAGCTATGCCACTGCATCAATCTGAAAATTCGGACATAAAAATACCGCGAATTTTGTCAAAGAATTAACGAAAAAACGCGCTTTTTGTCCCAAGATCGCAAAAAAACCCACAAATTTCGTCAAAAGATCGCGAAAGCACCCCAAGTTTCCTCAAAAGATCGCAAAATAACTGCAAATTTCGTTAAAAGAACGCAAAAAAACCTCATGTTTCGTCTAAAGATTGCAAAAACCCACAAATTTCGGCGAAAGAGCAGCAAGTTTCATCAAAAGAGCGCAAAATGAACGGAAATTTTGTCAAAAGATCGCGAAATAAATGCACATTTCGTCAAAATATCGCGAAACAACCGCAATTTTGACAAAATATCATGAAACAACTGCAAATTTCGCCAAAAGGTCACGAAACAACCTCAAATTTCGTCGAAAGATCGCAAAACCACGGCGAATTTCGTCACAAGGTTGCGAAACAACCTCAAATTTCGTCGAAAGACAGCAAAACAACCGCAAATTTCATCGAAAGACAGCAAAACAACAGCAAATTTCGCCAAAAAATCGCGAAACAATCGCGAATACTCTCAAATTTCATCAAAAGATCGCTAAATCAACGCAAATTTCGTCAAAAGATCGCGAAACAACTGCAAATTTCGTCAAAAGGGGCGAAACAACCACAAATTTCGTTAAAAGATCACAAAAACACCGCAAATTTCATCAAAAGAACTGCAAATTGTGTCAAACGATCGCAAAACGACCGCGAATTTCGTCAAATGATCGCAAAACAACCGCGAATTTCATCAAAAGATGGCGAAACAACTGCAAATCCGGCTAAAATGATGTCATTAAATTAATGACAAGGATTAAATTAGCAGAGTTTAATTAAAAGTACGATGAAAACTTACGCTAATAGTCCCGATAAAGTATTAAATAGTTATGAAAATAAAAGAAATGTATGGTGGCGAAATAAAAACAAAGTAAGTTTAAAAACAAACTAACGTTTATTAACTAAAATATAAAATAAGTTTAAATATAGTTCAAACAATAAATCAAATCTTTAAATTCAATAAACACATTTAAGCTGTCAGATTAAATATAAATACATATCCAGAAAACCAATTGACAATAAAAGAAAACTGACCTCACAGATATAAAAAAATGAAAATGATCACAGAGTGACCGGTCCTCCTCAAAGTTCCATGTTGTTCACAAACATCTAACATGCCGATGAATTAAACTGAAATACCGTGAATCATATATCCGTGCTGAAACAACTCCAGGAAAAATACTTCTCTATAGATGAAGATACGTTGTAAATAACCATTAGGAGAAACGTTAAAAGATAGATGCCGGTAACAAGTAGCGAGTAAAACATCTCTGAACTTCATCATAACAAAAGCCATCTTGACTCACACATCAGTGTATCCATTTAAATACGATGTACGCAGAGTCCACCTTTAAAGAGCAGAGTCGAAGTCATATACTATCGAACTCATAACAATCAACTTATAAAATGGCCGACAAACGACGAAGCAGGAGTTAAATAGAAACATCAACTAATTAAAAGCACACAGCACTTCAAGAAAACATCTCTAGCCATCATATAGCACCATTGAAACTTCGTGAAGACTGACACTGTTAGTAAAGGACGAGACGAAGTACGTAGACAAACACAGAGAGGGAGAGGGCAAAGGGAAGAAAACGTATTTCAATTTATATCAGCCGGGCGTTCGAATAACGCCTCATTACGCAATGCAAGGAGCAACTGAAGACAGTTTCAGAATGAGATCATCATGACGAAGGAACGCAGAGCCGATGTGTCGTAGACTCAAACGAGTGACGCCATCTGGCGGCGATCGTAAAACTATAATCTATGATTGTCATTCAAACAAAATGCGTGCTCATGTTTGCATGGAAGCAGACAGCTGAAAAACGTGAATACGAACGGCAAAGAAAGATAAACATTGCAAAAAGGAATTAAAGACAGAATAACAGGAATAAATAAAAAGGTAAGTGAAATGACTATACATTGTTAATAAAAGAAATATTTTAATAAAAGAAATATCTTAATAAAGGAAATATTTTAATAAAAGAAGTACTTTAAGTGTTAAATAAATATAGTGGAATGCAGAAGAGATCTATATATATCTGGACAGTGTCAAGACAGGAAATAAGGTATTTACCCTTATCAAAAAGAGGGCGAAATACCCGTGAATTTTGTCAAAAGGAAGGCGAAATAACTACAAAACTCGTGAAAAGGAAGGCGAAATAACCGCAAATTTCGTCAAAAGATCACGAAAAAACGCGAATTTCGGCAAAGGGTCATAAAAAAAAAAAACATAGTTAGTGCTGGGAGTGGATTTCCCCCCTTCCCCTACTCTGCTGCTGTAACCTTTCAGAAAATTTGCTGTTAATTTCAGATTTTTTTTTCTTCTCAGAATCACCCCTTCCATTATATACTTCTGCATAAGTTGAGATACATTGGAAAAATAAATTTTCTATACCTACGTTAATACAGCATTTACCTATAACATACCGTAAGATTCTGGGGAAATTTTCATGTGGATTGGGGGAAATGTTGCGAGTAGAAACATTTTCTGCACCCCTGTGACTAACTATCTGGACAATAAAAGTTCATTCAATTAGTGAGGTCCCGAGTCAGTTATTTAGATGCTACTCAGTGGCGCAGCGAGGGGGGGGGGGGGGTTACACCCCCCCCCCCCCCCCACTCCCAGAGCTAAGACAAAAATACAGAAATTTCTATTTTTATGAATCAAACTATTTAAAACAAAACTAAAGTTAGAATTATATTTATTTTGTTCGAAATTCACTGCTTTATCGAATCAAATCCTGCTCAAAAGTTTGAGTCGTTTAAACGGCGGTAATGTATTTTATTTTACAAATGGGGAACATGGTATGGGGAAACCCATAATAACTATCGGCTTTTAACGAAAACTGATCACTCATTTCGAAAGAGCATTTTGTATTCATTCGCACTATAGGAAATCAGCCGTAAGCTAAAAGGAATGGTCATTTCCTGTCACTGTCAATGCCACTTTGTGTTCTTCAATACTGCACCATTGGGAGTCTTAATTGCATCTGTTTCTTGCTCCCTTTTTGGAAACCGGATTACACACTCGAATACCAGGAAAAACACAAAACACATGCTTTGAAGAGTAGACCCCACACACATCCTGTTATTAGTTGCTGCTGTGCTAAGGTATTAGTTTAATATTAAATCCTCTTCAGAGAAAAAAAAATTATGAAAAAGATGGTAAGAAAACATTTTTAACCATTTGGAAAAATAGTTATTGTCCTCGGTCAGGGTAGGAAATCAAAAACATTTCTGAAGCGTTTTATTAGTTGAATCCCGCATTTTATTAGTTTCCTGATTGGTGAATACAGTAATTTGTGTTTTCCCTTTACTTTCAACAGAGATGGATACTTCTGTTGCCACTATGACAAAAAAGTAATAAAAACTACAAAAAAAAATAAATAATTAATAACTCAAAAACAAATTGAGATACAGCTTTCAAATAAATTGCATTTAAAAGTACATTTTTTTCTCTATATGACAGTGTAAAAAGTAATATTGTGGGATGTTTAGAAGTTTAAGAATGAAATTTCATTTAAAATTGGTTCAGGAATATTAATGTTTAATCCATGGCGTACGTAATGTATGACCAGCTCCGTAGAAGTTTAAAAATTTTTTCGGGTTTCGCAGCCATCTTTTGACATTCGTAAAAGGAATAAATAAGGTTTCAGTCTTTAAACACAATACAGTAATTTTTTTCCTCTGAAAATTTTTATATGATTTTTAGAATTTCTTCTCGTTTCGAAGGGTTTTTTTTTTTTTGGACATTTTTAAAAAGAGCCTGGTTTCAGTTTTTTAGACCAGTGCAGTAAATTTTGACGAAATTAGCAATTTTTTTCCCCGCAATCATTTCAGAATATTCAATTTTTTTTTTCCCACAATCATAATTCACATTTTTCTGTCACTATTCCTTGTTGAAATCTGCAGTTTTTATCACGAACTTTTGACGAAATTCGCATTTTTTACCGCGAACCTTTGACGAATTTTGCATTTTTTTACCACGATCCTTTGACGAAATTAGTGTTTTCTTTCCGCGATCTTTCGGTAAAATTTGCGTTTTCTTACTGATCTTTCGATGAAATTTGCATTTTCTTACTGATCTTTTGACGAAATTCGCGTTTTCTTTCAGCAATATTTTGACAAAATTCACGTTTTTACTATGATCCTTTGGCGAAATTTATTTTCTTCTGCGACCAATTGACGAAATTGATTTTTTTTTACACGCTCATTTGTCTAAATTCGTGATAGTTTATCACAACCGATCGGCAAAATTTTTTATATCTTTTCGCGACCAACTAACAAAATTCACTACTCGTTTTCCATGACCTTTCGACGAAATTTGCAATATTTTTCCGTCGATAGTTTATCGAAATTAGTGATTTTTTGCGATATCTTTTGACGAAATTCGCAATTTCTTTCTGAACTCTTAACGAAATAAGCGATTTTATCCAGCGACCAATTGAAGATAATCACTATTTGTTTCTGAGATCTTTGACGAAATACCCAATATTTTTACACGATCATTTGAAGAAATTCTTATTTTTTTCCGCAATCGATTCACGAATTAATTTGGGGACATTCCATAAAAGAAAAAAAAAATTCGTGAGCTTCCAAGAAATTTCAAAATATATTCGCAAAAGAATATTAGGTCTGTGGGAAATACTGCACAGCATTTTTCATTATGCAGGACTTTCCTTTTCCATGTGCAAATTGTGCGATTTTTCACACTATTTCAAACCTTGCCTTGCAAAGAACCACCTCCCACCCCTCTCCAGAAATTCTTAAAATGGCACCTTTGTTTCTAAAAAAGGGAATTCCTGTATAAATATTTACAGAAACATGATTCACTCGTGGTTAATATACATAAAGAGGGTTTTATGTTAAGAAGTTTGTTTTGCAGCCCAGATTCCCCCCCCCCCCCCCCCCATTTTTGGGCTTATTTGGAATCTGTGGCTTTGCTGAATCAAATTCTATTCAACAAAATGATCCAATTAAATGGCGAATATTCTATTTAAAACTGTGAAAGCGTATATTACATGCATTGGTTAAATGAGAACTAGTCATTTGTTTTGAAAAAGATCATGGATCACATTTTCGAGATGTCTTAGGCTAAGAGAATGATCATTTCGTGCCATATAGACGCTTTGAGTTTAAGTATTGTACAGTGTACAGCTTTTAAATTGCATTTCTGTCTTTGCTCCGTTCGAAACGATAGTGGGCCATCGACTTCCAGAAAAAAACAGTAAACATACGTTTTATAGGTCTCTTTCAGTTTCAAACTTCTTGTTAGAAGTCTAAATCTAAACTCAGGCTGAACTAACTACAGGCCGAAATTTCTGCATCCGTGCGCGAACCCATCCGTTGAAAAAAATTTCGGCCCAGTCCGGCCCATTTTTTTATTATTTTTTCACAAAAAATGTATTGGCCCGAGCCCGGTCCATTTTTCCATTTTTTCCACAAAAAAATTATTGGCTAGGTATAAAATCTAAAAGTTCGGCCTGGCTCATACGAAAACTTAGCAAGCCCTACCCTGCCCGACTGAATTTGTACAAAATAGAGATTTTTTATGCCATTGCGGTTAAAAATTGTCTTGTATGAGGAGTTTTGACAAAAAAAAAAAATACTTATTTTAGCATTTTTCATGTTTGTATTCCCCATTTTAAAAAAAAGTGTCCTGGGTTGCGATATTTATTTTGTTATCTTGAAATTTAGAGCAAATTTTCTGAAAGGTTACAGCAGAGGGAAGGAATTTCCCTCCTGGCATTAACTATACTTCTTTCCCCGGCCCTTTCATGAATTTCGAGTTTTTTCCGTGTTCCTTTGACGAAATTTGTGTTTTTTCGCGATCCTTTGACGATATTTGCGTTTTTTTTTTGTAATCCTTTGATAAAATTTGAGGGTTTTTTCGCAATTCTTTCATGAAATTTGTGCACTTTTTCTGCGATCCATTGACGGAATTTGCTTTTTTTTTGCGATCTTTTGACGAAATTTGTGTTTTTCCGCACTCTTTAGACTAGGGGTCATTCAGTTCCGAATTTTCTGAAAATTTAAGGCATTCATTTCCGAAAATTGAAAAAAATCTGTCACCAATCCGAAAATTTGGACATAAAAAACATTGTGAATTTCGACAAATGGTCGCCGAAAAAAATAAATTTTGTCAATTGTTTGTAGAAAAAGCGCAAACAGGGTTCGTACACATTTCTTTAAATAAAAATCAAGTACTTTTAAGGACTTTCAAGGACCAAAACCAAAAAAATTTAAGGACCTTCAAATTAAATAAACTAATAAATTATAACATGCATTTTTTAATAAAGGGTTTCTTTCATTTTTGTAAAACTTTTAAATATCCAAATGGACGGGAAAGGGGGGGGGGGGGGCGGGATTTCACCATGTGGCAGTACAAATTTAGAAAATTTTAAAATAACATACAGCAGAAGAAAAAACTAGTCAGATGTGCCAATCCCAAAACTTTCTTCTATCTCATACATGTTAATACTACAAAATTCATTATCAGAGTGCCAAAATTAAATGGTCTATGCCCCTCATGAGGATTCTAAAGAAATGAAATTCCGTGCATTAGTTCTTGAGATATGACTATTGTTAAAACCATGCAAATCCTGCAAAATATAGCATAGCAGCACCACCTGTAGGGTGATTTACACCAAAACCTAATCAGCAACAACTTATGTAAACATCTAACTGAATCTGAAGTTTGATGAAAATCCGTGCATTAGTTCTTGCGATATAGCTATTGCAGAAATCGTGAAAAATGCAGCATAGCAGCACCATCTGTTGGGAGATTAACACCAAACCATAATCAGCACCTATAATTATCAAGGTATACCTGAATCTGAAGTTTGATGAAAATTCGTGCTTTAGTTCTTGAGATATAGCTATGGCGTAAATCATGAAAAATACAGCATAGCAGCACCACCTGTTGGGTGATTTACATTAAAAACTAATCAACACTAATTTATATTGAGGATTAATTGAATATAAATTTTTATTAAATTTTGTGCATTAGTTCTTGAGATACACCACCCACAAAATTTGTGTCACATACAGACAGAGTCAGACTCATTTTGTAAAAACATATTTTTCAGGATATCTGACTCCTAAAACGTGCAAATTGGTCAAAAAATTTCCCGAATCCAATACTTTCTTATTGTAAAGATAAACAAAGAGGAGAAACATAATTTTTTCTTATTATTGAGGGGGGGGGGGGGGGGTAGTTTAACAGACTTATAATTAACTTACAGTTTAAAAGACTTTAAATTTTGTATGCTTGGTAAGGAAGGAGGAGGGCAGGGAAACGTCAATTTCGGTGGAGTGGAGTAAAACTGTATGATCGATTATTTATTGTTACAATAAATTAACTAATGGAGCAGAAAAAGTTAAAAAAAAAAAAAACAATGATTTTTAAGATTTTAAACTTTATAAGTTGGGGGGAGGGGGGGGGGGCAAAGGGACAAGAATATTTTTTTTTTAATTTTTTAGGGAGGGAGGGAGTTTATTAAATGACTTATTTATTTATCTTACTAAAAATTTACAAGAAAAAAAAACTAAGAGGAGTTTTAAAGACTTTAAATTCCATGTGTTCTTTAAAAGTGTGTGTGTGTGTGTGTGTGTGGGGGGGGGGGGGGTAAGAGGGGGGTGCATAAGGAAAATTCCAATTTCGTGTGGGAAGAGAAATCTTGATTGATTATTTATTGTGGCAATAAAATGACAAAGCAAAAAAAAATTTAATTAAACGGTTTCGAAGAGTTTTTAAACTTTGAATACTGTGGGGGAGTAAAGAAAAACGGAAGAAGAAAAATTTTGAGGGTGAAATTCAGATGAAATTTTAATGAAATGAGATGGAATGAATTGTTACAGAAATTTAGGACAGATTATTTAGTCAGTATAAAGTAAGAAATAGAGTACATGGATGGAAGTTGCACTAAAGCCATTTTGTAACAGTTTTGTAGCAGCAAAAATCGAATTTTGGAGCAGTAAAATCTATTTTTGTAGCAGCAAAAATCTGATTTTGTAGCAGTAAAATCAATTTTTGTAGCAGCAAAAAATAATTTTGTAGCCATAAAAACTGTTTTTGGAGCAAATTGAAATTCTAATGCTAATAAAAAAGAAATTTGCGTATTTTCGCGATCTTTTGATGAAATTTGCGTATTTCTTGCGATCTTTTGGCGAAATTCACGTATTTTTTGCTATCCTTTGTTGAAATCAGTGTGCTGTTCGCTATTTTTTTTACGAAATTAGCGTGTATTTGTTTTTAATCTTTTGACAAAATTTGTGGGTTTTTTTCGAGATCTTTTAACGAAATTTGCGTTTTTTCACAATCTTTTGACCCCATTTTGTACGTTTTTAGAAGTAATTGGTAATCCTTTGACAAAATTAACGGGGTGTTTTTTTTTTTTTTTTTTTTTTTTGCTATGACAAAATTCGCATGTTTTTCGCGATCTTTTGACGAAATATGCATATTTTTGGCAATCTTTTGACAAAATTCGCGTATTTTTGGCAATCTTTTGACAAAATTCGCGTATTTTTCGTGATCTTTTAACGAAATTCGCGTTTTTTCACAATGTTTTGACCCCGTTTTTTTCGTTTTTTGACGAAATCAATTATCCTTTAACAAAATGCACGTTTTTTTCGCGATATTTTGACGAAATTCGTGTGTTTTTTGCGACTTTTTGATAAAATTTGCGGGTTTTTTTCGCCATCTTTTAATAAAAATAGCATTTTTACGATCTTTTGATCGTGTTTTGTTCCTTTTTTGACGAAATTAGTGATCCTTTGGCAAAATTCGCAATGTTTCGACAAAATTTGCGCGTTTTTCGCGATCTTTTGACGAAATTTTCGCGATCTTTTGACGAAATCGTGCGTTTTCCGCGATCTTTCGACAAAATTTGCGTGTTTTTCGCGATCTTTTGACGAAATTTGCATGTTTTTCGCGATCATTTGACGAAATTTGCATGTTTTTCGCGATCATCTGACGAAATCGCGTTTTTCGCGATCTTTTGACGAAATTTATGGTTTTCTGCGACCTTTTGATGAAATTTGCGGGGTTTTTTCGCCATCTTTAAAAAAAATTATCGTGTTTACGATCTTTTGACCGCATTTTGTTCGTTTTTGACAAAATTAGCGATTCTTTGACAAAATTCACGTTTTTTTGTGATCATTTGACAAACATCGTATGTTTTTCGAGATCTTTTGACCGCGGTTTTTTGCTTTTTTTGACACAATTAGCGGCCTAGAAAAAGGTTTAAAATGGATTTTTTATTGTTTCTCGGATGGACGAAATCGTGCTAAATTTCATCTTGCCACTAAGTACGTTTTGGCGCAGGTTTGGCGCAAAATGGAAAAAAATAGCGGTTTCGTAGAAGCTTGGCGCAGTAAAGCGATTTTGGCTTCGTCTGGCGCAATTGGCGCAGGTCTTACATCCCTGAGAGTAGAAAAAGGTTTAAAAAAATGAAGTTTTTAACTTTGATATTACGAATGGGGAAGTGAAATTTCAGAAGAATGGGAGGCAAGGCGGGATTAAGATTTTTTAAAAATCAGAAATTAAAAGAAATGCAGAAGAGTTCCACCTTTGATTAAGAATTAATATGAGAGCAAAATTAAGCACTTTTAAGGACTTTTTTCAGATTTTGCATGAAAATAAGTACTTTTAAGCACCAAAAATTTCCTTTGAAAAATGTAAGCACTTTTAAGGACTTTCAAGGACCGTACGAACCATGGCAAATTTCGTCAAAGAATCGCGGAAAAAGCGTAAATTTCGTCAAAAGATTGCAGAAAAAGTGCAAATTTCGTCAAAAGATCGCGGAAAAAGCACAAATTTCGTCAAAGAATCGCGATAAAAACGCAACTTTCGTCCAAGAATTGCGAAAATCCCCACAAATTTCGTCAAAAGATTGCATTTTTTTTATGCAATCTTTTGGTAATTTCGACGAAAAATCGCGAAAAAACAGCAAATTTCGACAAGATCCCGAAAAAATGCAAATTTTGGCAAAATATCGTAAAAAAACGTTAATTTCGACAAAAGATCGTGAAAAAAAACGTTAATTTCGACAAAAAGTCTCGAAAAAAAAAAAAAAAAAAAACCAAATTTCGACAAAAAGTCACGAAAAAAAACAAATTTCGTCAAAAAATCGCGAAAAAAAAAAAAACAAATTGCGTCAAAAAATCCCGAAAAAACACACAAATTTCGTCAAAAAATCACGAAAAACACACAAATTTTGTCAAAAGATCGCGTAAAAAAAACCACAAATTTCTTCAAAAGATCACGAATGAGCGGCAAATTTCGTCAAAAGATCGCAAAAAACCAAATTTCGTCAAGAGATCGCAAAAAAAAAAAAAAAACCTGCAAAGTTTGTCAAAAGGCTGTGGAACTCCCGCCCCCTCTCTGCTGTAACTTTTCAGAAAATTTGCTGTGAATTTCAGAAATTTTTTTTTCACTCATAATCTCCTCCCTTTTAGACGAAATTTGCATTTTTTTCGCAATCTTTAGATGAAATTTTAGCTTTTCTCAAGCCCCCGAGTGGTCTCTAATCAATCCGGCCTCTTGGCGCGGAAGGATGACCGAGAGCTCTGCTGTGATTTTTCAGAAAATTTGCTGTGAATTTCAGAAACTTTTTTTTTTTTTTTTCCCACTCATAATCTCCTTTCTTTTAGACGAAATTTGCATGTTTTTTTTTTCGCAATCTTTAAATTTTAGCTTTTCTCGATCTTGGGTTCGTGAACCCCTGAGTGGTCTTGAATAAATCCGGCCTCTTGGCACGAAGAATGACCGAGAGCTCGGCCGTGGTCGCCGTGGCGGTCATTTTCCATTTTCGGAGAGGAGACTAAAGCGGGGACCCAGAGTGGTTCAGGTGGCCGATGGAGTTCCACGTCCAGTGCCCGGACTACGTCCGAGGGCACAACGTGAGCCTGGGCAGCCTGTCGCTAGCGTGTCATCGTGTGGAGACGACTGCTTTGGGGACCGATGAGCAGTAACCGGCTTGACCGAGGTGAATGGGGCGAGTGCAGTCCAGCCTTCTCTGAGCGAGCATGTGGGTGGGGCTCGGAGCCGCCTTGGTGTGAATCTTCAAGGCTGTCGAGCATTGCGGTGTCTCAGAGGGGCTCGACTTAGCGTCATAACCAGGGTTCGCAAAAACCCGGGTTTTTCTGAAAAAACCCAACCCACATGGGTTTTTTCGGGTTTTTTCATGAAAAACCCAATTTTCCCCGGGGAAAATCGGGTTTTTTCAAAAGTATAATAAATGCGTAATTACATTATTGTATACTATATTTTCTATATATTATATACACTATACATAAAAAAATACATTGTTCTCTTGCATACAATATAATTGTAATGCTATTTTACAAGTTATAAATTGTATAAATTATATGAATTTAAATTAATTAAATGCCAGTGTTTCTCACAAATTAATTTTAAATATAATAGAAGATATAAAATTGTTAATTTTCTTTAAATCAAATAATGAATAGAATATTAAAATTTAAATATATAAGTAGGAAGAAAAAAAGAGGTAAACTAGTCGGATGTGCCAATCCCAAAAGTTTCTTCTATCTCATACATGTTAATAGTTCAAAATTTGCTATCACAGTGCCAAAATTAAATGGCAATTTATGCCCATCATGAGGATTGTAAAATATAGATTTGTTGAATTGGATGAATTTAACAAGGAGATATAAGTATCACCTGTTGTTCAATTTACAACAAAACCTGATCAGTAACAATTTACGTCAACATCTAACTGAATCTGAAGTTTGATGAAAATCCATGCATTATTAGTTCTTGAGATAAAGCTATTGCAAAGAGTGAGATAAATGCAGCACAACAGCGCCGCTTGGGCAATATACACCAAAAACTAATGAGCACCAGTTTATATCAAGGTTTAACTGAATCTAAATTTTTATTCAAATCCGTACATTAGTTTTTGAGATTAGAGTTATTGCTGAAATCGCGAAAAATGCAGCATAGCAGCACTACCTGTTGGGCGATATGCACCAAAATTCAATAAGCAACAACTTAACTTGTAACTGAATCTGAAGTTTTATGAAAATCCGTCCATTAGTTCTTGAGATAAAGCTATTGCAAAAATTTAGATAAATGCAGCATAGCAGCACCACCTGTTGGGCAGTATACACCAAAAACTAATCAGCACCAGTTTACATCAAGGCCTAACTCAGTTTTGTGTTAGTAAAAGTTTTGTGAAATTCTGTGCATTAGTTATTGAGATAGAGCACCCACAAAATTTTTTTCACATACAGACAGTCATTTTCTAAAAACTATCAAATTGTCTTCAGGACCTTTTTAAAACATATAAATCAATCATGAACTGGAAGTCGAAATTTTTCACGAATCCAATACTTTCTTCTTGTAAAGATAGAAGAAAGTAAAAATAGATATTTTTTATTTCCATGAATATAGTTGATTTGAATTTTTTATATAAAGACATACCTATAATTATGTACTATATATGTTGCCTACTAGGTTCCATGTTAGTAAAGTATTTCAATGTGCTGAAATACATTTTTATTTGTATGTAATGGCTTTTATATATTAATATTTTTTTCAAAATTAACTGAAATGACTTAAATTCATTAAATTTATATGTTGTTTAAATTTTTAAATTATATCTGAAAATTGAAAAAACCCACTTTATGGGTTTTTCAGTGGGCTTTTTCAAGTGGGCCCATTCTGAAAAAACCCACCGGGTTTTTTCGAACTGGGCCAAGCTTTGCGAACCCTGATCATAACCCTATGCCTCGGAAAACAAAGGGCTTGCGAGTCGGAAACCAAGGTACCCTGTGTGGTCTGGGGTGCAAATGCCCTTGGATCGTCGAAGCAGGTGGGCATGTTGGCGGCAGGTGAGCGAACGGAACACAGGCGGCCACCACAGGGTCCGGTCGGGCCAAAGTTTTTGCTTTTTTCTCTTGATTCGACACCCGGAAGTAGATTGTCCACTGGGTGGGCTGTTGTCCTTGGGGTTCCTTGGATGATGGTCCTAGGGGATTTAGCGACCCCTTGTGGGCGATCCGATCGGGTGTTGGATTTTTAATTTTCCTATTTTTTATTTTCTATCTACTAATTCTGTGTTGTGTGTGGAGTCCTCAGGATCTGGAAATTGACTGAGTGGGCCCTAAAACATCTGGGAGGACTGGTCAACCTCCGTGCTCACGAGGTCCGATCAGATCCCGAACCCTTTTTGCTTAATTGTAAATTTATTCCTTGGGCATATATGGCGCTAAGTCCTCGGGCAAATTGACCGCACTGCTGCGGCGTGTGGATCTGATGCCCTATGCATTCTAACTTTCCTATTTTTTTTATTCTATCTTTACTACCCTACGACCCGATGTTGACTTGGAGGTGGGAGAGTCCCTCAGGGGACGCAAAGCCTCTAGGTCCGAAGGGTCGCCTTTGGGTCCGGGCTCAGTCCTTGACTAGTGGGTGGCGTAGTCCCCCACGGAACACATAGCTCACGGGTCCTCATGGGCACGGACTCACCTTTTGTAAATAGTTATTTTATTTTATTATATTTAAAGTGTATTTATTATGTTGTCTTCCTGTGGGTTTGGGTCTTCCTCGGTAGAGTCAAGGGGTGGACCGATCAGGTGCATCGCGTACAGTTCGTCCGCCTACGCACGTTTCAGTATTCTGCCTTGACTCTGCCCGGGACTTCCTAGGCTCTAAGGACTATCATTACACCGATATTGACCTCGTCCGGGGTCTAACGGTAAAGCCCCTACTTCCGTTCTTGGTCCGATGGTGTAATGACGTGTTTGTGTTATCTTTTTCTTCTCCCTTGGCTCATAATCGGTCGATTTCTTCCTCAGCCAACGAGTTGGCTGTGAGTTGAGGTCTCACTTTCCTGTTTTTTACTATCTACTAACCTTTCATCTGCGGGCTGAAATCGCAGAGATAACCTTTATAGGAGTTTCTCAGTTTCAGCAAGCGGTAAAGCAAGCTGGTGTGGAGTCCCCCTCATTAGTTTCCGGGCACGGGCTCTTCCTATAAAGTGTCCCGGGATTCGATGATGTGACGGTGGCTCTGCATCAGGTCGAACCTGTTCCAACCCCTCTTTCAAGATTTATTGAGCCGGGTTGCTTGGTCAGCGTTCGGACTTTGGTAGTGGAATCTTCGGGGGATCGTCATTTGACCAACGTGAGTGTTGGTCCGTGGTTCCCCGTTTTGTGCAATGCTCCAGAGGAGACTAAAGCGGGACAATCCTGCTTGGGATGCCCTACTTAGTGAGACATATCGGTGCAGGTCCGAGTAACTAGCCCGGTCTCGTGGGGACCCCCTAGCAGTGGGTGCCGTGGCGGTCCTTTTGGAGGGCACCGTGTTGTGGCCAGCAGTGGCCGGTGCACGTACCTAGTCACGTTTCTCGACCTTTAGACGAAATTAGCATTCTTTTTCGTGATCATTGCGAAATTTTTGTTTTTTTCACGATCCTTTGATGAAATTCGCGTTTTCCCCACGATTCTTTGGCGAGTTTTTTTTGCGAACGATTGATGAAATTGATATTTTACAGCAACCATTTGTTGAAATTCGCGATATTTTTATGTCCGAGTTTTCTGAATGATGAGCGATTTTTTTTTTTTTAATTTTCGGAAAATTCAAAGCAGAATCATCCCTAGCTATGCCGTAAAATTTTCTAAGACGGGATCACATAGGTGATCAGAAATGTTCGTTATAGACAAGTTCCCGTCTTAGCAGGTACATCGTCTGTTTTAAATGTATTATATAATTTTCACACATATTACTATATTCATTTTGTATGGATAAACACATTTTTTCTGTTTAAGACAGGATTTTGTCACATGTAGATTCTTTTTCAAACGTTATATTTTTTTTATTGCCTAGAAATTCTTATCGTCTATAACATTTATTGCCTAGAAAATGACAATTCTTTTACCATAATAAATTGAAAATTTTAATTGTAGAACAATGGAAATTTAAAAATATATGCAAGTTTTGAAAAAATTGTTGGGTCGGGCTAAATTATATTAATTTTTGCACGGATATATAATAACATCAACTACATTCTAAAATTCAGCACTGTTTGGACGCAGATGATGGTAAACTTCACCAATTCTCGTGATATTGTTATATCTGACACAAAGTCTATTAAAAATTTTGCTAAAATTGTTTAATTAATTTTCAAGTTAGGAACAAGAATTCGGAATTGACTTGGAGTAAAACCCTGTGTGTATTTTTGACTGAACAATGGATTCCCGATTTTCCATACAAATTGTTTGCTGTACTGTGCTTTTCCATCTCTTAAAGTTTTCCTCATCATTTTTTACGCACTTTTTTATAAATCTAACATAGTAGTATAGTTATTTCACTGGTGCATTTTATGTTTTCTAACTGTAATATTGTAAAATGCTGTTTAAATGAATCACAACCAACATAACAAGTGATTCTACTAACCGAGAAAAAAATCATCATGATTTTGTTGAGATAATTACCAATAAGTAATATCTCCAGACCTGCCAACCTTTGAAAATGAGAAATCGTAGCACACAAAATTTAAATTAATCTGGAGGTTGGTTGGTTGGTTTTTCGTGTTTCACAGCCATCTTTTGACATTCGTAAAAGGAATAAGGTTTCCGTCTTCCAACTCAATATAGTAAATTTTTTCCTCTGAAAAGTTTATACGATTTTTAGAGTTTATTTTCGTTTCGCAGCGTTTTTTTTTTTTTTTTTTTTTTTTTTTTTTTTTTTTACATTTGTAAAAGGAGCCCGGTTTCAATTTTTTAGCCCAGTGCAGTAAATTTTGACGGAATTCGCGATTTTTTTCCCGCCATCATTTCAGGATATTCACAATTTTTTCCCACAATCGTGATTCACATTTTCCTATCACGATTCTTTGTTGAAATCCGCACTTTTTACCATGAACTTTTGACAAAATTAGCATTTTTTACGCGATCCTTTGACGAATTTTGCATTTCTTTACCACGATCCTTTGACTAAATTAGTGTTTTCTTTCTGCGATCTTTCCGTGAAATTTGCGTTGTCTTACTAATCTGTCGATGGAATTTGCATTATCTTACTGATCTTTTGTCGAAATTCGAATTTTCTTTCTGTGATATTTTGACAAAATTCACATTTTTACCACGATCCTTTAACGAAATTTATTTTCTTCTGCAACCAATTGACGAAATTGATTTTTTTTACACGGTCATTTGTCGAAATTCGCGATAGTTTATCGCAAATCGTGCGATTTTCTACACTATTTCAAACCTTGCCCTTCTAGGAACCGCCTCCAGAATTCTTAAAATGGCACCCTTGTTTCTAAGGGAATTCCTGTATAAATATTTACAAAAACACGATTAGAGTGTTTTATGTTAAGAAGTTTTTTTTTTTGCAGCCCAGAATTTTTTTTTTTTCTCATGAGCATTTTTTATTGTCCGAATTTTTGGACTAGTGGCCAATTTTTTAAAACTTACGGAAATGAATACTGGAAATTTCGGAACAGAATCACTCCTGAAAAATATGCTGCGCGGGATAAAATTCGCAACTAGAAACAAAAAATGTTTTTGTGTTTTTTTGCAAAAAATCGTAGTTTAAGACCGATTTTCGTAGCATCGTAGTTTATAGGTCCAAATCGTAGCAACTACGATTTTTTCGTAGCAGTTGGCAGGTCTGTATCTCAGTAAATTAATTTAGCAGAGTGAATTAAGCAAATGGAAACGTAATTGCTTTATGTCCCAACCTCGGATGAAAAAATACGTTAAACTATTAAATCTATTATAACTAAACCTTTAAATGACATCAAAATGTCAAAACAGTTTAATGGAATTAACTTGCTGAAATATAAAATAAGATAAAGTCAAACTACTATGTGATCTAAATAACAAAAGACAAATTTAAAAGAAACAAACGTTTATTTAGATTTAGTCAAAACAGAAAAACAAATAAACTAAAAGAATAAAATACATAAAACATACCTCAATCAGTTTTAACTTTAAATGACATTAACTATGCATTCATGTATAGAACAAGTTGTACTGAGTAACACTCCATGACACATTATCACCGAAGTATGAAAATGTAAAACATCTTTCGATTCAATGATCCAGAGCTCGAAAAATAATTTATCATTAAAAAAAAAAAACCACACTTCGTCTCAAACCAATTCCAGCACTTCCAGAGATATCATACAGCAGCGTAAACACAAACAAATGTCATTCCCACCAGGAAACCGATAGATAATCAACAATTCGGAAATACAATTACAAACTCATTTATCCAACGTCGAGGAATTTGGAGAAAGCTCAGCTAACACTTCAATACAGAAACGACTCCTTTTCGAAATCACACCAAAAAGTTCCCGAAGATAGAGTCACACAATGCAGCCTCCATTATTCCAGCAGACAACTTAAAAACGAAAATGTACATCAGTTGATATCAATACGGGAAATCCAGGAAGAGAAAGACCTTAACCTTCACCATGCATTTCCAGTTTAAACAAGCTTCCATGCCGATAAAACATTACGATACTTAAAAACACCTGCTCACATCATGTTGAAAAGGTAAATCCCAACTCTCGCCGAAACAATGCTGCCCGAAGCATATTTATATGATTCGGATATGCATACCAACTCCCGGCATATGCAAAACAGACAACTTCCAGAATTATAATAAAACACTCATACTACAATATATATTAAAATACACATACACACATAAATAACGCCTGCATTCAACAGTTAAAGGTATATATAAATATTTTACAGACATACATACAATAAATACAAAAATCCCAACTGGAGTGAAAAATTAGCCAGAGCCAGGAATCGAACCCGGGACCACTGCATTCCAGGCAGTCGCTCTAACCACTGAGCTACTCCGGCCGATGCCTGAGTCTGCAATTTCTCACTAATAAACCATGTTGGGAAAGTCACCAGCCATCTATACGAAAGACACGGATGACAGGACAACGATGAATAGATTTTACTATTACATCGATCTACGATAATTATAATAAAACACTCATACTACAATATATATTAAAATACACATACACACATAAATAACGCCTGCATTCAACAGTTAAAGGTATATATAAATATTTTACAGACATACATACAATAATGTATGTATAGATGGCTGGTGACTTTCCCAACATGGTTTATTAGTGAGAAATTGCAGACTCAGGCATCGGCCGGAGTAGCTCAGTGGTTAGAGCGACTGCCTGGAATGCAGTGGTCCCGGGTTCGATTCCTGGCTCTGGCTAATTTTTCACTCCAGTTGGGACTTTTGTATTTATTGTATGTATGTCTGTAAAATATTTATATATACCTTTAACTTCCAGAATGATCGGAGACTTACGACGCACTCTACCGGACAACTAATACCATCCCGTGGCGAACAGGAGCACTGCTCAACTATCAAACGTGGAAAACGATCTCCGAAAACCGCAATGTTTTGAAAGGCAGCAGGGGTGCCATTTGAGGGGGGCTGGGGGGGGGGGCAATAGCCCCCCTTCAAGGAATTTGATATTTCAGAAAATTTATCAACCATCAAATGTCAGACTCAAACAAAGATTAAAAAATTGCTCAAACGCTAAAAATTATTTATCAGATTTGATAGCAATAAAAACATATGCATTAAATAAATGCTTTATACATGGAAATTAATAATTATGAAAAAAATCCTAAAGCTTTACTATTCGAACTTTCTGAAGGTGAGACATATATCGTTAATGGGTACTTTGGCTTATTTAAAAAATACTTGAGGCATTTTTTTATTATCAACTGTATCTCAGCTGTGAAGAACTTGATCATAGGAAAACTCGTCCCCTTAGGGCTAGAAATTCAGGGGTGGAGTTTTTTCAGATAGTTTTTATCGTCAGGGGGGGGGGGGGGGGGGGGTAAAGTTTTCCTCATCATTTTTTACGCACTTTTTTATAAATCTAACATAGTAGTATAGTTATTTCACTGGTGCATTTTATGTTTTGTAACTGTAATATTGTAAAATGCTGTTTAAATGAATCACAACCAACATAACAAGTGATTCTACTAACCGAGAAAAAAATCATCATGATTTTGTTGAGATAATTACCAATAAGTAATATCTCAGTAAATTAATTTAGCAGAGTGAATTAAGTAAATGGAAACGTAATTGCTTTATGTCCCAACCTCGGATGAAAAAATACGTTAAACTATTAAATCTATTATAACTAAACCTTTAAATGACATCAAAATGTCAAAACAGTTTAATGGAATTAACTTGCTGAAATATAAAATAAGATAAAGTCAAACTACTATGTGATCTAAATAACAAAAGACAAATTTAAAAGAAACAAACGTTTATTTAGATTTAGTCAAAACAGAAAAACAAATAAACTAAAAGAATAAAATACATAAAACATACCTCAATCAGTTTTAACTTTAAATGACATTAACTATGCATTCACGTATAGAACAAGTTGTACTGAGTAACACTCCATGACACATTATCACCAAAGTATGAAAATGTAAAACATCTTTCGATTCAATGATCCAGAGCTCGAAAAATAATTTATCATTAAAAAAAAAAAACCACACTTCGTCTCAAACCAATTCCAGCACTTCCAGAGATATCATACAGCAGCGTAAACACAAACAAATGTCATTCCCACCAGGAAACCGATAGATAATCAACAATTCGGAAATACAATTACAAACTCATTTATCCAACGTCGAGGAATTTGGAGAAAGCTCAGCTAACACTTCAATACAGAAACGACTCCTTTTCGAAATCACACCAAAAAGTTCCCGAAGATAGAGTCACACAATGCAGCCTCCATTATTCCAGCAGACAACTTAAAAACGAAAACGTACATCAGTTGATATCAATACGGGAAATCCAGGAAGAGAAAGACCTTAACCTTCACCGTGCATTTCCAGTTTAAACAAGCTTCCATGCCGATAAAACATTACGATACTTAAAAACACCTGCTCACATCATGTTGAAAAGGTAAATCCCAACTCTCGCCGAAACAATGCTGCCCGAAGCATATTTATATGATTCGGATATGCGTACCAACTCCCGGCATATGCAAAACAGACAACTTCCAGAATGATCGGAGACTTACGACGCACTCTACCGGACAACTAACACCATCCCGTGGCGAACAGGAGCACTGCTCAACTATCAAACGTGGAAAACGATCTCCGAAAACCGCAATGTTTTGAAAGGCAGCAGGGGTGCCATTTGAGGGGGCCTGGGGGGGGGGGGCAATAGCCCCCCTTCAAGGAATTTGATATTTCAGAAAATTTATCAACCATCAAATGTCAGACTCAAACAAAGATTAAAAAATTGCTCAAACGCTAAAAATTATTTATCAGATTTGATAGCAATAAAAACATATGCATTAAATAAATGCTTTATACATGGAAATTAATAATTATGAAAAAAATCCTGAAGCTTTACTATTCGAACTTTCTGAAGGTGAGACATATATCGTTAATGAGTACTTTGGCTTATTTAAAAAATACTTGAGGCATTTTTTTATTATCAATTGTATCTCAGCTGTGAAGAACTTGATCATAGGAAAACTCGTCCCCTTAGGGCTAGATATTCAGGGGTGGAGTTTTTTCAGATAGTTTTTATCGTCGGGGGGGGGGATAAAATTAAAATCCTTAATTATGCGATTTTTAATACCTTTTTCGATTATTAGTGTCACATTATATTAACTGCAATCATTGTAATGTTATCAAATTATTTAATTATTTGCTTTATTAAATCATATTATATATGGTACTCTCAAAATTCTTCTACATCTAGGACTAGAGTCTAAGGGCACCCGACAAAACAATTTCTTCAACATGAAAACCGACAGACTTCCATAAAAACTCATTAGTAAAAAAAAAAAAAAAAAAAAATCGTATTTTAACACTTTTATAACAAAGTAGTCTATAATTTTATCCCATATGTACAAACATGACCACATGTACATCCATTAATTGCCAAATATATAGTTTTTCATTTGAAAAATATTCAGGACTTTTCTTTGAAAAACCAGTTCATCCCTATTCTGACCGAAAGAGATAAAGCACAATCCGAAAAACTTAGAGTTTACCTCAGCCGCAATGAAGAAAATATGTCAACCTATCCTGGTTTTTCTATCTAGCGATCTTGTAGGCGATCTTTGAGGGCTTTTTATATCGAATATTGCAAACAGTCTTTAAGTTCCACACCATATTTTAATACAATTATTGTCAAAGAAGTCTACAATTATAATCTTTAATATAAATTTTATCTTTTATGTAGAAAAATGGAGATATATATTAGGGTGGAGTGCTCGCCTATGGGGAAAAAAAAATTTCTTCAAATCAAAATTGGCCGGTGTGGGAAAGTTGCTCTATCAGATCCTCATTCTGAATATAAAATATCTTTGAAAAATATTAATATTAAATACTGCCCCAAGGTCATTGAATATTGAGAAAAAACGTAAAAGCGCTCGGCTATGGAATTTTTTTTTTTTTTTTTTTTCAAATCAAAATGAGGCGGTGTGGGAAAGTTGCTCTATCATATCCTAATTCTGAATAAAAAATATTTTTGAAAAATATTAATATTAAATACTGCCCCAAGGTCATTGAATATTGAGAAAAAACGTAAAAGTTGTGCATTTTCCTATTTTTTTCCTCAAATATACAAACTATTTTATTAATTTAATTTAAAAGGATGATCATCGAATTATCATTGTTGTTATTATAAATTTTTAGTAAAATTATGTAATATTTATATCAAATTTGCTTTTATTATGCTTACTCAACGACTATACTTTTTTTAATATATGAAATTTGGGTAATTGTAATGGTTTTATATTTTTTACTTAACCTGTGTAAAAAATATAATTTGAAATTATTCTTAATGAACTACAGTAATAAGATAAAAATAATTTACTATTGCAATTTACATGCAATGAAGTTACCATTTTATAGTAGTCCATACTGTTTTTTGGTTTTAAAAACTGCCTTTTTTTCCGAGACTCCAGACAAGTTTTAATGAACTCAGCGCGTCTCAAAGGACCACAAACAGCAGAAGAAGCCTCCGTAACAAGTTTCACACATCTTTCAGTGGCTTGATTGTGACAAGGGAATAGTTTAATCTTAGGTAAGATGTCTTCATCTATTGCCTTTGGATTTAGGATACAATTTGTAAGAATATTATGGTCTAAGAACTTAATTAATGGTGGCTGTATCATGGTCACTTCAGCCCAATTTATAGAATCTATATAGACTTTGGCTTCCAAATTTATCCGTATGTAAAGAATTTCTTGACTTTCGAGATTTTATTGTTCTGCGTAGTGCCAAAGCTCTTACATAGTATGTAAATGTGTTGGCACTACGCATAATAATAAAATCTTGAAAGTGAAGACATTCTTTAGGTACGTTCAAGTTACCTGAGATCACGTATGTAAAGAATTTTTGACTTTCGAGATTTTATTATTCTGCGCAGTACCACACTTATATAGTATGAATGAGAATAATAATGCTATGCAGAATAATAAAAGTTTCACGAAAACAAACGATCAAGTTACCTGAGAGACCAAAGACTATATCGATTTCATAAATTAGGCTGAAGTGACCGTGACATAACCACCATTAACTAAGTTCTTAGATTATAACATTCTTACAAAGTGTAACCTAAATCCAAAGGCAATAGATGAAGACATCTTACCTAAGATTAAACTATTCCCTTGACACAATCAAGCCACTGAAAGATGTGTGAGACTTGTTGCGGAGGCTTCTTCTGCTGTTTGTGGTCCTTTGAGACACCATGGATTCATTGAAACGTCTGGAGTCTCGGAAAAAAATGCCAGTTTTTGAAACCAAAAAACAGTATGGACTACTATAAAATGGTAACTTCACTGTCTATAAATAAAACAGTAAATTATTTTTACCTTATTACTATAGTTCTTTAAGAATAATTTCAAATTGTATTTTCTTACACAGGTTAAGTAAAATATGTAAAGCATTTACAATTACCCAAATTTCACATATTTAAAAAAAAAAAAAAAATAGTCGTTGAGTTAGTATAATAATAGCGAATTTGATATAAATATTACATAATTTTACTATAAATATATAATAATTATAATAATAATTCGATGATCATCCTTTTAAATTAAGTTTATAAAATAGTTTGAATATTTAAGGGAAAAAAAATGGGAAAATGCACAATTTTTATGTTTTTTCTCAATATTCAATGACCTTGGGGCAGTATTTAATATTAATATTTTTAAAAGATATTTTTTATTCAGAATGAGGATATGATAGAGCAACTTTCCCACACCGCCCCTTTTTGATTAGGAAAAGAATTTTTTTCACACAGGCGAGCGCTTTTACGTTTTTTCTCAATATTCAATGACCTTGGGGCAGTATTTAATATTAATATTTTTCAAAAATATTTTATATTCAGAATGAGGATCTGATAGAGCACCTTTCCCACCCCGGCCAATTTTGATTTGAAGAAAAAAAAAATTTCGCTCCACCCTAATATATATGCATTCATTAATGTTAAAATATGTAGCTTTGCCATCTGAAAAATATTCAGGATTTCTTTGAAAAATTGGATTAACACGAATCCACCTCAAAATAGGGAAATCGCAGTCCGAAGCAATTAACGCTTTACCTTACCTTTACTTACAGAAAATCACTAATGATGCGAATTTCATAACCTATTTATGATGTTCATGGGCTGATTATCTCATGACTAATTGAATTTCAGGATTTTTTTCTCGCTATCATCTGACGAAATTTGCAATTTTTTCTGCGATCGTTTCACGGAATTCAGGATTTTTTTCTGCAACAGTTATACAAAAATGATTTTTTTTTTCTCGTGACCATTTGTCGAAATTCACAATATCTTTCCACGAACAACTCACGAAATTCCATATTTGTTTCTGCGATCTTTTGATAAAATTCGCGATTCTTTTTCACGATTTCTTAAATTCGTGTTTATTTTTTTGTCTACCAGCGACTAATAAAATTTGTGATTTTTTGTACGATAGTTGGACAAAATTTTGGATATTATTTCGCGACCGTTTGACGAAATTCTCCTCGATTTTACTGCGTGATTGGTTGACTAAATTGGTTGGCGCAGTCTTTTGATGAAATTCGCAATTTTTTTCGCATTCATTTTACGAAATTCGAGATTTTAGTTTGTACAACCATTTGACAAAATCTGCATTTTTTTCGCGATCTCTGATGAAATTAGTGATATTTTCCACGGTCGTTTGAAGAAATTATCAAATTTTTTCTCAGCGATTTGATGACTTTTTTTTCAAAATTTACCAAATTCGAGATTTTTTTCTGCGACCCATTGAAGAATTCATTTTATGGAATTTGAAAGAAAACAAAATCGTGAACTTTCACGAAAATTAAAAAAATTCACGGGATAATAACATGCCTGTGAAAGACGATAAGGAGAACAAAATCACGTAGAGCTTTTTCTTTTTATTGTGCGGGATTTTTTCATTTTCTGTGTGATTTGTGCAGTTCTGCACGTTGTGCAATTCTGCACGTTCCCTGTTCCTCAAAGAAAATTTTAATGGCTCCCCTGTAGTAAACCTGAAAAAAAGGAGTCCCAAGGGACTAGAAAAAGGTTCCATTTTAGACAGGTCTCTGTCTTAGCAAATATAATTGCATGATGTTTTTTCATCGAAATTAAATTTTTTCCCCTCTGAAAAATAATTCTGTTATAGATAGACTTCGTTTCACAAGTTTTACTGTAATACTTTTCAGAGCTATACTATAAAGTGGATGGTTTAACAGTTTTTGTGGATACCTGTAAAAATGGAAGCTGTCTGTAATAGAATCTAGTCTAAAAAGAAAATATTCCATATTCAATATATTGAAATTTTACCTGTTAAGACGGAAACCTGTTTAAAATGAAAATTTCACCGAGTTTTTGTAAGCATGATTCAGTTTACGTTTCTCATTTGGGGGGGGGGGGGGGGGAGACTCCCGGATCGTACCCTTAGCTATATAACTTCCCTCAAAAAATCTTTGCACCCCCCCCAAGAAAATTCTGAAATGGCGCTCCTGTAAGGCAGGCGACCGGCATTAGAAGATACGATTAAAAGTAAACAGTAACTAAAGATGAAAGCAAATCAAATAAAGGAATTTAAAGAGATATAACTATGAAAAACAAGGATATGAGATAAGTAGAGTCTGTATTTATATTGTAAATAAAGAATGGCTGTTTCAGCTAAAATGTAAATAAGTTATAGAGCAAAAGTAGTATGGTGATAAGATATAGAGGGCTTGTTATTCCTAACAGATTTCATTCATTAACTAGACTGATTCAACTAACCGGTGATTCAAGTAACCGGCAATAACCAATATCAACATCTCAACCCCCCCACCCCCACCCCTAGAGCCGAATTCTGGCTGCGCCACTGCTACTTTAAGCCAATGTTCTACTATAAGTTCTATATACTTGACATATATATAAATGAAACGATAAAAGTTAAGCCCCTTTTTAAAATGTAGAGTCTCCTTTTTGCCCCCTTTAAAATTTGAAATCCCCATTTTGAAGAATAGGAATTTTAATTTGGAAATTAAAATTAAAACTTTTTAAGTGCTTTGGTGGTTGTGTCTCAATTGATTGAGGCTGCCGTTGCCCCTGTTAAATTAGTTTTCCCGCATCGCATCTTACAACTTTCAAAGATCGTTTTGTCACATTTCATAAGAACACTTTTGCTGAGGTTAACGCAATATTAAATTCTCTCGGCATCCTGTCGGCTGAATTTGAGCTAACACCTTGCCCTGGGCAATCAATCATTCAGCTCGCAGCCAATTAAATTTGAAATATGCCCCTTCTGATGGCAAGGACATCTAGCAGAAATAATGCAAAATACCTCATATTTATACCGCTACACAGGTCCCAGGAGAGAAATTTTTATCATCTAAATAATGCACTAAGTTCACGCCACTGGGGTCCAGTGGTCGCCTTGCGATAAAACTAACGCTCAATGTACGTAAAGGATTAAAGTATCAGCTCTCATGCCATTTTGGGGCTGGTTTAAAAGGACTCATGTAACCAAAAGAAATAAACCAGGTTCCGTAACAGACAGTGTCTTCCTTTATCAGACATGCATATTCTCTCGGACTTTAATTGAATCCCGAATAGCTCTCACGGCCCACGACTACAGGAAAATGTTAGAGATTGTAGGGAGCTATCCTCTGTACGCACCGCTCGCCCGGCGGGTTCCAGAAACGTAGAAATGATTTGTCCTCAACTCCCGATGTTCCGGATGCTAACGAGTCTGTGAGACAGAAACACCCTGGGAGCGAAAAATCCTTTCATAAATATATATGTCAAATATTGGCTTTACAGGAATGCATATTGTCAAATATCAGATCTATTGGTGCTTTAAAGTAACTTGAAAGACTTATATAGTGGAAATAATGGGCTTAGGGTATTATTGTGGGCAGACATAGCTTATTAATCCAGTTTCATAGTACATCCAAAATCTTAGGCGTTCAAAAGAGTCCCTGAGAGCGATATTTTTATTATTATTTTTTTTTTAAGGTACTTCCATGGTCATCTTATTTGCAAACACTCTCAGGTTTTTCATGAGGAATGAAGGTGTCAAATTGGGAGAAAATTAAACTTAATTGTACGTTTTGATTGAGGCATGGTCAAGATCTAAATGATTTTTGAGCCTATGGTGTCAACCAAAAAAGTCCTCTTTCCAATACCTCGCATTACGTTACATGCACTCAACCCCACCCCCCTCCAGTTTTCTGAATTAGACTTTACTGAAAAGAGGATAATATTTACTAAGATATTAAAACCAAATTCCCCTTTCAAATGTAAAAAAATTGCCGCAAATTGCAAAGATACGCTAAACAAGTGCATAAACATTCTCTAAAATTTCCAACTAAATAAACTTCATTTAAAAGAGATCAATATTTAACATTTACTTTTTAACACAAAATTTATTTTTGATCTGTTAAATTAATCTGCAAAGCCTAAAATAATCTGCAGCACCTGTTTCGGTGGCGCACTGTTTCTGCTACCGGCCCTGGCAGGAGGAAAAAAAAAAAAGCTTCGTACATGCCGTTCTAACATAAGTGCCGCACTTACAATATTTTTAAGTTTTAAACCCACATGTGCCGCGGCACTTCTTCCAAAAAATACTGTACCATGGTACATGGCAAATAATTTCTAGATAACTTTTTTTCCCTCCAGTTGAAAAACAGTCTGCAGACCTTCTCAAGAGTCTGTGACAGGCCTCGCACCGATTCTCTGCCCACGGTCTTGATAATTTTTATTTATTTTTTTTAAATAAAGAAATTTGTAACAACAACAAAAAGAAAGACATCAAAACTGTCTGCAAACTTTGAAAATTTTCTGCGAATGGCGTTCGCGTGTTCGTCTGTATTATCTGACTCTTTTGTCAACCACAGCTTAAGATTGCACTGATGTTTGCAATTTGAATCTTAAAGTTGGTTACAATTTAATATCTGAAAATAATATTTGATGGGCTAGGAAAACAACTTAAAGGGGACAGCTTCAGAATTAGAAAGTATTTAATTGGAAATTAAATTATATTTTAGATTTAAAATGGGATTTTAATATCTTTTATACCTCTCTCCACCCCCTACCCCCAATAAGACTCGAGGAGACCCAACTGGAAGATCAAGAATACAAAGTTAGCTAAGGAGCATTTAGCAAAGTTAGCATTTGCTTAAGGCTAGGCTTCAGATTAAATTTAATGTTAAAAGTAAATTTGCAGTTATGTTTGCTAAGGCTTGAGGGAAGAATTTTGATGCTGGGAACTTAAGATTTGAATTTTGAGGCTCGAGAGTTGGGTTAAAAATAAAATTAAAGATGTTATTTATTTATGCTGGAAGTTCTAAGTTTGAGGGTTATGATTTTGAGTTTGCGGGGTGTGGCTCTCAGGATTGCCTGGTTGAACATGAAAAATACAATAATCTATACTAATATTATAAACAGGTAGAAATTGTTTATTTGCAAGAGGTAAGCTCTGGAACTAGCGAACTGATTCCAAAAGTAATGGTATCAAAATGATGGTGTTAGTCTAACTTAGAACATAGGCTATATCTTATGTCCATGCCACTGGCCAAAAGGGGGTGCAGGAGCAAAAAACATTCTAAAAATGCGATTTTTCTGTTACTGAAGGTCCCAGATACATGGAATTTGGCATGGTAGTTACTTATTAGATATAAACGATCTCTAAGAACATTTCTTAAATAATTGAAAATTTAAAAGGGGTGAAAATGAGCAAAAAGCGTTCTAAAAAACTTTCTAAATGACGATTTTTATGCAATCTCAAGAAGTACCAAACCGATTTCAAAAATAAAGGTGTCAAAATGATGATGACAACCCTTGCTCCAACATAGGCTACACTTTATGTCGGTGCCACTACCCCTAAAAGGCGTGCAGGAGCAAAAAAAGTTCGAAAATGCGATTTTTGTGTTACTGAAGGGCCCAGATACATGGAATCTGGCATAGTAGTTACTTATTAGCTATAAATGATCTCTAAGAACATTTCTTAAAAAAAAATCGAAATTAAAAAGGGGTGAAAATGCACAAAAAGCGTTCTAAAAAACGTTCTAAATGCCGATTTTTACGCTATATCAAGAAGTACCAAACCGATTTCAAAACTAATGGTGTTAAAATGATGGTGACAACCCTTGCTCCAACTTAGACTACATTCTGTGACGGTACCACTACCCCTAAAGGGCGTGCAGGAGCAAAAAAACATTCGAAATTGTGATTTTTGTGCTACTGAAGGGTCCAGATTCATGGTATTTGGCATGGTAGTTACTTATAAGATATAAATGATCTCTAAGAACATTTCATAAAAACTTCGAAATTTAAAAGTGGTGAAAATGCACGAAAAGTGTTCTAAAAAATGTTCTAAATGGCAATTTCTATGCAATCTCAGAAAGTACCCAACCGATTTCAAAAGTAATGGTTGGAAATTGATGATGACAACCCTTGCTCCAATATAGGATATGCTTCATGTCGGCATCACTACCATCTTGCAGTTGCATTTTTAAAAAAACGTTCTAAATTGTGATTTTTGTGATACTGAAGGGGCTAGCAACTTGAAATTTGGCATGGTAATTACTTATGAGATATAAATGCTCTCTAAGAAGAGTTCGTTGAAAATTTGAAATTTAAATGGGGTGAAAATAAATGAAAAGCATTCTAAAAACGTTCTAAATAGCAATTTCTACAAAATCTCGGAAAATATAAACCGATTTCAGAAGTAATGATTTCAAATTGATGGTGACAGTCCCCGCTCCAACATAGCCTATATTTTGTGTTGTTGTCAGTACCACCTGGGGGTTACAGGAGCAAAAAATGTTCTAAATTGCTTTTTGTTGCGTTAAAGAGGGGGTCTAATATTTTAAATTTGGAATGGTAATTACTTCAAAGATTCAAATGCTTTCTAAGAACTGTTGAAAGAAAATTCCAAATTTAAAAGGATGAAGTGAGCGAAAAGCGTTCTATAAGCGTTTTAAATTAGAATTTTTATTCAATCGTATGAAATACGAAACCGATTTAAAACAAAATGGCTGCAAATTGATGGTGATAGAACCTGCTCAAACATAAGCTATATTTTATGTCGGTGACACAACCCCTAGAGGGTTGCAGCAGCAAAAAACTTAATTTTGATGTTTTAAAATCCTGTGGGCAATACTTTTGTGCTATTTCTGACTGCTTCACTGTGTTTATCATACATTTTTCTATAATCCACTTTTTATGCTTTTATAAGCAATAGTTTTGCAGGG